>CM031240.1:386023036-386645536 GCA_018340775.1 Taxus wallichiana var. yunnanensis | reverse complement strand
CTTAAGTGATTGACTGCGTGCAATTTTTTTTTAACTCTTAGTTGCTAATATAAGCCTGTAGAATATCTCTACCAATAATCAGATGTTCCAAGTGATTTCAGATGCTCAACAATCAATTCCCAATACGCACAACACAATACAATGAAATGAAAATTTAACAAATCAAAGAACTGAACAAACTCATATGTTGAAACTATATTTGTGGAGAAAAGCCTTCGCCAAAATAACTCCACAGATGGCATTAAGAAGGCACTATGTTACACGGGGTTTACAAGTGGAAAGTTTGACTACTGCTCTCTTTTGGAGCTTGGTGCTGTGTGACCTCTGAGAATGACCTGCTACAACATGTCCATTTTTCTTTCACCTGCAATATACCTTTTCCTTGATGTTTTTTAATGATCCTTGGTGTTGGTTTGGCTTCCAACCTTTCAATTCCAAAGTTTTCTTACTGTTGCAGAGGCAGAACACGAGCAGACCTGGTTTTTAAAAGACATTTTGGGGTATCAAATGATTGAATTTTGACCTGATTTTCGGTGGGCACATGTCAAGATGCTCTGATCCGAATTTCAAGTCAATTTTACCTTATTTGCCCAAGTTACAGTGAAAATACAACAGGCCACTTTTTTTCTCTTTTGAGGCATCAAATGGATAAGTTTTGATCTGAGTTTTTGTGGGTATGGAGGATATGTGTTACCATGCTATAATTAAAGATTTAGGTCTTTTTGATTTCATGACCAGATTGTTGTTAGGCCAGGAATATTGGAATGACAGGAAACAATATTTGGTGCAAGCCAAAATTGTATCGACGTTTTCTCTAAATGAAGAAAGATTACAAATATATAGCCAAAGGATGACTATTCATTTCATCTTCCATGAAGACTCTTCACATTCCTACGAGAACTATTCATCTACCACTACAAGACAAAAGCTCTCCTACATATTACACCTAGGATTAATTAATATTATGTACAATAATATTACACCCCCTAATCTGCAGGGGTTGTTGTGAGACCAAGCATGCCTTTGAACTTTTGAATTTTTTCTCTTGTAAGTGCTTTTGTCAAGATGTTTGTTGGGTGCTCTGTAGTAGGGCAATGTAGCAATTTTACATTGCCATCTTTCACATAATGCCGAATCAAGTGGAATTTTGTGTTGATATGCTTGGTTTGATTGTGAAAGACTGGATTCTTCGCCATTTGAATTGCAGATGTGTTGTCAACCATGAGTGGTGTTGACAAAATCTGTTCTTGCAAATCTGAAAGAATCCTTTTGAGCCACAATTTCTCTAGTTGCCTCTAAAGCTGCCATGTATTCTGCTTCCGCTGAAGAAATTGTTGGTATTGATTGCTTCTTTGACTTCCAACTGATCACTGTTGTTCCCAAATTCATCAGAAAACCCGAAGTGGATTTCCCATCTTCAAAATCACCAACATAGTCAGAATCTGAATATCCAACCAATTTGAAGTCTCCTACCCTGGAGTTTTTGAGATTAAATAACTCTTTTTGCTGCTACCTAGTGACTCTCCAGGTTGTTGCATGAATCTAGAAAGAGCACCAACAAAAATGAAATATTTGGTATTGTTGTAGTCACACAGATCAAACTTCCAATGAGCTGTCTATATTTAGTGGCATCGACTAAATCTGTGGTATCTTTTGATGTCAATTTCAGATTTTGTTCCATGGGTGTATTGAGAGGCTTACAATCTGTCATTCCGAACTTGCTCAGAATTTTGCCAATATATTTTTGTTGAGTGATGAAGATATACTTTGATTTTTGAATTACTTCAACACCAAATAGTAATGAAGATAACCCAACTTTGTCATTTCAAAGCCTTTCATCAACGTTGCTTTAATTTTTGCATTGTATTTCTCATAATTTCTTGTGATGAGCAGATCATCCACATACACTACTAGAAATACAATTGTTTTGACAAAAAGAGTTGCATCTTCAAACTTGAAACACTTGAAGTTCATGTTCAAAAGGTGCTCAATGATTTTTTCATACCATGCTCTTTGGGCTTGTTTCAAACCTTACAATGATTTTTCTAGGTTGCAGACCTTGTGCTCTTGGTCATCCACAACAAAACCTTCTAGCGGAGTCAAGTAAACCATTTCTTTGAGATCACCATTCAGAAATGTAGTTTTCATGCCCATTTGATGAACCTTTTGTTTGGTTTGTGTTTCCAAAGCCAATAAAGTTTGAATAGTAGTCCATTCGTTGTAGGTGCAAAGGTCTCATTATAGTCTATCCCTTCCTTCTAGGAAAATCCTTTTGCGATAAGTAGTGCTTCGTGTTTGTCAAGCGAGCCATCTATTTTATACTTGTCGCGAAAACCCCCTTGCAACCGATTGGTTTATAATTGATTAGAGGATCAACCAACTTCCAAGTCCCATTTTTGACCAAGGCATCATATTCACTTTTCATTGCTTTTAAGTTTTCTCCATGCATCCAAATTTTTTGCTTGTTTGAAGGAGGTTGGTTTGGAGTCAAAAGCAATATTGACTTCTTCTGGATGGTCAAAAGATGGTTGTACCTCGGTGCGCCCTCCAAAGTCTAATTTTCCATTTTTTCTTGAATTTCTTCAAGCATTTTATCTATTTTCTGATTTGTTTTATATGTGTTTCTAGTGCATGTTTTCCCAACTTCATCAGGCCTGACATCAATTAGTGTTTTTGTGAGCCATTTAGACATCTTCTGTGTCTCTTGCAAAACAAATGGTGCCTTAATTTCTTGTTCACAAGCTCCTTCATTATTTGATGTCTTTGGAAACACTAGCTCATCCTCTAATGAAGTTTGAATTTCTGCTGCAGGGGGTGTTTCATTTTCAATTATAGGAGATAATACAGATTCAAGTGATTGCCCCCCCCCGCCCCCACCCCGCCCCCACTGTTTGGGATTGCTTGATCTGTCTCCTTGCAAGTGAATTTCTCAAGTTGACTCAATTGTCGATCTATGTTGGTTGTGTCCTTTGCAGTTTCACAAAAACATCTCTTGCAATGAGAAATTTCTTATTCTTTTCATCATATAACTTGTATGCCTTTGAGGATTCTGAATATCCCAAAAGGATGCATTTTTGACTCCTGTGGTCCAACTTGTTCCTTTTCTCCTTTGGAATCAATGCATAGCATATGGATCCGAAAACCTGAAGATGTTGCACTAAAGGAAGATGACCACACCAGACTTAGTATGGAGCCTTGATTTGAAGGACTGCCAATGGTGACTTGTTGTGGAGTACATTACTGTTTGAGCTGCTTCTGCCCATAAATGCGGATATGGATCCGACGCCCTGAAGATGTTGCACTGAAGGAAGATGAGCACATCAGACTTAGTATGGAGTCTTGATTTGAAGGACTTCCAATGGTGACCTGTTGTGGAGATACATTACTGTTTGAGCTGCTTCTGCCCACAAATGCGGATTGATCCCCTTGAAATACAACATTGCTTAATAGGATTTATATGTACTTCCCATTCAAAGAATTAATCAATTAAGTTTTTTGTGTGCTCTTTTTGACCAAAAACATAGAGCAGGTAATGAAAGTAGTGGTAATTTGAGTTTATCAAGGGGCAGCATCATCATACCTATGCTGCCCCTGTTGACTGTAGTTTTTTGTTATTACAAATATAGTTTGTAGATTAAATATTTCTTTATTAGAGTTTGTGTGAAGAGGAACCATTATAGAAAATGTGTAGATCTTGGTATCTTAAGTGGTGTGACATCTTCCCCATTAGAGAAGAAGAAAGTGTTTGTCCTCGTGCCATTTATATCATCCGTATGTGCAGCTTATTATTTCATTGAAGATCAGCAATTCAATAGCTCGATATAACAATTCAATAGGGTGGATCAACAAGTTAAAAAGTGTTAGATAATAGTTTTGTTGTTATTTGGTTTTGTGGATAAGTAATTCAAAAGTGTGAATCACCAATCCAACAGGTCATGCATCCCATGCCCTTGTCCAACAGTCCATAATGTTCTTGATTGTTGGGAGGAGGCATTTTACTAGAATAAAAGTTATGCTTCTAATTTTAAAGAGTTTAGATTCAGACTGCACTTTGCATGTAGCTCGAATAGCATTTTTTTAAGAGTTGAGGAATCGAGGATCCAAAGTGACCCGGAGCAGTGTGTAGCCAGCTACTCTAAACCACGGGCGAGCTTCCCTATAACCTCGGGAAATCTAAGAGGAGCAAAAACGTGCAAAATGTGCAGTTTGACCTAGCAGTTAAACACACCAGAGGTCGAAGGCAATGGGGAAAGGAGGTTTATTAGCAACCTTAAGGTGGCGAGTAATGAAGGGTTTGCACAATGCAATAGTGGCACAACCAAACCGTGCCAAACCGACTAATGTTGAAAGTGGTGTCTAGTGGCATTGGGTACTAGTTATGTTGTTCGTGATTAGGTGGCAGCAATGAAGGACAATGGCTACAACGCGACATGTGAGAACTCGAGTTCTCAATTTTCATTTTTGTGTGGTGCATGATGAAAATAAATTGTCGTAAACAGATGTATAGGAGAACAATGTCTACTATGTATCCTCTACCGAGTACTTCTAAGCGTATACCGGTGAGAAACACAACACTTGCTGGAAGTGAAAGCATGAACAATTGTGTTCTCGTATATAGGTTATCATTGTAAGTGATTTGTCAATTAGAAGCCCAACACTCACTAGAAGTGAAAGCGTGAATATTTGTCTTTACGTGTGTAAGTGATCATAAGCGCTAGTTGTCATGAGTAATAGAGTGCATATCTATATGTGTTGACTTACATTTTTGTTTCCAGTTTGTGTGGTGTGGTTCCTCTCTCTATGTTGATACCAAGGTGGGACTGCTAAACATTGTTGATAGGGTTCTTCATCAGCTTTGCATACTAAGGCATTGATAAAATATAAGCCACCGTGGGGAAATATGCATTGTGAGAAGTACAAAAGCCACGAACCACCAAAGTTTGTTGATCACTACGAGAAGCATGCGGTAAAAGACATAATCATGGGACACCGGACAAAGCCACGAGATCATTAGGAATCTGCCGAACACTGCAAGAAGCCGCCAAGATTGAGGAAAGCCGTGAAACAAAGGAAAACTCGTAATGAAGACAAAGACTAAAATCAAAGATGCAAAGTCACTATCAAAAGGGGTGACTCTTGGGTATTGTATGGATTATATACTTATTGTAATCATTGTAATAAAGATGTAGAAAGAGAAAGATAGAGATAGATAGAGATAGATGGATAGAAGAATAGAGAGAAATAGAGAATATGAGCAAGAGTAGTGTGGAAGTGTGTGAGAATGAGAAATAGAAGATACTAAAACTAAACTATGAATTGTATTGAATTATGAAAGATTAATATAAAAACCATGTTTTGCTCAATGTGTATGTCCTTATGACTTCATGTTTGTATTTCATGTTATGATCTATTTTGAATCTTTTTTCTCGCTTATATCCCTTAGTAAAGAACAAACTACTTAACCCTCGCGACTGTGTCGAGGCTTAAGGTCAACATTTGGTGTTTGAGCCCAAGTCTTTGGTTAAGCGGATGTTTGGGAGGATAACACCACCGAGGTTTCAAAACCTTCACTAATTGAGTTTGAAGACCGGTGGGAAGCTAGGATTAAGAATTTTATACAACAAGAAGCATAACAACTTGACGAACCTTACAAGAGGGTTGAAAACCAATTTTTGGAGATTCTGGAGAAGAATTTTGGTCACTTTTTCCACACTTATTATGGCCTTGGATTATGAGAGTTGCTAAGAGAACTGAGTGGACATGGCTCTAACTAAGAAAACCAGCCAAGTGGCAAAAGAGAAATTGGAAAAAATTGAAGAGTTAGAGGAGCCATGGACACGAGCACTTGATTATTGGTTTGAGACATCGATAACAATAGACTCCATTATTACTCGGGCAATCCAAGGTTGGACCAATTTTGATCATAAAAGGACATAATTCTACAAAGGAGCTAGAGGAAGATTTCTTACTAAGATTCCATTTCTGATTCGTATCCTTCTGGTAAAAAAGGGGCTGATTAAAAGTGCACAATAATTCATTTAGAGGAATGCACCGTGGGATGACAAGTGGGAAGAGGGGCGATCCAAAAGATGTAACTATTAAAATTTTCTAGGGTGATGGTTGTGGTAGAAGAAATAGTTAAACATGAAGAATAAGAAAATCAAAAGAAAACTATTACGTAACCAGTTAAGATAATCAAAGAAATCAGGAATTGGAGCAAAAGTAGAGTAAAAGAAGATGAGGAGAGCCAAGAGAGACTAGATTAGTTGTAGAAAGGAGGGATTTAGAGAAAAGATGGAAAGACAAAGGTTGGTAAGAGAAGGGAGAAATAAGAGATTAAATGAAAGGAAAGTAAAATTAACAAAAATTCAGCAGCTTGAGCAAGACAATGTGCCTGCTTCAAGTGGAGACTAGTTAATGGCTGCCCCGGCAAGGAGGAGGCCAAAAAAAGTCGCGAAAACTAACTCCCGCATTAAGCGAAGATCAACAATTGGTGGTTACTCTTCGGATGGAAATTACTGCGAGAAAATGTTTAGTGGACAGGTAAAATACAGACGACTCAATTTTTGAACAAAGTAGGTTATTTAAGGAGCTACAAAGAATTGTGGATGGAATGGGACCCAATCTTATAAGGATCTCAAGAATGGAAGACCGGAGAATTTTCAGTCTCGAGACTAGGCTTATGATAACATAAAAAGGCAAAGAAGGAGATTTAAATAACATAGAAAAGAGCATAACTGGGACGCCAAAAGAGAAGAATAATGTAGGAGAAGGATTAGAGGGATCTATAGTTAGAACCGTAGGAAAAGAAGAGAAGAATACAAAAATATAGAAAAAGGAAATAAGAAAGGGAGAAATGGAAAAGGATATTTAGAAATAGACTTAGAAGAAGGATATAGGTTAAGAGATATTAAGGGTAGGAAATTATTTGTGGAGAAAGATAGTTACGAAGAGACATCATGCGAGAAGATACATACCCCAACCATCCCAAAACCTCAAAGGACATGACCCCCTCGGAACGGTCATCATCCCATGTGCCACTAAACTCACTGCTTGGAAAAATACAAATAGGAGAAGATTTGAAGACAAGATATGACAAATTGGAAGAAGAAAGTAAGAAGAGAGAAGTATTAAGAGGATTCTAGGAGATTTTAGGAGATTTGTATTTTGATACGGAATTAGCAAGAGATAAGCTAAGAAAAGGATTCCCCAAAGAATACATAACTAGAAGAAGGAGAAACCACCAAGTACACAAGGGACAACTCGACTATAAATAATTTATAAAACATACTAAGGATGGCTCAAAAATGAAATTGCCATTATTCGGAAAAGACAAAAGATGCGGAGGAGTATCTCGTTCATTTTAGATTCATTTTGGAGAAGTAAAATATTACATACCCAAGGGTCAAACTATATGACTTTGTAGGAACTCTAAGAGATGACACCCTAAAATGGTACATGAAAACTAACCCACAACACGATAGAAGTTGGGACGAGGTAGAAAAAGAGTTCAAATCTGATTTCCATTACCCTGAAGCACCCATAGATAGTGTGAGTAAAATAAGAGATTTTGTACGAAGGAAGGAGAGACAGTAAAAGAATTTGACTATAGGTTTAAATGGAACGGTAGAAGCCTTCAATAAAGTCCTAGAGAAAGTATTAACAAAAATATGTTCCCTACAAAAGGCGGATAGGGACTTAAAGATACCAACAACTTTATGGGTATACATAACTACATACAAAAGACCTACTAAGTATTCCCCATTCTAGCTAGTACATGGATTAGAAGTTGTGGTTCCTATGGAGTTTATAGTTCCTAGCCTAAGAGTAATAGTGGCATTTAGAATAAATGAAGAAGCATCTGTGCATGAGAGATTGATTGCTTTCTAGAAGTTAGATGAAAAGAGGTTTATTGCCGCATATAACCAAACATAAGAGAAAAAAAGACAAAAAGCTTGGCATGACAGACATTGCAAAGCATAAAAAATTCAGATTGGGGATAGAGTCCTCTTATATGATAATAAGTACAAGAAACTAGGCAAATTAGAAGTCAGATGGCTAGGACCTTACACAGTATAGGAAATTCTATCATTAGGATTAGTCAAATTAAACACCTTAAGCAACGTGGATTACCTAGGATATGTGAATGGGGTGCGGCTTAAGATTTATCACACTCATGGAATAAAGGAAATAAGAGAAAAGAAAAGAAAAACTTCCGTCAATTTTGAAAACCAGCAATACAGTGGATTTGACGAGGGGAAAGGTGAAAACCCGCAAGGGCACCTTTTTCTAAAAAGAAATTAGACACAATTCTGTGGAACAACTACGAGACAAAGGAAGAAGAATAAAGAAAAAAAAAGAAACCGTGGAATAAAGAAGAGAAAAGCCGTGGAATAAAGAAAAAGAAAAACTGCATAATGAAAGAGGTAAAAGAAAAACCGCAATACAAAGAAAAGAATCGAAACCCCGTGGAAGAAAGACAGGCTGCGGTACACTAATAAACTGCAGAAGGAACGAAAATACCGTGGTACGTTAGAAAATTTGTGAACATAAGTATAACCCATACTGAAAAGAAAATCCATGCAAGAAAAGGATGAAGATAATCTGCGAAAATGAAGTACATAAAGTAAGAGAGCATACCTGCTGACAAAACCATAAATGTGCTAGGTGACCACGTCAGCATGGAAATACCTATATAATACAAGGTAGGCATATTCAAACATAACTTCGCTATTTTCACGAATCAAAGCACAAAGCTGAAGAGAAAAGAACAAGGAAATCGCATGAGAAGAGAACTAGGATTTAGAAACAAAAAAATGGCCTCTCCCACAGTCATTTCACAAGCTGACCTGCCCAAGCCCAAATCCAAAAATAGAACTCTAAAATCGATGCTGCCAGACCCGGCAGGAACATTCTTTCACATCCCTTTCAAAGTAGTGCATGTTTAGGATACACAAAAATACATTCACTCAAATTTGGCAGAATATGATCATACGCGATCGAAGCGGACCGTGCAAACTTACTCGCCATCAAGAAGCTACGAGAAAGAGGTTTATAAGGACAATGTCAAAATCATCTCCGAAATGAAGTTGGATGCACGGAATAAAATCCCATATTTCTCACTGGCAGACAATGCGATTAGGGTCATGTTGAGCTGCTTACATAATGACATGCTATATTTTGAAAAACCCTATGCAATAAATACCAAAGTGATGGAGAGGGTTACACGGTTACTAGCAAAAGGGCATTCGACACTCAAACTAGACAAGAAGAAGACCTCAACACAACAAGCATCTCGATTGATGGGCACGACCAACAACAAAAGAGAGGTTCAAATACGTGGCAAAAGCAATATGCCTCAAAATCTTCCATACAAATAGAGAGGATGGTGCACATGCACAAAGCACCACAATTGTCCTAGAGATGATAATGAGCCAAGTATGAGTACAATTTGTGTGAGGTATTAAATTCAGAATTCCATGAAAATACAAGGAAAATCAAAGAAGGTAAGCATATATTTTGCTATGGATCCTTATTATTATGCTTAACCATGTATTTCACATACACACTTTCAGGGAAAAAGGAGCTAGTCACATGGGAACAAAACACACCTGTAGCAGAGCCCAAATTTTCAAACACATGAATACCTTGCCAACGGTTGAGCGTGATAACTTTGCTTTTACGGTGACAGTGAAACATAAGAAAATTAGTTACATCTAATTCTAGGGTTCCAAAACAAATAAAGTGGCTAGATATGAGAAAGAAGTTACATTTATCGCGGACATTGATTATACATTTTTGCATTTATTCATTCTCATGGATCGCTCACGTCACCCCACTACCATAGGAAGCCTCAAATGAATTGGTGACAACATCAATAGAGGGTCTCCACATTATACCCATTGATCTACGTAAGCCTGCTCCACCGAGCATAGATGATATCATAGAAGAAACTTGGGAAGAGTTTTGGCAAAAAGACCTTGAAGATTTCACAGAAGACCCAACACAAGTGGCCGATCATCAAATCCACAAGCAAAACCGCCAAAGCCTACAACTCACGACAAAGGAAAGAAAGCAATGGAGGAGCAGCTGCGGTATACATGAGGAAAAATATGGCCACTAAAAGGCGCAAGAAACAAATGGCACAAAATCCCAAGAAAATTAAGGTGGAAAAGGCCACACTAAAGCCTATTCGGGAACAAGGAGATGATGAAGAGAGACGTGATGAAAAGGGGTACCCTAAAGAGGAAACCATGCAAATAACAGACTTAGATGACCAAGAAACCGCAGCTTGAAGAAGAGGAGACAACACGCCACACAACAGAGGAATTTGAAGAAGAAGAATCTCCGATGAAGGTGGCAACAACCTAGAGTATACCGGTAAGATTGAGTCTTTAGAACAATCTGAACTCACTAGGGTCGCATACAAATTTTACAAGGTATGTCTTGAATGAGGTGGTGTTAAACAAGTACCAAAACAATATGATGTCAACAATAGAACAAAGAAAATAGCATTAGTTGAAGCATTGCTACACTATATGAAAAGGTCTGCATTTTTTATAGAAGACAACCCACCTTTTGCCTGACCACCTAGTATAAAGCAGTAGGCAATAGTTAGAATTGGATGAATAAATAATCATGGAACAATTTGAAATAGAGCTCCAAGAACTTTTGAAGAAGAAAAAATGTGCAAAAGACAAAGCACATATAATAGAGATAGAAGAAATTCTTGAAATAAGACCCGCAGAAATAGGAGCTCAAACAGATAAGGAAAAGGAGAAGGAATAAAAAGAAAGAAAAGAGGATGCAAAGAAGAAGAGGAAAACAGATGCAAAAGAGCAGAAGAAAAAAAAAAGGAGAAAGAAAAGAAGAGAAGAGAAGGAAGAGAAGAAGAAAAAAGAGGAAGAGGAAAAAAAGGAGATAAAAAGAATGAAAAAGAGGAGGAAAGGAAGTAGAAAAAGAGGAAGAAGAGGAGAAGAAAAAACAAGAGAAAGAAAAGAAGGAAAAAGAGGAGGAGAGGAAGAAGAAAAAGAGGAACAAGAGGAGAATAAAAACAAGAGAAAACAAAGAAGGAAAAAGAAGAGGAAGAGAAGAAGAGAAGAGGAAGAGGACAAAAGAAAGGCGGAGGAAGAGAAGAAGAAAAAGGAGGGACAAGAAAACAAAGAAAAAGAGGAAAAATTGAAGAGGAAGGAGCAAGAATAGGAGAGGGAAGAGAAACTGAAGAAAGAGGGGGAGAAAAAGCAAAGGAGCAATCAAAAACATGGGTAGAAGCAAAGATAACGACTATTCAAGGAACCCCGCTGCCTACAGCAGGAACAATTGAGGTAGGAGCCTCAGGTGTGACTCCTCAAGCTACTTAACTACAAAACTCCACCTCCCTCTCCAAACCAATGTAAGCTGCAAAGCACACCACAAACTAGCTCAATCTCGGTGTCTCGCAGCCTTGTTTCCTCCGAGCCATCATGAGATCCTTGGCATTGATAAAGAAGATTTTGACACGGAGGAAACAAACTTAGAGTTTCTAATTGCAACATGGAGTGGTAGAAAAATCAAAGGAGGGATGCACAATGCACATGAATAAGTTCACTCCAATTCAAAAGTCAAAATTCAATAGCATATTGGAGGAAAGTTCAAAAAGTGATTAGATGCAGAGATGTGCGGTGTTAGAAGATACCATGGAAAGAATGATAAACTCAATTCAACCATTCAAACCACAATATGAGGCAGATCTGTCTCTGCTAATAGAAAAGAGAGTGGAAAACACCTTATAGAATTTTCTTTCACACTCAGACATGATGATGCACGGACAAACAAATCCGTGAAGAAGCGGCAACAAACTATAAAACCGTGGAGGTTGGTAAGTATACTTCAGTCAACAAGGAAAATAGAAATAAGTTGGAAACAATTATTACATCCTTGGAAATTGCTATTGCCAATGCTACTACATATTATGCATATGCCATGGGATGGCCAGAGTAACGCAAACAAGAGAGTAGAATTGGATAAACTTGAAAATGAGCTAAATAAAGAATCAACAGCCTATGACATTTCAAAAGATCCAGCTGGCACTAGACATTAGAAATTGGTGGACTCGCAAATAAATACAGCGCAAAACAGATTGAAAGAACAAATAAGATAAATCATATGGAAGAATATAACAGTAGTGTTGTAATGTCCCTTTCTATGGCTGAAACTGAAAAAAGAGGAAATCACACAAACCCCAAATGATTAAACTCAAATTTTATATCAGCCAACTGGTTTTTTATGACAGCTGTAAATCAACAGTCTGATTTTTATAACAGCTTGTAATTAGTGAGAAATCACCCAAATATCATCAAAGAACTCATCAACAACATAGGAAAACACTTTAAGAAGATTTTAAGCCACTTTTCACCATGAAACTTGATCAAATACTCAGCTGGAAAATTAATTTAGAACAGCAGAGGTACAACCAATAGAAATGATCAAAATGGAGGTCTCCAAACCCCAATAATTACAAAAGATGATAGATTCCAACCCTATAAATTATGCCAAGTTTGAATATCAAAGAATAAATGAGTTATGTGCCCTAGAAGACACCAAATCACACTCAAACCCTAGTCACTCCCTAGGAGAGGGGCTCCAAAATATGCCAAAGCTCTTTGTAGGTCTTCTTCTTGATGCCCTAGATCCAAATCAGCAAGAGAGTCTTCAATAAATGCCTTCAATTTGCCAATATGGAGAGTTTTTCGTTCTCCACTATGCCACAAGGAAGGGTTTCATCCTCCTTGGATGCCACACAAGAGGGTTTTCATCCTCAAGTGGAAAGGTATTGAGCAATCAACGCAAAAACCAAAGTAGCAAGTGTATATGTGCCAAAGATGATCCAAATGAGGCCAAACAACCTCCTTTTATATCCCTTGGTTGGCGCCAAAGGCCAAATAGGTGAAAACCGACCTCCAAGCTTCACTTTATCTTTTAATTCCTTGTTGGGAATCTCATAATCCCAGCCGACCTGCCTTAGGGAGTAAAACACCAAAGAAAAACATTAAAATTATAAAATAAGAAAACTGAACGAAGCTCAATTACTTCCCCTGTTCACTTATCCTTCTTGGCCATGGGAAGAGAATGGCAAGAAGTCTCCATTTGGCATTAATTCAAAAAGGGGACATTATAGTCCTCCCTTCCCAAAATTGCTTGTCCCCAAGCAATTGCAAATGTGGATGCTCCAATATTGTTGCACTTTCCCATGTAGCATCTTCAAGGGGCAATCCCTTCCAATGAACCAAATATTCCTTGATACTTTATTTCTTAACTTCTTCTCATGAACCTCCAAGATACTTTCCAGAATTAGAACCAACTTACCCTCTTCATCTAATGGTGGCAACTCAAGTGAGGGAGTAAGGTGCTGTCCAAGTGCCTTTTTGAGGCATGAAACATGAAAAACATTGTGTATTCTACTATGTTCCGGAAGCTCAAGTTCATATGCAACATTTCCCACCTTTCCTTTTACCTTATAAGGACCGTAGAAACGTGGTTTCAGCTTCTCTGCACCACTTTGTTTGAGGGAAGATTGCCTATAGGGCTGCAACCTTAAAAACACCATGTCACCCACTTCAAATGACCTCTCTTTCCTATGCTGATCTGCATATAGCTTTTGCTGATTTTGGGCACGTTGGAGGTTTTCTTTGAGCTCTTTCAAGATATCATGGCTTCGCTGAATTAAATCTTGGGCCTTTGGCACTCTACTATCCGTCATAACCAAATCAACAAAGGATGGAGCATCATAACCATACAAAGCTTTGAAAGGAGACATACCGATGGACATTTGAAAGGTGGTATTGTAACAAAACTCAGCCATGTATAACCATTTCATCCATGCTGATTGTTTCCCATCAATGTAATTTCGTAGGTATCCTTCCACCCATTTATTGACTATTTTTGTTTGTCCATCCGTTTGAGGATGGTAGCTAGTGCTAGGAGTGAGTTTGGTACCTATCAATTGAAACAATTCTTGCCAAAACATGCTCATAAATCTGCTGTCCCTGTCACTTACTATATCCTTGGGCAGCCCATGAAGTCTAAACACTTCCTTAAAAAACACATCAGCCACTATAGGTGCATTGTACTTAGCTGGAAGTGGACAAAAATGAGTGTATTTAGTGAGTCTATCAACCACCACATATAAACAATTCTTACCTTGAACCATGGGCAACCCCGTGATGAAGTCCATGGAGATACTTTCCAATTTTTGAGTGGGAATAGGAAGAGGTTGTAGGAGCCTAGTTGGAAATGCATGTTTCACTTTGTTTTGTTGGCATACTAAGCACTCCCGGATGTATTGGAGCACTTCCCCTTTAGGCCTTTCCAATAGAATCTTTCTCTCACCTGTTTGTAAGACTTGAAGTAACCCGAGTGACCAGTTGATGGGTCATCATGAACAGCCCTTAATATTCTACTCTTCACCTTTGATTCTGGCACCAAATAAACTTGGTTCTTGTAGAGAATGAGCCCATCTAATACTTTGTACCTTTCATCCATCCTTTCACCCTCAAAAATAGCATTAGCAAACTTATTTTTGACATATTCAGCTGTAATCAAATACTTCCAATCTGCTGTTATCTTAGATAAAGAACAAAAATAAGATTCTCTTGACAAGGTATCTTCTACCAAATATTTGATTTGAGGATTATGCGAAGCATGCCTCAAGTGTCACCTTCTTGCCCATGTCCATAAAAGCTTATTTCCATGTTTTGGTAATTGAAAGTGAGTTCTCCCAATGAATGCAACCATTGGACCCCAAGCACAAGATTAATACCAGCCATGCTAATCAAATAAAAATCAGCACATACCTCATGCTTTCCCAATGTGAAGAGGAGTTGGGGGCACCTTCTTGTGCATGTCATAGAGTGGCCATTTGCTATCTTAACCGTGAAGCCTTTGAAGTTTTCTACCCTCAAATCCAACTTGGCCACCAAGCACTCATCAATGAAATTATGAATGGCTCCACTATCAATCAAAACTACGATCCCTTGCCCTTGTAGGTCACCTACCATCCGGAATGGATGATAACTAGGTGCACTTGGTCAAGTAAAGCAAGAGTGCCATCCACACTTTTTGGATCTTCTTCCAGTATATCATTTTGCTTGGCCTCATCCACACAATTTTCATCATCTTCACAATCTGAAAATACCTCAATGTAATGCATAAATTTCTTCTTTCTTAGCTCATTTCTTTACTCAACAACATTGCTGGTTTTGGGCAGCTCCTTGTGAATAATAAACATCCTTTGGAAGGGTTTCCTTTGTTGGAAATATTGTGATTGATGTCAAACGAATGATGAAGTAAATTGGCTCACTTAGATGCAAAGTCAATATGGCACTTGTGATGGAAATATTCATTGTGTGGGAGTCAAGACAATAGGCCGCCAGTCTCAAATATGTATTGTGTCAAAGGATTGAACATGCAAGAAAAAGTTATGGGAAAGTGAAGTTTTCTAGCCGCGGAACAAAGGAAGTTGCTTACCAAGGTATGAGAACAAGGAAGTTGATTTTCGATGGAATTTTGTGTTAAGGTTCAGATCACCTTAAAGAGGAGATACCGCGATTTCTAAAAATATAATTTTCTAAGGAAATGGATAAAAATTGCAAAAGTTATGAAAGGTTTAAGTTTGCATGCCACAGAATAAAGGAATTTGTTTTCAGTCTTTGGTGGGTTTTTGGGCAAGAAATGCCACGCAACAAAGAAATTCAATTTGTTAGTGTCTCATGGGTTTTGAGAATCAAAATGTCGCAATGCAAAGGGAGAATGCCCTGGAACGAAGGGAATGAGTTTTTAGTCTTCCGTAGTTGGTAGAAAGGAAATACCTGCGCAACAAAGGAACTTTCCAAAACAAGTCTCAGAGTCAAAGGTGGTCCGCAGAGGTCGGGAAAGCCGGGAAGACTACAAATGCCGCATAACAAAGCGAAGATCAAATGAAAGCCGCGAAAGTCATGAAATTCTGCAATACAAAGGAAAACACAAACCAAAGCCGTGGAAGACTAGGAAACCCGTGGAACAAAGGAAAAACAGAGTAAGTCCGCGGATGACTAAGAATTTTTCAAAATTCAAAATAACTTTTTGAGAGGCCGACCTAGGTTTTTGTGCCCAAATGAAAGTTTTTATGGCCAACCCTTAGAATGTATTTCACCAATTTTTTAGAGACGAACATGATTTGTAAAGGGATTAATTGCAAAGTTTTTGTGGAGCTTAAGCAATGAAAATGGTGAATTCCTAAGATAAGATAAGATAAGATAATATTATTAATGTCCAACACATGACCACAAAAGTAGGTCAATGGGACTGCAGAGTACAAAGCAAACAAATCTAGCAAGAGGACCCAAACGGGTAGCCCAAAATACAATGAGAAGAAGAGGAAGAGAAGGAAGCGACAGAGGCCGAGAAACCAAAAAAGAAGAAGAATAGGATGACGGTGTGGGGGGGCGAAGAAGGAGCAACACCCCCAACAACATCACCTAACACTCAAGGCCGGATAGGAGTGACTGTAATGCGCCGATGACCAGTGAGTTGAGGCCGAGACTGTAGAATCCCTGGGAAGCCGGTGTCCGGAGGAAGGTGGTGCCTCTCTGTAAGCCTGGTGGATCACTGTCTATGTGGAGGGGCCCCGAGATGTGTCTCTAGGTAGGGAGCCTTGGGTGGAAGAAATGGAGTCCCGAGACCTAACAGATCTGAATTGGGGATCTAGACTCGTGTCCAAGTGCCGCTTGGTACCCCTCACCGAGAAGAAAGAAGTGATTAGTCTAGTATTCATCCATCTAGGAGGAGGGTGGAGGAGCTTGTCCCGAAGCCTGAGGGCCTCCCAAAGGTAGAGAGCAAGACATCTTTGATCATAGTATCTGAAGAAAGCTGTGAAGGAAGGAAGCTCATGGAACAAGCAATGGAATCTCTCATGAATCTCATAGTAAACAAAACACCGAGAGAGAGAGAGTGAATTAAGGAGAAAAGCAGATTTCTGCATGTAAATTCATGGAAGATTTGTAAGGGCAGATTTCTATGCATGAGAAGAATGAATTGAAGATTATCCAAGGCATTGAAGGAGTGGAATCAAATAGAAGATCTTTCAAGCAAAGTATGTGAAGGAAAGTTAATTAATTCAAGGGCAGATTTGTGAGATGAATTAATGATCCGTAGATCAAAAAGTGGGCGAGTTTCCCTAAATCTCCCAAGATCATTATAGTACGGTAGAAGACTCGAGAGCTTTTTGTCGCTTGTAAGAACGCAAAAAAGGACTCTGCTGGAGCAAGTTACCATTCGTAGAAGATGTCACCAGGGAGAAAAAGAGGAACAATCGCGAATCACGTTGCGACACGTGGAAAAATGAAATGGAGCAAAAGTGTAAAAATTGGTTTTGTAACTCCGGTCTTGACGCTGCTTTTGACCGGTGGGCCCCGTTATTTGTTGGCTGGGGCCCTCAGCCAGGGTCAACACTTTTTGATCGGAGGGGTGTCTTTGCCGCTGTTTCTTCATTATTCTATTGCCACAATTTTGTATATATTTGCCTCTAAGTGTAATCGCATTGTAAATGTGGGATTATATATATCAAGCATCGTAATAACCATGCATTGGAACTGAGTTACATTTGAGTAGCTCACTGAGCTATTATTATAGCTCTTCAGCTCACTGCCTACACCGGCCAACTCACCTAAATTCCCACACCGTCAGCCCTAATATCTTGCCGACCCCTCCCAACATTGCTCGACCCTCCAAACTTATCCCCTTGGCCGAGCCAACTCGACATATCCATCAAGCGGCCCAACCAAGCGCTAAACATAGCAAACATAACCCCCGCCACAACGTGGCCTAACCACTTGGCTAATAAACATCGCCACCACCACTACTATCAAAATGTGGTTCTAAAGCCAACAAACACTATCCGCTTCCCTAAATTTAAACATGCCACCCACCTTATCCCAATGCATGTGGGATTTTAATCCCCAAATAGAAAAATACATGCAAGGTGGAGGAGTGGTTAAAGGGATTTGAATCATGGACCTGCTCCAAAAGAATAGGTGGCCTTACCAACCCGCCATACCATTGTAAGTGGTATATAAAGGAGCACTTGGTATATGAAGTGTTAATTTGTTATGACTGTGTAAAAGCCATAAGAAGGCAGTTTTAGAAAATAACATTTTTGAGGCACTCAAGGGCAAAATCGAGCTCGGAGTGAACTAGTGAAATGTTTAGAATTCTGATATGCTCCTGATGGTATATTTATTTTCCTAATTTGGAGTTTTCATGATGTCTTTTCGCGCGTTAAGAAATCACCGAAGACAAGAATCTGAAGGGAAGTTTGCCTTGCGGAGACGAGAACAAACACAAAGAGCGAAATCTGATTGTTTTCAAAGCTCATGGGTTCTCAAGGTCTTCATATGCAGGTTTTGATGTTTCATTAATGTTTGTAAGTTTCTTTTGAATTGTACTTGCAAGCAAAATTTAATGGAACGATTCATCTAAACCCGGGACGTAGGAATTCCAAACCCCGTAAACAATTCCGGTGTTGTGTTTCTGATTTTTGCTTTCAGATTTCAATATATTTTCAGTTTTCTAATTCAGAATTCAGTTTTGGAAGAAAATTTAATCAGTTTGACAAATTTACGGGAAATCGATTAAATCGGGTAAAATGGAAATCTGTTCGGTTTGAATGTGCAACTGAGATGAATGTTTTAATTCAGTTTTAGATCAGTTTTTCAACACATTTGAATCATATTTTAGTCAATTTTGAAGTTGATAAAAGTAAAGAAACTGATGAATTAAAAAGATCCTTGTAAACAGTTAAACTAGTAGTGGATTTTTATTGGTGTTTACGGGTCAATTAAAAGAGAGATTTCGAGTTTGATGGAGAGGGCGGATTTCTGAAGGTGCAAACAGAGTTGAGTTTTGTGGACAAATATTTGTTGTTTTTATGCATTGTATGAGTTGATTTGGAGGTTGGTGCTTCCTAAGAAAAGAGATTGGTGTCTCTTACTAAGTTGGTGCTTAGTTGTGGGGATTGGTGTCTCCAATAGGTTGGTGCCTATAAATTGTGGGGATTGGTGTCTCTAATAGGTTGGTGCCTATAAATTGAGGGGATTGGTGTCTCTTGTAGGTTGGTGCCTACAAACTTATTGTATTTGATTTGTGACTGGATTTGGACAAAGTAGATTCAAACAATATTTTCTATGTGGTTTTTCTCCGAAAGGGTTTCCATGTATATCTTGTGTTATATGGTTGTGCAAGTTGCTGATTTTGTTGTTATTAAGTTTGAAAAGAATTAAATAATTGTTCTATATTGATTCATCCCCCTCTCAATCTAAGTGTGTGCTCTTCATCCTTGGTTGGTCCAAGGAGGCTGTCCTCCACTCGAATTAACCTTGGGATGTTCGCTGATCACTGCTGTTTTTGGGAAGCACCTTCAAGGTCCAAAGCCTTTTTGATTGCTCCTTGAAGAGACAAAGGATCCAAGGCTCTAACCAAACCCTTGATTGGTTCGGTCAAACTCTCAATGAAAAGAACCACAAGTCTCCTCTCTGTGACATCCGTAATCATTACGGAAAGTCTCTGAAACTCAGCCACATACTCATCCACCGTGCCTTGTTGTTTCAACTGTGCAAGTTCCCGAAAGTGAACTTCCGGGTCAACTCTATCAAATCTACCAATGAGTCTTCTACAAAACTCATCATATGAATGGATCTTATTGTGCCCTTGTGTTACCAATTCAGGGAACCACAACTCATAAGCAATCCCCTCTAGGTGAAATGTTGCAAATTTGATGGCATCATCCTCCATCATAGGCTTCAAGGACAAATATGTATCCAACTTTTGGATCCATGCCCTAGCTGTCCCCTTAGTCGATCCATCAAAAGTAGAGAAAGTCATCTTCCCAACACATTTTGCACCTCTTTCTGTGGCGCATTTTGTCTTGGCTCTAGCCTAGACCTCCCTTTGCTCACACCAATGAACTCGGCAAGTGTAATGGCCTCCCGTATCTCCCTTGGAAGTGCCATATATTCTTCATAGCTTGTGGCAATGCTTTGCCCCATAGAGGGCCTTGCTCCCGCCTCCGGAATGGCTTCTTCCCTTGGAAGGAAAGTAGGCCTAGTGGCTGATCCGTGAGCTGATCCCAAGGGTCGCCGTGAAGTATTTTCTCTAAATGAACTGCCTTCTCCATTATGAACCCTAGGTTCATGAAATCTTTGAAGGGTTAGGGCTAGGAGGTCCATGGTGTCTGCCAATCTTACTTTCCCTTCAATTAGCTTGTCAATCTTGGCTTCTTGGGCATCCTAATGAGCCATATTGTCCTCTCTTGGCTGGTCTGATTTCTTCTCTCCTTTGATAGCAAATGAAACCCTTGTTGCCTTCTTGCATCAAACCCTCAGCTGGGAAGACCGGTGCTCTGATACCACTGTAATGTCCCTTTATAGGGCTGAAACTAAAAAAGGAGGAAATCACACAAACCCCAAATGATTAAACTTAGATTTTATATCAGCCAACTGGTTTTTTATGACAACTGTAAATCAACAGTCTGATTTTTATAACTTGTAATTAGTGAGAAATCACCCAAATATCATCAAAGAACTCATCAACAACATAGGAAAACACTTTAAGAAGATTTTAAGCCACTTTTCACCATGAAACTTGATCAAATACTCAGCTGGAAAATTAATTTAGAACAGCAGAGGTACAACCAATAGAAATGATCAAAATGGAGGTCTCCAAACCCCGATAATTACAAAAGACGATAGATTCCACCCTATGAAAATGCCAAGTCTGAATATCAAAGAATAAATGAGTTACGTGCCCTAGAGGACATCAAATCACATTCAAACCTTGGTCGCTCCCTAGGAGAGGGGCTCCAAAATATGCCAAAGCTCTTTGTAGGTCTTCTTCTTAATGTCCTAGATCCAAATCAGCAAGAGAGTCTTCAATAAATGCCTTTAATTCACAATATGAAGAGTTTTTCGTTCTCCACTATGCTACAAGAAAGGGTTTCGTCCTCCTTGGATGCCACACAAGAGGGTTTTCATCCTCAAGTGGAAAGGTATTGAGCAATCAACCCAAAAACCAAAATAGTAAGTGTATATGTGCAAAAGATGATCCAAATGAGGCCAAACGACCTCCTTTTATATCCCTTGGTTGGCGCCAAAGGCCAAATAGGTGAAAACCGACCTCCAAGCTTCACTTTATCTTTTAATTCTTTGTTGATTATTTCATAATCCTAGCCGACCCGCCTCAGGGAGTAAAACACCAAAGAAAAACATTAAAAATAATAAAAGAAAACTGAAACGAAGCTCAATTACTTCCCCTGTTCACTTATCCTTCTTGGCCATGGGAAGAGAATGACAAGAAGTCTCCATTTGGCATTAATTCGTAAAAGGGGGCATTACAAGTATGGACAAGGCCATTAGATGCCTACAACGTGATTTTTAGTGGCAAAGCAAAAATACAAAGGGATCAAGGGTACCCAAACTCCAACCAAGCTCACATCACTTATCAAGGAGAATACAAAATCGCAACTATGGCATGAATCCATACAAGAGCACCTTACCATGTAGAAGACATTTATAGGTTAAATTACCACAAAATATACTAAGTACTTCCCTACGGCCACACCATAAAGAAGACTCCAAGCCACATGTACCATATTGGAATTATTGACAAAAGCATTCATAGAACCCATCGCGCCTGTAATCCCAAATGGGTGAGTTGAGCGAAGGAATATTTCCTTATGGCGTACGCCCAAGTCCTCGTTAGGTTGATGCCTTCGTGTTCGCATAATAAAGGAGGAAGAATTTTTATATTAGCAATTTTTTTGAGGAGGCTAATACTCATGATGGTATGGCATAGAGATTACGCAAGAATTATAGAGATAAAACAACTTTTGAAAAGGTTCTTCATTTGGGTTGTCTCGAGGATGAGACAACGTTTTGAAGTTCGGGGATGATGTTGATAGAGTTCTTCATCAGTTTTACATACTAAGGCATTGATAAAATAGAAGCTACTGGGAACGATGCACCTTAGAGAAGTACAAAAGCCACAAACCACTAGAGTCTCATTGATCACTACGAGAAGTCAGTGGTAAAAGACAAAACCGTGGAACATTGGACAAAGCCGCAGATCATTAGGAATCCGTCCGAACACCGCAAAAGCCGCCAAGACCGAGGAAAGCCGTGAAATAAAGGAAAAACTGCACAATGAAGATAGAGACTAGAATCAAAGATGCGTAGTCACGATCAAAAGGGGTGACTATTGGGTATTATATGGATTATATACTCATTATAATCATTGTAATAAAGATATAGATAGAGATAGATGGATAGAAGAATAAAGAGAAATAGAGAATAGGAGCAAGAGTAATGTGGAAGTGTGTGAGAGTGAGAAGTAGACGATTCTGAAACTAAACTATGAATTGTATTGAATTATGAAAGATTAATATAAAGACCACGTTTTGCTCAAAGTGTATGTCCTTATGAATTTATGTTTGTATATGTTATGATCTATTTTGAATCTCTGTTCTCTGGTATATCCCTTACTAAAGAATGAACTACTTAACCCTCACGATCGCATCAAGGCTCAAGGTCAACAAAAATATTAGTTTGACATATTATTAGTGTGTGAGCATTAGCATTATTATTGTACGTGAGTTGTCACTAACTCAAAGGTAAGTTTGAGAGAGATTTTAGGGCTTGAGGGTTTGTTATAGATAAGGTTCAACTCCATGTTAATAGGAGTTCAATAGGCCTTATTTATGTACTTCCCCTTCAAAGAAATAATCAAGTTTTTGTGTGCTATTTCTGACCAAAAACATCATGCCCATGCTTGGCCAATTTCTTTTGTAGCTCTTGATTCTCCATTTCCAAATGCTGCATTGTCTTTACCTCTTGATTCTCCTCATGAATTTGTTGATTGCCTTCTTGACACTTTTGCATATAATTAAACTATGCAACCAAATATGGCCTGCAATTCCTTGTCAAATAAATGAAATGTGAAAGCAAATACACAAAACCCTACACAAGCCAAAAGGATGAATCAGTGTGATATCTCCTGATCGGTAAATTGCCCAATCAATGACTTAGACAAAACACAACAACTTCTTGAAATTTTATTCATTGTCTATTGTCCTATAAGTTTGCTATGAATTTTTGCTCATAGAGATGTTTTCCAATATTGGTTGTCTTGTATACTTTGCATGTTTTACACCCATCATTGACTGTACACTCTGCTGCAATGGTGGGGTCTAGGGAATCACCCGGTTGGAGGGTATGGGGACCAACACCTACCCATTGCCGGCCTCCCGCCCCGAGAATTGTTTTTGGGTCCTTATGGGTGGTTTCAGGTCTTTATGAGTGGTTTCGGTCCATGATTTTATACCCGTGGTATTGTATGGGTGATGTCTCAGCCCATGGTTTTACAGTTTACAACCATTGTATTGTAATATTGCTTACTAGTGATCTGCCTATGAATATACACGTTGATTACGATTAAACAAACCACAAAGAAATATTTTATTGTATTGTGAATGGTGGAGTTGATATAATGAGTTCTGTTTTGCTAGGTTATTTCCCGAAAGGGCTTCCTAGATTAAATTTTCTCTGTATATTGTGAGTGCACCATTATCGCATTTTTCTATATTTTAAAGATTCTGGTAGTATTGCTTCTCCTGCATTGTCCAACCCTTGTCCATTAACTGAGAGTGCTTTGCTCTCATTGCTGGTATTTTTGCTCAAATAATTGATTTCATGTAAAGTTCTAAGAAGAGGTTGCTAATACATTCCTGTGGAATGTCTCTACATATAATTAGATGTTCCAATCAATTTCCGATGCTGAACAGTCAATGCACAATGCACCAAACAAATACAATGAAATAAAAATGCAGAAATTCAAGTAACTGAACAAACTCGCATATGGGACTATATTTGTGGAGAAAAGCTTGTGGCATATGAACTCCATGGATTGCATTAAGAATACAATATGGTACATGGGGTTTGGCTCTTTCCTGAAGCTCAGTGTTGTTTGACCTGTTGGAATGACATGCTACAACATGACTCTTTGCTCTACCCCACAAAATCCATTTTCCTCATGTTTTTGAATGCTCAGTGGCTAAATTGCAAGGAAATGGCAGTAGAAATGGGTCCAAACGTGGAAAGATGAATTTTCCAAAACCCCTTGGAACTGAAACGTCACAGAAACACGTGTACAATATATTACTAAAAAATATAAATATATATAAAAATGCATAATATTTTTTTAGTCAATAAAAGATAAAACACTTGGAAATTGCAATGGCTGCACTAAAAGGCTCAGAATTACTGTAGTGTGTTTTGCACAATGATGAAATGTTATTAGCTTTGATTAGGTTTATAGCTTTTCTTTTTGTGTTTGACTATGGTAAGGGGTAGGTTAAGTTACTTTTAGGTTTTTTTATTGTTTGTTTTAATGACTGGCTACCGCCAGAAATAGCTTGGAAATGCTCGGGCATGTGCCAGAAACGGCAGGAAACGTTTCAGTGCTGTTTTCGGCAAGTCCCTGCACGTTTCTAGGATTGTTTTGAGGCCGTTTCAGCTCTTCGTTTTGTTTTCAGTGTTCCCAGGATGTTTTGACTCTTGAGGCCATTTCGGCTCTGCATTATATATCATATACATTTCCCTCCTGAAACGTGGGCCCTCTTAGACATTTCCTGCATCTTAGGTCTGTGACATTGGTTGGGCTTTCAACTGTTCAATTTTCAAGGCTTTCTTCTGATTCTTAAACATGAGCAGACCTGGACTGTATTTTAATGGGGTATCAAATAATTGAATTTTGACCTGATTTTTGATGAGCACATGGACATGTTTCAAGATGATCCAATTTGAATTTCAAGTCATTTAGATCTCATTTACCGTTATAGCAAAATACAAGACCGTTTTTCCATTTTTAGAGGTCAAATGTGTGGCATTGGGGGATATGTGTCATGCTACATTTATATATTTAGACCATTCAACTTCATATGACCAAAACTTAGTCAACCAACCGATTCCTCACATTTATCAAGGTCCAACGATAGAGTTTTGATCTGAATTTTGGTTTGTAGTCAAAGGGTGGAGTTTTGACCTGAATTGTGGTTTGTAGAACGGTTATGGTGTCAAGAAGCACCATAACAAGTTCTAGACCAAACTGATATTGTACGAGGGATTTATGGCTTCTGCACCTGCAACCTTGTTTTTTCGAGCAGGTGATACCATGTGGCTGAAATATCCCTTGTGGGATAATCTTGAAATTTGACAAAATTTAATAAAAATTTGCAGCAAATGATATTCTGAAATTTCTGGAAATGAACCAACTAGGGCAGCGAACTGAAATTTATAGATATCTTGCAAAATACTTGCCCAAATCACACGAAATTTTATAGAGAGCTTGCTACAATGATAACAAGGACTAGAAAAATATTTTTGGATTTTTCTGATTAATATATGACTGCCAATAATTTTTAGAATGCCCTAAACTGTTGGAAACTTCAAAAATTCATATCTATGCAAATACAAGGGATAAAAATCTGATTTTTGGAAATAACATCTACATATGATATAGAAAAGAACCCAACCTCCAGATCTGAAAACGAACACCTGGAAACCCTAAAAAACACTGCTGCAAATCTCAAACTAAGTAGATAAAACCCTAGAAAATAGTTGTTCCAAATCTAAATTGAAACCCTTGATGAAAAATGGCTGTCCTCTTACTCTGAATCTGAGTTTTGATTACTCTCCAGATCTGATCCAAAAATCTGAATAAAGCTCCAAAATAGCAAACTAGGGAGGATCTTTCACCACCAAAGAGTGCTTTGCTAGCTAGGTGTGGATCTTTCACCACCGAAGCTAGGGTTCCTGTGGGATCTTACTCCACAAGCAAAGAAAGTGCAAACAACAGTTGCTCCAATATCAAAATAGGTGAGTGTATGAATGAATGAATAACTCTCCCCAAGCACTCCTTTTATAACTTCACCATGCAACAAGAGGCCCAAAAAGACCCCAATCGACCCCCTTGGGAAAACCACATAAATATAATATGATTTTAAGTTACCTTTTCCCCCCATGCGCCAAAAGTAACTTAGGTGACCCCCAATGAAGAAATAGAATAATAAAGTGCCATATAGTCACCCAACGACAAAATATAACAATTATTACCACCAAGTCGCTCAACTTAATGTCAACAACAAAATATAACATAAAGCAAGGTGGTAATCATGTATCCATACCCAATAGCCTCAGCATCGTTAGCCCCTCGGGTATGACCAAGGCTAAGACTGAAAAATGGCTGTTAGGCCCTCGGTGAAGGAATGGGGACATTACGGTGGCATTGACCTTCTTAGTGTCTTGATGCTGAGGCTTAAGTTCATTGGATATTCTGATCAATTACTGGTTACCACTACCGTACATTTTGATGTATATAATACTTTAGAGACTATTTACTTGCATCGCCAAAAGCTCACTGCTGAATATGGCAAGTGTATGGATCGAGGAATCCAAGAAATCTGGATGCAGGTATAGAATATTTAAGAAACAAACAGACGACCTTGCAGGATTTACTCTCCTTTGTACCTTCTACTTGCCTCAAGGTTCTGGAGGCAAATGAAGATTACTCTCCTTGGCACCTGCTGCTTACCTCATGGTGATAGAGACTAATTCTTTGGCAGTTTGTACAGTTTTAAATCCATGGAAGGACTGCACCTATCACAACATGTGTTTCGAATCATTATTTTGGCTTGAGACAGACATTCTAATTTTTCCATTGTCCTTGCACCCAATAAGGATAGTTCGTGGTGACTCTGCATAGGCTTCCATGCTGTCAACAAAATTACCACAAACAAGTATTTTTTTCCTTGCATTGATGATATTTTGGACTAGCCTTGAGGTAAACAATGCTTCCTAAATATTGATCTTAAGTCTGGTTATCACCAAGTTACAGTCAACCTGGAAGACATTTGGAAGACTGTTTTCAAGACAAAGGAAGGCTTATACGAGTGGTTGGTAATGCCATTTGGTTTGACCAACATGTCTGGAACCTTCATGAGGCTCATGTAGTGTATCTTGCAACCTTTCACCAATACCTTTGTTATTGTCTACTTAGATGACATCCTCATCTACAGCGAGGCTTGGGAAAAGCATGTAGTACATGTTTTAAGATTCTTGACACACTTCGCACTCACCAGTTGCAAGAGAACTTTGGCAAGTGTACCTTTGGTGTTACTCAGCTTTAGTACTTAGTTTTCATCATTTATTGTGAAGGAATTCATGTGGATCCGATAAAGATTAAAATTATCCAAAATTGACCAACCCCTTGCAACACAGAACTTTGAAGTTTTTTTGGACTTGCCAATTTCTATTGATGGTCTGTATCGGGATTTGCACACATCCATTGAATCACAACATGTGAGCTAACGCAGCAATTTAGTGGACGCTGGCACAACATCAAGCATTTGAATACCTCAAAGCTAGACTCTGCTCTGCACCTGTCCTGGCAATTCCTGGCATCAATTTTCCCTTAAAAATGAGACCTATGCATCTGATTTTGCACTGAGTGACATACTAACTCAGCATTGACACCCTATTGCATACCTTTCAAAAAATTCAATGATATTGTGCAAAAGTCTTTGCTACAAAAGCTACACTACCAAAGGACACTATTACTATAAGCAAAATTATAGATACATACCATGAACAGAAACTTAATAGGAGAGAATAATATCTTTATTGCACAGTTAGTGTAAAGTAAAATGCTTGGTTTGGGGAGGATTTATCACTTCAGTGCCCAATGTACTAATTTGTAAGATCAATAGATGGTTAAGACACAACCATCAACCCCAATGGTTCATAATGAAATATAACTAATATATACACTACAAAAGCTGATAGCAGGATACTTAAAAACATAACTAAGTTGGGTGCCAAAACAATGCATGTATTAATAATAATGGTCTATTAATAGTCTGTATTTATACGCCCTTACAACAAGTTGGAGTCCCGTCCTCCAGAACCAAGTTACAGAATGATGAAGAAGAATGAGGAAGAGGAGAGGATGAATGTAGATCGTTGTTATTAAATTTTAATACATGTATTGTTTCAAACAGTGGTCTACACAAGATTACATATGAGAAGGAGCTCTATGCAATTTTTCAAGCAATGAAGTAGTGGTAACACCATCTCTTAGGTAAGTAGAACATCATTTAGTTTGATCAAAAGCCTCTTTAGTTTCTTCATACACAGAGTAAGTTGGAGAACGCAAGGGACATGAAGTGATGACATACTTGCAGCAGTTCCATCTAGTGATCAAGCACAAGAAATGGAAAGACTAAAACGAAGCTGACTGCTTGAAATGATCTCCTGTCACCTTGCTTCTCACCATGCTTGGTAACCAAGGTCACAACACTGTGGATTGGGTTTTACAGTACTTTGCAAATCCAGAATTCACACAAACCAACAACGCCCTTTCTCAAGGAAAAATGGTTGAAGATTTATATCTGCAGGACAAGCTTCGTTACCAGATTAGTCTTGTTTGTGCCCACTCAAGCACACATAGCACAAGGCTCATTTGGAAGGAACAATCCTCCAAACCGTCCAATCATTTTGAAGTCACCGAAACATTAGCAGCACTTCAACAAGACTTCTACTGGCCAAACATGCACAAAGAAATTGAGGCTTGCATCAAGTCTTATGTTCCTTGCAACATTTCCAAGACAACTAATCACAAATTGGGCATGTATACACCTCTTTCAGTTCTGTCTAGACCATGGGAATCTATCAACCCAGACTTCTTAACTGGCCTGTTGACGACTAAGCATACACACGGTAGCATGTTTGTTTTTGTTGTTGATCCTTTGTCAAAGATGGTGATCATGGTAGGTTGTGAGAAGTCAATCAATGCTCTTGAAACAGCCAAACTCTTCATCTAGTATACTTGGATATACTTTGGTGTCCCTCTCTCCATCGTATCTGATGGAGATCCCACGTTGTTAGTCTTTTATGGCAAGCCTTGTGGGAGATGCTAGACACCTACCTGGATAGATCAACATTCCATCCTCAAATCGATGGACAGACTGAAGTGCTCAGCTGTACACTTGTACTGCGAATGTACAACATTGCTCATCCTCCCACTTGGGATGATAATTTAGCATACATTCAACATGCCTACAACATGGCTATTTACAGTTCTATAGGGCATAGTCCATTCCGAACATGTTATGGGTCCAACCTGTGACACTTCTTGACATTGCTTTTCATACTTCCACAGTTCCAGAAAATAGGGCAAAAGGAAAGGAATTGGACAAAACGGAGAAATTCATCAACACAAGCAATAATTGCATCACCAGGCTCAACAGATTTTGACTATCTAACAAAAGAATTATAAGGATCAGACGCCCGCCACACACTTTTCAAATAGACAACAAAGTCTGGTTGCACTTGTAGAAAGAGAGATTCCAAGGTCCTCATTGCAAGCTCAAACCACTGTAACATGGTCTCCACAGTATTATTTGCACTGCTGATGAGAACACATTCGTTCTATATTTGGCCATGCATAAGGTATTCAATGTTGAACTGCTCAAGCCATATATGCTACCCTTGCTCAAGCCTTTCACAGTCCAGCATCTTGCAGATTCGGATCTTGCCCACTTGAGTCCAGCAGAGAAAGATGAACTCATCAACACTATCTCAACTCACTCTCGCCATTCATTAGTTGTTTTGAGTTGTAAAGAAGGGGCAGTATGCAAATCATTCCAATTAGTATATTTTTTCGCAACTCCAAGTTCAGATTCTGCAACTAGCCACCAACACAGTTGGTACCATTGATTTTCAAGAAGGGGAATGATCTAAGCACAAGCATCCTCGAGTTGTGTTTGCACCATTCCAAGGAAAATTTACACGTATCATGGCTTTCATGGCTAGATTTGCAGCTCACAGCCTTATCAACTTTGTAGTGTGAGGATTTTGCGGGACCTGCGAATCACACCATCAGCACATTGCGGTCCACAAGCACCCCATGACAAGCGTCATTATCGAGATGGTCCACATCATCCACCAACACTTAACCTTCTTGGTTCAATAATGGCCACAGAATTTGAAACGGTTGGAATGCAAAGAGTCTTTACAACCCTCCTTTCTTGTATTTGTTTGTCCATTATATTCCTCTTATCTTCTAGATCTGAATCATTCAAAGGACATGAGATGCTTGTTGACTATAGACAGAACTCCATCATCTGTATACATTCTCAATGTTATACAATCCTTTTCAGAATTAAGTCCACGGAAATAACACAACCTTGGATTCTAAGTTCAGCATTGTGCTTTTATGTATCATTACCTATTCAAGACGAATAGAAGAGTCTTTTTCATATTATCTGTTGTATCTATTGGATGTGTAATGGTGCTTCCACGTTGATTCTTTCACTTCCATTGGATCTTCAACATAATTCATAGATTAATTAAGTAGGTCTGTCTCTTACTTAGTTTGTGGATTGTTCTCCGTGAGATTTTGGACTAGATACTGTTGACCCAAAAATGGTTTGCCTTCCTTACAGAGGCGTGAATTTCATTTAATTATTTGTTGATAGCAGTTGGATTCAATGGCATATTTTTGTGATGATAAAGTTTTGAAGGTTACCCTAAAAAAACTAAGGTTACAATCTTCAACACCACTGTAGCTGTAATTTCTAGGTATCATATTAAATGGCAAAGAAATTGAATGTACTGCTTTTGTTATGTATTTAAGAGCCCAGTTCATACAACCTTCCGTCAACATGGATCCAGCTTCTCAATCTAGGCTCTCTTAGGATTATGTTTCTCTTGTTGTCTTAGAGACATTTGTTTCAGTTATATTTCAAGATATAACAATCGAGATGCAGTTTTTGGTGCATTTGTTAAATCAGCAGTTTGCAATTTAAAGACTTAGGGGCCTATTCTTTATCATGTTTTGTGGGCTTGCATTGAGAGAACACAAACAATTATGCTTTAATGAATCCTCAGGATTTTGTTCAAGTGGAGCTTGGACCAAGTCCCTTCTTAAAACTGCATTTTTTCCTATTTGCTATCTCTGCAAGCTCTAATATATGGCGGATATAAAATCTGGGAGGCATTTGTATCAGTTGCTCTTTTTTTTGGTTAAAATTTGGCATGCCCAGTTAGTGAAAATCACTCCAATAAGCATAGTTAGTACTTGGAGACATCATTTATTGTATAATCTATAGGCCTTTCAACTGATAGACTTCTTGTCTTCAATACTTCTTTGGATGCTCCACAATGTCTTCTTCCTTCTCATGAGAAGAGGAAACCATTTGTGATGCTATTTACAGGAGCTACATCGTAGTCACATGCATAGTACCTACCAAACTGCTTAGCAACAAACTTGTAATGCCCCTTTCCGGGCTGAGCTGAAAGAAAAGGAGAAATGGCACCAACCCAAATCACAATAAACTGAAATTTATAACAGCAAGCTACAGCAGTCTGAATTCTTATGACAGCAAGTAAGAAATTGCAATTATTCACTTCCAACACCACTTTTACACCATCCAAAGCATGTAGGGAACAATAATAATTATTTAGAGCAAGTACAAACCAAGAAATGAATTTTTAGAACCCTGGCTGAAGCATGATAATTAATTTTGTGACAGCAGTGAACCCACTTACAAAAATGGCCGGAAATAATGATTCCAAGGCCCAAAGTTCAATCCAGGAAATGAAATCAGCCTTATAAATTAGGAACAATCCAAATATCAACAAAGAAAGGAGTGCTGTGCCCTAGATATCACCAAAACCCTCCACCATGCAAGTCGCCACCCTAGGAGAGGGTTTACAATGGGCTGGAAATGGCGTGTTCCAAGGAAAATCTGAATGTAATCACCAAGTGTGACCTCCGTGTGAGACCACCAATGAAGGAATGAGGGGTTTCGTCCTCAAACCAAGTGCAAAGAGGGTTTTTGTCCTCAATTGCAAGAGAGAGAAAGTGGTTTCGTGCTCCAACTCCAAGAGAATAAATTCCAAAGCAAGCATCCCCTTTTCCAAGCCAAGCAACCCCTTTAAATAGCTAGAGGTGGCGCCAAAAACCAAATAGAATCCTCCCAAAGAGGACTGACCTCCTTGGAGACATAAGAGTTCTTATTTCTTTTATTTTTCAATTGGCTTTTCACCTTTTTCCCAGCCAACCTGACTATAATTAGAAAATTATTTTAAAATAATGCAAAGCTACTAAAAACAACTGAAAATTATGACATTAACTTCCCTTGTTCTTTCCCTTTTAGCCCACAGGAAGTGGAATGGGCCCAAGGTCTTCAAAAAGAACTAGCATTGAGAAGGGGACATTACATAACTTGCCCCTTATGCATAGTATTTCCTATAGGTTGTGAAAGGTACTATTATTCTTGGGAAGTCTTTAGTGAAATTGCTTGGATGGTGTTGTATTCCCGACTCGAGCACCTTCAACATGTAAATATATGCCCGAATACTTTTAAAGATTGTGCAGGGTAATTTTGCACCAGGCACATGTACACGAAATTATTTGGTATATTTGTTCTAGCCAAAATAATGTTTCAAAGAACTTGATGCATTTGATGAAAATATTATTTATATGGCTCTAAGCTTTATGCAAATATCAAGAATCAATTAATAAAATTAACTATGACAAATTAAGGCAAATACAGAGGCCCAAGTGAATATTAAACACAAGGCCATGACATTGACAAGTTTAAGAATAGTATGCTCACCACTCGTTCTCCATACAACTAGCCTTATTCATTTGGAACCACAATATCCCATCTATTAAGGAATATAAAAGACTTAATCGTCCTTGGCTGGTATCTTTTGGTTATTTTTGTCTAGTGATATCAATGGAGTTAGGCTTTGTGACTAGGTCAGGTTGCACCTGATAACATTGCAAAAATAAGCAAAAAGCCAAGCTATGGAGGCCTTACAACAAGTGAAGGCAGAAGGGTATCAAGTGTGATTGCTGTACTGCAAATAGGTGAGCACAATTCTCATCAATGGATGGATTCTCTCGAAGGAAGGCTCTTTTCAGAATTCAAGGTAAAAGTTAATGGAATTGAGGACTAGATATTTCCATAGATGGGGGTCTTGATTTCAACAACAGTGACACTATTAGTTATCATTGCACAACTCCAACCAAACCCACAAAACATCCCCAATCTGTTAGGATCTTCCTTTTCCTCTCCCGACATTGCCTTACTTCCGAGTCCAAACGGGAAATCACCTTTCAAAAGCAGGCATAAGATTATTTGATGGCAATGATGTCCTGTCGTGGGAGAGAATTAAGTAAAAATTCTTTTACTAAACTCTTCTAGAACAGAAAGTGGCCTTAGATTCGTTTGTTAGCAACTGGCTGTCATTTTCTGAGGAATTTTCATTAAGGATTAAGAATATCTAGAATTGATAACTGTTTCCAAAAGGGAGGCAGACGAGGGAATGACATGGCACATGGTAGAAGTGGAATGTTTTACAAACAGAAAGCTAAATATAGGCACATGGATTCTGAAATGCCGATCAATGGAAGATTTAGGAAAGTTAACAACATGACAGAAACAAGTCTTTTGTTAGTCTTTTTGGCATGTTTTTTGTATAGTCTTTAGAAGTGTCATGGGGCTTACAAATTTCCCAACTTTAATCCCGATCTGCATCGTGGTTTGGGGTTCGACAATGCTCAAGAGATTCAAGTAGCCTAGAATTATTATGATGACTCTTATTGAGAAAGGCATTATTGTCTTAATCCAATAAAAGCAAATTAGCATATCATCTTTCCTGTCGGTCCAACAACAGAAAAGGTACTTCCTGCTATTTCAGTGCAGTTGGCCTTATATAGTAAAGAGGTCATTGGTCATTTAACTTGAAAATTTCATCTAGAGGGTCTAACCTACCTTCATTCGGTGTAAGCGCTTCCATCCTTAAAATTTTCCTTTGCATGGGAGAAAACATGAGCTACATTATTCCTTGAATATAGATTTACCAGTCTATAATTGGAGCTTTCCTTAGAGGAGTTTTTCCTTATGTAGGCTTTTCTTCTTTTCCGCTTCCCTTTTCCATTCACTCGACTACAAAAATCTGGTTGCAATCTATTTTCTTTTGTCATACATTCAAAATTTCAATTATATTCAAACATCACGTGGCTAGATCCTAGTCATCATCTTAATATGATTATTGATTTATTATCCTTGTAGTCCCTTTTTGGAGTCATTGTAATGTCCCTTTCGGGCTCAAATTTGAGGAATTTGGATTTTCCCCAAAACCCTAATGGAACATTGCTGAAAATGATGCCAACCACATGTAGAAAACCTGATTTTTATGACAACAAACTGATTTTATGCAAAAATTAGGGCAGCGACCTGTTTTAGGTCCACAAAACCCTAAGCAACCTAGGTAGAATTCAGATTTTAGCCTTTCCCACACACAAATCTTCAAAAATACATCAACAACATGAAACACTTGATGAATTCATGCAAAATAAATGCTTCAACAATAAATTACAGACTGCTGGAATTAATTATTGCTCAAAAACAGCTGAAACTTCAAAATTCCATATCTTCATAAATACTTGGAGATAAAATGCAAATGATAGCTCAAATTGACCACAAAAATATCAGTTATCCAATAAAATTAGAATCAGATTTTTCCAACCACAAAAACCCACTTTGAAAAGTGATCCTGAAATCTCCAAATGGGTAGATCAAGCTGGAAATGAATGTGATAGCTCAAATTGACCACAAAAATATCAGTTATCCAATAAAATTAGAATCAGATTTTTCCAACCACAAAAACCCACTGAAAAGTGATCCCGAAATCTCCAAATGGGTAGATCAAGCTGGAAATGAATGTGGCAACCCCAAAAAGCGTGCCCTAGCTAGAATGTGTGCCCTAGCACTGATAGAAACCCTTGTTGTTTTGAAATTCTAAATTTTGAAGCTCCAATGTGAGTCTTGGAAGAAGTCACCAATGCAACAAATGAGGGTTCTGTCCCTAAGTGTTGTGAGTATTGAGGGTTTTCGTCCCCAATAGTATCCAATGAGGGTTTTTGTCCTCAAAGGGGTGAAAATGAGAGCTCAATGCTCCAATTTCCAAAAGAGAAGTATATAATTCACAAGATGATTACAATGAGCCCCAACATTTGCTTTTATAGCTTTTTCTTTCCTTTCTTTGTGGAGCGCTCCATGTAGGCCTCTTTATTTATTTTTTAATATTTGTTTTTCCTCTTAAAGAGAGACCACCTCTCCCTTTTAGGCGATTGAAAATAGGCTAAGGGTCTTTTTTCTGCTTTAGTATTTAAAAATACCTTTTATTTTAATAATAATATTGTTAAATTGTCCCAAAATGAAGAATTGGCCGGGCCCAACTTAAAATCTTCTTAATTATTTTTAATTTAGAAAAGGGGACATTACAGTCATATAGTGAACTTCTGAACACCGAATATTACTAAATTCTGAGGGCTGTCATGATTCCTGTTCCAATTAATAAAAAAATTGTTTGTTGCTAGAAATAATCTGGGTTCATGAATATGGAGACAAATATGGTGAAATGACACATGTTTTCCACCTATGAAGAGAAGCATCCTTGCTGTGGCATAGTTATTTTTATTTGTTTGAAATACTTAGGAGATCTCGTCCTTATGTTCACCTTTAAGGACGAGATCTCCTAAGTATTTCAAATCTGGTGTGCTAACATTGAGGCATTTGTTAGATTCTGTTTAGATATTTTCTAAACAATGTTTGCTCAAATTTCAAAAACCGTAAGTTAATTTCACATTATAGTTTTAAAGCGCTCTAATTTTCTTGGCCTGATGTAATGAATAGTAAGTCTGTAGTACCTTTAAATTTTGGACCTTCAGATGATGGGAGGCAATGAGTGTCTGATATTTCATCATCTTATTTTGAAGCGTTGTTAAGTTTAAGAAAATATTTATGCCCAGCAGGGCTTTGAGTTAGATTGAATGTTTTAAAGGTTGATGATTAACAAATATGGGGTTCATGTTGATTCATATTTCATTGATTTGCATGGACAAACATCTTTTCCATTTGGGTGCTAGATGCTGGTCATGCCAACTGATGATCACTAGTTTCTTAGGAGTCTTGGGATTTAAAAACCTTTGGTACCTATTAGCACGAGTCTTGGTACTTAAAACACCTTGCAAATATTTGGTTGCTGTTATATTCATTATTAAAGTAGCTTAAATTGCAGAGCATAATAGTTAAGGTGACTGTCTAACTATCATGAAGTATATTTTTTCGCTTCTATCTGGAGATCTATTATATCGCCTGTTTGCTCTGTAGGTGTTATGTTTGTAAAGATATTCTCCCTACCTTCTGTAATCTCAGTAACGAGTATCCAAACTCTGTATTTATATATGCTGATGTTGATGAGTGTCCAGAGGTGACAAAAGATGTTAAATACACACCAACATTTCGATTCTTTCGGGATGGAGACAGAGTAGATGAATTCTATGGCGCTGGCCAACAAAGGCTCCATGATCGGGCATGGTTGCATTTTTGATCTCTTGTGGAAGTGTCTTTATTTCAGTATTTATGCCTAAAGTCCATTGTTCAAAGTGGTCGGCTATTTGGGAAGAGGTAAACTCATTGATTGTTTTCTATGTAAGCATTGTTCCTCTGTAAGGAAATTATCTTCTAAAGATGGCTAATTGTCGGATTCTATTAAGTTTAATAAGTAACTTTTCAATAATCAAGATAAGAAAAAGTCGTATGTAGCTAGCAAATTTATTATGTAAGTTACACATATCTTTGGACATTGTGGATGACATAAGACCAAAGGATGCTATTTCTATGTTTGCATCAAGAAGAATAGCACCCGATCATTCAAGCAGGTACTGTAAATCTGTTTTAAGATATTTGAATTTGTAATTCTCAATTCAGAGTTGGGGGTTGGAATCACCAACTTCAAGAGCGAGTTGGTAAGATTGATTGATTTTATGGATTGTGATAATATGAAAGGCATAATTGTAGAATATTCTAAGCTTTGATTGATAGTTGCTTGAATATCTTTTTTGTCTTTTACTAATAGCGTTGAACCTAAGAATGTTACAAGTGGCAATGAACTTAATTGGACTAACTGCAACAATATGGTTAGACATACTGACAATATTGGAATTGTCATTACAATAAGTGCTCCGAACTTACCGTTAGGCTACAACTTCATAGACCGGGGATTGTTCTTATGTTGATGAAAAGATATAAGGTAAAGGAAGAAAAAAATTTGAAAACCAAGGAGATACTTGTGTTGAAGCCATAGTTACAATATCCCGCTGAATCTTGTGTTGAAACCATAGTTACAAAATCCTATTGAATCTTGTCCAGATCCTATCGAGCTGAATTTTTCAGATGAACTGAATTGGTCTAATCTGATTGAGTTGACGAAACGAGCATTAGCTTTCCCGTGGCAATCGGGGCATTTGGACATGTGCATGCATCTATCCTACATAAGGGTAAGTCAAGGCATGTATATTTTGTTCTCGCTTTTTTAAAAGTTAAAAATTTCATTTATCTCGCAATCCTTGTCCAAGTTCACTCCAAGTGTTACTCAGGGGACGCATCCCCCAAAACACACAACCGGATGTCCCCGAGACGTCCGGGGACGTGGGGTAAACGTTTCCCCCACATTTCTGACTAGGAAGGGGTGGTGGGAAATGTCCCGGGACGTTTAAAAATGCAAGGGGACGTTTCCAAAATGTGGGGGCGTCTAGGGGACGTTGCGGATGTCCTGGGCGCCCCGACATCACTCGCAACTTTTTTTTAATTAAAAACAATTTTTAAACACTTTAATCATTTTTTTTTTGTATTGCAAAGTAATTATAACTTAAAAGAAACATTCCTAACCTAACCCTAAAAGTGCAATTCTATGTTATAAATTTACATTATGGGCTCATTTCATATTCACACCAAGCAAGAGCAAGAGCAAGCAAGAGGTATTTATAATTTTATTTGCTTACAATACTTGTTAAAGTCTCTATTTTTAAAAATTTAGATTCTATTTGCATTTTTAGGGGCTGTTTTTTAGCATTTGTATCTACATTCACAATGTAATCATGATATTGAGTAGGGTTTGGTTGAATCAAGTTATGTTATGTTTTTTAATTACATTTTTAATTCCATTTTAAAATTTAGATTATATTTACATTTTTAGGGGTTGTTTTTTAGTTTTTGTATCTACATTCACAATGTAATCATGTTTATAGTTTGTAGGATTTTAAAAATGCATATTGCATAGGGTTTGGTTGCAACTAGTTACGTTTTTTTTTAATAATTCCAGTTTAAAATTTAGATTATATTTACATTTTTAGGGCTGTTTTTTTAGTTTTTGTATCTACATTCACAATGTAATCATATTTATAGTTTGCGAGCTTTTACGAAATGCATACTCAAGGTTACGTTTTTTAATTACATTTTAAAAGTTAAAAATAAAACATCTTTAATTGCATAGTGTTTGGTTGTAACTTGTGGTTGTCTTCATTGATTATAAACTAAAATTTAAATTATGATCATTGCTTATACTTTTAAAAAAATTAATTCATTACATAATCAATCAATCATATAGTTATGGTTGTTTTTATTCATCGCAACAATCATCACCATGAGTTCTTCTTCCGAGTATGAGTATGCATATGAATTAGAGTAGGAAAGGTTGAACATGAACTTGAGATAGGTGGCCGTGGAAGTGTTGGTGATGACACAATGGGGGAAAGTGGAGAAGGGAGACAAAATGTAGTGGCAACGACAACTGGTAGTTCAGTTGGTAGTGCTACCAATTGCCCCTCTCAAATGTTGTCCAGATTTGCCATTGGACCATTTGATAAGAAGAAGCCATTGCAACAATTTGCACAAATAGTTGAGAACCCCAAGTCTAGAGGGGGGAGCAAACTATGGAAGTGCAACATATGTGCACTGACTTGGCATGGCAACATCACCAGGACCAATGCACACTTGTTGCACCTTACAAGAAGGGGGTTGGCATTTGTAAGGGCCTTTCACTAGATCAGAGAGTTGAGATGGTGAGAATCTTTAATGGAAATACGATAGACAATGTGCCAGAAGTTCGTGGTATTGCAGCTAATACTCCTTTGAGCTCTCATAGAACTGACAAACGTAGTAATGCTTTGGCTGGTTCTAGTTTTGGAGTGTCAGAAGTGGAAAGCAGAGGGAATAGAAAGGCCGTGGGGGCAGCCCCCAATTCAGTTGTAGATATGTTTGATTCAAAGGCAAGGGAAGAGGCAAATGATGCTATTGAGAAATTTTTTTATCTTTCTTAAGATTTCATTTAATGTCGCTCACTCTCATTATTACAATGAGACTATGGCTAAGGTTGCAAAAGTAGGTACACGTTATGTGCCTCCTAGAAACACAAAACCAATGACAACAATCTTGGATAAAAACTATTCCAAGGTTAATCTGTTGGAGGAGATCAAGGTCACATGGGTGTTACATGGATGTAACATTATCATGGATGGGTGGACGAATATTAGGCACCCTCCTCTCATCAATATCAACTTGTCTCTTGCAAAAATGGACCATACTTCTTGAGAGCAATTGATTGTTCTAGCGGAAATATACTTTGAGTTCCAGTGTCGATTTTGAAGGATGTCATTGAGGAGGTTGGACCTTCAAACGTTGTACAGGTGGTGTCACGGATGCAACTTATGTGTGCAGAGAAGAAACAAGCTAGTGGAGCGGGTGTATAGCCATATTTATTGACTCCATATTGTGTGCATGCCATGAACAATGCACTTTGAAAGACATAGGAAAATTCAAAGGTGGATCAACTAGATAGTGACTAAGGCCGGGGACGTGCGTAAGTTCATATGCAATCACCACACATCATTGACACTTTTTCAAATTTTTCAAGAAGGAATTTATGAAACCATTGACACCCGCTTTGCATCCTATTTTTATTTTGTTGAAGACGATATCTGAGTTGCAGAGCCCCCGCAAATTTTGATTATGACACAAGATTGGACTAGGTGGCATGAGTCCAAGACAAAGCAAGGAAAAGAATGAAGGAACTGGTGTTGAGGGAACCATTTTGGGTTGATATGAAATACATCATATCAATCATAGCTCCAGATTTTAGTGTTATAAAATATGGGGATTCTAACAACCCTAATCTTGGTGAGATCTATGAGTGCATTGACAACATGCTTGGGCAAATAAAGGTAGCTATTTGGGTGAGGGACCCCACTTTGGAGCTCTATAATGAACATAAACAACCAACTATTCAACATAGATGGGAGAAGTTAAGCACCCCTCTTCATATGGTTGCGTATGCACCGAATCCCAAATGGTCTGTGGAGAGGCCGTAGAGTTATCGCTTTGATCTCCGAGTTATCGCTTTGATCTTTGGAGAGGCCGGGTAGAGTCATAATTTTACCAAAATGAATGATCTCTCGAGTTATCGCTTTGATCTTTGGAGAGACCGAGGTAGAGTCATAATTTTACCAAAATGAAAGCAACTTCTTCATGGATTGATCTCCGAGTTCACTTCAATCCTTCAAATCCATCCTTATTCCACCTCTATATCAAGTTTAGATTCATGATAAGCAAACCCTAATGGAAACTCGGTCTTTTTCCTTCTTTGACTGCACACTGTATTTCCTTCTTTCTAGCTCAAACTTTTGAGATCGATAACTTCTCATGTAGGTGCTCAATCGTTCTAAAAATTGGTGGATCTCTAGTTCTATGGGACACAAAGATAACTTGTTAATTTTAGCTCATTCTATTAGTACATTCAAAAGATATTCAAAGCCCTACAACAAGTCCAAGAGTTAAGATTTGGCTCTAAAAATCAAATCCTGCAATGTCAAGACTCATATAAATCATGAATAACTTCCTTATCACCTACACATCCTTTTCATAACAACAGTCAAGATAAATTCAATGAACAAAAGCTCCCCGAGAGTTTACACTTCACCGTCCGTGCAAGGTTTCCATCACAATCACTTAAAAACATACAATTTCATTCAAAAGCATAGGTATATCTCAACTTCAAATCACCATTTATGCTACAATCTTCATTATTCGACCTCAAACCCATTGTTCCACCTCCATTACATTCGAATCACCTATAGATAGGTGTATCTTGACTAAGTATAGACTCCTAAACAAACTCCTAAACTGACTCAACAATTCCTACACTTGGAATATTAGGCCAACCTCTTTCCTAAGCCTTCTCAGCTCGGTTAAAACAACATTACAACTCATAATTCTTCATTAATATCCTTATTAGGCATGAAAATCACTAATTACAACCTCCTATACATGTAATTACAACATTTACAAACATTATTGCCTTCATACACACATATTCACTCATGACATATTGACCAACATACTTTGACCCATTTTATTATAACTCTAGACCTCATAAGCTCATGATGCTCCTGCATCAGACTACCCTGTTGGGAAAATTTGAGCTCCTGCTCAAATGCATGCCTGTGCCCTTCTTCTTTCTTGCCTTCCAATTCTTCCTTGTTGCCTTTGCTTGTATAGTTTTTCTTCTATGCTTCTCTCTACACCTGCACTTGTATTGTTTCTTCATAATTTTAGTCTCGCTTGCTTGCTTGTTTCTTGCTTTATCTTCCTTTCCATGGTTTTTGCCTTCAAGTTTTTCCTTTGTAGGTCTTCTATCTCCTTCACTATGAATGTCAACTCTCTTGTGTTCATAGTTACATGTAGTCATAGCTTCTTGATCATTGCTAAGAATGAGTTCATAAGACTTAATAGTCCTCTCCACTTGCTTTATCAACCATTCCTTCTCTCTTTCATCCTTGGCCTCTTGGTAGGCTTGTTTCACCTTAGAAATGAAGTGAAGGTCTTCAATGTTGAAATATACCTCCTCAACCTATTTTGAAGGTTCATATGGCTCCTTAACTGAAATTTGATTGTCCTCATTACTAGGAGAGGCTAAGAATACCTCTACCACCTCTTCACTTGTCTTGTCTTCAAGATTACTCTTGGCTTGATATATGGCTTCCTCCAAGGCTTTTAATTCTCATGCTTGTGTACTCAAATTCATAATTTAGTGCTTCTTCATCTTCAAATTTAAGTGCCTCAACTTGGCATTCTTCCTCTATGTTTGTACCTGCAAACACACTCAAATTCATAATAATTACTCCGAGCTTCCTTCATCTCCATAGATGTCAATTTGATTATCCTCATTACTTTATGCTAAGAATACCTCTACCACCTCTTCACTTGTCTTGTCTTCAAGATTACTCTTGCATATGGCTTCCTCTATGGCTTTCAATTCTTGTCTCATGTTTGTGTACTCAAATTCATAATTTAGTGCTTCTTCATCTTCAAATTTAAGTGCCTCCTTGGCATTCTTCCTCTATGGACTGAAACACCCACTTAGAGAAACATCGAAATAATTACCGAGAATCCTTGGTCTCCATAGATGTCAACTCCTCCTTTGACACCTCTTCTCTTCCTTATTGCATTTCTTGCAACTTTCCTCTTGGTTTCTCTATAGGCAACTCTCCATGTTGCTCTCTTCTTGGCAACATTTCTTCTCTTTCTCAAAATTGTTCTCCTTCTTCTTCTCTCTACAAGTTCTTGTATTGGCCATTTAACAACCTTCCTCATGTGAAGGTTCCATCCTTGTAACTTGAAGATTAAGCTTGTCATTTCTTTTTGCATGTGATTCATTACCCTTTCAAGGTCTTCTTTAATGGACTATATTTCTTGATGACATTTGAGTTGCTTCTCTTTCCCAATTTCACTCTTCTTCATCTCTTGCCTCTTTGAAGCCATCTTCAGAAAATCGAGCTCTGCTCGATACCAATTAGTGCAGGGGGTTCTAGCTTGAACTTGGACTTTATCTGTTTGGCTTGAAATTTTACCTATTCTCGGTGTTTCTTCTAGGTTCTCAAGAGCTCAAACTTGCTCTAACGACACCAACCCCTACCTTGAGGATCATCTAACATAAGTCCGTGGACCTTTTGCTATGCTTCTAACACTTGAGGTCCATTTGAGACACCACACATACTCATATATAAGAGACCAACTATTAGAGAGCTTACTAGATAGCAACTAATATGAGGTGATCATCGAGCCAATGCCTAATACATGTGCAAGACTCCTATATTCACATGCAAGACAATTTCATGTTATAAATCCATTTATGAGGGTTCTTAACACACATACCTCTTGAGTTCTCTTACCATGCACTTTACCTCACAATGGAGTCCTTCTCAAATGGAGTCACAAGACCCTTTCCACTTGTTTGAACATGATCAAGGCATCAAAGTAAGCTTTCAACTCCCTTACCAAAGGTGCTTGGCCATGGTCTTCAAATATGGCTTCTTGATATTCTGCCTTCAAGCTCTTTAAGCCTTTCTTAGTTCATGTAAGCTCAGTTCAAGACCTATTATGCAATTTCAAGGGTTTCATGTCATGGTTCCATGTGTTCTAAACCTATCTCACCATGATTAAGGTGTCTAAGACCCTTCATATGTTGTTCTATGGCTAATTTTTCCTATTCAACTTTCTTGACACCTTTCACAATGGCTTAACACAGTCTTACCAGATTTACAACATCGATCTATACTCAAAATGAAGACAAATTCATGACACTAGAATCACTCAAACACATCAATCATACCTGGATAGGTGTCTTTCAACTTGCATGCACTAGTTCTTCATCACATTATGCTCAACTCCCTTCATTTGTAGTCCTCCTTTGTGATCTAGTACAATGTACTAGTTGTACAGTTAGTATTTTACCAAAATGAAAATGACTTCTTCATGGATTGATCTTTGAGTTCACTCCAATCCTTGATCCATCCTTATTCCACCTCTATATCAAGTTTAGAGTCATGATAAGTAAACCCGTATGGAAACTCAATCTTTTTCTTCTCCTCATTTGCGTTGTATTTCCTTCTTTCTAGCTCAAAATTTTGAGATCGATAACTTCTCCTATAGGCGCTCAATCATTCTAAAAATTAGTGGATCTCTAGTTCTATGGGAGACAAAGATGACTTGTTAATTTTAGCTCATTCTATCTTTATAATCAAAAGATATTCAAAGCCCTACAACGAGCCCAAGGGCTAACATTTGCCTCTAAAAATCAAATCCCGCAATGTCAAGACTCATAAAAATTATGAATAGCTTCCTTATCACCTATACATCATTTTCATAACAATAGTCAAGATAAATTCAATGAACAAAAGCTCTTGAGGGTTTACACCTCACCGTCGAGCAAGGTTTCCATCACAGTCACTTAAAAACTTGCAAGATCATTAAAAATAGAGGTATATTGCAACTTCAAATCACCATTTATGCTACAATTTTCATTATTCGACCTCAAACCCACTGTTCTACCTCCATTACATTCGAATCACCTATAGATAGGTGTATCTTGACTAAGTATAGACTCCTAAATAAACTCCTAAACTGACTCAACAACTCCTACACTTGGAATATCAGGCCAACCTCTTTCCTAAGCCTTCTCATCTCGGTTACAACAACATTACAACTCACAACTCTTCATTAATAGCCTTATTAGGCATGAGAATTACTAATTACAACATTCACAAACATCATTGCCTTCATACACACATATTCACTCATGACATATTGACCAACATACTTTGACCCATTTTATTATAACTCTAGACCTCACAATCCCCTGATGCTCCTGCATCAAGATCCGAGCAAAACTTTAAATAAATAACAGTCTTAATAAACCTAGTGAAGAGAGTAACACAATTGCAAAGGTCTAACAGACCAATCATTAAATCAACGTTAAACTTTCAATCAACTATAAACAATTAACCAAATTACACTATCCCTTCAAAATGAAATAGTCGACAAGGTGAAGTATATCCATGCATGTAGTTGCTAGTATTTCCTTAAATTTTCTCGCAAAACTTCAAAATTTCCAGCAAAGCGAACCAACAAACTCAACACATTATTCAACAAGAACACCCCACGAAATGTAAAATATAAAATTCCAAATAATTGCTTATTTATTTATACAATCATATACATAATTTACGACGTGAAAGTTTTAGCAAGGACGACTTAGTACACCATGCACAACTCGCTCCATAGAGCTCGGGATTAAATTGGAGCTCAAAACCCTAACTCCATGCATGGCTTTGCCGAAAAGAACCCAACCAAAAATAATACCAAAAATATAGAGAATGATATTATGCATGTAAGATAGCTTCATGGAGAAGCTTCAAGATTTCCAAAATCCGTGGGCATGCATTAAATGCCCATCAAGTTTTAGTAGAGCCACGTACTAGCATATTTAATACATAACACCGCATCTTTCCATACTACCCGCTAAACTTGCATGGAGGCTTTTTAATCGATCGGTCGAAGATCAATATTAAACAAACACCTCCCTAATCCATGGGTCAACAAACAAACGATTATAAATAATTAACAATCAAATAAACACTCAATGATAATGAAGTGTGTGGTCGAGGACCCACTTAACAAAATATTAATAATAATCAACCATAAAAAAGGAACCAAACATGGTCGAATAACCTTAGCAAATGAATGCAATGCAATATGACCTCTTAAACATAAACACTCGAATGCCATAAACCATGGTCTCACCCACCACCAATCATATCCCTTAATATTTTTCTCTATGGTCTAAGACCAACATCATCAAGATGATTAATAATTAATTAGCTTGGCATTACGATCGGTCCAAGACAATATGCAACCACCAAGTTTCGATCTCATGCATGATGATGTTTCAAATAATTTATTACACACTTTATCTCAGAATTCTGTCAAGCCACTAAACAATTAAGTAAATAATCAAGATCAATAGATCAGTATTAATATTTTCTCGCAACAATTCGATGGGGTTTAGGTGGAGTGGTTAAGACGGGTGGTTGTATCCGGATCCACCCAGGTTCAAATCCAACTTAGGCACGATCCCCGTTCGAGGTGGTAATGTCCAAGGTGGCGTGGGCGTAGACATTTAACAACGGTAGATTCTGGTTCGAAAACATCTCGCGCTAGAAGTGTGTTCAAGTGTTGTGTTTCGGTTCGCTAATTGTTGTGCTTAAATGATATATCTTGGCCGAATGTACTCCGGTTCATAGCTCCAAGTAAAAGTGTTTATCTATAACAAAAACAATTTTCGCAACATAATGAATTGCATTTTTACTTGCCGATAAAAATGTTATTAAACCAACTTTAAAATTTGTACCTTGATTGTACCGAATTTCTTCCCCTTGTTGAGGACCTCTATTATGCTTTATGACCTTTGAACGCCATGGTAACAAAAGAAGGTCAACATCATGCGATCAAAATATGCTTCCAAACTAAAATGATATTATTGTAATGTTGTATAGATCCCTTTCATTATGCGAGTCATTATTCCCAACAAGCTAAATAAACCATAGGATCAATATCCGATACAATAACCAAGCAATATATCAATGCATTAAATCATCACTTTCAACAAAGTAGCTCATAACATACAACATAACATGGTGCACAACAATATTTACTATAGGTACAACAACCAAACAATCCAACAATGCACCGCATCATCATACCCGGAAAGCAAGTACATACAACATCAAAACATACAATAATAAGTTATAAATGTTAAGTGCTTTATGAACACTGGGTGATAAGCGATATTGTGCGGTTGTGTATGAAATGACGCATAAGTGTGTATATCCTTTTCAGGATATACATGCATGCTTGTATCTCCAAACTCAACTACGTAATAAGGATTTTCCCCTACCTTCGTAAACTATTCAACATTTTATGACTTGTCCTTTCGACGAAACAAACTGAAATTGTGGGATGTGACAATAACAAAGGACTTGTGCTTAATGAGCCTGCATGCCAAGCCTTCACAGCCTTTTTTTTCTCGGCTCCAATGCACGATGGTGCACCGCTCATCTAAATGCATCAACTTATCAATGCGCTCATCCACATCCTATTCATCGTCCAATCTACATGCACACACAATATGCGAGTGTTCGTAACATAAATTCCACAGTAGTATAGCCTACGTGCCAAACACCAACCGAAAGGTCATGGCCTTGTTCAACCATTTATAGGTTTTTCTATATGCCTAAAGAACGAATGATACCTTGTCATCCCAATCCTTTCTTCCAACATCAAATATTTCCGTTAATGTTTGTATTAAGATCTTGTTGAAAGTGTCAGCAGTGTTATTGGCATGAGGGTGATAAGGAGTAGTATTATGGTATGCCAACATAAAATCTGCTAGCAGAATTCTGATTGTCTCATTTAGGAAATGAGTTCCTCTATCGCTTGTCAAGCTTAATGGGCATCCATACCTGCCGATGATATTTTCCCAAAGGAACCTTGTTGTTCAGTGTGTTTGTTGTGCAATATTTTGTAGGTGCAAATTTCTCTGCCACCTTTTCAAGTAGTCAGTACATGTGATGATGTAGTGTGCTCTAGTCCTGCGCCTGAGTGGTATAGTAGGCCCTACAAAATCAATTTCCCATTTTCCAAAAGGTTCCACGCTTACTACATGAATCAAGGGCATTTCATCCCTATTTCCAATCTTTCCAATTCTTTGATAGTGATCACATGCTTTGACAAAATCCTTGGTATCCTTATACAATGTCTCCCACCATAAACCAACTAGAAGGATATTATGTGCGGTCTCATCTCCCGCATAATGTCCACCTCGCAATTCCTCTATGAGCTTCCTCTAGAATGGCTTTGCACTCATGCTCCAAGACACACCTGCACAAGACCTCATATCTACTCATTTTATACAAATCTCCTCCGATAATTTGATATAGTGTGGCTCGTATAACAAGATGCTTCTTTTCTAATGTCTTCATTCCCTTTGGCATGATCCTGGTGTAAAAAATAATGCTATGTCCTCAAATCAGCTAGCACGTGGTTCAACTCGAACAACTATGCATCGGCATAATGTCCTTGATACTTTATGCATCCACTTGAAATTTATCCTTGATAAGTGATTAGGTCCTAGATTACTCTTTCATGGCTTTACCACAATCAGTAAAGTCAAATTCTGAAAGAGGAGTATCCACCGATAGATGCGCCCTTACAAAACAAGTTTGTTGACTAAGTATTTTAGTGCCATATGATATGTATAGAAAATAAATAGTGTGGCTAGTAAGTACTATCAAAATTTATGAAGAGCGTAGATCATGGATAATGCCTCATGCTCTGTAGTTATGTAATTCTTCTCTGCCGGTGTCAACTTCCTACTCACAAAGCATATGAGATGATCCACATTACCCTCTCCTAGTTGCGCCAAGACTACACCAATAGCCATGCCAGAATCATCAACATGTACATGAAAAGGTTTTTTCTAGGAAGAAAAGTGTAAGATAGGAGCATTAGTCAATCTTTCCTTCAAGACCTCAAACGCATGCTTCTTTGCACATCACCCCAATAAAACTTTTCCTTAGCTTTGAGCAATTCCTCCAAAGGAAGTAGCCACGACAATATGTGCATATCCCTCGTTAAATTTCCTACGGTGGCTCACGAATCCACATACTTCACTCTAATTGGTAGGTTCTTCCAACCCCAAAATTATTGCGATCTTAGTCGAATCTACCAAAATCCATCCTTACAAATGATGTGCCCAAGCAAAGTTCCCAAAGGGGGAAGAAAAGACACACTTCTTAATATTGAGAGAGATGCTCAACTGCCTACATCTCTCAAACTTGATCCTTAGATTGTCATAGTGATCTTTTACTAACCCATAAACAATCTAGTCATCTAGATAAACCTAGAAGAACTTATGAATGAAGACATGGAATGCCTGCACAACTATGTGCGAGAACATCGCTGGTGCATTCTTCAATCCAAAGGGCATCACAATATATGAAAAACTTCCCCATTTAGTGGTGAAGGTGGTATTTTCTTGATCCTCTCATGCAATGCACACTGGTGGTAGCTTGAAAATCCATATGTGAATGAATAGATTTCACACCCTACAACTCCTTCAAGAATTTCCTCTGAATAGTGTAGGAAAATGATCTATGAAACATGAGGCATTGAGTTCCCTGTAATAAAAAGATCCTGATCTGACCGTCCTTCTTGATGTTGATCATCATGGGGCTAACCCACTCAGATTCCTCAATTGATTCGATGATTCTAGACTCAAGCATTTTGTCAATCTCTTCTTTGACCTTCATGTGTAGGTTCAGGTTAATCCTATAAGGCCTCTTCCGAACCTGAACGCAAGCCTTCTTTCAACTTAATCTTCATTTCTCCTAATGAGGGATGCACACCTTTCAACAAATGATAGCCTCTTGGGAACAAGTCTTGAAAGTCATGCAAGAGCTCAATGATCTTTGAAACCAATAATCAATGGTTCCAACCAATAATCCCCAATAATAGCCTCCTTAGGTGCATCCTCAATGCCAATATTCACATTTTTAGTCTTCATAGGAGCATGGTACGTGCGTGCCTTCTCATCTACAAAATCCATTACCTCGCACGCACCCTATGTATGGCTAATATCCAAGTTCTCCACTTCCTCATCATCAATGAGGTATACCATCTTCCCCTTTTCCTTCTCTTTCCAGCGCACCCCAACTATATCTCTTCTGTCTCTATTACATCCTCGTGTGCCTCAATATCAAGTTTTCCTAACTAGACCATGAGTTCTTCTCCGTTTTACGTTGTCTCTTTGTGTGATGTGCTTCATTATCTCGCAAAGCCTCATGTATTAGTGGATTATTAGAAAAAAATTAAAGGAATGCCAAACATGATGAGTTAAAGCCTCATGCGGTCTCATGTTTTAACTCAAGCATGGACATACCAAACACGCACGCATCATCGCACAAAGTGGAATAGAACTTATGTACTCTAATAGCTGGTGGTAAATCCTCCTAGCCTTACGCCCATTGCCTCTCACAGCTTATGGACGTGTACCAAAGCAGAGTATTTCCATCATACTCATGTATAAGGGAGGGAACATTGATCCAAGTAAACCTTATTGAAAAGGAAACTCTTACCTCACGCCAACCTAGAAGAATATATCTATGTGTTTCCCACCAGCATGTTGTTGTTCCATGTAAGGTATAAACCATCATATTTATCCTATCTCCCTTATTCTTCCACTCTTCTTCCATGGCGTACAAGAAAGAGTCGGGTTTTTCCTCTCTAGTATTTATATGGGTAGCTGATTTTTGCCCAAATGCCTAATCATTCAAAACCCGATCATCCGAGTGACTCTTTCCTTAACCTCGCATCCAACCATTTCATGCATGCCATGGGCCCAATTGCACAATCAATACTAGTAGTGTCACAGACATGACTACGCGTCTTCCCACCGAAGTATGCATTCCTTAGATGGTTCCACGTTCTCAGGGTTGCACATTGTGCATGCATAGATCCTATTAAGCTCTTCTTCACTTACATGATCAATGTAGGGCACAACCTTCACATCATCTAGGGGTATAAAAACGTGTTCCTACTTGTTCTCAAAACTGATATATCTTTTGTTGAAATGAAAGTCTGCATTGTTTGCATAACACTAAGGATGCCCAACCAGTACTAGAAAATTATCTTTCCTCACCACTCCAACACTTCAAAATCTATTGTAAACTTGGCTCCTTGAATATTAATTGAAGCATCCTTTAGTACCCCAATAGGCATGACCCTTGTCTTATTCAGCATATATAACACATTAGAAGATGACTGCAAATGTGGTCTCCTATCTAGTTCCAGTGTCCAAAGTTAAGACATTCACCTCTCGTGCCTGTGTCAATTAGAATATTTATCACCAACCAAGCGTAAATAATTGCATCTAGTTTGATTTCCTTGTCATACTAATGGTTCTGTGGTGATAAACTTGTATGAAGTATCTAACGCTCACGCTCAACTCCCGCACGTGGTACCTTCTCACATAGTCATTCTCCTAGGACTAGGATGATGTTCTCCTGCCTCAATATCCTACATACCTCTTTTAGATCATCTACATCCTTCTATGGGAGTTCAATGTTCTTCACGTGTTCCCTCTCACAGTGCATGCACTTTTAGGAACTAGATCTCACGTTGTAAATATTTGATAACTCCTATGGTTTCCTAATAGAACTCCTTCTGATGAGCAACATTTTGATACTTAACATGCATAATCTCCTCCCTCATGATGAGAGGTTTTGCTTTAAGAGGCTCCTCACACATGCGCGTTGCTTCTACACGAGGTGTAACTAACAGAGTTGAAGCTCCGAATCATCTCTGTCTTCTTAGGTGTCCATTTTTCATTCTTTGAAAGTTGTACCTTTATCAATCCCCACGCCTTTTTCCTTTTTTTCTTACACATATGCTCATAAATATTAGGGAAGTCCTCAACCTTATGTTACTTTCCACAATATGCACATACCTAATTCTTGGGACACTCGCGTTGGTAATGATATGGGGACCCACAAGTATAGAAAGTACCATGCGTGAACCTTCCTCTACCACCACAACCTCTGCTCCTATATCCACCTCAAAACCCACCATCTCCATTGTTGCGCCCTTTATTAGGTTGGGCTTCCTACACCTGAGAGCTACTTGCCATAATGGTTTTCCTCAATCCAAGTCTCACATGCCTCATGAATCTGGTCTATCAAACAACAATCATATGTATCATGGGTATGTGCATCACAAATATTATAGTACATAGAGACATTTTTCATTGTTGCACAAAGAGGGGGCAATTCTAGACATCATGATTCTTGTGGAAAATCTCACAAGATTGTAATAATGCGCACACATTCCTCGTGCGGACAACTATCCTTAGTATGCTCTTCTACATCGCAATCCGCATGCATCATAGCCCACTACACGCCTCATGTGTTGAATTGGTAGAAAGATTCTCCAATTGCTTAGCCATACATGCTATTCATGCCTCAAGAAAAGGGCTCACTCTAGTATCACTCGCACTCCGCACACATATAGCTACTTCCAAAGCCTCTCATGGATCTATATGTATGTATTATGTGATAAGGCCCTTCAAAATGGAGTCAACAAGCCTCCAATGAACCACATGCATGTTAAATTTGATGAATATCATAAAATATCTTAGACAAGAGAGTTTTAAACCACACATCATACTCCCTCACACTTTTAGACAATCCCTACTTGATGTCCTTTAGTGCGCTAATACTTTGTTGCTCAAACTCTGGAATGTGAAATTCAACAAAAAACGTAGGTCAGCAATGCATCATAATCCACCACAATCTTATGGGGATCATACTTTCTATACAAACTATGTGTGAAGTGTGGTGGAAAATTGACTTGCCTTTCTAGTCAAGGGTTGTAATCCCTTTTCTCTCCATAGTAATTCACACTTGTGTACATGCTCAACAACATCTTCCACACCTCTATATTATAGAAAATGAAGAGACATCTCAAAGAAAACTTGGGGTGTCTCGTCAAGTGGTTAGTGAGGTGGTGTTTGTGATGGATGGTTTGGTTGTGGTTGGGGACCTTGACCTAGAGTAGGACCCGACCCGAAACTTGAACCCGCACTAGGATTTCCTCCACACAAGATGACTTGAACCTCTTGAGCCTCTTGAGTGACCTTCGGTCTAGTTGATGAACTTCCTTATGTCCCAGTTGTTGTGTTGAACTAGACATCCACTGCTTTGTGTTGTAAGCAACACCTAAAGGGTTACTTCCAACGGCTGCACACCAAAACTTCATCCCGATGACACACTTGTAAAAAACTCTAAAATTACTCCCAAACAATGGCACTGCTTTTTGTTTGCCATGTGCGTGTCCTTGATCTGTCACACACTTTCTTAGAGGTAACTAAAACGTGTCTACATGTGTCTCCTACCCAACCTGGAGATTCCTCTTACTTGTTTCACTATGATACTCTTCAACAACTACCTCTGGATTTAGAACACCTTGTGTAAGGGCTAAGTAGCCATGCTAGATAAAATGCGTGCTCGTAGTTCTCTCTCTCTCCTCAAACTCACTCTCATCAGAAGCCGATGGGGTCTCTCTACTACACTTTCCCAATTTCGAGAGGACATAATACTGTGGTCCCTCACCTTCTGTGGGGTTCTCATCACTTCTTCCAGTCATCATTCCCTTGACCTTAGTGCGTCATCAACTACCCTCTATCATGCCTTGTTATACTTGAGCCATCTTTCCTCCCTTTGTCTTGTTTTTTTGCATGCTTCCATCCTTCACAAACCTTATCTTGCCCCTGCGCGCGATGGGGGTTTAGCTTGCCATAGGTAAGTTATCTATTCCCAGTTCTACCATCAATATTTTGATAGCTAAGGGCATTACATGTAAATAGGATCCTCTTAGATCACACAAAAAAAATCGAGCTCGATTTCTTAAGGAAAGTATAGTTGTGCAATACACCTTCCCACAAACGATCTACAACTTTAGTCCACGTCTCGGTTGAATCAAAGAGTGTCTGATAGTATTCCTATGTCCAAGATCTCTTTTCTATCCGGAGACCTCTATTTTCCGCATAAGCTTCCAACCACTTATACAACTCTACTGGGAAGAAATGAAGAACATCTCATACAAGTAGTCATATAGATGGTCTTCTACCCACTTTTAGACATTAAAATCAGGCCTAATGATATATCTTTGTGCAAAAGCATCTTGACCATCTTCTATCCAACTCTCAATACTCTCTAAAGATAGTTGATACGCCATCTACATATAACATCCTGGTAGACAAATTGAAAAGAGGTCCCGATAACGAAACCAAAATGTAGTCTTATTTTACCCACTCAACAAAATATGCATACATGGCACTTCATCCGATAGATTTCAAAGCTCACCAAAAACCGCGCAACCGTCAAGTCCCTCCTTTGTTATACTTATTAGAGTGTTAACATCAAGCATTTACCATATTTATAATAATTCATAACCAGGACAACCATTTATGCATAGATAATCATCACACTCATGATAGTACCGAAACACATAATAAGGAAATAATTCATGGAGTTAACAATCAAGATCTAAATACACATTTGAAATTCACAATCACTTATCCATTACAAAAAACCATTAATTACATAACATAGAAATCAAGTTAATATACCCAATACGCTCATGCATTGGACCATGCACACAGTACACACTCACATCAATCTCTTACTCCAGTTAGTACAATGAACTAATTCTCTAACTTTCACTCTATGAACTCGTACTCTAAAAAATTAGCACACTACATATTATATATATGGTGGGAACTTTCCCTTCACCGCCTTCATGCACTTTCCTAATAATAGGCATGCATACAAAATAGCTTTCATTCTTTCTACAATCCTTGCTAATAATATATTAACCTAAATATATGACATGCTTTAATCCTATTATTAGCTCGATCTGTGCATGATCCTTTAATTCGCCATGCATGTGTTTTTCCAATTACATCCTTGCCAAGTCATCTCGCTTTTATCTATTTCTCAGATCTTTACTTGAGCAACACTCAAACTCGCTTTTCTAAATTTATCCTTGTCTCTCGAAAATTGGCTAAGTCTTTGATCTTCTTTATATATGTGTGCAGTCCCCTACTACCCGCTACACTATCGCATGTGCCTCTTACGCGCCGCTCCGATCTCCCGTGCACATGTACCCTTGCACGTGATTCTTTGTGCTTTACTCGATACTTAGTTAATTTTCTCGGACCAACATCGTGTACCAAACTAGGAAAATTTTCTTCTTCCTTCATATAAAAGTTATTGTGGAATTCAACAAACAATTGCCCTTCACAATGAGTTAACCTTCCTTCCTACTCGCCTTATATCGTTGTTTTTTTGCAAATATCTTTCAAAATTCTATCAGAAAGTTTCAAAAGATGAATTAAAACCTAAACATGCCTTGATCACACTACTTAGTCACCACATTCCTCCTTTTAGACCGGGTTTACCCTTCAATGTGCCTATCTTACATGGATTATGCTAAGAAACAAAGTTTGCTACAATATTTCCTTAACTATCAAAGATACAATATTTTACCAGAACAAGAAACACTTTTCTAGCCAACAATAGAATGAATTAAGTTCTTACCAATCTCGAAATGATCTCTCTCAATTGAAGACATTAAATTTCATGAATATTAAATGCACACACACATAGTTCTTAGCAATTAATTAAACCCTTATTTGCAAAAAGAAAATTCTTCCTTATTCAATCTTGGATGTCGTCTACAACTTCCTCATTTGAATTAATATTTGAAAGTTAGTTACGTTCCTCCTTAAATACTCACTCACAAGTCTCTTTAACCAAATTTGAGCCCTTTAGACCCTTGATCTCATGATTAAATCTTAACACATCACTAGGATTCTTAGATAGAACTCCAAGACCCTAACTCCTAAGCATTAATTATGACTCTTAGACCTCTATAGGTATTTTCACATGCATGAAAATCCATAAATAACCCATATAATACATCAAAACTCCTAACCCGAGCCATAAAGACCTTATAAATTCAAATTTGCACTTTTTGAGGGAAAATGCACAATTCAAATTTGTGGGACTAGACACACACTAACATCTCTTGGTGACTTCAAATGACTCCTTAAACCTAAAAAACACACTGTCAAACCAAAATTTTATGTTACAAGTCATATTTACATGATTGGAGTAGATGCTCCTGCATCATACTCCCAAGGGAAAGATAAATTTTCCCCATAACTTGTGTTTTGCAAGCTTGTCTTCTTCTTCTTTCTTTGCTTCCAACTGATGATGATCTTCTTGAGGTGGACCTTGATGAATACCATTCCTTCTATTCCTTCATCAAATCTTTCATTCCTCTCACATGCTTCTTTGTATTTGAAATTATCACGTCCTTGATTAAGATGATACTTCTAGGACCGTGTGTTGCCTTTTCCATCTTGTACTTGAGAATGTAGCATCGATCCATGTTCACATGGGGTGAATCTACATCATTCAAGATTGATAACCTATCCATATCATTCTCCTTTAGTCTTTATTGAGTTTTCATGTTCTTGAAATCAAATCTAGACTCTTTTGTTTGAAATAATCTTCTCCTTTTAACCTGCTCCTCCACCATCTCAGCTATCATACCTACATACTCAACTCTCGTGAGAAATATTTTACTGAAAATATTGATTCTCATCCACCTTATTGTCCACCATCTCCATCTCACACTTGCTTTCTTCTTGATCTTGCACTTTCTTGGCTTCTCGATCTATTTTTGCACACTTCCCAAGACTATATTCACCTCTATCAATGCCTAATTTCTTCATGCTTGTCATCAAATGATTCACATCTTCATTCAACTCACTTGTACCCACACATTCAAAACTCAAAGCAATGTTAGTTTGATAAATAGGATGTTTGAATGCCTCTTCCATATTCTTCATGACTTGTTCTTTCTCATCTTCACTCATGGCTTCTTCATACAACATTTTCACTATATTTTCCTCTATCTCACTTTTCTCATAACCTCTATCAACCAAATCAGCTGATTCATTATCAAATATACCTTCTTTTGGGTCCATAAGCACTTCGTCATGTGCTTCTTCTCTCTTTATTTCATCTCTCTCTTGTTTCACTATGTCAACCTTTTCTCTCTTGACCTCCTCTTGCTTTGAGGCCTTCTCATTTATAACCCTTTTATAAGGAAATTTACCAAATGTTCTTATGTTCTTGTTGTTGTTGTTTTTTTTTTAAAATTGTGAATTAAAGTTAAGGATAATTGAATGAAAATAATTGTTATCTCTTCTCTAAACAATAAATGATAAGGGAAAGGAAATTTAGTGTCTCTCTTTATACGGTGGTGCTCAGCTTGAAGTGGTATTTCTTGGCTAAGTTTATCCTCTTTGTGCGACGTAAGAACTCATTGTGCGATTATAAATCAAACCTAGTTTCACAATTTAAAATTGTTATCGAAGCTCTTGGTGTAAATTTTAGAGTTAACATCGAGAACTGATCTAACTAATTTTCTTAATCCCTTTGGAGCTCGATAAACCTATTTTTCATACCATAACCTCTTATGAAGTTTTGTTGCATGGTAACTTAGTTAAAACCTTCTTACTTTAGTAATTACACATGTGAATTCAACTCTCCTCAAGTTTATTTAAAGTGTTATGAGTGATCATGTTTTTACTCCCTGTACTTTCTACGTATTATAGAAATAAGGGAATCATCCTCTTCTAACCTCAAATTAGTGGACTTATAAGATCAATGGTCATGCAAAATTTTTATATCTATTATAAATATAAACAACGATATTGTATCCCTCTTGGAAAGAAAATAAAAATGAAATGAATTAAGTGTTGAACACTTTCTTGGTTAGTACTATGTTGTATCGATGATGGTGTTGATTGTGAAAGAGCAAGTAATGTTTCAAATCCACAAAAGTATATAATTATATATAAGTCTAAAAGCACAATTGTGAGCGCTTACCTTATAGACAGTAATGGAATATTGTAATTATTTGTATCTTGTAAAACTCGTTATATATATAATTAATCAATGTTGGTTGGATAAACAATGTTAATCATTGTTACACCTCAAAAAGCTAAAATTTGTGGCGATTCTAAAATTATTGCTGCAGTAGTGATAGGCGTTTGTTACTAATCTTTGCCTTGGAATGTTCTTATGGTTTACTCAATTAATGTTGGGAATCCTGTAAGAAACTAGGGTGTTGTTTTGTCTTCCTAGATTTTTAGGTGTGAGAGTTAACATGAATGATAGAATGGATGCGATGATCTTGCAAATCCGTTATGCTCTGACCAATTGGATTCTTAGGAAACTCTTTTATAAGATTCATCCCCATAGAAGAACTCTTAGTATGTTATTATGATGTAAATGATGAGAGACCTTATTACAAGGACTAAAAATAATGACGAACTAGCCTTCCATCTACCGTGAGTAAAGACGTCCTTTGTAATCAGCATAAACACTACTTTTAAAATATATGTATACAGATAAATTGAACTTATGTTGGGGTTCTCTTGAAAACATGGTTCTATTTTTCTAATTTTTATCACCACTCAAATAGGGTGGCGTAATTCAAATTTCTTTGTGTAATACGAATGCCACCCTTGTTAATAAGTGTAATTATTTTGTGACCTTTTTGGGCTAAAATTTCGACCAAATAATTGTTAAGTAAAAGTTAACGTAAGTCAGAAATCTTGCAAAGAATTAGACCTTACCTTTCATTAAAGGAAAACGAGTGTTTAACTTTTGCATGCTTGAGGAAAGTATGGACGGAAAAGTTTTATTTTTGCATCCCATCATGTTGGTATTTTGTAAATTTTGATAAAGTATGTTGATATGATTTAGTAAACACTCTCTTTAAATGGATTTTGTTTTTGCACAACTCATTCATGATTTCTTGTGATTATAGTAATTAAGAAAAGATAAAATTTAAGTAAAACTTTTCTTATATCGTATTGAACTGGAAAATTTTGGTTTGTTGTTTCATTAGGAAGTTATGTTTTGTTTGGGGCGCAGAAAGTTCTAAATTGCATTGTCATAATGAGGACTCATATAAACCAAGTTACAAACCATAATAAATTTATTTTTGTTTATGAGACTTCTAAAGCAATCTTGGCTCGGAATAGGAATGTCTTATAAACGATACATGCTATGAAACCTTGGAAAACACATTAGAAAGCTAATTCTAACCTAGTAATGGACTATATATATATTCCACCCACAAATTTTATCTTATTTTTCTTACAATCTTTTAGCGAACAAAAAAATAAATAAATTAAGAAATTAATAAATAAAGACCAAATTAAGACAACTCCTTTAACTATGTCCGATGATAGTACGTGAATATTCTTCTTTGATCTTAGTGAATAATGTCGATTATTGAACCATTTTAAAAGGACTCGTGAACCTTCCTTTTCAATAGTTAGAGTAATGATGAGATAGGAGATGAAAACACACGGAGCTTGGAAACTATTTCCCTCTCATTGCGTGGTATTTGTGACGCCTTGGATAATTCCCTTAAGTGTTCTAGTATGCAATAAATATTCAAAACTTGCAAGTTCATCTTAAAACAACATTTATGCTCCTTCGCTCATCCATCATGTTGACCTTATGTTGTACATCCTTTTATTTGGACCCTAATAGGAAACATAAATGATGAGGAAAATCAATTCGGTTTATACACTTCCCTTTGGTTAATACTAACCTATTTTAAATATACTTGTAGTGCCCACCTTTTTCTAGCCTCTATGATCTGCTTTGAATTCTTAAACCACGCTTATGGAGTTTGGATATGTTGGTTCGTTTTCTTGAACACGTATGGTGATTTGGAGTGCGTAGCGCTAATTTAACTAGATTAGTAGATTGACACCTTTTATTTGATATTGTGGACACTAACACTTTTCTATGTGATTTAGGTCAAATTGATACATGTTGGATAATTAGTTAGTCACATACCTTGATTTTGTAACGTATTCGTTTTGCTGATAAGGATACATGATGACATGGTGATATGACATGACATGTATTGTAATACCTAACATACGACGAATTGTGTGAGATTGTGCATTCCACATTGATGATGGTGATATCATTAATTTACATGTTTGAATTTATTCGCTTAGTGAACAGCTAGTTTACTCTTGTATTGGACAGATGCGGTTAATGTGTGCAATGAGTGTGCAGGTGACAGGTCATAGGAGAACGTGGGATTCAGACTAGCTACACAATCTTGCACAAGCAGCCCACGGGCTGAGTCCTAGCCATGTTCTTTGTGTGAAGCCTTAGGGTAGACGATTATTATTTTGGGCACTATGAGTGACCCCAATGTATGTAATGTATTGTGCTTTCAATTATTAATTTGGATTAGGGTAGTTGGTTATGATGTAAACTTGTTTTGGGAGTTAATAACTCCTCTTTCTTTTAATTGTTGATTATGTTTAATGTGTCTCTTAATAACAAGGGTTTAGGGTCACATGTGAGACCCTTGGGTGGTCCCCACACCCTCTACCCTTGTGCCAAAAATGCAAAACCCGAAATTAGGGTATTTTGGGCATTTTTGGGGGTCCCTTTTTAGCTTGGGAGTTCCCCCAACACAAAAATGAGCCCTTGGACCCTACCTAATGGGTAGGGGGGCTTATTTTCAAGGCTTGAGGGAGTTTTCCCTCCCTTTCTACCCTTGTTTTGTCACATCCATGTAAGGGATGTGGATTTGTGTATTTATCAAAAGTTGCTCTTATTTTGTCTTGCTAACATTTTAGGGAATTTGGGAGAAAAGGGCAAAAAGATAATTTTACCCTTTCTCTCTTTTGTTTTAGCATCTTTGACCTTGTTGAGGGAGAGGGGTGACACATGTCACCCCCTCATTTGTGAGGATGCTTGCTTTCTCCTCTTCAAATTCCCATCCATGGGAATGGTGAGGGGTCTTCTTCTTTGGTTGGTTCTTCTTTTCTTGGAGTTTTTGGCTTGGTGCTTGAGAGATTTTGGAGCTTGAGGATTGCTTGAGGAAGAAAGTTACAAAATCTTGTTTTGGAGAGCTATTAGAGGTAACCTCTTGAGCTCATTTATGTGGTATGTTCCTTTACTAAATCTTAGCTTGCTCATAGTTGATTTATTTGTTTAGTTGCTTGTATGGTTTGTTGCTTGAGTATATTTGTGTATTGTTTTACTCCATCCATCATATGGTTTGATGGATGTTTGAGTTATTTGGGGGAAGAGAGAGGGATTTTCCCTCTCAAACCCCATGGCTTGATGGGCAAGCCATGTCGGTTTCTTTACTCCCCTCATATGGTTTGAGGTGGGTAAAGGGGATTCATTTGGTTTGAACCCCTTTCCCATTCTTGGAGAGGAAACCCAAGGGGTTTGAAAATCCTCCCAAGAAGGATTTTGGTGAATGGATGGAGTAATAAGGAGGATCTTGTTGACTTCGGAGAAATAAGGTGGAGAAGGAAGTTTGTTGTGTGCATTCTTTTGTTAGATCACACCTTATGTCACTTTCGGGTATCTCATCTACTCTTCCCCAAATTTAGAGGATGAATATGGTCTCCTCTTTTCTTTAATTGCTCAATGTTGTATTTTTCCTTCATGCATGGTTTGGTCTTGTTTGTGAGTGTATTGTGGTGTTTGTCTCCCTAAGACCTTGTGCTCAAAGTCAGGAAGCTAGCTCTCTCCCATGGGCTTGGGGAGGCTAGCATGTCTTCCAACCCTTGGAAAGGCATGTAATGATGCCTAAAGGTTGGGTGGTAAACAAGCCTTGTTCTCTTTGTGTTTGAGGCTATGTGGAGGAAAAGTTAGAGCCTAAAGTTGGAGATGGTGGGAGCATTCTTGGTTATCTTGGTATCTTGATTTCCCTCAAATATTGGGATATTCCTAATTCTAAAACTCATGTGGGTATTGTTATATCAAGTGGTTTTATTTCTTGTTAAGTTTACTTCCATGTTGAGGTTATGGTTTGTGGCTTTGGAAACCATAAGTGTTGTAATGGTATTGTGTGTTCTCCTCCAATCTTGAAATGGAGCCTTTCAAGTCCTATCTTGTGTATTTTGGACATATGTATGTAATTTGTTTATACGTTGTAATAAATTCGAGCTTTAATCTTTCTTGGCTATAAACCTTCCTTGCATGGTAAATGTTGAAATAACTTTGTATTTTAAAAGCCAATGAAATGATTAATATAAGTGGTAGTCTCCTCTTGAGAGATGGTTTTGCATGTTGATATTTGATCTTAAAAGTGAAGTGAAATTTTCACTCTTGTTATATGTATAGATCTGTTTTGAGTTTTGCATATGTATAGATATAATATATATGTATTTATATAGTTTATATATATATATATATATATATATATATATTCCTTTCATGTTAAATATCTCTTGTTTAAAATTTGAAAAAGTTTAGTTATATATTGCAATATAAATAAAAAGAAATATTAAAACTTGGAAGGTGGCCTCGTTTGTGTAAAATCATAAGAAACCTCTTGTTAAAAAAAAAAAGAATACATATTTGAAAATAAGAAGATATATAAAGTGTTTGATCTTATACAATGAAATTGTTTTTCTATTCCTTATTTAGCTAGAATAAAAGATTTATATATACATATACATTAAATAAACCATTTTATTAATATTTTATATCTCGTTGTATTAAATCGAATTAAATATATAATATAAGTTTTATATATTTGATGTTGATAGACTTACGTATGTTTTGTTTATAAAAAAAAAAAAAAAAAAAAAAAAGAATTTGGTGGGGGGTTCGCTTCCCCCCAACCCCCTAACGCCGTTGGTTTTAAAGAAAAAAAAATAATTAAAAAAAAATGTAATGGGGGAGGGTCGGCCCTCCCCCACCGGCTCACGCGCGCACCCGCGCCCCCTGCAGCCCCCTCTCTCGCCCCGCCGCCCCGCGGCCTCATCCGCCGCCCCTTCCCTACGCCGCGGCCTCCCCCCGCACCGCGCCCCCCGACTCTCCCCACCCCTGCCCCGGTTTGGGCATCTCTCCCGCCTGCCTCCCATGCGCGCCACGCCTTCCCAACCTCCGCGCTAAACCCTAACCCCGCGCCTCCATCCGCCGCGGCCACTTCCCACTCCAACCCCCCGCAAATCCGCCCACATGATTAAAATAAAAATAAAAATAAATATAAACATATGTGTGTGTGTATATATATATATATATATATATATATATATATATATATATATATATATATATATAATATATATATATTTCATAACAAGAAAAATGTAATAAGAATTTTACAAGAAAAAATGGAGCTAACTCCATAGTTTCTTTTCATTCAAGTGAATCAATAGAAGAAGAAGAATGAGAAGAAAGAGAAACTCCTAGCTCCTCCAACACCGTAAATAAGAGAACAAGATAAAACTAAAAAGAGAGAATAGGGTAAATAAAAGAAGGAAAAGAACATAAAGAAATTCTAGGGTAATTTTAGGGATTGTTAGATCAAGGGTTGAGAGTGATTCTATCCTAGGGTCCATGAGTTACCCTACATACCTTTTGGATATGGGAAATTTAAATTTATTTAAGAATGAGGAGTTATCTTTCTTGTGGTAGATTTTAATCAAAAGAACTAGGTATTAAATGTGTGTAAACTTAATATAAGCTAAATCTAATATTAATTAAATAAATGAAAATTGTTTCCGGCTAATGGTTGAGTAATGAGTTTAATCAATTTAGTTAAATTAATTAATATCGGGAAATATAATTGTATCATTAGACATTCACTTTCAAAAAAAAAATTTACCCTAAATTTTTGTTACACTTTGGTCTGGTTTTTCTGTGTCCCGGACGGGCACTACATCTGGTATCAGAGCGATGGTTTCGCACACGCGGACGCTCTGGGTAGAACTTTTAACTGGTTATAAATGTTTTCATAATATTAAAAGTAAAACAATTAAAATCGTTTCCGCTAATTGTTCCATGGGTAAAGTTACCTCTCGAGTAACCGCTTGGAATAAAATGATTGCTAAGACAACAGATGGTAGGCACATTTTGATCACTTAATTTGTTTTAAAACAATCAGTAAAACTTAAGAAAATGTCTTGCTTAATAACGTGTAAAATGGCTTCTTGGTCCACCGTAGAGGCGATCGAATTCGGATAATCTGGTCCCCTAGTGACATGGAAAGTCGCATCAAAATTTTAAACCTAATGTATAAGATCGTTTGATCATATAGTTAAAAAAAAAAATTGAGCTCTTTTAATCACTTTCTTGTTTGGGACAACAACAATTTATAATTCTAGAAAATCGTTTCGATTGAACTTAGAGGAGAGAGCAGTAATTGGAAATTAAAACTTATGGCTTCTAACTTGTGGTATTTCTCCTTGTCCACTATTTACAATGATTAGATTTGAGAAAAAGGAATAGATAATTAGTTTGCCAGTTGTGTTTAGAAGGCCTCTAGATGATTTGTTCAAAATACAAACTTGTAAATAACATTATTTAGCCCCGGAAAGTATACCATATCTAGAGTTTTGATCATCAGTTTTTCATTTTGTGAGTTGCGTCGGGTTCTCTATTTATAGAGAATAGAGTCAAGCTGTTAAAACTCATTTTTGAATTGGGATTACTTATTTTCAAGACCTTCTTTGTAGCTTTTTGTCACTATAAATATGCTTTGGTATACAATAGTAAAACCGTAATAGTTGGCCTCGAGATAGTGCTTCCAATTTGAAACCTATTCACCAGTAATTAGAAATGTACATCTTGTCTGACTCTCTGTATAATAGAAAATTGAATGAAAACTTTGTTTCACCATGTGGGTGTTGGGTACATGTCTTGGCAGGATCCCTTTGTAGCCTTTTTCCCTAGTTGTGGAATAAGAAATTTAGGTCTTAATAAACAAATAGGTTTCTTAGGACACCTTTGGGAGTGAAACATGTTACAATATGGTTATTGTTTTAAGCTACGTGTTCTAGGTTGAATGCTAAGACCCAAAATAAATTGTGTGCAACAAGTCATCTTGATTTGCTAGCACCTAGGTTAGGTATGTCTTTCTCGGTCATCAAAGGTCTAGTTGTTGGTGTCAAAATAATAAGTAGGCCGAGATAAGAATGTGGAATTGTTACCTTGATATAGGGAATAGTTTTTATGGCATTTGGTTGGTTGCTTCTTGTCTAGTGATCCTTTGTTTCTTGGGAATCTCAACTCGCCATGTTAGAGGCGCCTCTTTAGATCTAATGAAACCTTTTGGTATGGGTGTAAAATAAATAACTGTATCTTGTATAGAACCACCCAATGTGATAAAATAGTCTTTCACATCTTGATATTTCATTACTATGAAATTTGAAATAATTTCTACTCCTCTTGTTTCTATTGTTAATCTTAATTTCATAACCCTTTTATAAGGAAATTTACCAAATGTTCTTATGTTCTTGTTGTTGCCTTTTTAAAATTGTGATTTAAAATTAAGTATAATTGAATGAAAATAATTGCTATCTCTTCTCTAAACAATAAATGATAAGGGAAAGGAAATTTAGTGTCTCTCTTTATACGGTGGTGTTGCTTGAAGTGATATTTCTTAGCTAATTTATCCTCTTTGTGCGGCGACGTAAGAACTCATTGTGCGATTATAAATCAAACCTAGTTTCACAATTTAAAATTGTTATCGAAGCTCTTGGTATAAATTTTAGAGTTAACTTCGGAAATGATCTAGCTAATTTTCTTAATCCCTTTGAGCTCGATAAACCTATTTTTCATACCTTAACCTCTTATTAAGTTTTGTTGCATGGTAACTTAGTTAAAACCTTCTTACTTTAGTAATTACACATGTGAATTCAACTCTCCTCAAGTTTATTTAAAATGTTATGAGTGATCATGTTTATACTCCTTGTACTTACGTATAGAAATAAGGGAATCATCCTCTTCTAACCTCAAATTAGTGGACTTATAAGATCAATGGTCATGCAAAATTTTTTTTATATCTATTATAAATATAAACAACGATATTGTATCCCTCTTGGAAAGAAAATAAAAATGAAATGAATTAAGTGTTGAACACTTTCTTGGTTAGGCACTATGTTGTATCGATGATGGTGTTGATTGTGAAAGAGCAAGTAATGTTTCAAATCCACAAAAGTATATAATTATATATAAGTCTAAAAGCACAATTGTGAGCGCTTACCTTATAGACATAAGTAATGGAATATTGTAATTATTTGTATCTTGTAAAACTCGTTATATATATAATTAATCAATGTTGGTTGGATAAACAATGTTAATCATTGTTACCCCTCAAAAAGCTAAAATTTGTGGCGATTCTAAAATTATTGCTTCAATTGTGATAGGCGTTGTTACTAATCTTTGCCTTGGAATGTTCTTATGGTTTACTCAATTAATGTTGGGAATCCTGTAAGAAACTAGGTGTTGTTTTGTCTTCCTAGATTTTTAGGTGTGAGAGTTAACATGAATGATAGAATGGATGCGATGATCTCGCAAATCCGTTATGCTCGACCAATTGGATTCTTAGAAACTCTTTTATAAGATTCATCCCCATAGAAGAACTCTTAGTATGTTATTATGATGTAAATGATGAGAGACCTTATTACAAGGACTAAAAATAATGACGAACTAGCCTTCCATCTACCGTGAGTAAAGACGTCCTTTGTAATCAGCATAAACACTACTTTTAAAATATATGTATACGATAAATTGAACTTATGTTGGGGTTCTCTTGAAAACATGGTTCTATTTTTCTAATTTTATCACCACTCAAATAGGGTGGCGTAATTCAAATTTTTTTTTTGTGTAATACGAATGCCACCCTTGTTAATAAGTGTAATTAATTTGTGACCTTATTGGGCAAAATTTCACCAAATAATTGTTAAGTAAAAGTTAACGTAAGTCAAAATCTTGCAAAGAATTAGACCTTACCTTTCATTAAAGGAAAATGAGTGTTTAACTTTTGCATGCTTGAGGAAAGTATGGACGGAAAAGTTTTATTTTTGCATCCCATCATGTTGGTATTTTGTAAATTTTGATAAAGTATGTTGATATGATTTAGTAAACACTCTCTTTAAATGGATTTTGTTTTTGCGCAACTCATTCATGATTTCTTGTGATTATAGTAATTAAGAAAAGATAATTTAAGTAAAACTTTTCTTATATCGTATTTAATCTGAAAATTTTGGTTTGTTGTTTCATTAGGAAGTTATGTCATGTTTGGGGCGTAGAAAGTTCTAAATTGCATTGTCATAATGAGGACTCATATAAACCAAGTTACAAACCATAATAAATTTATTTTTGTTTATGAGACTTCTAAAGCAATCTTGGCTCGGAATAGGAATGTCTTATAAACGATACATGCTATGAAACCTTGGAAAACACATTAGAAAGCTAATTCTAACCTAGTAATGGACTATATATATATTCCACCCACAAATTTTATCTTATTTTTCTTACAATCTTTTAGCGAACAAAAAAATAAATAAATTAAGAAATTAATAAATAAAGACCAAATTAAGACAACTCCTTTAACTATGTTTGATAGTATGTGAATATTCTTCTTTGATCTTAGTGAATAATGTCGATTATTGAACCATTTTAAAAGGACTCGTGAACCTTCCTTTTTCAATAGTTAGAGTAATGATGAGATAGGAGATGAAAACACACGAGCTTGGAAACTATTTCCTCTCATTGCGTGGTATTTGTGACGCCTTGGATAATTTCCTTAAGTGTTCTAGTAGACAATAAATATTCAAAACTTTTTAAATTCATCTTAAAACAACATTTATGCTCCCTTCGCTCATCCATCATGTTGGACCTTATGTTGTATATCCTCTTATTTGGACCCTAATAGGAAACATATATGATGAGGAAAATCAATTTCGGTTTATACACTCCCCTTTGGTTAATACTACCCTATTTGAAATATACTTGTTCTTGGACCTAGTTACGCTTCAAAAGACATGTTGTTAAGACAAAAATAAAAATAAAAATAAATAATGTGTTAATTCCTTTAAAAATGACCTTAATGTAGTACTCACACTACGATGTGATATCCAGTAAAATCTTATCCCTAGCTCTTCCAGTGACTTCCCGGAGGAAGTCTAATTTTAGGAGAGGGGGATGTAGTGCCCACCTTTTCTAGCCTCTATGATCTGCTGAATTCTTAAACCACAGTTATGGATTTTGGATATGTTGGTTTGCTTTCTTGAACACGTATGGTGATTTGGAGTGCGTAGCGCTAATTTAACTAGATTAGTAGATTGACACCTTTTATTTGATATTGTGGACACTAACACTTTTCTATGTGATTTAGGTCAAATTGATACATGTTGGATAATTAGTTAGTCACATACCTTGATTTTGTAACGTATTTGTTTTGTTGATGAGGATACATGATGGCATGGTGATATGACATGACGTGTATTGTAATACTTAACATACGACGAATTGTGTGAGATTGTGCATTCCACATTGATGATGGTGATATCATTAATTTACATGTTTGAATTTATTCACTTAGTGAGCAGCTAGTTTACTCTTGTATTGGACGATATGCGGTTAATGGTGCAATGAGTGTGCAGTGACAGTCATAGGAGAACGTGGGATTCGGACTAGCTACACAACCTTGCACAAGCAAGCACCCACGGGCGAGTCCTAGCCATGTTCTTTGTGTGAAGCCTTAGGGTAGACGATTATTATTTTGGGCACTATGAGTGACCCCAATGTATGTAATGTATTGTGCTTTGAATTATTAATTTTGGTTAGGGTAGTTGGTTATGATGTAAACTTGTTTTGGGAGTTAATAACTCCTCTTTCTTTTAATTGTTGATTATGTTTAATGTGTCACTTAATCACAAGGGTTTAGGGTCACATGTGAGACCCTTGGGTGGTCCCCACACCCTCTACCCTTGTGCCAAAAATGCAAAACCCGAAATTAGGGTATTTTGGGCATTTTTGGGGGCCCCTTTTTAGCTTGGGAGTTCCCCCAACACAAAAATGAGCCCTTGGACCCTACCTAATGGGTAGGGGGGCTTATTTTCAAGGCTTGAGGGAGTTTTCCCCCCCTTTCTACCATTGTTTTGTCACATCCATGTAAGGGATGTGGATTTGTGTATTTATCAAAAGTTGCTCTTATTTTGTCTTGCTAACATTTTAGGGAAATTTGGGAGAAAAGGGCAAAAGATAATTTTACCCTTTCTCCCTTTTGTTTTAGCATCTTTGACCTTGTTGAGGAAGAGGGGTGACACATGTCACCCCCTCATTTGTGAGGATGCTTGCTTTCTCCTCTTCAAATTCCCATCCATGGGAATGGTGAGGGTCTTCTTCTTTGGTTGGTTCTTCTTTTCTTGGAGTTTTTGGCTTGGTGCTTGAGAGATTTGGAGCTTGAGGATTGCTTGAGGAAGAAAGTTACAAAATCTTATTTTGGAGAGCTATTAGAGGTAACCTCTTGAGCTCATTTATGTGGTATGTTCCTTTGCTAAATCTTAGCTTGCTCATAGTTGGTTTAATTGTTTAGTTGCTTGTATAGTTTTGTTGCTTGAGTATATTGTGTATTGTTTTACTCCATCCATCATATGGCTTGATGGATGTTTGAGTTATTTGGGGGAAGAGAGAGGGATTTTCCCTCTCAAACCCCATGGCTTGATGGGCAAGCCATGTCGGTTTCTTTACTCCCCTCATATGGTTTGAGGTGGGTAAAGGGGATTCATTTGGTTTGAACCCCTTTCCCATTCTTGGAGAGGAAACCCAAGGGGTTTGAAAATCCTCCCAAGAAGGATTTTGGAGAATGGATGGAGTAATAAGGAGGATCTTGTTGACTTCGGAGAAATAAGGTGGAGAAGGAAGTTTGTTGTGTGCACTCTTTTGTAGATCACACCTTATGTCATTTTCGGGTATCTCATCTACTCTTCCCCAAATTTAGAGGATGAATATGGTCTCCTCTTTTCTTTAATTGCTCAATGTTGTATTTTTCCTTCATGCATGGTTTGGTCTTGTTTGTGAGTGTATTGTGGTGTTTGTCTCCCTTAAGACCTTGTGCTCAAAGTTGTGGAAGCTAGTTCTCTCTCCCATGGGCTTGGGGAGGCTAGCATGTCTTCCAACCCTTGGAAAGGCATGTAATGATGCCTAAAGGTTGGGTGGTAAAACAAGCCTTGTTCTCTTTGTGTTGGAAACTATGTGGAGGATAAGTTAGAGTCTAAAGTTGGAGATGGTGGGAGCATTCTTGGTTATCTTGGTATCTTGATTTCCCAAATATTGGGATATTCCTAATTCTAAAACTCATGTGGGTATTGTTATATCAAGTGGTTTTATTTCTTGTTAAGTTTACTATGTTGAGGTTATGGTTTGTGGCTTTGGAAACCATAAGTGTTGTAATGGTATTGTGTGTTCTCCTCCAATCTTGAAATGGAGCCTTGCAAATGTAAGTCCTATCTTGTGTATTTTGGACATATTGTAATTTGTTTATACGTTGTAATAAATTGAGCTTTAATCTTTCTTGGCTATAAACCTTCCTTGCATGGTAAATGTTGAAATAACTTTGTATTTTAAAAGCCAATGAAATGATTAATATAAGTGGTAGTCTCCTCTTGAGAGATGGTTTTGCATGTTGATATTTGATCTTCAAAGTGAAGTGAAATTTCACTCTTGTTATAGGAGTTATATGTATAGATCTGGTTTTGAGTTTTGCATATATATATATATATATATATATATATATATATATATATATATATATATATATATATATATATATATATTCCTTTCATGTTAAATATCTCTTGTTTAAAATTTGAAAAAGTTTAGTTATATATTAGCGGTTGAAAATATAGAAATATTAAAACTTGGAAGGTGGCCTCGTTTGTGTAAAATCGATAAGAAACCTCTTGTTAAAAAAAATAATACATATTTGAAAATAAGAAGATATATAAAGTGTTTGATGTTTTTTATTGTTTTTCTATTCCTTATTTAGCTAGAATAAAAAGATTTATATATACATATACATTAAATAAACCATTTTATTAATATTTTATATCTCATTTATATTAAATCGAATTAAATATATAATATAAGTTTTATATATTTGATGTTGTATAGACTTACGTATGTTTTGTTTATAAAAATAAAAAAAAAAAAAAAAAGAATTAAAAGAAATGATGGTGGGGGGGGTTAGATTTATTTCCCCCAACCCCCTGCGCCGTTGGTTTTAAAGAAAAAAAATAATTAAAACAAAGTGTAATGGGGAGGGTCGGCCCTCCCCCACCGGCTCACACGGCCGCACCCGCGGCCCCCACAGCCTACTACTCTCCTCTGCCCCGCCGCCGCCCCGCTCTGCGCTCACGCCCCCCTTCCCTACGCCGCGCCTCGCTCCCGCGCCCCCGCCCCTCTCCCTCGCGGTTTGGGCATCTCTCCCCCCTCCCCCCATGCGCGCCACGCCTTCCCAACCCCGCGGCTAAACCCTAACCTCCCCGCCTCCATCCGCCGCGCCACTTTCCCACTCCAACCCCCCCTGCAAATCCGCCCACATGATTAAAATAAAAATAAAAATAAATATAAACATATGTGTGTGTGTATATATATATATATATATATATATATATATATATATATATATATATATATATATATATATATATATATATATTTTTCATAACAAGAAAAATGTAATAAGAATTTTACAAGAAAAAGGAGCTAACTCCATAGTTTCTTTTCATTCAAGCAAAATGAGAATCAATAGAAGAAGAAGAATGAGAAGAAAGAGAAACTCCCTAGCTCCTCCAAATGTAAATAAGAGAACAAGATAAAACTAAAAAGAGAGAATAGGGTAAATAAAAGAAGGAAAAAACATAAAGAAATTCTAGGGTAATTTTAGGGATTGTTAGATCAAGGGTTTTAGATGATTCTATCCTAGGGTCCATGAGTTACCCTACATACCTTTTGGATATGGGAAATTTAAATTTATTTAAGAATGAGGAGTTATCTTTCTTGTGGCAAATTTTAATTAAAAGAGCTAGGTATTAAATGTGTGTAAACTTAATATAAGCTAAATCTAATATTAATTAAATAAATGAAAATTGTTTCCGGCTAGTGGTTGAGTAATGAGGTTAATCAATTTAGTTAAAATAATTAATATCGGGAAATATAATTGTATCATTAGACATTCACTTTCAAAAAAAAAATTACCCTAAATTTTTGTTACACTTTGCCTCTGGTTTTTCGTGTCCTGGACGGGCACTACATTTGGTATCAGAGCGAGGTTCGCACACGCGGACGCTCTGGGTAGAACTTTAACTGGTTATAAATGTTTTCATAATATTAAAAGTAAAACAATTAAAATCGTTTCCGCTAAACTATTCCATGGGTAAAGTTATCTCTCGAGTAACCGCTTGGAGTAAAATGTTTGCTAAGACAATAGATGGTAGGCACATTTTGATCACCTAATTTGTTTAAAACAATCAGTAAAACTTAAGAAAATGTCGTGTTTAGATAACGTGCAAAATGGCTTCTTGGTCTCCATAGTAGTGATGGATTGGATAATCTGGTTCCCTAGTGACATGGAAAGTCGCATCAAATTTTAAACCTGATTTATAAGATCGTTTGATCATATAGTTAAAATATTTTTTTGAGCTCTTTTAATCACATTCTTGTTTGGGTCGACAATTTATAATTCTAGAAAAATCGTTTCGATTGAAACCTGTAGAGTAGAGAGCGTTAGTAGGAAATTAAAACTTATGGCTTCTAACTTGTAGTATTTCTCCTTGTCCACTGTTTACAATGATTAGATTTGAGAAAAAGGAATAGATAATTAGTTTGCCAAGTGTGTTTAGAAGGCCTCTAGATGATTTGTTCAAAATACAAACTTGTAAATAACATTATTTAGCCCCGGAAAGTATACCATATCTAGAGTTTTGATCATCAGTTTTTCATTTTGTGAGTTGCGTCGGGTTCTCTATTTATAGAAGAATAGAGTCAAGCTGTTAAAACTCATTTTTGAATTGGGATTACTTATTTTCAAGACCTTTTTTGTAGCCTTTTGTCACTATAAATATGCTGGTATACAATAGTAAAACTGTAATAGTTGGCCTCGAGATAGTGCTTCCAATTTGAAACCTATTCACCAGTAATTAGAAATGTACGTCTTGTCTGACTCTCTGTATAATAGAGAATTGAATGAAAGCTTTGTTTCACCATGTGGGTGTTGGGTACATGTCTTGGCAGGATCCCTTTGTAGCCTTTTCCCTAGTTGTGGAACAAGAAAATTAGGTCTTAATAAACAAATAGGTTTCTTAGAACACCTTTGGGAGTGAAACATGTTACAATATAGTTTTTGTTTTAAACTACGTGTTCTAGGTTGAATGCTAAGACCCAAAATAAATTGTGTGCAACCAAGTCATCTTGATTTGCTAGCAACCTTGGTTAGGTATGTCTTTCTGGTCATCAAAGGTCTAGTTGTTGGTGTCGAAAATAATAAGTAGGTCGAGATAAGAATGTGGAATTGTTACCTTGATATAGAAATTTGTTATGACATTTGATTGGTTGTTTCTTGTCTAAGAGATCCTTTGTTTCTTGGGAATATCAACTGTCGTGTTAGAGGAGCCTCTTTAGATCTAATGAAACCTTTTGGTATGGGTGTAAAATAAATGACTGTATCTTGTATAGAAACCACCCAATGTGATAAAATAGTCTTTCACGTCTTGATATTTCATTACTAGGAAATTTGAAATGATTTCGACTCCTCTTGTTTCTATTGTTAATCTTAATTTCATAACCCTTTTATAAGGAAATTTACCAAATGTTCTTATGTTCTTGTTGTTGCTGTTTTTTTTTAAATTGTGAATTAAAGTTAAGGATAATTGAATGAAAATAATTGTTATCTCTTCTCTAAACAATAAATGATAAGGGAAAGGAAATTTAGTGTCTCTCTTTATACGGTGGTGCTGCTTGAAGTGGTATTTCTTGGCTAAGTTTATCCTCTTTGTGCGACGTAAGAACTCATTGTGCGATTATAAAACAAACCTAGTTTCACAACTTAAAATTGTTATCGAAGCTCTTGGTGTAAATTTTAGAGTTAACTTCGGAAATGATCTAGCTAATTTTCTTAATCCCTTTGGAGCTCGATAAACCTATTTTCATACCTTAACCTCTTATTAAGTTTTGTTGCATGGTAACTTAGTTAAAACCTTCTTACTTTAGTAATTACACATGTGAATTCAACTCTCCTCAAGTTTATTTAAAGTGTTATGAGTGATCATGTTTTTACTCCCTGTACTTACGTATAGAAATAAGGGAATCATCCTCTTCTAACCTCAAATTAGTGGACTTATAAGATCAATGGTCATGCAAAATTTTTATATCTATTATAAATATAAACAACGATATTGTATCCCTCTTGGAAAGAAAATAAAATGAAATGAATTAAGTGTTGAACACTTTCTTGGTTAGGCACTATGTTGTATCGATGATGGTGTTGATTGTGAAAAGAGCAAGTAATGTTTCAAAATCCACAAAAGTATATATTTATATATAAGTCTAAAAGCACAATTGTGAGCGCTTACCTTATAAATAGTAATGGAATATTGTAATTATTTGTATCTTGGAAAACTCGTTATATATATAATTAAACAATGTTGGTTGGATAAACAATGTTAATCATTGTTACCCCTCAAAAAGCTAAAATTTGTGGCGATTCTAAAATTATTGCTTTAGTTGTGATAGGCGTTGGTTACTAATCTTTGTCTTGGAATGTTCATATGGTTTACTCAATTAATGTTGGGAATCCTGTAAGAAACTTAGGGTGTTGTTTTGTCTTCCTAAATTTTTAGGTGAGAGAGTTAACATGATTGATAGAATGGTTGTGATGATCTCGCAAATCCGTTATGCTCGAACAATTAGATTCTTAGGAAACTCCTTTATAAGATTCATCCACATAGAAGAACTCTTAGTATGTTATTATAATGTAAATGATGAGAGACCTTATTACAAGGACTAAAAATAATGACGAACTAGCCTTCCATCTACCGTGGGTAAAGACGTCCTTTGTAATCAGCATAAACACTACTTTTAAAATATATGTATACAGATAAATTGAACTTATGTTGGGGTCCTCTTGAAAACACGGTTCTATTTTCTTTTACCACTCAAATAGGGTGGCGTGATTCAAATTTCTTTGTGTAATACGAATTCCACCCTTGTTAATAAGTGTAATTATTTTGTGACCTTATTGGGCTAAAATTTCGACCAAATAATTGTTAAGTAAAAGTTAACGTAAGTCAGAAATCTTGCAAAGAATTAGACCTTACCTTTCATTAAAGGAAAATGAGTGTTTAACTTTTGCATGCTTGAGGAAAGTATGGACGGAAAAGTTTTATTTTTGCATCCCATCATGTTGGTATTTTGTAAATTTTGATAAAGTATGTTGATATGATTTAGTAAACACTCTCTTTAAATGGATTTTGTTTTTGCGCAACTCATTCATGATTTCTTGTGATTATAGTAATTAAGAAATGATAAATTTAAGTAAAACTTTTCTTATATCGTATTGAACTGGAAAATTTTGGTTTGTTGTTTCATTAAGAAGTTATGTTTTGTTTGGGGCGTAGAAAGTTCTAAAATTGCCTTGTCATAATGAGGACTCATATAAACCAAGTTACAAACCATAATAAATTTATTTTTGTTTATGAGACTTCTAAAGCAATCTTGGCTCGGAATAGGAATGTTTTATAAACGGTACATGCTATGAAACCTTGGAAAACAAATTAGAAAGCTAATTCTAACCTAGTAGTGGACTATATATTCCACCCACAAATTTTATTTTATTTTTCTTACAATCATTTAGCGAACAAAAATAAATAAATTAAGAAATTAATAAATAAAGACCAAATTAAGACAACTCCTTTAACTATGTTTGATAGTATGTGAATATTCTTCCTTGATCTTAGTGAATAATGTCGATTATTGAACCATTTTAAAAGGACTCGTGAACCTTCCTTTTCAATAGTTAGAGTAATGATGAGATAGGAGATGAAACACACGGAAACTTGGAAACTATTTCCTCTCATTGCGTGGTATTTGTGTGACACCTTGGATAATTCCCTTAAAGTGTTATAGTATGCAATTAATATTCAAAACTTTTAAGTTCATCTTAAAACAACATTTATGCTCCCTTCGCTCATCCATCATGTTGGGACCTTATGTTGTACATCCTTTTATTTCGACCCTTCTAGGAAAGATAAATGATGAGGAAAATGAAATTCGGTTTATACACTTCCCTTTGGTTAATACTAACCTATTTGAAATATACTTGTTCTTGGACCTAGTTACGCTTCAAAAGACATGTTGTTAAGACAAAAATAAAAATAAAAATAATAATATGTTAGTTCCTTTAAGAATGATCTTAATGTAGTACTCTCACTACGATGTGATATCCAATAAAATCTTATCCCTAGCTCTTCCAGTGACTTCCCGGAGGAAGTCTAATTTTAGGAGAGGGGGATGTAGTGCCCACCTTTTTCTAGCCTCTATGATCTGCTGAATTCTTAAACCACAGTTATGGAGTTTGGATATGTTGGTTTGCTTTCTTGAACACGTATGGTGATTTGGAGTGCGTAGCGCTAATTTAACTAGATTAGTAGGTTGACACCTTTTATTTGATATTGTGGACACTAACACTTTTCTATGTGATTTAGGTCAAATTGATACATGTTGGATAATTAGTTAGTCACATACCTTGATTTTGTAACGTATTTGTTTTGCTGATGAGGATACATGATGACATGGTGATATGACATGATATGTATTGTAATACCTAACATACGACGAATTGTGTGAGATTGTGCATTCCACATTGATGATGGTGATATCATTAATTTACATGTTTGAATCTATTCACTTAGTGAGCAGCTAGTTTACTCTTGTATTGGACAGATGCGGTTAATGTGTGCAATGAGTGTGCAGGTGACAGGTCATAGGAGAACGTGGGATTCAGACTAGCTACACAATCTTGCACAAGCAGCCCACGGGCTGAGTCCTAGCCATGTTCTTTGTGTGAAGCCTTAGGGTAGACGATTATTATTTTGGGCACTATGAGTGACCCCAATGTATGTAATGTATTGTGCTTTGAATTATTAATTTTGGTTAGGGTAGTTGGTTATGATGTAAACTTGTTTTGGGAGTTAATAACTCCTCTTTCTTTTAATTGTTGATTATGTTTAATGTGTCTCTTAATAACAAGGGTTTAGGGTCACATGTGAGACCCTTGGGTGGTCCCCACACCCTCTACCCTTGTGCCAAAAATGCAAAACCCGAAATTAGGGTATTTTGGGCATTTTGGGGTCCTTTTAGCTTGGGAGTTCCCCAACACAAAAATGAGCCCTTGACCCTACCTAATGGGTAGGGGGCTTATTTTCAAGGCTTGAGGGAGTTTTCCTCCCTTTCTACCCTTGTTTTGTCACATCCATGTAAGGGATGTGGATTTGTGTATTTATCAAAAGTTGCTCTTATTTTGTCTTGCTAACATTTTAGGAAATTTGGGAGAAAAGGGCAAAAAGATAATTTTACCCTTTCTCCCTTTTGTTTTAGCATCTTTGACCTTGTTGAGGAAGAGGGGTGACACATGTCACCCCCTCATTTGTGAGGATGCTTATTTTCTCCTTTTCAAATTCCCATCCATGGGAATGGTGAGGGTCTTCTTCTTTTTTGGTTCTTCTTTTCTTGGAGTTTTTGGCTTGGTGCTTGAGAGATTTTGGAGCTTGAGGATTGCTTGAGGAAGAAAGTTACAAAATCTTATTTTGGAGAGCTATTAGAGGTAACCTCTTGAGCTCATTTATGTGGTATGTTCCTTTCTAAATCTTAGCTTGCTCATAGTTGGTTTAATTGTTTAGTTGCTTGTATAGTTTTGTTGCTCGAGTATATTTGTGTATTGTTTTACTCCATCCATCATATGGCTTGATGGATGTTTGAGTTATTTGGGGAAGAGAGAGGGATTTTCCCTCTCAAACCCCATGGCTTGATGGGCAAGCCATGTCGGTTTCTTTACTCCCCTCATATGGTTTGAGGTGGGTAAAGGGGATTCATTTGGTTTGAACCCCTTTCCCATTCTTGGAGAGGAAACCCAAGGGGTTTGAAAATCCTCCCAAGAAGGATTTTGGAGAATGGATGGAGTAATAAGGAGGATCTTGTTGACTTCGGAGAAATAAGGTGGAGAAGGAAGTTTGTTGTGTGCACTCTTTTGTAGATCACACCTTATGTCATTTTCGGGTATCTCATCTACTCTTCCCCAAATTTAGAGGATGAATATGGTTTCTCCTCTTTTCTTTTATTGCTCAATGTTGTATTTTTCCTTCATGCATGGTTTGGTCTTGTTTGTGAGTGTATTGTGGTGTTTGTCTCCCTAAAGATCTTGTGCTCAAAGTTGTGGAAGCTAGCTCTCTCTCCCATGGGCTTGGGGGAGGCTAGCATGTCTTCCAACCCTTGGAAAGGCATGTAATGATGCCTAAAGGTTGGGTGGTAAAACAAGCCTTGTTCTCTTTGTGTTTGGAGGCTATGTGGAGGAAAAGTTAGAGCCTAAAGTTGGAGATGGTGGGAGCATTCTTGGTTATCTTGGTATCTTGATTTCCCCAAATATTGGGATATTCCTAATTCTAAAACTCACGTGGGTATTGTTATATCAAGTGGTTTTATTTCTTGTTAAGTTTACTATGTTGAGGTTATGGTTTGTGGCTTTGGAAACCATAAGTGTTGTAATGGTATTGTGTGTTCTCCTCCAATCTTGAAATGGAGCCTTGCAAGTCCTATCTTGTGTATTTTGGACATATTGTAATTTGTTTATACGTTGTAATAAATTCGAGCTTTAATCTTTCTTGGCTATAAACCTTCCTTGCATGGTAAATGTTGAAATAACTTTGTATTTTAAAAGCCAATGAAATGATTAATATAAGTGGTAGTCTCCTCTTGAGAGATGGTTTTGCATGTTGATATTTGATCTTCAAAGTGAAGTGAAATTTTCACTCTTGTTATAGGAGTTATATGTATAGATCTGGTTTTGAGTTTTGCATATATATATATATATATATATATATATATATATATTCCTTTCATGTTAAATATCTCTTGTTTAAAATTTGAAAAAGTTTAGTTATATATTGCAGTTGAAAAGAAATATTAAAACTTGGAAGGTGGCCTCGTTTGTGTAAAATCGATAAGAAACCTCTTGTTAAAAAAAAAGAATACATATTTGAAAATAAGAAGATATATAAAGTGTTTGATCTTTGTTATTGTTTTTCTATTCCTTATTTAGCTAGAATAAAAAGATTTATATATACATATACATTAAATAAACCATTTTATTAATATTTTATATCTGTTGTATTAAAATATGGAATTAAATATATAATATAAGTTTTATATATTTGATGTTGTATAGACTTACGTATGTTTTGTTTATAAAAAAAAAAAAAAAAAAAAAAAACAATTTGGTGGGGGTTCGTTTCCCCCAACCCCCTTGTAGGCGTTGGTTTTAAAAAAAAAATAAGTAATGGGGAGGGTCGGCCCTCCCCCACCCGTTCACGGCGCCGCACCCGCGGCCCCCTGCAAAACCTACTCCTGCCTCCCGCCCGCCGCGCCCCGCGGCTCATCCTGTGCCCCCTTCCCTACGCCGCGGCCCTCGCTCCGCACCGCGCCCCACCACCCCCCTCCTCGCGGTTTGGGCATCTCTCCCGGCTGCCCCTCCATGCGCGCCACGCCTTCCCAACCCTGCGGCCCGCCCTAACCTCGCCGCCTCCATCCGTGCGGCCACTTTCCCACTCCAACCCCCCGCAATCCGCCCACATGATTAAAATAAAAATAAAAATAAATATAAACATATGTGTGTGTGTATATATATATATATATATATATATATATATATATATATATATATATATATATATTTCATAACAAGAAAAATGTAATAAGAATTTTACAAGAAAAAAGGAGCTAACTCCATAGTTTCTTTTCATTCAAGTACAATCAATAGAAGAAGAAGAATGAGAAGAAAGAGAAACTCCATAGCTCCTCCAAACTGTAAATAAGAGAACAAGATAAAACCAAAAGGAGAGAATAAGGTAAATAAAAGAAGGGAAAAGAACATAAAGAAATTCTAGGGTAATTTTAGGGATTGTTAGATCAAGGGCTGAGAGTGATTCTATCCTAGGGTCCATAAGTTACCCTACATACCTTTTGGATATGGGAAATTAAATTTATTTAAGAATGAGGAGTTATCTTTCTTGTGGCAAATTTTAATCAAAAGAACTAGGTATTAAATGTGTGTAAACTTAATATAAGCTAAATCTAATATTAATTAAATAAATGAAAATTGTTTAAATAATGGTTGAGTAATGAGTTTAATCAATTTAGTTAAATTAATTAATATCGGAAATATAATTGTATCATTAGACATTCACTTTCAAAAAAAAAAATTACCCTAAATTTTTTTACACTTTGCCTCGGTTTTTCTCGTGTCCCTGGACGGGCACTACACTAATCACGTGGAAAAATTAAGATAATGAAGCCGTAATATGAGGACTATTTCTTGTCTTTGGAATTCAAAGATAATCAACACCGAGGACTATAATTATTTGAAGAACCCAAATAAAATGGTCAATATTGGGGACAATATTTTTGGGGTGGGGGCATGTTATACCCTTTGTTCTATGTCATATATCGAGATATGTATTGCCAACATGTGGCTAACATTATCTCCTAACATGCCATATCATATTTATTTATGCTTTCATATGCTTAGTAGGTCAGCCTTGGTGTTTTACATAGTATAGTAGGGTATATATAGGAGTTAGTAAGTGGTAGATAATCATGATATTGAGCACTTGAGTCTTATTGTATGGTTTGGAGGTTGCCCCCTCAAAGTGGATAAGTCATTATACTTTCATATTGTGATCATTTCTATATATTTTGGTGTTCTTTGGTGTTATATTTCTTTTGATATTCAAGTCCATCCAAGTAATTTCATTAAAACTTTCGTATTATCTTGGCTTGTGCTACTATAGAGAATGCTTTGAAAGCATGAAAAATAATTGATAAAGCATAAGCCAATATATTAGTACATGAAATAAAAATAGTAACTACCTACAAATAGTCACACACGCATAAAATAACAATCACTTACAATAAATTTGTTTAAAATATTAATGTGTAAGGTCCCAATATGAAAGATTTTATATTACAATTTTAGATGTCAAATTATTGAGACCAATTGTACACATGTAGTTAGATTTAAAAAAATCTTAGATTATTGTTGAAAAACACACCATGTTTTTCAAATAGAACATTATTGTTTTTGTAATCTTTTCTATGCTAAGTTATTAAGACAAAATGCATAAATTTATCGATTTTACAAAAGAGATGGCTACTATATACATAGAATGCACCAATCCTATTCTAAAAATATTAGAAACACATGTTTTCTATCGAAGTATCCATCTCGGATCTATGGTAGAAAAATGAATGAACATGAAGTTGCAAAAATAAAAATAACTAACACTAAAATTCAATATGATATTAAACTCACAAGTGCATGAAAGTGCTAAATAAACAACACAATATGCAACAAATCCAATAATCACAAGATCCTCCAATACACTACCTTAATAGCTCACAAATGAAGATGTACATATAGGAGAGTGAATGTGTAACTCCTCCATGAATAGTGGACAAAGAGCCCAAAATAGAAATGTAACTCCCACACTTGGCATAGTTAGTCAAAGAGTAACTCCCACTTAGCTAACAATGATGGCTAAGTTTAACTCATATGACTAACTCCAAGTGTAACTCCTATGCCTAACTCCAAGTGTAACTCCTATGACTAATTTAACCTAAGCAAGCTAACTCATAAAATGTAGGAATAATCCATCCAGTAGGAGTAATGCACAATATATAAATATGAGGAAAATGATATCCTACACTATCAATTTTACAAAAGATATGGATACTATCTATATAGAATGCACCAATTCCAATATAAAAAATATTGAAACACATGTTTACAAACTAAAGCTATCCAAAATAGACATTGCACACATAAATAAAGTGTTGAAGAACACACAAATATGGTTTTCTATAGAGTAGAAAATTGATTGAAGAAATTAGGGATATAAAAATGTAGTGTATTTCATCCTATTACATTGGTAACAACTTTCCTTATCATTAGAAGAGATTAAACATATTTTTATTCAAAATATACATAATATTTCTAAAGTTGAGTAGATGTAACAAAAGTGAAAAGCATATTGAAAAACAAAGAAATATTGAAAGCTTGCCTTATGAGTAACTTCAATTGAAGTGTTTTTCAACCTATTCACATGATAATGATCGAATTACATAGTTAAAACCCTTCACATTCATTTCCTTGGCTGGTGCCAATAATTCAATCATGAATCCAAATCCACTTCACAATTATAATTTATTTACATTACTTGTGTACAATACATTTCTGTTATGGTGTAAATCACCATTATTTTTCATACAAATATTTTGATTGGATTAAGTAATAAGGAATTGTTCTTAACAATATTTCAGCCCTTAATTCGTTATGTAATGTCATTGCTTGGAACCGAATGCATTTATAACAAAGTAAGTAGTATTTTCCCCCTCATGGAAATGAAATATTCGAACATAAATAGAACATGCATGCTTTTGACAACATCTGCATTAAAAAGTGTTGAAGAATGCACACCATTTATTTTTCTACCAACATAACACTTATTGAAGAAATCTTGGATATAAAACACAAGTGTATTTCACTCAATTACATTGGTAGCTACTTTCTTAATCGATCAACGTGGTTGATAAGCACACTATGTTTTTCGAAATAACATAAAATTTATGTTAATGTATAGAAATATAAGTTGCTAAGATCAATTACTGAAATACATTGAGAATTTTAAAAGGATTATATTAGTGTTGAAAAACACAATATGCCCATACAAAATCCAAAAGACATTCAAAACATATGTATGCCCATACATAACCCACAAAATTCTACCTAGCCGAGAAAACAAATTGACATGAGTTTGAGAGGAACATGGAAAAAAGGTTGTTGAATTTAATCAAAGATAGATTTGGTTCATTTTCCAACTCAAAATCTCAATGCATTTTTGTATAAAAGCCATGTTATAAACACCAAATGTAGAAATTCATTGACCTTTCAAAAAAAAAATATATTGTTTTTTAATTATAATGTAAAGGTTTTAGACATTAAAGTGGTAGGAAAATGATTAATATTTTTCAAAAACTTAGTGAAAAGTATGGCTTTTCACATTGTTTTTTTAAAATCGCAGTTTATATTTCAACAATAAGATTTACGATCCATTTCAACTATTTAATTTACATAAAAAAATTGCTCTACCATTTTTTTAATGCTTGATCAAATTTGAAAGGGTGATTTTTTTACATCAAAATGTGTTCTTCACCCCAAATATTTGGTGCAATATTTGGTGCTTCTAATGCATAAAATAAGTGTAGAAAGGGTAAATTTTTAGTAATAATTGAAGTAGCCCCTTGGTAGAAGAAGTTTCCATGTGAGAGGACTAGAAAGGTGGAAATACAAAATAAAGACCATCAACGCCCCATTTGGAAAGCCTTACGACAATGATACTACATTTTTGATAGGACCCCAATGAAGAAAAAAATGAGAGAATAGTTGACCATCCCAAAAATACTCTCTCAAAAAGAGGAAGAAAAAGGAAAATTATAAAAAGAATCAAATTTGGATGATGAAGAACCATTCCATGAATATGACCCATGGATGGAACATGAATGTTTGAGGAATTCTTGTAAGTGAGAGTACACCTTCCTATCATGGTATTATGAGAATGAAATTAGTTGGGATGATTAGCTGAATTAGCAATCTAATGATCATAGTTATGAAACGTCTCACCATGTATCTATTGATTGATGTTAGGCCCATCATTTAACCATATAAGTTATTTTGATAGTTTCTTATGGTGTATTATTGTAATTATGAATAGATATTGGAACTATAATATGTATTATCATTGCATCCAAATCTTGTATCAAATTTCATTATTGAATGAAATATGGTATGTGTTTTATTATATTTCCATGTGTGAGTTAAAATAAATGACCATACATAATTTGGTACGCTTTTATTATTCATATGCATTGCATGATCTAATTTTTGAAATGTTCATTTTCTTGTTAAAAACCAAAGACTTCGATTTATAAAAAAATTATCGTGAAAACGTTACAAGTATATGTAGTTATTATTTTTAAGTGTAGCCACTTTGCGTTGATTTAACAAAAATATGGAGGATATGATCATAGATGATGCTAAATAATTGGAACCTATGTTCAATATCTATGCACACCTTCTTTGACAACCTCATTATATTGGCTTTGATAAGACACAAATTGTTGATATTAGTTTATTATATATAATATTTTCCATTTACATTAGTAAAAACATTTTTGATTGCTTTTAATAGTATGTTGGGACATCTAAGCCAACCCCACAAAGTAGGTGGAGGAAAATAATCATGTAGGAAACAATTTTAATTGTAAGCACGAGTGGTTTCAAAGACATTTACATAATAAGTTGTTTCTTACAAAAAAATGATTTTTTTGTGTTCTTTTCAAAAGGATACGCTCCTTTTCATCTAGGTAATGATGACTAGGATCGTTCTAATATTGTATCCACTAATGTGTGTAATGATCATGCACCATATACACCTTTTTAAATTGGCACCAATAATGTTTCATATTAATTATTTTCAACTAATAACTATATGCTATTTGTATATTGTTTTCAAAGCCACCTATAGATTACATAATGGGGAATTTTGGTGGTCACGTGCATTATTTTTGTGTTCATGGATACATTTCGTTAGATGGTGGGGATAAGTTATGAGAGCTACTAAAACTTAAAGTACATCACTTGGTCATGCACAACATTGCTTTTGTGTTGCCAAAAATAAGCCACGAGAATAAATATAAACGACCACTTCTTTCTCCTGAAATATTGAGGACATATTGAGAGAAGAGGGAGAGAAACATGGACTATGTGATTCAATAGTGGGTTAATCAAGTAGAGAAGCTATGTAATTATTATAATTTTTAAAAAGGAAGGTAATTTCTAGTTTGAGGACCTCAGTATAAGATTGAAGAAAGAGCTAGAAGTTGAAATGATTCCCTATGATAACACGGTGAGGAGAGAGGAAAGAAGGGAGAAATTGTTGTAGGGGATGGAATTTAATGAGTGAAGGAAATTTGACAATATGGTATGAATTAATTAATCCTTTCTATAATGTTTTATTTTGTTTTGTTTTTATTGTGATGCATGTGAAATGCTACCGACATCATAATTATGTCCCATAAGGTGGGGAAAATGAAGGTGGTAGTGTGGCCCGTGATGATGTTGACGATACATAAAGGAAATAGTAAGTGATATTTGTATTATTCATTTATGTTAGTGTTTAAAATCATGTATGGAAGGATTCATAATTGTATGTTTATGCAAGATGATACAATTCCCTAGATTGAAATTTTGAAAAAAATAAAGAAATGCTTGATGAAATTAAAAATGAGGAAGATGATGCTCGAGAAAAGGTAAGAATTTGAAATTGGCGAGTTAGAATGCTTTGTTTTTTATGATTATTAATCATTTTTACTTCATTTCATGTTTTGAAGGTGAAAAAAATTGAAAGGGAGGAAATGAAGAAGAATATTAACGATTTATTGATGAGAAATTCCCTTCCTCTCCTAAATAAGACCTTCATCTTATTAGGATGATAACTACACAAGAGATGGATGATGTGGAAAAAATAGATTTGGTACAAGATATCAATAATTTCTCATGCCTATAAGTATCATTTAAATAAACATACGATGTTGACAATATCTATGAATTGTTCAATTGTCGATTTTTGTTGCAAATGAAGTGCATCTTTTCTCAAATGCAAATTTGGTGAGGATTGGAATTGTTAGCGGTGTAGGGAAAAAATTAGTTTGTCATGGCATGGATGCATTCATTCTAAACACTCTACTCCCTTATCTTAGTCCATATGTCTACACTTTTAGTGAGGGCGTAAAAGGTTTTTCGATATGTAACATTTTAGACCTAAAACATCCACTCCCTCTAATAGAAGTAATTGATTCCAAACAAAAATATTATCTTGAGAATGATTGTCTATTTTTTCCCATAAATGTCATGTTTTTATTCAAGATGATCCAATGCAGGTCATTGGAGTGATGAGCCTAGAATTTCATCTCCCTAGGATGTGGTCATCCACCATCTCCCTTACCCTAAGAGTCACCCCACCTTAAATTCCCAAGAATGCCAAGAAGTACACTAAATTTTATAAAAAACTTGTGTTGTCTTGATACAAATAGACAACAAAGGAGATGATTTTCTATTAGAGTGATATTGTTTTTATCTTTGTCATCAATATTCATAAATATTGTAGTTGATGATATTCATAAATAATGTCTGCTGATGATGACGATTTCGAATTATTCTCATTTCAATATATTGTGTTTTGTCATGTGACTAGTTATTTAAACACTCCACCTTGTCAAAGATGATGATGACGACGACGATTGATTGATTTAAAAGCATACAACCTTTCATTTGCATGTGATCATGATGGTTTGGCTTGGTTATGGTTTCCATGTATTGTGTTTTTCCATGTGACTGTCTTAATTAAAAAAACACACCTTCCTTTATCATGCGAATACCATTATGTTTATGCACATATGATGATACCATAGCTCATTTTGACTACAATAATAAAATATATGTGCAAAAATGATTTTGTTTGTAATATTTTTGTGATTAGTTTGTTTTGTTAATTAGGTTAGCAAATTCTATTGACAAAGATTTAGGATGGTATTTGATTATTTCTAGGTATTTTCTAATTTTATTTCATGCAATGAGATATGTCTTATTCTTTTCCATGTGGCGGTCATGATTTCAACATTTTCTATTCTTGCACAAGCCAAAATACCAAAGCTCATTGTGACTACAATAATACAAATATCTACATATTTTTATTTATAATTTTCTCATTTTATTTTAGAAGTGATATATATTCTTATGCACTGTCATATGACGCCATGCGTTTAACATTTTGTATACTTGCACGTGACAAGATATCAAAGCCTATTGAGACTAAACTCATTTAAAAATCCACTCGCTTTTGTTTATACGTATTTTTGTGATTATTTTGGCTCATTAAATAAGTTAACATATTATATGTACAATTGTGATATTACAGAAAGAAAACATTAGGATTCCACGTGATTGTTTGTAGTTAGTTTCTACTTTTATTTCATGCAATCAAATATTTTTTATTTATATGCATTTTCGAGATTAGGAGAAGGTGATTTATTTAGGACACTTGAACATTTTCAGTAGCACAATGACCAAATTTTCTTCCATATGGTACACATATTGTAAGTTGTTTTTCCAATCACTACTTTTAATACTTGACTTTGGTGTCTTTCATATATCTTGTTTTATTTTTAGTAATTTCTGATGCCATATACTTTCATTAATAATCTTTTCTTGTGTAATTTTTCGTGCAATTCACCATGGATGTTTTCCCTCTAGCATTTAGGGGATGTCTCTTGCAGGATGAATTGGAATTTATAATCTTTTCATGCCATATGTTGCAGTAGATTCCACCACATCAAATAGTTTGACAAATCATACTACAAGTAATATATTCTAATCTTTATCAAAACATCAAATCTTATAGGCTTCAACATTGTTATATTTGTCTACTCATAATTTGTTATGAAATTATTTTTTCCTATGGTCACTTATATGCGGACATATCTATCCTAGGTATGATGTGGAATAAAGCATGTATCTATTGTATATTTTTGTTTGATATGATGTTTTTGTTTCTATTTATGTAGATACACATATGTTTGTGAGCATGGAACAATTAAATTTAATAGGAAAATGGAAGAGTACATAAGTGGAATAACTTGTGTGCAAATGTGGAAACTTTGATAGTAAAAAATTTGGATACAAAAATTATGTGGGGGTGGGAAACCAAAGAGTGGACTTCAAAAAAGATAAAACTACTTCCCTAATGTTTACTTTTCATTTGCATGCAAAAATGTTGTCAAAAAGGTGAATTTCTATAAAACTAAATATGAGAGGTTGGTATTGGAGAAACATGATTTGGAGAAGAAAATTTTAGATTTGAACCATAGGCTTGGAGATTTGATTGGGAAGGACACAAAGATGGAGTTTGAAATTCAACATCTGAAGTTGTTAAATAAGAATCAACCACAATTTGAGAGATTAAGAAAATATGGCTCAAAATCATTTAGCCAACATAAAGGCTATTATTGAGATTCACAAACATCACATTAAGAGGTGGAAATGTATGTATAGAGAGGCCACTTCCTTCCTTGAAGAGAGTACTTGTGCAACTCCCCTAGCTGAAAACAATGTGTGTGTGTGTGTGGACAAGTTGTCCAATAAATGCGGCAATGCCATCTACCTAGGATATAGACATAGTACATAGTAGTTTAATAAACTTTGGAAATTCCATGTACTATATAAATTATGCCAATGTTAATATGGCATGTAAGCTACATTTTAAAACAATTTTGTATTGAACCTTCCTTAAATAAATATTTGTTTTTTCATTCCCTTACATACACACATTTGTAAGTTCGATGTATATGCAATGGTACAAAAAAAAAGATTGGAAATAGAATAATACAACAAATGTGTGTATAAGACATTATTTTTATAAATTTGTATACCAAATCCAAAGAATAGAAATTTAAGAAGCATCATATATGAGAATGACATGATTACAATACAATGTATATGCAAAGATAATACAATACAATTTTTAAAATTGAATAATACATGTGGTTGAAAAAAACATTGTGGTTTTGAACCATTGAATATTGTTGATATTAAGTTTCCATATAAATGTAGCTTCCAATATTTGAACTAATCAACACTACTTTGAAACTAGTGTGATATGTCACCCCCATGTTATAGATATTTATAGTACATTGGCTATGTACATAAGCCTACAAGTCTAGTTGGTTTGATACTAGATTATAAATATAATCACAATAATGTGTTGGGTTTACCAAGGTGTTGGGTGAGATTTACTATATCTTCTCTCTTATTTAGTCATTAAGTTTTCATGGTCATCTAATATCAATCAAAATGATCAATAGGTTAACCATGGTGTTTGGTGAAGCACCTAATTTTTTAATTTATTATATCCTCCCTTAAGTAGAGGTGTTAGGATGACTTGGCATAAAACGTGACACTTCCTGTAATTTCAACTTGGATTAGTTTTAGGATTATTTACATGGTTATTAATATGGAAGCATGATTTATAGCTTCAACTTCGAACCATTTTTGTTTTTTTTTTCTCAATAACAACCATTTCCTTAACATAACCATATGGATCAACCATCAACAAGATTCCTATGCCTTCTTAATGCTTCTTGAAAGGTTAAATTGTTTGATGGAGCCTACACTAATGAAATTTATTCATAATTTTCCTTGTAAAATTGCATGCAATGTCTTCTAGATCACTATATAGAAATGTTCACACTCTTTTATTGTGATCAAGAAATATAACTATTACCCAAATTTTTGTATTTGTAAAAGTTACATTACTTATTCTAGATATTTATTAGAAGTGAAACCTTTAATATACACTTGTGGGTAGGATAAATCATTTATGTGGATATGAGATTGAGGCCTAGAGGTTATACACATGCATCTTCATAGTCAAGAAAGATTTAAATTAGTGTAATGTAATTGACATGCAACATGATCAACTCCTTTTAAAATTTAGTGTTCATACATGTGAGCACCAATAACTTGTATATGTATATGAAAATAATGAATAACTTGTATACATGTTCACCATTAGCTTGTATAGCTCTTTGAAAATCATTTTATAAGATTTTTATGAAATCGATCATGTCTAACACTTACCCTCTATGGGAAAAAAATCTTGAGCTCCTTAAGATTTTATCGTTAAAGAAAAGAGTTTAATTCTATAATTAATTTACCATTGCCTTTACAAATTCAAAATGGGAATCCATTCATACCCTCTTGATTAATTTTTTTACCACTTAAAACAAATATAGGCTTAAGGAAATGAGTGACCAAGAATGAAATATATTGGATAAAATATTGTGTTATAATGCTACAAGGACCAAAAATGTATATATAAAAGGCAACATTATTCCTCCACATTGATTTTAAGGAAACACTTTCAAAAATTCCTTCTACAAAAATGTGTGAGACATAAATACATTTTAAAGATTTCAGATATAAAAACTCAGTAGATTGTGTTATGAAGATAAGAAAAGGTAAACATGTACCAATATGATTTGCAAAAAGTACTATTAACAACAACATAAACTTCTCCTTAAAATTTCACATACTCTTGAATACAAAATTCTCATACTCTTGAATACAAATTGTAATTTATAATTCTAATTTACATGATATTTTGAGCACATAATTTTTGTTTTTCATACAACATATGCAAGTATGTAATATACCTTTCTTCTCATTGTTATAATGATTTTTCCATAATAAATGGTAATAAATGAATTGAAAACATGGAGTGAACAAAGTGGAAGACATGTCATTCCACCATATTTCATTTTGTAGTTATAATTTATAGTTATCATTTATAAGGTGCTATCTATAGTTATCATTTACAAGTCATCATTGTTTTCATAAAAGAAGTAATTGAGTAGAGATATTTATATCTTAACATCATTCTTTTGATTCTTACAAACCATAATCCCATAGGAAATGTCAATAACTACCTTCACATACATTTGTGTCTCCAAAATTCTCATTTGTGTCTACAATACAAGAAATATATAGCATAGAAGATAAGACAATTCAACAAGACATGTTAATGTGATTAAAATATATTGGAAAAACTCCATACAAACAATAAAGCTCACTCTGTGGGCATATAAAATTGTGTAATAAAATCTAATAGGATTTAATGATGAGGATTCATTTCTCTATGTATACCCCTGATTTTTCACATTTCATCTTTTATACATGTTACTAACGCTTACTTTATGCGAGATACGGGTTAGTGATGCATTTATTTCTTAGTGGGTGCCTCAAGGGGCTTGATGGGAATGCGGAATGGTTATTCATGTAATCATTATGGGTTAGATACAATACACATCAAGAGTGGTGATATTTGGTATTGGCCTTAGTTGTCCTTGCATTAGTTATCCTTGTATCCTTAGGTCTCACACACATTGCACTCCCAACATATTACTTGGATCTAACCATTTTTCTCTTTAATTCATCCATATCCATGATTTACAACACCTATTTTTCACTTTTCATGACACATCACCTCATTTTACCATCCTTGGCTGATGTCATCGCTCATGGGTGATGGTGTCGATGCAAGGTTCTTCTTGGTTGACACCATCGCCCATTGGCGATCTCGTCCTATATATACACACACCACATCTTGACATTCAAAAAGGAAGGGATCCTGAATATTAGGAACTGTGACCTACTTTACTCTTTTATGCCATATTTACATCTACTCACTCAACTCTTGGTTCATATTGCACTTTTCTTAGATTGGATTGGACACTCTTATTCTTGGTTGGATTTCTTGCACTATTGGGTCATCTATAGTGAGTTTAGGGCGAGGAACGATATTCCCCTTTTCCATCTAATATTGATTCTCTCTTGGTGTGCTTCTTCTCTAGAGAGATAGATGCATCGATGACCACCTTACGAGCACAAGGTGAGTGTTCAAACTATCTTTTTCATTGTACATAGATTAGTTAATCTCCTTCCCTCATTGTGCTATGTTAGCTTATTTTGATACTAGTTAGCATAGTGCTCTTATTTATGATAAGCTTCTTATCTTTTCTTTATCTAAAGTTACATTATGCATGCTTGTCTTATATATTGTTGATCCATACCTCTCCTCATCCAATCACCAATATCTTAGTAGGGTTCTCTTCTATAACTTTACTATAGGCCTTGGAAACCCTAGGTTGACCTAGTGTAGGGATTACTTCCCTCTATATATGCGACCTAATGCTCTCTCGTACACCATTTAAATATATTCATTGTGTGTCAGTTTATGTGAATTTCTTACTCGTTAACTCGATACTCTTGTAGAATGGATGCTTTAGGAGTGAGTCATTGAGACATATTCTTGTCTGCCATACATTTCTGGTGAACTCGATGTGAATCCAACATACCTTTTGATCGACCACAACTCGTTAAAATCACCCATCTTCAATTTTTACCTCATTTAAGCATCCCAAAACCCAAAAATCTCAAAAACATGTTAAGCACAGGCACCATTTCACGAGGGGTGATCCTTCATGTTCTAGTTTATTCACTTCATAACACCATCGACCCTCGTGCGAGACATGTTTGCACAATTGATCTGTCTATCTTTCCAAATCTATTTCTAGATGCCATCAACCCTTATGTATACATTTCCCCATAGCTTATTAGATATGTAACCTTAAATTTTAGATCAATTCTCACAAGATCATCACTCCATCATGGAGTATCTAGGCATGAGGTCTTCTAACTTTGTTCTCGCAAACATTCCCTGAATCATATCATCCTAAAGCTAATTTTCCCTTTTGCATGGAATGTTGTGTTATAGGAGCACCTAGAAATAATCCTTCTACCCACCCCAATGGGCCCACTAAAGGATGAAGAAGAATAAAATCAAAATGATGATACTTTTTGATCATCCTCCTAGGATTCAGAAGTTTCTATCTTAGCTTCCTCAATACAAAAAAATTAGAAGAAATGCTTGAGAAGCCTCTTCTCGAGTTAATTTCCGAACAACTTGACAATAGGGAAGAAAAAGGGAAAGGTCCTAAAGTAGGTTCATCTAAAAATATTTCCAATTCTAACCCTACCAATCTCATTCTCTAACTTATTGATAGGATGAGCCAACAACAATCTGCTACTATGGCTCAATTCCTCCAAATGCAAGCCAACATGGCTCAATTAGTAAACCTCCCTACAACGGGCTCTTAGGGAACCACACCCCTCCTTTTCCAAATGGGCCTAATGGGGTGCCCATAAAAAAACCTCCTATTAAAAATAAAGTCTTAGGAGCAGTCCAACAAGAACCTTTAACACATTATATTAAGTAGGTACTAGAATGGATATTAGTGGCATTTCTCCTTCTATCTCTTATGACGAGTATATTGATCCCACCCTTCATATCAAGGCCTTTGGTAATATTTATAAGGAGTGGATCAGAACCAATTCATATGCTTCCACAAAACTCCTAGCTAAAACTCTCACTTTGGAGATGCTTTGGATTGGTACCATACTTTACCTCCTAATTCCATAGTTGAGCTAGAGTCCCTAGTGAACGAATTCCAATATCATGATCTACCCAAAAACAATATCAATGCTTTCATCAATTGCAAACAATCTGAAAATGAATCAACACAAGCTTTCATCAAGTGTTAGAAGACCCTATCCACATGGGTAGAACATAATATGCCTAATGATAACCTCTTCCAACTTTTCTTACGAGCTCTTGAACCTTGCCTTCAATATAAGGTGAGGTCCTTTTATCCTAACTCCATAGAAGAAGCCTTTGAACAACCAAAAGGAAAGATTATCTCATGAGGGAATTTGAGAAAGCTCCTCCTAAGACACAAACTAACAAACAAGTCCAAATCCTTCAATGTTCTAAGAACAAGAACGCGACAAACGATAGAGTCTTTGATACTCTTCCTCTTGTCACTTATTCAAATAGGATTATTTTTAACATTGAAAACCAACTTAATAATAATAATAAAATTCATCATGAGTGTCATCGCCACCGAGTACGGAAGAGTTGAAACGTTTCTTACTTAAGCCATTTACCATGATTTTGGATCCTTCTCAACCTATTCCTCATTGGCATGATGAAAGTAAGTTTTTGGTGGCATGCTAATTGGGTTCACTCTCATGAAAACTATCATGCACTACAAATGATTTCCATCAACTTCTTTCTAGGTCCCAATTTGATTATGATGCCATCACTTGAGGGAATTTGACCAAAGCAATCAAAGCTCGTGATGCAACTCAACAAAAGGATCTCCATGAAGCTATCAACCAGGAAAACAAGAAGCTATATAAATATTCTCTAATCTTATGCCTAATCATAATGTTACTGATATTTATAAGAAGTAAGAAAATTATATGACTAATGTAGTTGACACAAATTACCCTCCTGAAAATATAGTTGTGATTAAATATGTAAAACGTGTCATAGATTACATAGAACCTTAGTACCCTATAGAATTCCAACCTTGGAATCACAGGGTCATATATCCTTGTCTCCGCCTCAAAATCAGCCACCCCAAAGAAAGAATCTTCCCCCTAAACGCAATCGGCCCCTCGTGAAAATTATCCTACAGGGCCAATGGTGTTTGGATCTGTATCTCTGGCCACAAACACCATTGAATCCTATGAAAATGAAATATGTAGGGATGATTACATCATAACAAAAGTAAAAATTAGTTTAAAAATATCCCTAATAACTCTTACTCCTATCTATGTTTCTAATGATTCCCAACACTCTCATCCTATTACACAGTCCATTCATGATGAGTGGGATCCTCTTGAAGCACTAGCCCAAATTCTTGGCCAAGTTCCCTTCTTAGAGCTCATGCATACATCACCTCACCACCATGAGCATCTCATGACTGAATTGTTTGATATAAACATTCATTTTCCTCCCTCTTTGGGGTGAACCCCACATTACATGGCTCATAGGAAAGAATCCACTAGTAATGTGAGGATCTTTCCATTCATACTTATCTTACTACAGACACTCATTCTTGCACTCGTTTTCCTATAGATTATATGATCCCAAATGAGATCTTGCTTCATGTAGATGATTTTCCTCTCTTTATTTCGATTAATATCCGTCACACTATGGTTAAGCATGCTTTTATTGACAAAGGAGAAAGCATGTGCATGGTTTCATTGGACTTCATTAAGGCTCTTGGTTATTCTATCGATAACTTAAAATATACATGAACCACTTGTCAAGGATACGACCACAAAAAGATGCCTCTTATAGGATGTATTTGGTTACCCATCACCGGTCCCCTTAGGAATATCCATGTCAAAGTCTGCAGTCTTGAATTTTCCTTTATCTTATAACATTATCCTAGGGCGGCTTTGGAATTATCGTATGCATGCAATTTCTTCTTCCGCCTATCGATGTGTGTGAAATTCTCTCATCAAAGAAATATTTATAAGATTCAAAGGAACATTAACCCTTGGAATTATGATATGCTTCACAAAAGGGGACATCTGAAGCTCCCAACACTCAATGAACTATCACCTATCCCTTTTCAATAATATCAACATTTAATCATCCTATAAATACTCTTCATGACAATGTCGATCATCCTAAATTGGTCAAGAGCATGCTTCCCAATCTCTTAGAGTTGGATGAAGACAATCCCGATGAGGTCATGCTTAGAATCAACACTTCCAATCTTCCTGAAATTATCATATCTCAACCGAATCCTTCCTTACGACCTCATAAGAAGGAGCCTTTAGTTCCCACATTCATCTCTCATGCTCTGCAACCCCACTATAACATGTGGTCGACTTGAGACCACATTCGACTCTTGTGTGGTAGATGCTTCCACATTAGATTATGACAATGGTTACACTTTATATAACCCTCACCTAGCTAGTTATACCCAAATTCTGATAAAAAAGTGTTGTGTTACCAAAAAACCCTTTGCACCAATTTTTCTCATGACGTTAATGTCATCATCTTGTAAGAGGATGTTGGGGTGATAATTTCAAGTGGGATATCTACCACTATAGTACACCCCAAATTTATTATGAAGATATTCTACAAAGATCTTCCACATTTAAGAGTGAAGTGGCTTGATGATTCACCCACCCTATTGATTAGGGTGATCCCTCTCGAGGATTGGCTATGAGAACGGATATATTAGTACCAGATTGATATCTAGAAAGAGATATCGAAATGGAATCTATCTTTAATGTGTGTATTGTATTAAATGAGTGTGAGACATTGTTCTGTAATCATTTTGTAAAAAGAACAAGGAGCGAAGTGGAAGTGTTGGGTAAAAGTTGTATAAGAAATTATTAATAACAGACAATGCTTTATTTAGTGGGGTTTTTACCTTCGGGTTTTCCCCACTTAAATCTGGTGTTATTGTCTCTTAACTTGATTGTTATTTGCTTTCACTCATGTTATTACATTATGTAATCAATACTATAATCTATAATCTTTGGCATTTATTTTGTGGATCTATAATCAGTTGATTATGTATTCCCTATAAATCCTAACATGGTATCAGAGCTGGTGATTATGCGTGTGCAGGATCGATTTGAGATATTTTGATTTGAAGAGGTGAAGAAGCTTTAAGTTTACGGATCTATGAGACCCTAAATGTTGTGCGATCGTCTTCAAGCTAACCAGGTTTGAGTTTCCAATTCTCACCTAAATATTATTCGAAATATTGGCTAAATAGTTGTTTATATCATGTTTGAGTAATTATATGCTTAGATATTTGTTTCTCCATCTTGTTTCAGTTGTTTACAGTTTAAATTTTTCGTTTGCAAGCTTGTTTTCAAATTTTTGTGCCATTTATAGCTATTAGGGCTATTTTTGTTTATGGATCTTAAAGATCTCTTTAGATCTAGTTAGTTCAGAGTTTTTAAGTTTGTTTTGACTTTAAATTCTTTATTTTTTGCTAGATTTGATTTTACGAAGCCCAATCCAATCATTTTACGCCATCTGGCTTCGTTGTGTAATTTTTATATAGATCTTATTGGTTTTGCGAAGCTCAAGCCAATAATATTGCTCCAAGTAGCTTATATGTTGTTCTTATCATGTTTGTGAATCCCGATCCAATATTTTAGTGTCATCTGGCTTCACTCTATCAATATTATTTGAATTTTTTCATTTCTGCAAAGTTCTTTTGACTGCGAAGCTTGAGCCAATCATTTTTCTCTAGCTAGCTTTGCATTGTCAGTCTTCTAAATAGACCTTTCTATTTTTGTGAAGTGAGAACCAATCGAAGGATCCATCTTGCTTCACTTTGTCATTCATATTTTTTTATCTAATTGTGATTGCAAAACATGAGCCAATAAGGGATTTACGCATGTCTTTGTGTTGTCAGACTTGGCTTTGCTTTCCTATGTCATTTGTGAAATCGACCAAATCGGGAAGCTCCAAGTCGCTTAATATTTCACATCAAATCTTTTGTTGCTTGTTTCTGTCTTTGTGAAATACAAACCAATAGAATTGTTCCATATTTCACATTGTTAGTCCCTTGTTATTTGTTTATGACATTTTTGAAATTTGAGCCAATAAGATTGTTCCATATTTCACTTTGTCAATCCTTGCAAAATACGAGCCAATAGGATTGCTCCAAGTAGCTCCTTATTTTGTAGTTTTAGTATTTCGTTTGTTTTCTTTTGACATATGTGAAGGTTGAGCCATAATTTTTCTCCAAGTATCTTAGCATTTCACATTTTTCAGTCATTTTTTATGTGTGTCAGTGACTATCTAATAGAAATCAATCACCTTTTCGCATTTTTCAATATTTGTTAGACTTGCAAAGTGTGAACCAATTGTTTGTTTACACATATATTAATCATCTTCTCATATCGATATTTGCATGTGTCTAATCTTTAGCCATTATATTTTCGATAAGTGGCTCTATTTGACTAAGACTTTATTAGCCTCCGTCGATTTGTGAACCAATTAAACGTGTCGGTGTTCCTTTGCATTTTGTTCGTATTGTGTCAGAGTGCAAAAAAGTGAACTAATTAATTAACGACATGTCATTTCAATCAATTTTCTTCTATCTTAGTTGTTGCACTACGAAGTGTGAGATAATTAAAAAAGTGACACGTGTCTGTGCTTTACGTATGTTTCTAAGTTTCTTTGTCTCACGGATTCCAAAATTTGAAAAGCTTAAACCTTTTTTTTCCTTGCTTTACTGTTTTTCTTATTTTTCTAAGTCCATTTACTAGCATATAAATAAAAAGAAATTATGTAGCCTGTTTTTTGTCTTTGTTTAGCTCTTGTGGTTTGTTTTTAGTTGTATTTGTCTCCATTGCCATCTGAGCATTAAAAATGGCTATTTCGCTAGTTTTTCATCTAGATAAGTCTTAACTACTAAATGGAACTAATTATAGCATTTGGAGAGTTTGATTAAAAGCATGTTTTATGGCTAGGACGCTATGGGATCTTGTGTTTGGTGTTGAAAAATGACCTAACAGAAGACAAACTACTCCTAAAAACCTTAGCTCTTTTTCTCAAAAATATCAAGAAGCTTTGTCCATCCTTTTGCAAAGCATAAAAGATGAATTTTTAATGCATATAGGACATATGGACTCACTGCTAGATGCATGGAAGCAATTAGAAACAATGCATGAAGGAAGTTGTTTGTCAAAAATAATTAAGCTTATTATGGAATTGTTTACAACTCCTATGAAAGGGGATGAGAAAATAGTTAATTATTTAGCTAAAATTAAGAACATTAAAGCTCAATTAGATGGTTATAACTGTGAATTGTTTCAAGATAAGCTTCTATATTTCATTATTCGATAAATATTCATGAGAAATTCAAAATTACATCTCAATTTCTTAATTCTAAGTATCGAATGAGAATGATCTTCCTGATTTAGACACTTTGTCTTCTTTGTTGATTCAAGAAGAGAGATTCATGGATAATTTTGATTCAAAAGAGACTACTTCTCAAGCCTTGTTCTCTCATAATCATAAGGAAACTAAAAATAAGCTTAATAACAATCCAAATTAGAAGTCTAATATCAGATCTAGATTTAAATCAAATCTAAGCCTAATTTTGCTAAAAATAGTCAAAATTTTAAAGTCAAGTTCAATGGAACTTGCCACAAATGTGGAAAATTTGGGCATAGAGAGGTTGATTGCAAAGTAAAAATTAACAAGTTAGTTAATAATGCTAATACCAACAAGTTTTATAAAAAAGAAAATTCAAATCGAAGTAAAATCAAGCAAATATAGTTGAGTAGTCTATTGCCCTATATAATGCCCTTTCAACTTCAAATGATAATGAATGTATTCTTGACAGTGGTGCATCTAGGCACATGACCTATACTCCTGGTATCCTCTCATATGTTATCAATTGTGAGGAAAATATCTATCTAGGAGATAACTCCATAATTAGATTTGAAGCTTGTGGCAATGTCAAGTTGTCAAATGGAGTAATTAGGAATGTTTTGTATGTTCCTCAACTAAAAATAATCTTTTGTCTTTCTCTCAGCTAACTAAAGAAAAATTTAAAGTTTTTCTACTTCAAGATAAGTGGTATGTAAAAGATAAGTTCAGTAATATTATTGCTTCTGGTATTTAAAAAATGGCTTGTATATCTTTGATGGTTTTATGTCTAAATCTTATTTTTCTTCCTCTTCTAGGAATGATATTCAACTTTGGCATGAAAGACTTGGTCATGTAAATTTCAAAATATTGTATGAAATGTCTAGACTAAATCTTGTTTTTGGTCTCCCTAAGATAAAATCAGATCATGAAACATGTGAAATTTTCCTACGTGGTAAGCAACATGTTGAACCATTTCAAAAAAATCATGATCCCAATTCTTCTCAGTTATTAGAACTGATTCATAGTGATGTGAGAGGTCCACTTGAGGTTCCTTCTCTTAGTGGTGCCTTGTATGTTGTTTTATTTATTGATGACTTCTCTAGAATGACTTGGTCTTATTTTATTAAGAAGAAGTCTGATGTCCTATCTAAGTTTTAGGAATTTAAAGCTTTGGTTGAAAATGCTTCTAATCTAAAAATAAAAAGAATCAAGATTGATAATGGAGGAGAATATGTTAGCAATTTTTTGATGAATTCTATGTGTCATGTGGAATTCAAAGAGAATTGACTACTCCCTATTCCCCTCAGCAAAATGGCATTGTAGAAAGAAAAAATAGGACTATTTTAGAAATGGATAGGACCATGATTCATGTTGCAAATGTGCCTAAATTTCTATGGGCTGAAGCCATGAATACTGCAGTCTATATCGTAAATAGAGTAGCTACTAAAGTTCTTCATCAAAATACTCCTCATGAAGTATGGACAAAGCAAAAACCAGATATTTCCCACTTAATAATATTTGGTAGCCCTACCTCTATCTTTATTCCTAAAGTTAATAGGAAGAAGCTTGATCCAACCTCCTATTCTTGTATTTTTGTTGGCTATGGTTATATAACAAAAGGTTTAAGAGTCTATGACCCTTTCAAACATGACATAGTAGAAAAAATGAATGTTCTTGTCTTAGAAAAACATTTTGTGATGCCTCTCATGGACCCTCCTCTAGTTATCCTGAGATAGAGCTTGATAATTATTCTCCTAACAATATGGAAATAGAATTTCAAGGGGCTAAGTATCTTGATATAGACATAATGGAGATTGAGGGGGAGTCATCTCAAGTTGTATTGCATCCTAAGATTCCTAAATGGGCTCAAAATCTTGTTTAAGACTCTTATCTTGCTAATCTTAGAAAGGTAACTTGTAGTCAACACTCTTACTATGCCTTGATGAACCTCTATGAGGTTGAACCGCAATACTTTGAAGAATCATATCATGATGATAGATGGATTCAAGCTATGAAAGATGAATATAATGATTTGATTAAAAATAACGCTTGGGAACTTGTCCTTCCTCCTTTTAAGAGAAACATTATAATATAAAATATAACTCTATAGAAGAAATTGACAAGTTCAAGGAAAGGCTGGTAGCTCATGGTTTCACTCAGAAACCTGGTCTTGACTACGTTGAGATATTTACCCCTATAGTTAAGATGAACACTTTGTGAGAATTATTCTTGCTTTGGTTGGCCAATATGATTGGGAAATTCACCAAATGGATGTTAAAAATGTATTTCTTAGCAAAGCGATCTAAAAGAAGAACTCTACATGTGTTAGCCTAAAGGTTTTGAAGAACACGGTAATGAGCTATATGTCTCAGTAAGCTCAAAAATTCCTTGTATGGTCTTAAACAATCTCCTAGAGCTTGGTATGCTAAAATTAACAATTTCTTTCAGGAGCTTGGTTTTTCTAATTGTTGTTCTAATAATGATTTGTTTCTCAAATTTGAAAACAATCATATTGTCATTATTTTTTTGTATGTTGATGATAATTTGATTACTAACAATGATAGGAATTTAATTTTTAGAATCAAAGCAAGATTAAAACAACATTTTGAAATCTTTGACTTAGGATTGCTAAATCGTTTTCTTGGCATTGTTATATTTCAAAATCATAAGTCTATTGTTGCATCTCAATCTCAATATGCTATGAGTTTGCTTAAAATATTTAACATGATTGACTATAAACCGGTTGTCATTCTTATTGAATTTGGTGTTAAGTTATATCCTAAACCAGCTTGTGCTAAATTTGATCCTACTCTGTATAGACAACTAGTTGGTAGTCTAATTTATTTCACTATTACTAGACTTGATATTTCTTATGCAGTAGGAGTAGTTTCAAGATTTATGTAAGAACCTTATGAGGATCATTGGAAAATGGAAAAAGAATTTTGAAATATGTTAAAGGAACAATTAATTATGGTCTATTTTATTCTTCTTGTGCGGATGCAAAATTATTTGGCTATTGTGATTCTGATCATGCTTTGGTGATGTTGCGAGATAGAAAGTCTACTGGATTTTTAGTTTGGTGCGAGTGCCATCACTTGGAGTAGCAAAAGAAACAACCAAAAATGTCTCTCTTCTACTAAAGCGAGTATAGAAGTGATATGGAAGTTGCGAAGGAAGCCATGTGGCTGAAAAGAATGTTGGATGAACTACATATGGGTGTTAAAGGAAGCACTACTCTTCTATGAGACAACTAGAGTTGCATTTCTCTTGTAAAGAATACAGTTCAACATCAAAGGACCAAGCATATCGAAGTTCATATGAACTTTATTATAGAGAAAGTCCTGAATGGTGATATAGATATCAAGTTCTATTTAACTTAAGATCAAGTTGTAGATATCTTCACAAAGGCGTTATGTTCTGTAAATTTCTACAAATTTTGTGCCTTGTTGGGCCTATCGATTTTCCCTTGAGGGGAGTGTGCATGACAATGCCACCTCTTAACAACCTGTTGAAAACTTCTAATACTTCCTCCATTTTGTAATAAGTAAATGTGTCACATTATGTGAAGTTACTTGTAAATCCCAACAAAACATTAGTTATGGGAATGCCTTTTTTTATAAAAGGCTCCATAATCTGATATAAGTCTTCATATGTAAAGCACTTGTCCTTAGAATTTCTTTTGTATATGTTCCTTTATATAACGTAGATTTTATAGGATTCTTGAAACACCTTTTTTGAACCATGGAAAAACATGTGTCTCATGGTCTTGATAAAATTCGTAATACGGTTTAGTTGTTTATGGCTTGCACAAGTCCGCGGAACACTGCGGTATTGTACCATGGAATTAAAAACCCGCGAGACTCTACTTTAGTGCGTTGTGAAATCGTAAACCCAGTAGAAAAATTATGTACGGCTTGTATAAGTCCACGAGATACTGCAATAGTAAATTGTGGAGTTGAAAAACCCATAAAACTCTACTTTAGTGTACTGCAAAACTAAAAACACACGATAGTGTACCACGAGTTGAAAAACTCGTGGAACACATGTGTTTTTGGATGCCAACCATCTTGGCATAAGGAAAAATTTCAACATGCTTTTTGCATGTTCTTCCCCACTTAACATTAAGGGGGAGTGTTGGGGTGATAATGTCAAGTGGGATATCTACCACTGTAGTATGCCCCAAATTTATTATGAAGATATTCTAAAAAGATCTTCCACATTTAAGAGTGAAGTAGCTTGACTGATTCACCCACCCTATTGATTAGGGTGATCCCTCTCGAGATTGGCTATGAGCAACGAATATATTAGTACTAGATTGATATCTAGAAAGAGATATCGATTGGAATCTATCTTTAATGTGTGTATTGTATTGAATGAGTGTGAGACGTTGTTCTGCAATCATTCTTTAAAAATAACAAGGAGAGAAGTGGAAGTGCTTAGTAAAAGTTGTATAAGAAATTCTTAATAATAGAGAGTGCTCTTTTCAATGGGGTTTTTACCTTTGGGTTTTCCCCATTTAAATATGGTGTTACTGTCTCTTAACTTGACTATTATTTTCTTTCAACTCATGTTATTACATTATGTAATATGCATACTGTAATCTATATATTCTTTGGCATTTATTTTGTGGATATATAATAAGTTGATTATGTATTCCCTAAAAATCCTAACAGAGGAGTATTCGAACACATTTGCCACTTCTTCCCCACCAAAGGCCCAAGCCTTAGATTTCTCCAACGACTACACCTCCACATACCCCCATCGACCTAGTTGAACCATTTTACCTTATAAAAGTGGATGATGGGGTTGATGGTTTTGATTACAAAGATGAGGATCTCATGGGTAATGATCCTATCTACTATGCCTCGATGACCGATAAAAAAATTGCTACATCGATGTCATCTTCACCCATTGCATTAGATACTCTCACCACCCTTTGCACCCTAAGATACCCCTCTCCTTACCTCTTTCCCTTGTGGATCCTTAGTCCTCTATAGAAGATCCATGTTGCACATGGTAGGAGGCTCTAGGGCATGATGTTTCTTAATGTAGAGCCTATTGATGCCACATAAAGAAGCTTGAAGCTGAGGTCAATCATGACCAAACTAGAAAGGCCACACAACCTTTTGCTTTGGCTCCCTTATTTTCTCTCATCACGAGTATTGTGGTATTACCAATGCTAACTATCGGTATATGCGTAGCAAGCATCTTGTTCCTAAAAATTCTTCCCATAATCATAAGTGTTGGGCCGATTCCTCTCGGAACCGACCGCCTTCCCCTTAATCGACTAGACCACAACCTACTTATGGACCACCACCTCGCCTTGATCCTCATCTCACTATGGGTGTTGTTTGGCATGATACTCTCACCCAACCGGAGGATTGAATAGATGACACCTTATTTGCCATGATTTTTGAAGTTCATTGGAAATTAACTATTACACAACATGCCATTGAGAACCTCATGAATTGAGCTAGAATTCACATCTTGAATCAATTTGACGATATCATCACTAATACATTATGATATTTTTCCCCTCATGGATAGTTATCTATAATATATTGATTACGTATTATTTTCCTTCTTTAGAATGAACACAACACCTTTTTCCTTGGCTTGGGCTCTCGATGATCAGGGGATCATTTTTGAAAATATTCCCTAAACATCCCTAAATGGTGTCAGTGCAGAAGATCATCTCGAGAGCTTTCCAACGACTGTAAGAACGCGACAAACGGACATCGGGAGCTCTAGATATGTCCGGTCAAAGTTTGGTCAACGAAAAGTCAACTCTAGTCAACTGGTCAATAATGGACCAATCGCACTGCGACACGTGGCGAAAAGGCAAAAGGGAGTTGTTTGTTGGTTTTCGACCACCGGTCTTCGACGAGCGTAAAAAAATAAAGGTGCTCGGGAACAAGAGGCTCAACTTTTATTACGGAGGGGAGCCCGGCCGCCGTGTGGACTAAGGTATTATCGCCGACGTGGTGGGTCCACAAGCCACCACGTGGCTTGCCACCACTCGTCGAATTCGCTCGATTTGCCTATCGAGGGTCGACAAGTGGTATTTTATTGCCACATTTCATTTGGAATGTCATTATATTAATTGGGTCGAAATTATATGATCTTGATAAGACCACTTTTCATATTCTACGCCTTATTTCCAAATGCCACGCATATATTTAAAACTTCCCACGCATTAGTTTGAACTGTCCACCATTTAAGGTTATCCATGCATAGATCCTATGGATTGGGCGCTAAAACCAAACAATGCGCATCCCCCAAGTCAAGCGCCTATTACATAGGCTTAGGTGGCTTCCTTGCCACTTGAAATGCGCACCTACCTTCTAATTTAAACCCTTAGATAAGTCTCCAAGCGCCCAATGTGGGATTTTATTCCCAAAAGGATAAGCCAAAAGACAAGGAGGGGAATGGAACTCGGGTGGGCTGAGTAAAAAGATAAGCGCCCAGCCATCAGACCAGGAGGCGCACAAACAATATAAATAGGGTGATATTCTATTTGAATAGGAGGAGGTACAGGTCTGTGCAAGAAGCCTAAGGACCAGATTGCAGAGAACTCCATTTTTGAAGGCCGTGCACTCAGATTGGGCATTTGGAGTAAAAAGATGAAATGAAGGAAATTTTGAGATGATTCCAACGATGTAAGGTTTGATCTTTTTTGATGATTTTTAACCTGTTTTTGGAAGCTTTGAATGCAGATTTTAACAGGGATCTTCAAGACAGCTAGTTGGAAAACACGAATTTCAATGCACTTCTAGTCCGAATTGTGACTTGGTGTAAACATGAAAAGTGTTCAGAATTCAGATCTGATCTCAGAAATATGATTTTTTTCATGGAATGTTTTTAAATCTCCATTTGTAGGTGTTTTTCTAACACAGTTGCAGGGAGATCACATTGTGAAAACACTGTAGGAGCCACGGATCGTTCTTGGGACAGTTTCTGCTATTTTTCAGAGTTCTTGGGACATTGATCAGCTCATTTGCAGGTTTTGATTCATTATTGATTGTTTGTAAGAGTTATTGTACTTGCATTTCAATATTATTAATGGATCGGTTCAATCTGAACCCGGGGACGTAGGAATTCCGAACCCCGTAAACAATCTCTTTTGTTATCTGAGTCTTTTCAGTTTTTCTGATTATTTATTTGCTATACAAGTTTTCCGCACTTCTATGGATGCAAAATAATCAGAATTTAATCAATTTGTGGATTCAAGAATACTTAAAATTGGTTAAGAAAATCACGATCTTTGGAAACTTATAAAGTGATAAAAATACACATCACGTTTTCAGATCACTCGACCCCCTTGGCTTTTTCACACTATCTCAAATATCTAATTACATATTTATTTGGGATATTTGCTCTGCTTGGATTTATCTCCATGCACGCCTTGGTTTCTCCTACTTTAGAGCACCTCGGTCTAGATTCACCCCGATGTTTCCTATTGCATCACTTTGGTATTATGTGCATCCTTATTTATGCATATGACCTTTCTTGTATTTATATACCCCAATTGTTCCTTGACATCCTATCATTGGATGTCTTAGCCTTGTTTCGCCTCTTTGATTTTTCACATCTAGTGGTTGAGCTATCATATTGATCCCCTTCTCACGGATTTACCTATCTAATCACATTATCATTATTCATAATTACCATGGTATCATTACATACATACATACATGAGGAAAGCAACAAAATGATAAGAAAATAAAAAAATCCAACATCTAACTATCTCTAAAATTATCATCTTTATATATCTCAAATCAGTTTTTATACATCTCCAAAATGATATTAAATATAAAAATGGATCTAGCCCATCTACAAAATGGCTCAAGCACCCTCACTCCCTATGGGGGTCTCTAAATTCTTTGGGTCGATGGGGTCGTGCTAGTATATCTAGGCATGTGCGAGCTAGGGACTCCGCCTAAGATCCGCTCCGAAGCCCTCTTCCTATGCTCTCGTCGGTTGTGTCTCTAATGATGTAATCCACTCCATAGCTCTTTGGACATTATAAAGGTGAGATGGATAATCACGAACCAGGGGATGCTTGCACATGCAATAAGATTTGCAACATCACATTTATGCTTCCATTGGTTGTCAACGCATGTGCATCCTAATATCTCTATAATGTCCTAGATTCCTTTCCCACAAGATGAAATGAGCTCACTAAACCTCCTAGTTACGGTGCTACTAGATCCACCATCATTGAAGTATCCTAAACACCCAACACTAGGTCCAAGATATCATGGTGGGAACTCTCTATCAAGGAGTTCCACTCCTCCGCCATCCGCTCTGTAAAACCAAATCAAACAACACATATTACTCACAATATCAATATGGAACAAACCCATTTCTCTAAAAAATCATCTAAATACTATCAAGTCACACATATTTGGCTTCCCATGCCTCTCCACACAGTCGCATCATCTCTCGGAAAATTAAAACCTCCTTCTCATCATCATGACGAGGTCTAGATCCCATGTATTGTTCCCAACTGTCTCAAGGAACCAATATCATGTCCCCTCTGCATTGTGGTCTCGGGACTCTATCTTAGATGCATGACCATCTCGAACCCCTATCAACTTCAAATATCCTCCTCCTCGTCATCACATATTATGTTATCTCGAGCCATGGTCCTAGTTTTCATACTCCTCCTCCTTTGGTACTAGAAAGATATCCACCTATACCTCCACCCATGGACTGTATCTATGAATCCTTTATCGAATCCCTCTCGAACCACTCATAGTTATGATCTGTGGTGGCCCCGAGCATCCCCACCACACCAAGTGTTACCTCCGAACATGTACGCCGATACCCATATCCTATGGGGTCAAAGTCCTAGGACCCTAACGTCTAATCTTTTAGCCTCTCTAGAATGACAACGCTAGTAGGGTGGCAATGGTGGTATCACCATGGATGCCAATCACCCAAACTATCTAGGGACCTTGATCACTACATAGGTGTCCACCCAATAAACATAATGCCACATCACCTCGGTGATGGTGTCCAAGAAATATAGTCTCAGCTAGCTGGGCCATTAATCCACATTCCTTATGTAGGTGTAGACACTAAATCACACACTTTGGGTACATTTCTAGGTCCTAATCACATACTACTATTCATATGATTCCTAAGTGAGAAAACTAGTAATTAACAACTGTCTTTGGCATTTTTCTTTATTCATGTCTTCTTCCTAGCCTCTTACACCCTAAATCCCAGATGATGCTTCAATATTTCATCTTTAATCACTCTGACACCAATGCCTAGCCAAGATGCCAATGCCCAGTGCCCCCAACCTCTTTATATCTTACTCACCCCTTTTGGGCCTCTTTTATCTTTTGGGCATCTTGTTTTCTTATGGGTTGTCCTTTTAGTTGTTAATTACAAAATTCAACCAAGGGAATCATATAAATATAAAGCTATGTGACCATAATAAAATACCAAGCTCTAAGAATCTATTATTATCACCTAAGGTTGCATCCAAAGGAATTTCAAGAGCATCAAAGAATCCATCTAGCTTCATTCTTTTGCATACACTTCATAGGAGGGGAAGTTCATTTTTACATCCACACATCTATTTAAATTACTACATCTAGCTATTGCTCGCTATTAAGTTCATATTGCACAAGAGCCACCTAGGGCACAATTCTACACACACGCACACAGAACTACATGGAGTCTGAGATGTAGTGCAACACTCGGTCATAAGTTCACTCTGTCGGGTGACTACCGAGGTCAATCTAACTCACCATTTACATATTTTTATTTTTAGGATTTGATGTATTTTGGGGTTTTGTATGAGATCATTTCTTTTGCAAGTTACAGGGAGAATTCTCGCAAACATCCAATGATACACAAGAGAAAAAAAAGCGAAGGGTAACGACATAGAAGCGATACAAGAAAAATAATTTTATGAGGTTCTACATAGTCACAAGCACCCAAAAGTAGTCTGAAGTGCCCAGGTGCCCTTGACCTAATCCAAGTGCCACAGTCTAGGAACATCCGATAGTCACACAATTTTCTTAAGCACGGTTGCTGAATAATTTCCTCCTCTTTTTACAAGTCTTATAGTCCGGCACACTTTAATATTAATTGAAAAATAAGATAAGTATTATAATCCCTCTCTTGAACCTAGGGTTTTAATTTTATCTATCTTATTGCGTAGTTCAAATTTATACTTTAGCATTTTATCTATTGCATGTGAATTTGAAATATTAAGGGTTTTACAAATTTCTATATTTGTTAAATCAATAGCGCAATCATGTAACATCACATGGACCCACTTGTGGTAGTATTCAAAATGCTTGAAGTGATCTCACTTTGTTGGCCCATGTTACCACAGAAGTACTCCCATGGAATCTGCTGCTACTACCTATAGTATCCCTTTCGCCATGTACATCAAGAACTTCTCATATATCTAGGTCATAAATAAAATCATAGGTCCTCGACCCTCTTTCCTCTACATAAAATGTTATATAAATAATGAACTAACTACACCCATATGGTGGTGCCCCAACTAAACAAAACCCCATGATCAATAATGTATCTACATACTGCAATCATAAACAACGAGATGGTTATATCTTCCTTGTGACACACTATATGTGCCACCACGATCCCCATCACTACCTTTATGATATCTAGAATCCTTGCAGCCGAGACTACACCAAGTCGGACACATATCATGATCTCATCATATGTGCCACTCCCGGTAGCCCATATGGTTAATGGTCTCTTCTCCACAACATCTAAACTAAGATCAAAATACATGTAGGTGCTGAAAATCAGTAACCCCAAAATAACATGCACATCCTCTAAGGTCAACGCCATCTCCATGGTCTTCTGTCCCACCCACCACCAAAAGGTGTTTGACCTAGTCTCCCATGTGGCTAGGAACATCTATAACAAATCTAAATCTAATGGAATTCTGAGCATCTCTATGATGCCCCAAAAATGTAACTCGCAATTGGGTCACCTCCACTTTGAGTCAATCTAAAGATCATCACACTAAGCCATGATACATCTACACTCCACCATAGGTGGATCTTGCACTCTACCTACATCCACAAAATGACAACAAACAAACATTAGAATCCTGCAATATCAATTTGGAATGAAAAATCAAAGCATAAAAATACCAACAAATTTCCTACACCATCCCCCTAACAAGACATCATCGACCCTAGAAAACCTTCCCCTATGTCATTGGCCCTATGACAAATGCCATTGACCCTTGGCTCCAAATTTCCAACCATCTTGATGCCATTGGGCACCCCGATGCAAAGGGGCCAATGATGTCTAGCCAAAAAAAGTATCGCGACTTTCAAAATTTGACTTTTGAAATGTGACAAAATGAAAAACTCAAAATTAAATCCCCAAACCCACTTGTATTTTTTCCTAACCTACCCGATGACACATGTTTCAACAAAAATGATGCACTAATGACTTAGACAAATCAAAATAACTAAATAACACCTAATCTACTCAAAAAAATTAAATGCAACGAATTACCCGTGGTAGCGCCTTTACATGCTTCGCCTCGTCGTCCTCCATCACCACCTCATACTCGTGCCATGTTGTCAAAATACACCCAAATTTGGAATTTCAAAGCTTAGTTATCTCAATTCCAAAATTGCAATAACCAAATAAAAACCAAAATCACTATATAAAACTCAAATTTCTATTCAAATTTGGTTGCGATCAACCTAAATCTTCAAATGATCGCCATTTTCACTCGTAAAATCCGTAACACGTGTTGTTTGTTGTGTCTCGACCATAATTTCACATCGATTATTTTGACTTATTACACACATACTTTTGACAATCTTTAATTTTTGCCTTTTTTACATGACATCTCGACACTATGACACGACATCCATCCCATGGGCCCCCTAACTAGGTGATTTATATCTTATTTTACTGATGATCCTCTAATGTTTCCTTTCATTTTTTCTTCTCTGGGTTGTTACAACATTGATTTTTCTTGCACATGGTAGGACAAGCGATACTATCAGTACACATTGGTGGGTATATTTCATTTCAACTAGTCCTTTCAACATTCCTTTATGTACTTACTTCTAGTATCGATGTTATGGACTATTTATTTCCATTGATCACTTCATGTTTTTCTATTGTGACATATGGTGATCATCAATGGTGGGGCATATGTATACACCTAATTTTTCACTTTTCATCTTTCATACCTATTACTAAAAATTTCCTTTGTGTAGATAAGGGTCACTGATGCATCTATTTCTTAAGCAAGTGCCTTAAGGGGCTTGCTTTGAGAATGGGGAATGGTTATTCATGTAATCATTATGGGTTAGAGATAGTACAAAGAGAGAGTGTTACTATTTGGTATTGGCATTATTTATCCTTACATTAGTTATCATTGTCTCCTTAGGTATCACACACATTGTAATCCTAACATTTTAATTTTATCTCACCATTTGGATTTTTGATTTGTCCATATCCATGATCTACAACACCTCTTTTTCACTTTTCATGACACATCACCTCATTTTACCATCTTTGGCCGATGTCATCGCCCATGGGAGATGGTGTCGGTGCAAGATTTTTCTTGGTGATGCCATTGCCCATGAGTGATGACATCCTATATACACACACACCACATCTTAACATTCAAAAGGAAGGAATCCCGAATATTAGGAACTACCACCTAATTTTCTCTTTTTGCCATCTTCTCACTCAGCTCTTAGTTCATCTTGCACTTTACTTGGATTGGATTAGAAATTCTTCTTCTTGGTTGGATTGCTTGCACTATTGGGTAATCTATAATGAGTCTAGGACATGAATAGTGTTCCCCTTCTCCACCTAATAACAATTATCTCTCAATGTGTTGCTTCTCTAGAGAGATAGATGCATCAGTGACCACCCTATAGGTACAATGTGAGTTCTCTAACCATATTTTTCATTTTTCATAGATTAGTTCATCTCCTTCCCTCATTGTGTTATGTTAGCTTAGTGTTACATGTATTTTGATACTAGTTAGCATAGTTCTCTTATTTATGATCAACTCCTTATCTTCTCTTTATCTATATTTCAGTAACATTATGCATGATTGTCTTATCTATTGTTGATCCATACCTCTCCTCACCTAATCACTTATATCTTAGTAGGGTTATCTCCTCTATCTTGATTATGGGCCTTGGAAACCCTAGGTTGACCTATTGTAGGGATTATGCCCTCTAGATATGTGACTCTAGCACTCATTGTAGCCCCTTTAAATCTATCCATTGTGTGTTGATTCATGTGTGTTTCTTACTCGTTACCTTGATACCATTGTAGAACAAATTATTTAAGAGTGTAAGTCATTGAGACACATTTTTTAACCACCATACACTCAATACTATGAGGTTTCTTGTAACACACACAAACACAATGCACATTGTTAATATTTTTATAACAAATTTAAACTCTTCTTAGTAAAAGAAATTTTCTTTATTATGACATTCATGCTTACCTAGATATCTTTAGAAATAGTTTCACACTTTGTGACAATAGATTTTCCAAAATATGTGCTTTTTGCTTTCTTTTCCTCTTTGCAAGGTTGTTATTGGGGAATTCAAATGTTGCATAGTCTTCTTCATGGTTTTTCAAATTGTCTATAATCACTTGCTTGCAAAAAGAATGATGATCATGTATCCTACTCACACTTAACCAAGATTGCATACATCCGATAGTGGTATCATTGGGATATACAATGAAAGTAAATGGTAACGCATTTTATTCTTGAATATTTATCCTAAAGTTTCAAAAATGTTGTGTAAACATAGATATTATCCTTTGTTTATAAGGGCATGTCCAACAGTGAATTCAAGACTTCATTTGATCTTTTAAGAATTTTCATGGGCCCATAATGTCTATTAATTTCACACCACATGGATAATGGCTTTGGTGTGACCTCACCCATTTGGCTTGGAGCACCGTCATTTGAAAATGCATCATGAATTGAGATAGGTATGTTTTCCTATGACACTATGTGAAATAATACTAATAATAATAGTACAAGTTGAATTTTTTTCAACCTATTTCCCGATTATTAACAATGTTCTCTTACATGTCAATCACCAATGCATGCTGATATGAAACCAAACCATCTATCATGCACACCTTATTAAAATTTGTTGTCTCTAAACATGTAACATAAAATGCACATGCTTGATCTATTGGAACTAAGTTATGTTTCTATTTGGCAAAATAGTTTTAAAAAACATTATTTTTCCTTAGAATTACCAAAAATGTTCTCTTACCTTTTACAATCAATGAAAGTTGAGTTGAATCATAAGCATATATACTACTCACCTTAGTCACAATGTTCATCACAAAACTTGGAACATGAATTGCACATGTAAAAATACTAACAATACAATTCGAAAAACACAATGTGTTTTTCAAATTATTTACATGATTATATACAATGTTCTCTTATTATCAAGTATAAATTTCTATAGATATAAACTGAACTATCTCCCTTGATCAAGTTAATCATGATGTTTTTCTTCAAACATGTAACATCAACTTTGCACATGCATGGCCAACATCAATGGGCACAATAAAGAATAAAAATACAATCTAAAAAACATTTTGTTTTTCAACCCGTTTGCATGATTATAGACAACATACTCTTACCATCAACAATCAATGTCTGGAAAGATGAAATTGAACTATATCTCATGCTTGATTCATTCAAAATGTTTATCTCCAAATATGTAACATCAACTAAAAATACATGGTCAACATTAACAAGCATGAGAAAGAGTAATATCAGTATAGTTTGAAAAACACACCGTGTTTTTCAACTTATTTCCATGATTACGAGAAAACATACTCTTACCATCGAGCATCAATTCTTCATGAAATGAACCCAAACCATCTCCCCTACTTAGGTAAGTTGCAGTTTTTATCTCTAAAAATACACAAAAAAACATATGTTTGTATTCCACAATATAGTTAAACAAAAAAGACTATTTTATCAACACAAATATCAAAGTACACAATACTTGTGTTACCTTCCACCATTTGTGGTTGTGGGCATGGAACTAACCTATCTCTCCAAGAAAGCTCCAAAACCTTCAAAACATGCTAACAAGTGCTCCCTCTCACATCCCATGGTCATTCTCAAAGATGATATTCGGACCACATCGTTTGACTAGATACCAAATTTCCCTTGATGTTAAGCTTCTCACCCTAAAATAACATCTATAAAATTGAAGTGCAATGACATCTATATCTAGAATCATCTTATCCTTCTCTTTGGAAGTTAATAATTGTCCCTCTTTCTTGTAAATTGTTAGGGATCCTGATTGTTACAACCTCTTATTGTGTTTCTAAAATTCTTACATCCTATACACAAGACTATAGTAAAATGATCCATTCTTGAGTACATTTTATTTTTCAATCACACAAATGTATTGACTTTAGAAAATAATGGTATGACTCAATGGTTGCATTGGTTTCCTAATTCACATGCATGTAATTCCTAAAATTATTGGCCCACATGGATAAAAATAATGAAAAATGTGCAATAAATGAAATTAAATTATCTCATAATAGAAATTATTTTTTTCATATAAATTAGATTTGAAATATTTAAATGTTTATTTCATCACACCATGTCTTTTGAAGTAGTCCACAAAGTGTGTTTGATCCTTTAATTCATCCATGAATTCATTTAGTAAAGTAAAGGTAATATCTTCTCTCACCTCTAAAGCATACATGATGTCACCCAACCTCTAAAAATTCTCCACCACGGTGTCTTTAATCATATACCAATAAATTAAATATTATTATGATACATTCATACATGAGAGTAATACATATTACAAAGTATTTAATTAAAATAATTACCTATATAGGTTATTTAATCACACCCTATGGACATGCCAAAGACAAATGTGTACATAATTGAAACAATTTTGATTACTAAATAGTTTGTACTTTGGTTGTCCCATCATCTGTCATGAATCCATTGAAATTCTAATTCTTGAAGTTTTCCCCCTTCTTTTACACCTCCACCAACCAGCTATATATGTCTTCAATATTATTGTAGGAAGAAAAAACCCATGAAATGGTCCCCCCGCCTCTTGCTCTTAAAGATCAAGAAAAAAATATAGTTGGTACTACAAAGAAACAAATATGATGGAGGTTAGAATCTAATAAATGTGAAGTCATGTTATTATATCAAAAAAACATATTACCATATCTTCATTTTGAGTACTTACGCCATATTTGTTTGTGACAAATATTGAATCCATGGAGATTATGTGAATATTGTACAATCATCTCACACACCCATGGATTTTTAATCCTCATGATGAATAGACATTACTTCCATTAGGCCGTTGATAGAAGAAATATGATCCCCTCTATTCTTCATATTATAAATTCACACTCGTCACATCATCCACATATTATTGATATATCTTGAATGGAATATTTTCAAATCATTAACCACATATTTTCTTATTATCCATTCTTACCTCTTGTTAAAACGTCCACTAATAAAGGGTTTACAAAATTTATCTAGTAGATTAAGTCCTCTAAGAAACCCATCAAAAAAAAGAGACTCAATATAGTTTTTGCATTCATTTGACAATTTAGGAGCAAATAAATTCCATGAATCATTATTTGAGTCTTTCATGCCATAGAAAATCTCTATCAAACTCACAATAAAACCAATCATTATATATAATAATTGCCACCTCTAACATTCCATACATCACCTTAATGATGAAATGACATTGAAAACCCCATTATTTGAAACCTCATCACTCTATCATTTTTTGAAGCTTTGTTCTTATTATCATTGGGATCAAATACACACCATTAGTTACACGAACACACATAAAATACGCTATTCTAAAGGGAAATCATTATTTTCAAATAAAACGTGGAAAAATCATTATTTATTAAATACATCTTGGTAAGTTTTCCAAAACCACGAATACGGTTTTTTGTATGCCCAATGTAATCACATGTTTTATTGATCATGTGACTAACATGATTGAATTTAGTCCCTGCAATTTCAAGAGAACCTTCATCTTTTACAAAGGACTCAAATATGTCAATAAAGATCACAACACAAAGTTCCATCCCATTTGCTTAACTAATTGGGATCCATTCTAATTGTTCGTTTGAGAAAGATATTTTACCATATCTTATTTCTTGGAAGGGAGACTACATATGGTATCTTGTTTACTTTTTCTTCCCATTCTAGAAATAATAATATGAAATAGGGAGAGGACCCTATAACCGTGCACCTAACTTTAGGGGCACGCAAGTATATGTAGGTATGTCGGTTGCGTAAAAAAATTATAGCATCGTGTAGCGTATGATCGTGCCATATTGACATTTTCGTTTCACGTGTTAATTTGGAGGGAAAAGTAGTTTTTGAATTGATTTAATATGAAGAAAATCAATATAAAGCATTTGAAAGAGGGACCAATGACCGAGCGCCCTATGTGTCACATTCTCATTAACTCTTAAAAAGTGTAATTAACCAAAAAGTGAACAACTATTGGTGCTTTTGTCAACAACCTATGGTGAAAAGAGATGTACATGTTTTGGTACCCGCTCGGTTATAGGGTCCTCTCCCTAAGCATCGTGCATGATGTTAAATTTTATCAAACATAGTTGGAACATAAAAGAATTTGAGAACATGTATATGTTAAAACATAGTGTGATTTGTAACGTATACATGTAAAAATTGTGCATGTTCAAAACGTTTTCCTTACTAGGTAGAAAATTCAACTACATACTTCCATCAATGCATATGGTTCTAGTCATTCACATTACATAATGTAATATGGGCTCAAATATTATTGATAACAAGCCCTTATTACTCAATCCAGTCAAATTATGTGTATACAAATAGTGGTGATTTACACCATAACATATATGTGTTATACACAAGTATGATTGAATTATTGGCATGAACTCAATAGATGAATGTGAAGAGTTTTAACTATGTAATTAAATACTTATAATGTAATCAGGTTGAATACATTGTATTTTTAGCGGACATTACTCACACCGTATTTTCCCATTCCCTATATCTTGGACAAAAAGCATGCACATGGTCTCTATAATGTCCCACTTTATTTTCCCTTCCAATAATGACATGTTGTTTTGAACTAGCGTTATTATAAAAAAATAAGATAAATAAAAAAATAAACAAATAAATAAGTAAATTAAATTTTGATAAATAAATTAAATTAAATTTTTAAAAATGTTGGAGGATGCTTTGGAGTGGAATTGGGAGTCGGTAGTTGGATGGAGTGAATACACATGGAGCAAGGTGCCCATGTCATGTATGTTACGACACTAATGAATGCAATGTTTACAGCTTTTAGAAGGAATGAAATCCCTCAAAATGCATTTGACAGGGTAAAGCCACCCATCAATTATCATGGAGACCGAGTCATTCCATAACATTTGATTTCAAGCTTTGTTAGTTTTGTCTCAATTTTGGCTAACCCTTATTATGCACATGTTAAATAACTTGAATTCCTTGATGTATTTTGTTAACTTTACATGTGTTGAGTCTCTTTTGTAGGTTCAAAGGAGATGGGTTGTTGCTAATTTTGGGTTAAGATGACAAAAATTTGACCTTTTGAGTTTGTTCTTGGCTGAAGTACATGTTCATGATGTCACACAGAAAATCATCTTTGCAGCACGCACTCTTCCCCACATTATTGCGTACATGGCCGCAAGCACTCTCGCCTCTGTCCATGCTGATGTGATTCAATTTTTTCCTTCCACTCTACACTCTGCTTTCAGACCCACCCTAGTATGAACCCCCGTCCCCACACTTTCGCTTTATAGACGCACACTAATGCTAACTTGTGGCGCGTTATTACTTCTTTAGTCACGTAACCACAAGACTATTTTTTTGTTTCTCTATCTTTTGTTTCTAGGGGTGCGTATATGTCATTAAGGGAATGTATATGTCGTTAGGGGCGCATATATGTCTCTCTTCCCGCGTTGATGTCGGTATGTTTACTTCCACTCTCTATTTTGTATCGGACTGTATTCTTTGTTGTTAAGGCGTGTTACGATTGTTAGGGCGCGCTATTTACATAGGGCCGCACTACTATCTCAAGGCCCGCATTGGTGTGTTATGTTACAATTTGGGCTTTGTTTTCAAATTTTGTAGGAATTGTTCTATGATATATCTAACATATTTTGCAGATTTTCGTGTTAACTTCATGCTTTGCAGGGTGTTTTGAATCATTTCTTTGCTAACTTGTTTGATGATATTTAATGAATGTCATGCTTTCATATCTTAGGATAGAGTTGTGTATGCTCTTCCTCACACCTTTTAGGTGATCTTGGGAATCAGAAACAACTCTAAGCCTTCTTGCATTTACAAAAACTTCATTAAATTCATGGTTAAGGGAATGAACAACAATTGGTTAAAATGAGTTGCCTAGTCATTTGATTTACAAGCTTTTCCATTTTCAATATAGTTGGGTTACTTGTTGCGTATGCTCTTCTCTTGCATCTTAGGATGATTAAACATTGTATGAAGCACAAGAAACCAAATATGAGTCATGACAAGCCAAATAACATGAGGGTTTACACCCATAAACAAGATGTACAGAATAGATCCATGTATATTGATTTAAAAAGAGTCTCTAGTAGCCATACTACATTCAAAAGGGTCATCTCAGACCATATACATCAAATGACAAAGATCCAACCCCTAAAACTAATCTTATCAGAGATCCTAACTATATTTTCCCATTATAACCCTTGTTACAGACCCCAATACCCATACATATGCTTAATGATATCCCTTACAACCCTCTAGCACTAAGAACTCTAAACCCTAGCATCATGAGCTCCAAACCCTTAGCATTTCCTAACATTTCTACAACACCTTGTTACCTTCCTTCTCTCCCCTTTTCTTGTCTCTCTCTCTCTCTCTCTCTCTCTCTCTTCTCTTTTTCTTGTCCCAAGCACTTCTTTAAATAGGATCAACATCCACCACCATGACTTCTCTCATGAGAAGATCATGTGCCAAGTGTCAATGTGGTCCTCCATTGGTGAATGCTTATCCTCTTTGCAAAACCTTCCACTAACTATAATGATGCCTCTGGGAATATTCCCTGTGGAATATCCTTTTCTTGGCCTCCAAGGTTCCAGTGGCACCTTATCCACTTATCACGCCTAGTCGGTCCTCACATTTTTCCTCAAGTGACTCCATGATGCCAAATATGGCTAAGTCCTTTAAACCCTTGTTCTTCCTCCCGCGCGCACCCTAGTTTCACTTAAACCCTTCTTAAACCCTTTTTCTATGCACATTTTCCCTAAAGCGCCCTTCTATTTACTAATCCTATGCATGTGCACCCTTTTGGTACTTAGCCAATATTTAGGGTCCAACATCACCCCACACTACGTGTGTTCTCCATCCTCGGAAACATTACTTCTTCAAAGAATAAAGAATAGTGGAATTGAAATAATAAATAAAGAATGGAAGAATGGAAGAATATGCTATTTGCATGAGGAGTGGGAACTCCTTCTTTACGGATGCCTCAATCTTCTCCCAGCATCCACTTCTCCTACACTTCACTGAAGTAGGTCACCCACCAATGCACTTACTTCATCAAAACTTAGTTCATCACTCTTAGCTTTCAACATATCTACAATGCTTCCAGTTTTTCTTGCTAAGATCACCTAGCACATCCATCCTACGAGTGACTTGGGGTATAGTTCCTTTAGCCTATTCTTAATCAAACCCCATAAGGTTTTGATTGCTTCCAACTTCTTCTCAACTTCAGCTAGGATCTTATCATGCTCCACCCTATTTCCTTTGTTCTTTTCCTAAAATTATTTTAGATCCACCTCATGTGTAGCAACCAATATGCTTGTTACCTATCTCTGTTGGCACAATTTTCATACATGGCTTCATGGCCATCTACATGTGTGGTCTTTACTATGGAAAGGAGCTCGAGTACCGAGTCACTATTCTCCCCAATATTCATCTTTTCCTCCTCCTTATGGCATGCCATCACCTCCTCTACTTGACTCTAATGTGAGTGGTCACCTTTCCATGGTGAGGATGTGGGTCAAGTCTTCCAAGCAAGTGCATGGTTGACTCATATTTCTACTCAGGTGGGGCTAGTCTAGGTGTTTTAAGATAATGGCATCTAAATGGCCTCTATCTTCTTATGGACTTCATGCACCTTCACCTTTTCATCCCTCAGCTCACACCTTAACTACACACTGATCAATTCCTTCTATTTTATCTCCTTTGTCCCACTCAATGATCTCCTCATTCTTTTTCTCAAGCTCTTCCTCCAAGACCCTTATTCTATCATTTTTACTAAAGAGTCTTGCTTCCACCTCCACCGATACTTTGTTGAGCACATTGCAAAATTTCTCATCTAACAGTTTTTGGGAATTTACAAGAGGGTTTACTCCCTTGGCATCTGGTATCTTCATCAATGCATCATGATTTACCTCAAACTCGGGTTCATCAACGTGGGACTCAAAATCCCAGGATAGCATTTTCCTCATGCGCATGGGTACACACCCTCTTCATCAAAAGAAGACCAAGTGAGGAGTTGGTTGGTGGGCATGGTACTTTGGAATTGCAGCACATGTAGTACCTTGCTTGGATCATTAATATAAGTCATCTCATGTTCTTGCCACTATTATGCCCTTTCCACCTATGTGTGTGTTGTTGGGAAGCTTACTTACTAAAGTTGGGGTCTCCACCCATGCTCCCATACTCCTTTCCTACACTTTTCTCTCTCCTCAATTTCCTTCACACTTCTTTGGTGCTTCACTCTACTTTGTGCTCCACCAACTATTGGATAATACCTACCACCTCCCTCTCTATAGTGTTATCCATTTTCTCCTCGGGGTCGGGGTCTTCTTGATCTTTCATGTTTACTTCCTCACTCCCCCTTTTCATGAGTGCCTTCCTCATTCTCATCCCTCTCTTCATTTCCTTCTTCCTCTGACTCATGTACATCATACATAGGATGATTCTGAGCCTCACCACACTCTTCATCATCTTCATCACCCTTGTCGGCCTCCATGCTTTTTGTTTCTCCTGAGTCGACCCTTTTTCACCCTTTTTCTTCTTCCTTACTGGTGACTCCAATTTAGGGGACTTCTTCTTTTCTTCTTTCTTTCTGACTCTTACTGACTCTTCCTTTACTAGTGACTCTTCCTTCTATGGTGACTCTTTTCTAATGGGAGACCTCTTCCGATGGACGTAAGTACTTGTGCCCACACCTGACTCCTGTGCCCCAACTATTTATTTGTATGTATGCTCTTGCTCGCACCTTTTTCTCAGGAGCCTCCCCTCTTTCTTTTCCTTGGCACAACCTTTTTCCTCATGGTGGGGTCTTCAGGAATGGAGACATCATCTTCAATATAAGCACCTTTTTCATACTTAGGCCTTAGCAAAATATACCCTCACTGTTGTCCTCCCTACAACAGGAAGGTTACTAGTTTTAACATGTGCACGTCATGGGAGACATACTTCTCCACATAGGCATGCTTCTTGGGGTATATTAACTTCCTACACAGCTCATGGTAATCTTGATCTACTACACTTAGATCAAACCTAAGTTTCTTCACCTCTTTGAATCGATTGACCCCACCTAGAAGTACTACGCCGTGAAGGAGAAAGGAAACTTACACCAAGGACTCTTGGTGCCATCTATCAAAGTAAATCTGTCGATACAAAAATGTTGGTATATGGATGAACTCAACCTCTCCTTGTACTAGTGAAGGTAACTACTCGGGTATTCTCCATTCATCCCCAAATGCATCATGCATCCACTTATACCACTTTTCTAGGCATGCCTTATGAGCGGTCATCATGGTGTCACAAGTATATTGTTCAAACCTCTTGGTGGGGGAGGGGTTCTCATCTAGGTATTCCCAAACAAACTTATCCAGCCCATCGGGCACTCCAATCTCTGAAAAGACAATGGTGAGGAGGACATTACCAAACATGATCTTCTCTCATCATTACACATGCATTTATAATCTCCTCTGTAATAAAATTTGAGAGGTTATAGATGGTCCCCTCGAGATCTTGTGGCATACATTCAACCAGGCCTTGTTGATCTGTGTCCATCTCTCTTTCCCATTCATACTTTGTGACCAAGTGGCCATCCTCATCACCGGTTGGTAATTACATAAATGTGTCAAAGTAGCATGAACCCTTCTTGTAGTCATAAGCCTCAATGGTCTTCTTAATGGCTTCTTTGTCTCCCAAATCATCATCCAATGATTCTCCTTCATAGATAAGGCCGGTGAACTTAGAAATTAGCTAGGGGTTATGCACATCCTCTCGACCTATGAAAAATAGAAGTGGTCTTCATGCACGTGCATGACATCAACCATTGGTATAGTCACTCAGGATTTCCAAAATAGGGCAACTCATAGAGTTGTAACAACCCAACCTTCTCCATTTTCACCTTCACTTCATCATCATAGATAGGCATTCCATCTGGTGTCCTCTTCTCTATAGGGTGAACCAGTTCTAGGGTCATCTCATTCTTTGTGGTGCTCATTCGATGGTTGTAATCACTTACGACCATCTTTTCTAACACATGAGACACCCATTCCTTACCAAGTAATATGTCATCTAGGTATTACATTTTCATACCATTCTTCATTGAAACTAGTAGAAATGGCTTGTTTTCCCTTTCCCTTTCCCTTCTTTGGTGAAACATTTTCTACTTTCCTTGGTGTCATTCCTTCATCGGGTCCTTAAAACTTCTTCCTCTCTCTTGGTCCTAGCTCTTCTCAACTTCATGGCTCCACTCCTTTGCAAAAATTCCTTCAAACCCCATGCCCTAGCTATGCAACCCTAACCTAGAAAACCCTTTTTCCACAAGATGGCATAACACCCATGGGATTCTTCCACACAACCTTCTCCACTTACACCCCATGTACTCCTTTCCACTCTGGTTCACTTGATCAAACTAGCTATGCATGTAAATCTTCACAACTCTTCTCAAACCTTCTTCACAAGGATGCCCTAGTTCATGAGAGCTCTTTGATAACTTAAAATGCAAGGTAGGAAATAACGCACCCCCGATCTTCTATTTATAACTTTTTTTTTCTCTCATAATAAATGCCATGCCACCTACCAATGTACTTTTCAATAAAGGTGGATTTTTCCAATGCCAACCTTCAGTGCTTTTCCTCCACACTCAATCCTACGCAAAAAACTTTGGCAACCTTCAGAGCATGCAAAAAACCCCTTATTGACCACAGATCCTTACGCACACACGCATGTGCATACAGTGCTAAGGCATTCTTCCTCTGTGTCCTAATCCTAGTTCTTGACATCACCTACCTCATGTTGTTCCTATGCTTTTCATTCTTGTACGTGGTTTCTATAAATCCTTTTGACACCATCCTTCCCTTATGTTCACCTCTTCTACATGTGATCTTCCAATCCACGTGTTTTTTATTTTTCAACCCAGGCCATCAACAACCATAGCTTCCAACACTTGTCATATCACTCCACCCCACACAAAAATGGATGTGTGGTCCTCTGCATATAGAAAATTTTTAAAATAATAAGTGGCTACCAAACACACAAAAACAAAAAAAAAAAAAAAAGCAAGAAAAAGGGAAACACAAAGAAAGAAAGGAAAACTACATCAAAGAAAATCCTAGGCTAACTAGAAATATTACCTTATTTACAAACACAAAGAAGACTTATTTATAGTAGGGCTTTAGACCTACTCCCATTGAAATGGCTTAAAACCATGTTCCATCCAACACTTATAACTGAAAGTGCCTGAATCAAGTATATATAGGATACAATGTATGGGCCCAACCAATGGACTTTGAATTTCCCAGGATGGCACAAAAACTTGGAATCATACAAGAGAACCATTTTCCCAACCTCAAACTACTTGTTCTTGATGTGTCTATCATGCCATGCCTTCTTCCTAGATTTTTCTATTTTTCTTTCCAACGAGCAATAGCCCCTCTCATCCAACTGCATCAACTTATCAATCCTCTCCTCAAGTGCTTGTTCATCATCTAACCCTCCTCGCATGTGCTATACGTATGATGGTAACATGAATTCAATAGGTAACACAACTTCATGCCAAACACCAATTGAAAAGGTGTGGCCTTGTTCAATCTCTTATAAGTAGTCCGATATGACCATAACACAACAAAAAACTTTTTCATCCCAATCCTTTCTTCCCACATCACAAATCTTGGTTAACGTGTGATTCAAAATTTTGTTAAATGCCTCAATAGTCCCATTAGCTTGTGGGTGATAAGGGGTAGTCTTGTGATGGGCCACCATGAATTTTCCAATAAGATTCTAACTGTCTCATTTAAGAAATGAGTACCCCTATCACTTGTTAAGCTCAATGGGCATCCATATCTGTTGATTATATTTTCCCACAAGAACCTAGTTATTGTTGCCATTGTGTAATCCCTTGTAGGCATTCACTTCTTCCCACCTTGTAAGGTAATATGTGCATGTAATGATATAGCATGAACTTTTCCTTTGTGTGGAGAAAAATAGGGCCTACGAAGTCAATTTCCCACTTCTCAAATGGTTCTGCACTAGAAAATCGGTCTTAATGGCATTTCATCTCTTTTCCCTAGTTTACCAAGGCTGGTAGTGGTCACAGGCCTTGCAATACTTGATACAATCTTTGTAAATGCTTTCCCACCAAAATCCTAGTAAAATCTTCCACATGGTTGCATTTCCTAGCATAGTGTCCTCCTGCAATTCCACCATGTGCTTCCTCCATGATTGCAATGCGCTCATGCTCTAACACACACCACACAAAATCTCATCATGACCTAACTTGTATATAAGTCTCCACTAATTAACATGTAGGGTGTGACATGTATGGCTAACTGCTTCCTTTCCAAAGTCTTCATTCCCTCTGGTGCCACACCCATTTTGAGAAACACAACAATATCTTCCAAGTTAGAGGGTGTGCACATGCTAATCTAAATAATAGTTGTGCATCTAGCATTGTATCCTCAATGCTCTATGCATCCTCTCCTGATTCTATCCTTGATAAATGGTCAGGCCCAAATTACTCTTACCTAGGTTTTACAAAAACCATAAACTCAAACTCTTGAAATAATAGGACCCACCTTGCATATGTGCCCTTGTAAAATGGGCTTGTTTACCAAGTACTTTAATGCCATGTGGTCCATGTAGAATATAAAGGGTGTTTCCATAATACTTCCTAAATTTTTGTAGCATAGATCATCGATAATGCCTCATGCTCAGTAGTAGTATAGTTATGTTATGTTGGTGTTAGCTTCCTACTACAAAAAAAAGAGGGTGATCAACAATCCCCTCACTAGGTTGTGCTAAGATTTCTCCAATTTCCATCCCTGAGGCATCAACATGTACATGGAATGGCTTATCCCAAGAAGGAAAGTGTAATATGGGTGCAGTGATAAGCCTATTCTTTAATGTATCAAATGCCATCTGTTGCATGCTTCTCCCCAATGAAATGTACTTTTGTGCTTCAAAAATCCCTCCAATGGCATGCGTGATCTTGGCATATCCCTTAATAAATTTTTGTAATACCCCCATATGCCCAAGGAATCCACACATGCACTCTAGCTGGTAGGTTCCCCCAATCCCACAATAATGAAAACTTTGGCAGGATCCACCAACAAGCCTTCCTTACATATGATATGCCCCAACAGGGTTCCAAAAGGAGTAGCGAAAAACACATTTCTTAATGTTGAGAGATATACTCAACTATCGAATCTCTCAAACATCAACCTCAGATTGTCACAATGGTCCCTTACTAATCCATATAACCATCCAATCATCAAGGTAGACTTGAAGAAACTTATGGATGAAGTCTTAAAATGCCTAACCATAATGCATGAAAACACAACAAGTGCATTTCTTTAGTCCAAAAGGCATGACCATATAGGAAAAATTCCCCATTCAGTGGTGAAAAATTTTCTTTTCTTGGTCCTCCTTTGTAATTCTAACTTAATGATATCCTGAGAATCCATCTGTGAAAGAATAGATCTCATGCCTAGCTACTCCTTCCAGGATCTCCTCGGTGAAGGGGGTTGGAAAAGGGTCAATGACACATACCACATTCAAATCCTATAATCAATGCAAAATCCTTATCCTTCCATCCTTCTTAATGTTGATGACCATTGGACTTATCCATTCTTGATTCTTCAACAACCTCAATGATGCCTGATGTGATCATCTTGTCAATCTCCTCCTTGACTTTGACATGCATATTTCAGATTCATTCGATAAGGTCTCTTCCAAATTGGGTGCACACCTTCCTTTAACTTGATCTTCATTTCTCCCAAGGAGTGGTGAACTCCTTTAAGCTCATGGTACCCACATGGAAACAAATCCTAAATTCATGCAATAGATCAATGATCTTTGAAACCTCCTTTTTCTCCCAGTAATCTCCAATAGTAGCCTCCTTAGGTTCCCTCCTCCAACCAATGTTAACCTTCTTGGTTTTCAGGGTTCATGGTAGGTGTGCTTTCTCATCAACACTATCCATAACCTCACATGTGCCCAACCATAGTATGGTTAACATCCAAGTTTTCCACCTCTTCACCATCTATCACATAGACCAATTTTCCTCTCTTTTTCCATGCATGCACGCTCAAGTTGTACCTCCTCTTATTCTTCCTCATCAAATCATGCTTCTAAGCCAGTTCACCCAACAATTCCAGTATTCTATCCTCCATCATGGCACTATCTCCCATAGTTAGGTGCTTAACAACCTATAGTGCCTCATTCACCAATGGTTTAGTACTTTGATATTCAAAATCTTGAAGGAGATCAGTCCGTCAACTCCTACCAGTTTCTTGTCTGATGGCATAACTAACTCTGAGTGAATGTACCATGTGCACATGTGCACACCTTGTAAGGTGGAGTAAAGCTTATGCACCCATAAAGATGGAGGAAATGATTCTTTCCACGTGCCTTCCATCCAGGCCTTCTCACATGCTTGGACATGTGAAACAAGGTGGGTTCCTTCCCATGATAATCTTGTATAATAATAGGTGCATTGCTTTGAGAAACCTAACAGAGAATGTGATTCTCACCTCATGCCACTCTAGAAGGTTATCATGATGGGTTTCCCACCAATGTGTTGTGGTCTAAGAAAGGTATAGCTAAGCATACTTCTCCTTTCAACCTCACATCTCCACTGGTCTCCATTGCTCTTATAGGAAAACATCAGGGTTGGCTCCCTAGTGTAACTTGGAAACTATTTTCCTCCCAGGTGCTTGACTGATTGAGTGCACCCTTTGTTACTCTCTCATCACAAAGCCTCTTAACTTCCTTCTGACTAACTCATATGTCCCATGCACCCAATTTTCACATGCCACACTAGTTGTATCACTTATAGATTGAGCATCTTCCCATTGAATAATGCCTTCTTTTTTGGTTGCACAACCTCAAGGTCCTGATAGTGCACACATAGATTTTTCTAGGTCTTCTTCTCCCAAGGGCTCAATATAGGGTGTTGAATTTCCATCTATCAAAGGAATGATAACATGTTCCTCCTTGTTCTCAAAACTTATATACCCCTTATTGAAACATAAGTCAACATTGTTCTTATAGCACTAGGGGTGCCCAAGTAACATTTGGAAAGTTGTCCACCTCAGCAAGTGCTAAGACTTCAAAGTCTCTAGTGAATTTCACCCCTTGGATAGTGATAACAACATCCTTTAAAACACCAATGGGCATTGCCTTTTGTCTTATTAGCCATATACAACACATTTGAAGATGGTTAATGGGGGCCTTCCCATTTGATTCCATGTGTCATCTAGGGTGAGAACATTAACTTTTGCACCCATGTCAATCAGAATATTACTTAGGAGCCATCCATCAACAACTGCATTCAAGGTAATCTCCTTATCATAGTCAAGGTTGTGGGGAGGTAGATTAGCATGCAAAACCTACCTCTCACACTCTCCTCCAGCACTTGGTACTTTATCTCTCAACCATTCTCCTAATAGAGGAATGATATTCTCTTGGTGCAAACATCTTACACACTTCTCTGACATCATCTATATCTATCTAGGGACCTCAATGCTTTTCTTCTACTCCAACTTCTTGGATTTCTCTTTTAGACACTAAATTTCCCCTTGAAGACTTTTGATTACATCCATGGTCTCTTGATAGACTTCCTTTTGATGCGTAGGGTCTAGATACTTCCCATGTACCACTTCTTCTCTTGTAATCAGTGGCCTCTACTTTGGTATCTCCCTGCATGCATGCCTCAACTCATCTCACGTCATCACCAGTACAGGTTCTAACTCTACTCACACACCATTCTTGGCATCCACTATTGATCAACATGCTTTATGCTCACCATCCCATCCCGCGCCCTTATCCTTCCACTACTTCTAGCTCATGTGTTCAAAATTTAGGCATTCCTCATACTTGTGTTTTTTTCCACCAAGAGCATTGTAGCAGATTGGGGCATTCACACTATAGTGTTCCATAGACCCACAGTTGTAACAAGTTCCACATGGGAACTCACTTCTTCCACCTCCATGGTTTCCACGACCTCTAAATCCTCCATGAAATCCTCTTCCATGACTCCCTCCATCCGTGCCCCTTCATAATGATGACCCTCATCCTTGGAACTACTTGTAATACTAGTCTGGTGCACACACATATCAATGGCATCATGTATTTGGTCAATCAATCTACAATCCTTGGTGTCATGAGTAGTAGAGGTGTAAAATTTTGCAATAGCAAGACACATTCTTACGGATCACGTGCTATAGTAGTGGACACCTACTTGCATCATGATCTCCATGTGGAAAATCTCATAGTCTACCATCATCACACGTACCGATCTCTCAAGGAAAAATTTTCCTTTGTATGCCCTTCTACCTCACAATCCATACACCATAACCCACTACGAGTCTCATGAGCCGAGTTCATAGATAATTTCTCCAGTTACTTTTCCATTGCAGAAATTTGGGCTTCTAGGAATGGACTAACTCTTGTATCAATGCTTCCTACTACCTCAGCATGCAAGGCAGCCTCCAAGGCCTCACATGGATCTGTGAAAGTCTTCTGTGAAAGTTCACCCTCTGAATGGTGTGATCAGTCCTCCGATGAACCACTGAGCATGTTGTGAAGGGTGAATGTCATAAGATAACTTGGATAGGAGAGTCTTGAAATGTGCATCATACTCCCACACACTCTCTCCATTCCTTGTTGAATCTCCTTCAACACTTATGATTTTTTCTTTCAAACTCAGGTATGTGGAACTCCACCAAAAAAGGCATTATGCATCGTAATGTGTAATCCACCACTGTCTGGTGTGGGTCATACTTCTATACCAATATGCATGCATCCTTGCAATGTGGTTGCAAAATAACTTTCCTTTCCACTCTGGGGTAGTGATTCCCTTCACACGCCATAGTAACTCACACTTGTGTACATGTTCCACGTGACATCCTCAACACCCTTGTAATCAGGTAAGTGGAGTGACATCTCATAAAACACACTGTTGATGGTGTTGTGGACCTTGTCCACTAGATCCAGGACCTTGATTCCCTCTATGTTACCTCCACCACCAGACCCACTAGATCCACTAGTGCCAACTCCTCCAGATCCACCAGATCCTCCTCCTATATAGGTAAGGGGCCTAACATAGTTGTGCCCTGTGAACCCACCATCATGCTAAACTATGCACTGATAATATGTGATACCAAACCACTCCCATGTGTTTTCCCAACCACTCCCAGATGTGATACTCAAACCTTGTGATCCCACACCTTGCCCAAATGTTGTGCTAGAAAAAATACCCCCAAACACAGGAAATGATTATGTGTAGCATATAGATGTACCAAATGAAAAATTATACCTCCTAGGTGTCGCTCGACTATGAATACCGATACCAACTGGATTATCAAAACTTATCTCAGGAACTGGAAAACTAAGCACAAGGTTTGGTCACCATGTGGGTTAAGATGTGTGCCTACGGCTCTTCTCCTTTCTTCATATGATGAGATCTCTCTCAGAAGCCAGGGGTTTTCTCTTCCACGTTTTCCAAGATGGGGTAGCTCAGACTACTCAGGTTCCACGTCCTCCGTAAAACCTCAAATCCTTCCCATAACATCTACCTCCATAAATCCATCACTCCTGTAACTTCACGTTGTCTTGCCAACTCCCTCTCTCGAGAGCTTCATTATACTTGAGCCACCTCTCCTCTCTCTCCATTTTTTCCAAAAGGTCCTCCATCCTTCTACCACACTTTTCCACACCCCACCTAGCAGGAGTTTAGCCAGCCATGGGAAAGGCTTCCAAACTCAAAGTAATGACCAAGATCTTGATAGCCAGTGGAATAACATGCAAGAATGATCCTCTAGGCTCCCTCAAGAACTCAAACTCAACAATCTCTGGAAAGAATACGTAGAAATAATGTATTCCAGGGTATAACTAGTCAACACTCTACTCCACCAGTGATCAACAACATGGGTCCAGTCAAATCGACATCATGCAACCACTGATATTCCTCCTGGGTCCAAACATGAGGTCTATAGTACCAAATTGTTCCTTGATGCATATGTTGATAGCCATTCATACAACTCTACTGGGAAACAACAAAAATAATGTCTCATAGAGTTTGTGATACAAGTTTTCCTCCACCCATTTTTGTGCATCAAACTCAGATCCAGTACTAAACCTCTAAGAAAACTCATCCTCCATGTTTTTAAGCCAGGTCTCAACATTGTCCAAGGTCAAGTGCTCTCATCATTACACATTTCTCTCACAATAGCTTCAAAAGAGGTCTCGAAATGGAACCAAGATGTAGTCATTATTTTACCCTCAATACTTCTTTCTAACCCCAAGCGCATCGACCTATCACCCAACATATGTTGGGCACTCACCCGAGGCACGCATGGGCAAAGCCCCTCCTTTATGTGAGATTTGCAAGAGATTTCTTCCATTAATGGAGGATTATTTTTAAAAACAAAATACATGCATCTACTCAAAAAGGTAGAAGAAGATATAACTAATAGATCTACATCAATGCATCAAAAAAGCTAAATAAACATTGTATGAAGCACAAAAACTAGATCTAAGTCATGACAAGCCAAATAACATGAGGGTTTACACCCATAAACAGATGTACATAATAGATCCATGTATATTGATTTAAAAAGAGTCTCTAGTAGCCATACTACATTCAAAAGGGTCATCTCAGACCATATACATCAAATGATAAAGATCCAACCCCTGTAAACTAATCTGATCAGAGATCCTAACTATGCTTTCCCCATTATAACCCTTGTTACAACCCCAACACCCATACATATGCTTAATGATATCCTTATAACCCTCTAGCACTAAGAACTCTAAACCCTAACATCATGAGCTCCAAACCCTTAGCATTTCCTAACATTTCTACAACACCTTGTTACCTTCTTTCTCTTTGTTTCCCTTCTCTTGTCTCTCCCTTTCTCTCTATATATTTTTCTTGTCCCAAGCACTTCTTTAAATAGGATCAACGTCCACCACCATGACTTCTCTCTTGAGTAGATCACGTGCCAAGTGTCAATGTGGTCCTCCATTGGTGAATTCTTATCCTCTTTTCAAAACCTTCTAGGAATATTCCCTATGTGGAATATCCTTTTCTTGGCTTGAAGTCAAAAAATTGTTAGTCGAACAAGGGAGATTCCATTGAATTTTTAGCATAGTGTTCTTCATCACGAAATTTGCAAAGTGTTACTTTGTCTTATTTTTCACTTGTCTTAAGACAAGGCAAAACTCTGCCAAAGTTACGCCAAGTATTTTTCATCCCCACTTGGTCTACTCCTTTGTTTTCTTGTTTCCCTTTTGGGACAAAAGAAAGCATACATATGAAGTGTTACTCAAGATTGTGTCCACCACTTTTACACCTGCTTACATCCTTCCTTATTGTGACTGCGATAGTAAGCGTTGAAAGTGTGTTGGTACATCCTCATATCTTGAGTAGCCTTGTCTTGATACCCATGTCAAGACGTTTCATCGTAGTTAGGATTTCTTCATCATTGATCTTCCCTTGAGGTGTTACTTTTCTCACATTATCTTGATACAATTTTGATACTTACATCTTGTTTCTTGTAAACTTGATTTAAGTGTCTAGATTGTACCATTATGTTGCTCACATTTTAACAACTCCTTGGTTTACTTTGAGCTTGTTTCCTTCCAAAAATTTACCCAACATCAAAAAGTATTTTTGTCACATTGTCTGCGTCGTATCAATATTATTTCAACAATAATATCTTGCCTTTCCACAAAGCTAGATTAACGTATCTAAGTGGTATTGTTGCGTTTCTCGCACTTGTTACTTCCACTTTTTGGGGTTTAGGCCTTATTTGTATATAGATTGGTTATAGTATAATTTACATTGGAAGTCACTTCAAACATTTGTTAATACTTACAGCTTGTTTATCTTAAAATTGACTTAAGTGTTGACATTGTGTTGATCATCATCAAACTACCATTGAGATACATTTTACATAGGGAGTAGTTTCTTGTAGATTGGATTTGTTTTCGAACTTACGTGATTGTTCCTTGTGATCTTCCATCTTGTAGACTTGTTTCCTAGGACAATCCTTTTGATCCTTTGATCCTTTGGTTCTTTATTCTTTTCCATTGGACATTCTTTGGCCATTGTTTGACATTCATAGAAACCTTCACAAATTATTATGGTGTTTGTAATTTCCTAGTTCATTATCATCTTTGAACATATTTTTCAAACCTTAGCAAAAACATTTCCTATCAAGAAACTCTTGAGACAATCTGAACATTGGAAAAGTTTCCTTTGCAGCCATTATGTTGCTAAATTTTGATCAACCATTTTGACATTTACACTTGCAACTTGTTGTCCAAACCTTGTTGGATTGTCGAAATTGTGTCATCAATATGTTTTTTCCTTAGATCCCCTTTGGAAAATCACACAAGCATCCCCTATTTGTTTTCAAAATGTCTAGTTGGTCATCATTACACTACTTGAATTGACATGGAACTTCCTTGCATTTGAAGGAGTTCAATCATACAATCTAGGTCTAGGCATTTGGACCCAACAATGCCAACCATGATTGACTATCACATGGTTCCTCACACTTATGAAAATAGGGAACCTAGGTTTAGGCATTCACATCGAAATACGCCCATCACGACTAAACCTCAATTGGTTCTTCACGCTAGAGAACCCGTTCAACTACCCCTTTCCCCACCTTCATCTCATAGTCGGTGGTATGATTCTGATGATTCTAATCCATGTTATTCTTTTGATTCCCTTTAGTCTTCTTATGATTCTAATCCATATTATTCTTACAATTCCCTCAGTCTCTGATTATTCTAATCCATGATATTATTCATATTCCCCTCAGTCTCCTAAGCCTCATCCAATTGAATTTCTTCTAAGGAATAACCAGTCACCTAAATGAAATTTTCCTCCTCTAAGGATTTGTGTCACCACAAATTCTCCCCATCATTCCTCTAATTTGAATCCTAAGTCATGGTCCTCCATTTCTTCATAGGACCCCTATATAAGTCACCTCAACTACATCTTCCTCCTTTGAATATCTGTGACGAATTCAAGTTCCTCCAATCAAACTTCTAATTCAAATATTGATTTGTGGTCCTCCCTTTCTTCACAGGAACCCCTTTATCGGTCGCTTTAACAAAATATTCCTACATGGAATATTTGTGTGACTCAAAATTTATCTAATAAATTTTCTAAGTTGACCCTATGTCGCAATCCACCACCGGCTACACGATCCTCTTTGTCTACCTACACTATGTCATCTTCTAGGAAAACCTATACCAAGCTATTTCAAATCCACATCTTCTTCAACTCATGAGATGTCCAAATCCAAATCAACCGTCTCTTGGGTCATCTTCTTCTATCAATCAAAATCCAATCCCTCTTTGGCCCTTGAGCCCTTTCAACTATATCTTACCATATCCTTATCAATATTCTAAAGACCGATGTTTGCATCCACGTCGAACAATTAACAAGAAATAATGTGCTAAGATATCTTTTTGAAGCACTATAAAATACCTTTGTGGGAGAAATAAGGTCAAACCTTCCCCTCATCTACATCATCAAACATATTCTAAATCTTCCACACTTGTTGGACCTCTTTCTTCCAATCAACCTACTATCATCAACCAACAATGACCCATACCGATCGATTTATTTCAGAATGAAGAAGCAATCAAAGAATTCATGGGGCTACATGATGACATTCCTCTAGAGGATCATGAGCAAGGATTATATTTTGACCTGTGTTCACATATTATGGGGAAGAAGTTGATTCCTTTTTTCAAAAAATAGAGGAAGATCCTAAGATCATCAAACTTGATCCTCTTCTTGTTCTTCCATTTTCACATTCCCCATTACATGGAGAAACACCTAGGTTTGTCATTAATCCTTGGCCTATCTTCTCATCACCCAATCATTCCTTACATATCACAATTCCTCAATCAAAATCTCTCATTGGGTCACCTCCTGGTAGCCCTTCATCTTCTTCTATATGTGGGCCACCTCCTGGTAGCCCATCTTCATCTTCCCTTGGGTCACGTCCTAGTAGCCCATTATCTTCTATATGTGGCTCACCTCCAGTAGCCCATTATCTTCTATACTTGGGCCACATCCTAGTATCCCATTATCATCTATTCTTGGGCCACGTCCTCATCTTCTATACTTGGGCCACATCCTAGTAGCCCTCCATCTTCTATTTATGGGACACCTCTAGGTAGCCCATTTTATTCTATACTTGGGCCACATCCTAGTAGCCCTTCATCTTCTATCTATGGCTCACCTCTTGGTAGCCCATTTTCTTCCATCTTGGGGCCACATCCTAGTAGCCCTTCATCTTCTATCTATGGCTCACCTCCCGATAGCCCATCCTCTTCAATTTTTGGACCATATCTTCTTCGTCCATCATATCATCCTTCTATCAACAATTATGGAAAGCCCACCATCATCCTTAACACTCTTATCATCAATCCTAAACATCCAATTTCTTCTCCCACTTCTTGGGATCAAACAAATCACATATTAGCTTATATGAAACCCAAACAATGTCTTGATCAAGCTAAGATCAAGTATCCGAGGAGCTCCAAATCTCCAAGAAAATCCAACATTCACAATTCTAAAAATAAAATGTGAATCAAGAATGTACACCAATGAAAACGTCAGGGTATGGAAAAAGTGCATAAACCTATGGATAGCGAACTCAAGCTCCCACATAAAAATTCATGTTGAAATATAAGTCACAATCACTTATCAAGTATGAGCTCACCACGATCATCGAGATTGGAGATAATATTACTCTTGATAAGTAAAAACTCCTAGTCTCCCTTATCAAATAAATCACAAACATCATTGTTGGATCCTATCATGCAGAGTGACATTGTTGGTCCCAATTTCAAAAATACAAAAAAATGAGAAAACATTACAAAAAAATCAAAGGTACAAAGATCAAACATTACAATCAGGTATTACATACACATGGATGTTCTTTCTTCCCTTTCTTTCCATTTCTCTGCAAGTCTCCCACCATGTTCATCCCTTTAATGATATTTTGGTTAGTCTATTTGCACTCATTGTGCAAAATTTATCTCTATGGTATCCATTTGACCTTGGTTTTCATCACCTTAGTAAATTAAATAACCACGACCTCTTAAAGATCTTGTCACTATCTACATCTAATAAAATTGTTGCGAAGAACTTTTGGATGTATTTTTTACACCACCAATGTATTCATTGTAATCACTTCCACATCCTTCCATCAAGCCATCTATGATTCTTAATCCCTTATCAAAACAAATCAAGAGAGATGAAATAGGGTTTCGAAAGCAAACAAAATCAATCAAAACATCAAAAGAAAAGAAATATATAAAATCTCTCTCGAGGTATTTCCAGTATCTCTATCGGGGCTATGGATGCCTAGCTGATAGTAGAGCAATGTTGTGACTAGAATCAAATACATCTTCGCGGGGCTATGGACGTCGACCGACAACGGAGAAAAATGTACATCTCTCCTTCCACCCTCCATTCACAAATCACCTATCAAAATAAATCATTCCTACACATTGGCTAGCGTGTCTTCACTTGTTTTCTATCAAATCTTCCCTTCAAGAAGTAATTAATTTCCACGTGCACACACTGGGTCTCTAAGAGAAAACAGGATTAGTATGTTACTAGGTTTTGTTTGGACCTTATTCAGACTCTTGTTATAGTCTATATTTTGTCTCATGATTTGTGCCTTGGGCTAATCACCTTTTCATTTCAAGGCTTCTAGCTACATTTTCATATCCTTCCATAGCCTTCCTATTTTTCTTCTTCTTCATTCAAGAAGTTCATGTGTATCAAATTGCCTTTTTATCATGTTTGAGGGAAACTTTGTCCCTTTTTTCAATAAACAATCTTGTCCTTCTTTCTATCATATGTTTCTTGGCCACTTGCACTAGGGGTATGCTCACTCCTTCTTAGCACTTCATTGGTTTGATTTCATCATCATGTTGAACCTATCCTTTGTGGCCTTGATTAAACATATCTTCTTCTTGTATATATGCGCAAAGATTTTCCCTTGTATATTCTCATCTCTCACTAGGGGCATCTTTACATATTCTTTTTCATGTGCATATCTTCGGAAAACTTTTTAAAAAAAAAAAAAACCTAAAAATCCGAAAAATGGTATGATTCCAAAAACTCAAAAAAATCGATAAAACATTCAAAAATATGAAAAAATTGTAAAATTCAAAAATTGGTAACAAGCATGCACGTAGCTAAAGCATGTGTCAAATGCATCGTACTCAAACATCAAAAATTGTCCTACAAAACATATTTATTTGATTCTCACATGTTCTTGTGCATGACTCACAGATCATTTGGATCTACCCTCCATCAACAAAAGTTGGTTTGCTTGTTATATTTGTCTTCCCTTGCACGAACATGTTGCTTGGGAAATTTCATAGTGCACGATTGCTTTTTCATGGGACTTCTACGTCTTTTTATTCACCTCGCATGTATCCTTGCTTGGGGTGTCATTCTTAACCCTTGTCATTAATTCACACAGGTCGAAATTGAAGTTTGATAACAAAAACATTTGTGCAACCATCTTGAATATTGTTTGTTTGAGTATGTGTGTTTGTACTTGTTTCCTGTTAGGTTAGCTTGTGTACTTTCTCATATTGCATTACGTTATGTATGTTGCATTGAGTTAGTGTTTTGGCAATGAAAAATGTTCGTATTATGGATTTTCATGTCATTTTACACTTTTGTTATATGTGTATATTTTAATAAGGGCCGATGATATAGATCATATGAGCAACATGATGAAATAAAGTTGTTTTTACATCAATTGGATGAAAGTTATTTCCATTCTCTTCATCTTCATTTTTCTTCCCTATCATTTTCTTCTATCAACACTATTCTTCCAAATCACTTAGGGCAATAGGGATCACCTTTTACCCCCCTCCCCCTCACATTTCTTCTATCTATTTCCTTCATATTTTTCAATCGTCAATTGACCTCTTCCATCACCCCATCGACACTCGAGGCATCCTTCATTCTACTAATTTTTCTTTTATCCCTTCAAAAAATTTACTTGTCTGTAATTGTCTACTATCTTTGAAGTGGCGTCACTTATGCCACCCCAAAGAGGGGAAAATGTAGACACCTAAAATCCACTTACACAATTTTAATACTTAAATTGCACTATCTTCTTTCCCATCATTTGACAATTGATGACACTTTGTCAAGAAAACACTCTTCTCCTCTCATTGGGTCAATTAACGACACTTCACTAATTAACCACGATCTTCACTCTCTTTTGGTCAATTGACGACACTTCATCAATAAACCACCATTTTCCCTCTATTCCTGTTAATTAATTACATTTCGCTAATTAATTAAGCCTTCCTATCACTCAGGATGTCGATTAATGACCTTTCGTTAATTAATGTCCACTTCTACTTAGGTTAATTAATTATTATTAATTAATTACGCTCATTACTCTAAATCAATAAATCATTGTTTATTGGATCAAATTCCTCTCTTACATCCCCCAAATCATACTAATTTTCCTCTATTAGCTTCTATAAGCTTACATCTACCTATTAATTAATCACACCTGATTAATTAAAACATCCCTCAACTCCCATGAGTTACTAATGACAAATTAAACTCTTCTAAATCAAACTTACCTTTTCCAAAGCATGCTTATCCATTTCTAATCTTTCTTTACCCTTATCCCACATGCACTAAGATGCAAAGCTCTCTCAAACATGCAAGCTATATAAAGGACCAAGCTCCTTCATCTCAAACACACACCTCATTTTGCATTAGTGAAAACTATAGGCATTTTGATCTTGAGCCATTCTCCATTGTTGGAAATAGCTTCTCCATCTTGCATCCATTCTCTCAAATTGAAGAGCATGGGAAGATCCAAAAATGGCCTTGTAGCCATTTCTTGGTGAGATCTCATCTTCAATTCTTGAGGAAACAACACCAATTTGATTGCTTTAGGTGATCTAATTAGGTTCATTCATTAGGTAGCAATCTCAAAGAGTAGGAATGGCTTGACATTTAATGGATTTATCATGTTTATGCATTGTAGAAGTTGTTTTCCTTAAGCTCTTATCTTGATGGTTCTATAGTAGATTTGGCTTAGCTTTTAGACTACTAGGTGTTAGTCTATTTCAATTAGCTTTGCAAGTTTATTATGTTCACGATAGCTTACAATATTTTACTTGTAAGGTTTGATCTCTTTGTCTCCTTTGTGATGGTATATTTTCGTATCTAGATGTTATATTTTTCTTTCTTTTCTAGATTTGGTGCATAGAGGATGTTTTTGTGATGGCTATGTTATAGTTTTACTCTATGATGAATATCCTTTTGGAGTTTTACATTTTTAGTTTTATATGGTAGATAACGAAAATTTTTACTAACTAGATGCACTTCGAGATGGCACACCACAATGCGATTAAGAAAGAACACATGATATTAAAGAATTTATACATGATTTATGGTGAATTTAATTGATACAAGCCTTTAAAAAGTGGGTTTTTATTCAACATACATAATTCAACAACTCAAGTAGATAGATAGACTTGTATGGGTCGTAGTCTTGGTCACACGGGCATTGATGATTTATTCGAGGGGTTTTGAGATGTATTGGTTGAGTTTTTTCAATTAGCTAACCAAACAAGGACTTGATTTTTCCAAGAGAAAAATGAGACTAGTGACAATTCGCATCCTGAGTCTTTGTGTATCCCATTGTTGTAGGATCAAGTTGTTTATGCCATTTATATATTTATGGTGTGTAGTGCAACACTATTATTGTTACATGTTTCTTTACATTATTGTAAGGTATGCAAAACCCTTTAATGCCCATGTAATAGGTATTTATTAGGCTTCGATGAAAATTTCCACATTTGTTGATTTATTTTTAGACAAATTATTTAACATGCATATGGAAAAGTGCATAACTTCCATTATTATTATGTTTCAAGTCAATTGCATACGATTACCCACAAAAACATTTACACCTCATATGGTCATCAAATTTAGCATTTATTCTACATGACAACAATAGCATTTAGTTTGATGCTCATTATATGGCTTCAAGTGGTTGAGCATCTCCTGTTTGTACACTTCCAAGGCATCCACCATGGTTTTTACCACTTCATGATCAATTTTTTCTCCTTGACTTCCCGTGCAACCAACTCTTATTGTCCCATGTTTTATGTTTCCCCATGGCATACACACTAGCTTATTGCTCTAAAATGCTACTTCATTTTCCTATGCATCGTTTTCCTCCAACCCAAATGTGAAGTTGCAAGGACTTGAGGTTTGTACTATTCATGAAATAGATGTGCTTAATGTAAAACCAGTTGCATCTCTAAGAACTATTAAATTGTGTACATGCAACTTCTCATAATAGTCTTGAGTATATTGAATCTTATAAAAAGAGGATCACTTATCATTTTTACAATATTCACCGAGAGACCATGGTTAAAGTTCTACTTGCATGGAAATGTCTAGACCATTTGTAGAGTTCATAATATGGGATGGGACGATAATGGAATTTTCATACACATTTCATTGGTTCTTATAAAAATCCAGGGAAGTGTAATGTCCCCATTTCAAATAAAATAAGAGCTAATATTAATTAACTTGATAGTGATTTTCATCATTTGTAATTAGAAGGTAATTCTATTAGTTATTATAATAAAGAGGGAAATAATTAAATAATTAGATTATTTTACTTAGAGTAATTATTAGTACTGAAGCTAAAATTTGTCAATTGATTTAATAATAAAGTGAACAACAAATAAGATTTGCAAGAGGGAAAAGAGAAAGGATATCAAAAAGGTGTTTAAGTGATTTCTAAATAAAGTTCGCCTCAAAGATGGATCGTCCCACTTAGGGGATATATAAAAACAACAATAGGGTTTCCAATTAAGGCATGCTTGGAAATTATATTTTCTATCTTCATGCTTGAATATTTATTGGGATGCATGCCCAATAGTGTTGTTGTTGATTTTGGGTACTTCCATCAGGGAAATACATTGCTACATTTTGAATTTTGTTGTGTTGTTGTTTGAAGGGTTTTTCTACATGTGAGGTCTTTGTTGAAGGTCAAACTAAAGGAGAATCAAATCTGAGGTGTTGTGATCAATTCTGAGGCTTGTTTGAGGGATTTCTAAGAGGGGTAAATGGTTGTTGATTTCAGGTACAACTAGGGTTTCATCTACACATTTCCAGATTTTCAAATCTGTTTTGGGTGCCTCCCACACATTAGAAAATTCTGATTTTGGTATCATTGGAAAATGTGTAATTTTATCTTCGAGTTTATGCTATCATTTGTTAAAAGCTGTTGGGTATTTTCCGAGTTATGAATTTATGAAGTTTCAGATTGTTTTTCTACATTTAAAAATTATGTTTTCGTATTTTGTAAAAATATAAGTATTTTCATATTTGATAATTCAAAGACTAGCTACAAATTTAAATTTGTAATTTTTGAAGGTGTTTTGAGGCTATTTTTACACCCATAGGCAAATCTCCTAGGGTTTTGGCAAGGAATTTTGGGTTGTTTGCATTGCTGTCATAAAAACAATAATTTCCAACTTGTTGTCATTCATTTTCCACATTCAGATTTCAAGGGTTTTGATAAATAATTGTTGAATCTTGAAATGTCCTATTTGGGGACATTACATTGGTATCAAAGCACCGATCCAAAGGCACCTGTGAGGTTTTTTTGTAGATATGGAAGCTAGAGGTTAGAAAGATTTAATGGAATGGATGAAGTGGACCCAAGTTCCTTTTTTGATGGTACTAATAAAATGTTTGCTAGATCTTGGTTGAAGGAATTTAAGACATATTTACGATGGAATCCTATGTGTCAGGATGATGTCCTTGTGTTCATGTTTCTATACTTGAATAGAAGGGCACAAAAGTGGTGGCATCATTTGTTAGAGACCCTAGGGTTCGAATTCATTTCCTCCCTTGAATATTTCACCTAAAGGTTCCTAGAAAGGTTCGATGAGCAAGATTGTAAAGATGAGCAAGGTGAAAATCCCTCATTAGGTGAAAATGTTTCTTTTCCTTCTAAGGATTACATGCATGTTAGCAAAGTGATAGAAGAGGAGATCATGGAATTTGAACCCAAGAAGGAGGAAAAGTCAAATCTACAAGAGAAAAAAAGAATTTGGTGATTGAAGCCTAAATCCCTAATATAGATGTTAATATTCACTTTTGTACATTCTGAACAACCATCAATATGAAGTAAGAAAATGACATTCATGGCCTTGAAGGGAGCTATGAGGGTGTCTCATACATACATCATTCAAACATGGAGGTTTTTATCATCATAAGAAGCTTACAAGTGAGGTTGATTTATTGTTGCATACTTTGTCATATCATATTTGTTTTCCTCGTGAGAAACATGTAAGAGACGGAGAAAAAATGAAGATTATGGGCTGCAACATGAGGCAAGAAGATTCCTTGGTTCAAAGTCACTTATATGGGCACTCTAAGGTATGGGATCCGGGTAATTTTCCACATCCTCCAAAGGTTGTCAATTTTGATTTTGTGATCTTTATGACTGATTTCCTGAGAATAAATGAAAGTTCAGAATTATTTTTGGTGGGCATGAATATTGGCAAGCATGATTCGGCTTTAGTATATCCATATGCAAAGGGAAAAGGCACCTCTCAAGGTACTAATGTTGTTTTTCCCTTTGGTAGACTCTCCATTGTAGCTACTAAGGGTAATCAATTTGACTACTTTCATAGCAAGGATTTGTGGCACCACCATCATACCTTGTCCTTGCAGTGTTTTGGCCATTATGAGTATTGTGCTAACAATGAAGACAAGATGAAGGGTGCTAAGTAGAGAAGGAATCTTCCTAAGGCAACCCCAAATCATTGGCAAGAAATCCAACACTTCCTAAATTTTAGTCCAAGTGAAAGTAAGGGTAGTAATAAAGTGATCCCAAGGTGTGGTAAGCTACTTAATTTTGTTTCCCCTCAATTCAATTTTGGTAGCATTACTTGGGTCAATTCATGTGAGAAAAAAATTGAAGTTACATGGAAGAATGGTTGATTGCTAGACATTACACATGATAGGGCGAAATCTTCCACTTTCATATGATTTATAGTTTATCTAACAAACATGCATGCGGAAGGGGAAAAATAGGTTATAAGGATGTCTTGGTAAAAGAATTTTGTATATGTATGAGTATGCACTCTTTTTCATGCTTTGTTGATTGGGCTAATAGAGGTATGCTTGGTGTGTATAAAGAAAAGGATAGTATCTACATCATTTTTGCCACCCCTTGTTATATATTTGGCACATACCAATATTGGGAAATGTTTCATATCAAAGATGTCATTGCCTCTCATGTTTTGGGTGAGTTGATGAAGACAATATGGATTAATCATGGTTGTTAGCTATCATGCAATATAGGATTGTTGTACTGTCATTTTTAGTTTGTTATCTACTTTGTTTTTGCCCAACAAATAGGGATTGATGATACAAAATGTCTACATGATGGATCACCGACTAGATGTTTGATTGTCACACTTTCAAGCATGAATTTGGTAAGAGGGATGCTTCATGGAAATTGGAAATTATGAGGTCTTGTAAGTTGGTCCTCTCATGGTAAGCAAATCATTTTATTTATAGCCCATGGAATATTATTTATTTGGCCCTTCAATTACTCACACATGCCTAGAGATAAGTCACTAATGGAATGTGGCTTCTTGAATCACTCCATGATGAATGAAGGACATAATAGAAGGTATATTGATGTGAAGAAACTAATTGTTCTTGGTATAAATATTAAGAGTTGGAATGATAAGCTTACTGTTATAAAGGGTTATAGGACTATTGTCACAAAATTTAGTTCTCCATTCAACACATTTTTTATCATGATCAAGAAGGCAGCCCTTGAAGGTAATGATTTTCGGTAATGATTTTCGATTATTGTAAGACAATTTCAGTCATCTATGCTTTGGGTTTCATTGCTAACACTTCAAGAGTAAGTTTGGAATGCATATTTGGTCATGAGATGAGTCACTAGATAAAGATAGTTGCGGTTGTTCACTCACGACCCAAAATCACATTTTTGAGATTTCAAACAATATTTTATGGGCTCTAAAACAAGTTGCTACTAAGCATAAGGATGGTGTATTTTTTATTTCCACCTTGTTCTTTTCTTTCTTTGGGTCCACAAAGGAACAACATGGTTGTTGGGAGTTGTTTTTAATCACTTGATGTTGTGGGAACATTTTGGACAAATACTAATAAATTTCCAGCCATCATATACTCAAGGATAAGTTCAAAAATAGCATGCTACAACCGAGGGTATGTAAGTGTTGATGACTTATTGTTTCTTACTAGGTCATTTCAGTTTTGTGGGCAACATAGTGATGGAGTAAGGAACGTGTCTACACGTACTAAATTCATGAATTGCATTATTAAGGAGGGAAACCCATGGTTCATAGAAGGTGTTAGCATAATGTTATGGATTGTTATTTTATGCATTTTCAGTTTGATCCTTCTCCTTTTTATAATTCCATGGTGGTACTTTGACACTTGGGAGATGTTCTTTCCAGCCTTTATCATCTTGGGAGTGCTTGGTGCAAGTACTAGTGAGTTTCCAACCACTTTAATGAGGATTGCGGGGAAAAATAAACAGAATTATAAGAGTAGATGGGCTGGCATGAGTGAACCGTGGAGGTCTCACCATTTGAGGAGAGTTCATGAGATGATCGTGCCTCCAAGGCATGATGAAGGACTAACAAAAGTGTTGCTAAACACTCATGTTTTCTCTAATATGTTTGCTTCATGTGCAGGATCAAGAACAAGAAAGAATGAAGTTGCAAAAATTTTATTTTGGCCAAAATATATCAAAAGCATGAGCTTATGTTGGCAAGAGATATCTCATTTGACCGGCACCGGGTCAAGGCTTTGGAAGCATTACATCATGTCTTCTCTCTCGGACATGGTATTTGGGCATATGAGCTTGCATTTGCTTGAGGGCAAGCAAATTTGGGAAGGGAGGATTGTAATGTCCCCATTTCAAATAAAAATAATAGCTAATATTAATTACCTTGAGAGTGATTTTCATCATTTGAAATTAGAGGGTAATTATATTAGTTATTATAATAAAGAGGGAAATAATTAAATTATTAGATTATTTTCCTTAGAGTAATTATTATTACTAAAGCTAAACTTTGGCAATTAATTTAATAATAAAGTGAACAAAAAATAAGGTTGGCAAGAGGGAAAAGAGAAAAGAGATCAAAAAGGTGTTTAAGTGATTTTTAAATAAAGTCCCCCCCAAGGTGGATCGCCCCACTTAGGGGAGATATAAAAACAACATAAGGGTTTCCAATTAAGGCATGCTTGAAATTATATTTTGTATCTTCATGCTTGAAGATTTATTGGGATGCATGCCCAATAGTGTTGTTGATTTTGGGTACTTCCATCCAGGAAATACATTGCTACATTTTGAATTTTGTTGTGTTGTTGTTTGAAGGGTTTTTCTGCATGTGAGGTCTTTGTTGAAGGTCAAATGAAGGAGAATCAGTTGAGGTGTTGTGATCAGTTTTGAGGCTTGTTTGAGGGCTTTCCAAGAGGAGCGAATGGTTGTTGATTTCAGGTACAACTAGGGTTTCATCTACACATTTCTAGATTTTTGAGTCGTTTTGGGTGTCTTCCACCCGTCGGAAAATTCTATTTTTGGTATCATTGGAAAGCTTGTAATTTTATCTTCAATTTGAGCTATCATTTGTCAAAAATTGTTGGGTATTTTCCGAGTTATGAATTTATAAAGTTTTGATTTTTTTGCAATTAAAAATCAAATTTTCAGTATTTTGCAAAAATATAAGTATTTTCAGATTTGATAATTCAAGGGCTAGCTACATATTTAATTTCATAATTTTTGAAAGTGTTTTGAGACTATTTTTACACCCATAGGCAAATCTCCTAGGGTTTTGGCAAGGAATTTTGGGTTGTTTGCATTGTTGTCATAAAAACAATAATTTCCAGCTTGTTGTCATTCATTTTCCACATTCAAATTTCAAGGGTTTTGATAAATAATTGTTGAATCTTGAAATGTCCTATTTGGGGACATTACGGAAGATCTAGAATTTTTATGCAAGTCTTCCACTTATAAAGATTTATTAGTTTTATGTGTGTTTTCATATTATTTTTCCTCCTCTTATTTTATGGTTACTTTTACGTTACAATTAATTTTTTTGGCTCTTAGGGTCTTTATTTTTGGTGATAGGTCGTGATATTTTAAAAAGTTATATTTACGGAGGAAAGTACTAAATGGCATTTCTATATTTATTGTTTATTTATGCAATTAGTTTTATTCAATGTCACTAAGATTGTTGTTTATGGAAACTATGAAGTTCCATATCCTATATAAGTATGTGTTAAAATGTGGTTATTGAAAGTGCAACATGGAGTTTTTGTCTTATTTTATGATTTCAAGTTTAAGTCCACTACAAGATTTTCTTTCTATAGGGGTTGTTTTTAGAGTTATTTATTGAACTCTCATCTTTGTAGTCATAGCATGAATCTTGTCATCTTAAAGTTATATCAATAGAAACACATAAAATCATACATAAATAGTAAACCTTAACAAATGGGAAACTATGTTGTGTAAGACACCATAGAATCTCCTACTCCATACAACAAAACCATGAGAAAATGAACATTATTGGGCATGAGTGCTACGACACTCTTTTACATATGTTCATAGGCTTAGTTGGGTATGTAACTTTGGCAATAGTGCACTTGGAAACATGTTTGTTGGTTGATTAACATAGGTCATTCTGGTTTGATTGACATAGGGCATTTTGGATTGATTGGCATAGGTGATATTTCCATTGTTGTTCACCTTGTGATAACTTATTAGGTATATATAGTACAACTACAATTGCATGGTACTAACATTTTGTTTTTTGTTTTTATAGTACTATTACATTATGTCAACATTATATATACTTCAATTTTCTCCAATTCACAATGGTGATATTTTTTTCTCTTCACTTGCAAGTGTTTTTTCAGCATGTATTTGTCATTTGCAATCATTGAAGAGTGAGAATCTCAAAAATGGGAAAGTCGTGACCTCATGAACATCCCTAGAGTTTTACTTTCACATTTATTTGCAACACTCCATGGTTTTCAAACACTACAATGAATGGTGGCATGCATTATATATCATGGGATAATCTCCCAAAGAAACATCCATATTCCCTAGCTATCAAATATTTCGTAAGGGTGGTACTTAACAATGCTCCATTTCTAGATATGAATTATGGGTCACTCACATTTAATGATGGTCTTGACAATTGATTTTGAAATTATGTTTGATGATAGTCTTTTTCGTCACCCATTTTCTAGGTTAAAACAATTCAAGCATCATAAGTAAAACAACAAGTTATTTAAATGTCCAAAAAATACATAAAACGCAGGCCACCTTTGAATATCTATATATTTTATCAAATATGTAGTTTGTGTATTTTTGCATCCTACACCATTCAACACATGTTTACTTTGCTTGTTTTCCTTGTTCACCACACCAATGTTTGTCTCTCGATGCATTTAGTAATCAAGCTTGGTTTTTATTTTGCGCTTAACCAAACCCTTTTTCATCATCAAAGATGTATAAACATTGTTTCACGAACTTCTATGAGGAAAGCACATTCTTCCGTGCTATGATGGTGCTCCAACTCTTGCACTTTTTCTACTTTGATATGCTTGAAAGTTTGAATACCCATGTTGCAAAATTTGATAGTGTTTTTTTAACACTATTAGTGTGTAAATTTGTGTATAACCAATCAATTAAGCATTGTTTATTGTATTTTATATGTTTTAAAATACTAAATTCGAGGTATGCAACAATGGACTCTTAGCATCTATGTCACATTATTTCACATGTTTTGTGCACACTTGTACAAGTATGGGTAAATGGTTGAAACCCTTTGAGGCTTATAGTTCTATCATGTGGCCAAAAAAGCAAGGTTAGACCACTTCTTTTAGGAAACATTTTGTTAGATATGTCACATTATTTCACATGTTTTATGCACATTTGTACATGTATGGGTAAATGGTCAAAACCCATTGAGGCTTATAGTTCTATCATGTTGCCAAAAACAAGTTTGGATCACTTCTACTAAGAAACAGCTTTGTTTACATATAACGTTCCTTCAAGGATCCTCACATCTCTTATGCATCTTCTTTCCAACATTACACTAAAATACAAGAAAGCCCATTTGTTCACATAAGCAAGAGAATGCTGATTTCATTACATACCAACAACAACAATTGGTATCCCATCCTTCTAATGGAATTCCTCTCGCACCTCGCCTCCTCTATTTGCTTTGCATCTCTATTGACATGACCATTGCACCTTTGGTTGTAATTGTTAGTGCACTTTCTAGTAGTTAAAGACAAATATGTATAAACATGCATAATAATATTTGAGTGTCATTTCATGCCAATATAAGTTCGTTAATTTTTTGTTTTAGTTTTCTCATATATTTTTAGTCTTTTTATAAAACATTATAAAAACTAAGAATTAGATTATTTTGATATTAACCATCGATTTGTCTTTTGTCTTTGTAATTTATCCTTAATATTCTATTCTACCTTCTCTGTCATCTTTTTATTGATGTCCTTATAAAATATAAAAAGATTTGAAGTAAAATTTATTTTCATAAGGGGGTTCCCCTCTTCCCAACATTTTCCTTTTTCCCGGGGTCCCTTATTGCACCGGGTTGAAAAACATTTATATCTTTCGGTATGACAAATTCAAAAACTTATCAAAGTGAAGGGTATGTGCATGTCACGCTTTTGAGGCATCCTTCATGGGCAAGAAATCCCACCATTTATTGATTTTGAGTCGATGTTGAGAAAGTTGTGCATTTATATCTTCAAATTTTGAAATGACAAATTTTTTTTTCTTATTTTTTTGGAAAATTTATCTTATGGAAAGTGGTTTTTAAGGGTTTAAATCAAGTAGTTTGTCACGCTTGGACCATTAGAGGGGCATTATGCACTTTTTTTCATGAATATCATGCATTGATTTTTTGAATAACCCACCATTTATCTTTTTTTCTATGATTTTGAGTCATTGACATTAAATGACTATTGATACTTGCAACAACATTTTAACATCCTCCAAGTTCGAGTCTCAACCACCATGGGGGCTACCAAAGCTTACACCATAGTTCACCTCCTCTAATGTGCATAGCCATATTGGTCGCACTTGGCTACTTACAATCCCGATGACCTAAGAAATATTCTAACCACAAACAAAAGCAGGGGGATCCACCCCTACCTATAAACAATAAAGCCCAAATTTTATCACCTTTGTGTAACCCGTTTGAGGAATTTCCCTACCCAACCGGGCATTGGCTAAGTGTATGAATGAAGTAACAACTTGCTTTGTTATTAAAGAGTGCAAGAGGTTTTATAAGTTTCTTGTTAATATTGAATTAGTTTAATTTAACTACTTCACAATGTGATTGTTAGGTCTCTAATGCATTGGTCAAGAATAAGTAGTTTCATGTTATACCTAAGGAGTTGAGGTGCAATATCGTCTGTGTGACAAGTTTAAAGAAAATAAAAGATTCCGTTATCAATCATTCGCTAGTAGAAGTTGCATTCAGAATGAATTTTTAAATTTATTTCCGAGAGTGACCAAAGTAAGTCAATGGAGTTGAAAGAGATACGATACAATAAAATCTTGGAAAACTACAAGAGTTAAACAAAAATGTAAGCAAAAGAAATGGGGTAAACTCAAAGCACATGAACTCTAGCTATACTGTACAAGTACAAATATAGATAGCTATGTGACGAGAACATATTCAAAACTAGTTGCAAGTGAACTTGAGGCTTCTGCTCCAGGTACCCAATATTGAAATTGAAGAGGCGAAGTCACTCACCATTATTACAGAACATCTCACAAAAAATCTGTCCAGATGAGGAAAAACTTGAAGTTGGCATTGGCAATGTACAACTGGTACATGTTTGATAACCTTTATAGGTACAATTCAGATCAAGAATCAACTAGACATCCCAAGAATGATATACTTCACTACAGGGGACTCCTCCCACAAGACTTTCCACCATCAAATTCACTTTCTATAAAAAAAAACTATAGTTTCTCATTCTATTTGATGTTTCCATTATCATATACCTGTCTATCATCAGCTTTTATTGTATTCCAGTACTGCTATTTCCTGTGTTACGCTATGACGACTAACTGGTATTATCTTAACTGCTGCAAGTCTTCCACTGCCTTATTTCTTTTCCATTACTCACACTACAAATTGTCTCACTACTCCCAGTACTTTTTCTATTCCTTTGATAATTTTATTCCTTTGGTAATAATTGATTGATGGTAACGTTGCTAACAATGAGATTTTTTCCTGTTCATTATTGTACAGTATCTGGTTATTTTTGACTTGTATATTACTTTATATATTTGATTTGGAAACCAAGCATGCATTAGTTTGTTTATTATTTTTACCATTTGGATAAGTTTTCCTGTGTACCATCTCTGTCCACCACTTAGTTCTTTTGTCAACGTGAGGCCTTGCTTATGATGAGGTGTACGAAATCAGTTATACATAATTGTTGCAGAAATTGGTTACTTAACTTACTTTGTTATACCCTCAGTTCATAAGAACAGACCTGGAAATGACACAGAGAAACCAAAGCCCTTGTATCTTGTGACATTAGAGTATGCTCAGATAGACCATAAAAAAATTGGACAGTTCTAAGAATAGAATGCCAACTTCAGACCAAGAGGCCTAGGAGATGCAATCCGATGTTATTTCTAATTGGAGCACTAACCTCCCTCTCAACAAGAGAAGATGAGAGGGAGCACCTACAGAAATTGTGTATGATGAATGCTAGTTGATGGAAATGCACATTGTCTACAATAGTGAATTCTATGTCCATCATGATTGTCTATGTTTTTGGTGCCTGGTTTTATAATGGTCCACTAAAGTTGGGCTCAGGAAAATCCATTGAAACATCTCCCTGCCTCGTACTGAGCTTCATACAAGCGTTTACAGGAAGTTCCTTCTAAAGCATAAGTAATCTTTTTCCTTCTTAAGTAACACAAGTATGCCCTAAACCCTTCAAAGTTTAGAATACTCATACACACCACAGCTGACAAATGTTGACATGATTGGCTATAGCAAATTTTGCTCTGTAAAAACAGAATGGGGTTAGTTTTTATTGACATCTAGATACAAAGAAACTTTCCAAAGGAGTTCAGAGTTCCAATAAGGTGCAATTAACCTTGATTGAGGTCAATTTACCTTATAAGATTTAAAAATCCTTAAAATCTTTAACCATTACCTCAAAAAAATGCAGAACTTGACTCAAAAATTCACCATTCATATATCCAATCTAAACATCAGTTGAAGTCCACTTTTAAAATTATGCATCAACTTAAGAAAAAGTCTAGAACTACCAACTTTCATAGCCACCCAAACTTTCTATTTAAAATAACAGCTAACAAATTTGAATTTTTTTGGATATCGTACATATAAGGTTGAATATTCTTTAAAATCCTAGCGTTTGGAGAATAGAGACGACTATATAACCAGTAAACAGTTCCTGGCAGACTTGGAATGCTAATAACCTTGACATAGAACCATTGGAATTGAAGAGATTTTTAAAATGAAGAAATTTTAAAAATGGAGCCTAAAATCTCTTTATTTTGTCCAGTTTGGGAAAACAATGCAAGGCATTGGGAACTCTAATCAAAATCCGAAACAGCAGGATCTATGACGCTACAACCCTGAAACACAATTAAAAATATCGATCTGCAAAATGATAGGAAAGAAATCGATCTGAGAGAGAACTACATGCCATATGTCTATCTCTGAAGATAAAAGTACTGATAAACCTATGGAGAAGAAGCAATGCTAATAGAATGTTAAAATATAACATAAAAAATTAATGGTACACTCACAATGTACATGAGATTTTAACCTGGGAAACCCTTTCAGGGAAAAACACAGCAAAACAACACACTTATTGTATTAACACAACCGTTCACGATACAATAAGGTGTTTTGCAATAATGCTCAACCCTAATCCATGTTCAAGTATTTATAGGCACATCAATACATTAAATTTGAAACCGACTGAGTGGTATTACAATACAATGGGTACAAAAACATGGGCCAAGAAATCACCCATAAAAAGACCCGAAACAAATTTCTCGGGGACGAGGGGAGCCATTGACCCTCCATACCCTCAGGCCCTCCTATGGTGGTGAGGTGTACAATCTATAAGGGGGTGTAAAACATGCAAAGTATATAACACATCCAACAATCTCATAATCTTACACCAGTTGTATTATCTCTTAAAACATCCCTACAACCCATAGGATAATCACCAACTAAAATAGAGTAAAGTGAAGAATAAACTTTGCTCAAGTAGCATCACTCGAACTATGATTATGCAAGGTTGACTACATAATTCATGGAATGGACTGCATGACTTGTCACTCACATGAATGGACCAGAGGTTGTTTCTAAACATGAGAAACTATAAACTACCATGGTGATTAGTCAAACTAAAATCTCTATGACAAACTGTTACGATTTAGGCCTTATTCAAGGACAACCGAGGGATGATCCTAATGTTGGATATGTTTTATGGAAACATCAACAGTAGGCACATTGCATTAATTCAATTTAATGTAACTGGTTATGGAATTCAAACATATTTTCAAACACAAGTAATACTTTTCCATTGTTGTCGGTTCACAATCGTCAGTTCAAAAAAAAACTTAAAAGGCAGAGGAATCTTACAATGAGAGTTACAATGCAAAAGGAACCATCCTTGACAGTAAAATGCTTTTATTGTAGATTACATAGAAAATACCTAGAAAGCATACAATGATGTTGCTGCTATTCTTCCTAGAGATATGGAAAGACGAGATCGGATGTAGGACATAGTTAACAATGACTGAATATTTTAATAAGGGTTGTGGAGGAAAAATACTAACAAGAATGAAAATCTGAATTCTAGTTTATAGAAAATGAACAATCATTCCTGGTATTATGAATACAGAATTCAGAGAAAAACTAAAACATCAAAGAAGTGATCACGATTGACTAGAGTCTGGGTCCGTGCGGATTTGTCATTAAAAGAGAGAAATCCTTACGATCAAAACAAAACAATTTTACACACCACATGCATAAGCTTGCAATCGCAAAAAAATGCAGAATGATGAAATGGTAATGTTTAGAAATACAGATATCTGAGAAAATGCAACTTGTCTAAAAGAAAATTAACTCAAGCATAACCATATTATACAAGTTCAGCATAGTTGTTTTTAGAAACATTGTCAAAGATTTAGAACATAAAAACTAGCCAGATCTTTTGCAGTCTAATTGAATGTTTTCTTGCAGTTGTTCTGATTGGAATACAGTTTAGTCTTCAATCTGAGTATGAGAACCTGTTTTTTTCTCACAGCCATAGAAGTATCAGTAACTCGCCATTTGGAACCAGACATAAGTGAAATGTCAAAAAAATCAAGTAACAATCCAGCTAAAAACAATGTTAAAATATGTATTCACAACACATAATAGTATATATCTAATGATAGTTCTGCAACAAGGTAGCCCCTTTACTGATAAGAACTATCCTCGGTCCAAATTCCCATCCGTAAACTTTTTAGTGTTTAACAATTTGACATGAACAGAATTGACAGGTGCCAGATTTGTGAACGCCGTGTTATTGAAGATATCCTTTTTGAAATTCATGTGCCAGCTGAGATAATCTACTTTATTATTTACAGAAGCAGAACATGCTAGTTTGTTCTGGGTTCTTCAGGGTTTACCAATGTTGTTCACCATATAAAAATAAAGGATACTTTGACATGTGAAAAGAATAATATACAATGCGTGCAAATATTTAGCACTTCTCAATAATAAGGAAATACACTTTACAACCTCACAAGCATAAGCCTAATGAACGGACAATTCAAACCAAGGAGCTCAAAGGCTAACACAAATACTCTCAATACAGGTATCACCACTGTATGGTTTTCCTTCTCAATGCAAGTCTGCTTGGAAATTTGGTTTGTCACCTTGACACAAATGCTCGTCACAAGCTGAGGCAGTTCCCAATCTCTTCTCAGCCTCCATATATCATCAGTAAAAGTGGATCCAGATGTCCCAATGAATACACTCGCTAGTGCACAAATTGTTTTATCAAGCATAGCAAATACCTTCATGATTACACATGATATTTATGAGCACAGAATTTGTTATGATAAAAATTGCAATAGTTGCCTTGAAAAAGTGCAAAAGGGAAAATGCCAATCTACCAAAGATAAGAAGACCAGAAGCAAGCATGCGCCTGCTTAGAAGTTTAAGTATATTTACAGTAAGGAATTAGCATGAATATATCATGCACAAGTGTGTATTTTTAAGCAAACAATGTTGATTATCCAACATCTAGATATGAGAAAAATATAAAAGATAGTAAGCAAGAAATGTACAGCAGCTCAAGTGAAGGCAACTCAAACAAATTAGTATTTACAGTATGGCAAAGAAAGATATTGACTTAGGTACTGTGGCCACGGAAAAGACCGGAAATGAATCTATTTGGTTTGGATGCACATGGAGTATTGTTACATTTTGAAAACATGCTAGAAACTGGAAACTAATTGATAAACACACTTCAGATACATTTAAGCCATCCAATTTTTTTGTTCAAAACTCAATAGGAGATTCCATTGAAACCTCCTTGAGATTAGAAATGAGGATTGTTGGTCCCATCTTTCTGAACCAGGAAAACTATGTTTTGCCTACGTTGTCAAGATACATGTACGGGTTCGATACGTGGATACGTCAATTTTAAAAAACCCTTGGGTACGATACGTCTTGGATACGTCCATACACACACACACACACACACACACACACACACACACACACACACACACACACACACACACACATATATACACATTTACTCATTTTACTCATTTTTAGTCCATAAAAAACTGAAATAGTAATACAAAACTTGAATCAATGTTCAAAACATTCATTATACTTGTGACTTTGCATTTTCATTGATCATGTGCTTGCCATACACTAGGATCCATGTTCAAAACATGAATACCAACAAAACTTGAAATTTGAAAAATATACTAGGATCCATGTTCAAATTTTCAAAACATACAATATACTTAAGATTTTACATTTCATTGATCATGTGGCTGCCATACATATGATATAGGAATATCAAGTCAACATGAATTATGAATACAAACAAATCTAGAATATATCATCTAGATTTTCCTCAAAATCAAGTTCTTGCGTGCCACTTGCGCTAGCTCCACTCTCTGCTCCTTGCGAACTCCCTTGAATGTCATCTTCGCCATCAAATAATGAAAGTTGGGCAAGCGTGGCTGCGGAGGCATCCAAGTTTGTGGTCTCTGGAAGAAGATCCCAAAGTTTGTGAGGCCCTTTAGCATAGTCCTCAGACTTGTGTGACAAGAGGCGCAAATTGGAATGCACATATACCAAATCCTCAGCTTTTTTAGATGCCAACTTGTTTCTTTTAGCTGAGTGGATAAAGGTATAAGTACTCCAATTCCGCTCTGCGGAAGAATTACTAGCCACCTATTACAACAAAGTTAGAAAATTGAAATTCAAATTAGTAACATACTAAGAATGTGTGAAAAATAAATTAAATAATCCTAAATAAAATTTAAAATATTCAAAATGATTATAAATTTATAAATGTTATACCTGTGAAAGAACTTTTATAGCAATAGGACGTAAGTACTTGGCATCATGGCCATGTACACGCCACCATGTGGTTGGGGTCAAGCTGCTCTTGTCGAAAAGAGCCTCAATCGCTCCCATGTTGCCTTCTGAACCACTAAACATGCCCATTTCACTTCTGACCACACTGGCTATAGATGGATCAGGAAAAAGTCTTCTAAATGTTGTCCTGGTTCCATTTCCAACTTCGGAATCAGAGAATGGTGCTTGCCTGTTTGGTAGCCCAAGTACATCAGAGCTATAGTACTTTGGGTTCAGTGCATAAGCAAGAAGATGTAATGGGGTGGTCATTTTATTCCACCTCTTCATGACCACACTCTTGACCTCATTGTAGAAGGTCTCTTCTGGATCTTGCTCTTTTGTTTGTATTACATCTCTGATACGCTCAAGCATAGAATCTATGCCATCATATATCTCTCCCAAGCATGCTTCATCAATATCTACGAATTTGATCATGGAGAGAATGGGCTCTGTAAAACTCAGCAAGTACTCAACCTTGGCCCACCAATCATCATCAAGGACCCATGATTTTACCCTTGTAGCTTTCTCTGTATTTGATTGCCTCCACACTGTCCAAACATTGTTGATCACCATACTGCTTAAAGCCTCTCTCACCTTCACAAGCCATCTCAAAACAAGCGTGTGAGAGGCAAATCTGGTTTCTACAACCTTCAACAACTCCAACCTTGAGAATTTCCTGAAAATGGCTTGTGACATATGATGGTTTGTTGGTTAGATTTTCTCGCACAACCGAAAAACCTAAGCGATCATGAGATAAATCTCCCTCATTTACCGGTGAGGCTCCCGTGTAAGATTTTGTCAATTATATTTCTAATATCTATCTCTTGGTTTTACTTTAACCGCGTAGCTCATGCACCATAGCTAGGCAGGTTTTGCGCAGCAAGTAAGCAAATGTAAGAAATGTATATATGCGAAGAGGAAATAATTAAATGTGAGTAGAAAAGAAAGAAGATGTGCAGCTAACCAATAGTTGACAGAGTTGGTCACATGCACATAGACGAAACAAATAGATCTAGAAATGTAGAATTCAAAGCAAAGGAAAGTTTTAGATCCAGATCTAAGATAACACAAAGTTTATGCAAAGATCTAAAAAGAAATAAGAAACAAATGCACTGTTGACACAAAGTTCTCCGGAAATCTGCCTCCTCTCTATTCCTTAGCTTTCAGAAAGATATCAAGGGTTTCAGCTCAAAGTCTGGAACACAAGAATGTTGATTACAAATTCTCATCCTTTAACCCGTAGGCTCTTCCTCTATTTATAGTGTATAGAGGGAAATTACAAATGGAAACTACAACTGAACTAGAACATGCGGGAAGTTGTAAAGGGAACATCTGACAATCTTTCTCCTAGAATTCCTCTCTAAGTGACATGCATCTGGAGGTTAAGCCAAAGTTGTGCACATCTGCCACTTATCTTAGAGAACTTTTCCAAATAACTTAAAGTAATGGCTTTTAAACCAATAACTTTAATCTTACAATTTCATCCGGGAACATAAGGAATAAGAGAAAGAAGAGAAGAAAGAAGATTTGCCAGATGTTACACCCTACGCTTTCTTCTTGTTCTGATATTGAATATACTTGTCGAACATATAATTCAACAATTTCCCATATGTTTTAGCAACAACCTCTTTCTCGGTCTAAACTGCAGCAATCCTTTGGACAGAATGTCAATGTTATTTCCACCTCCTTCAAACTAGGCCCAAACTTTAATATCCGATTGAAGTGTTATCAACTTGTTGATTGAATTCAACGTGAAAGTCTTAACAACTTCATCAATCCTCTTCTGAATCATCAAAAGCAACCCTTCAAGAGAAGCAGGCACCTTGTTTGGAATAGCTCTTCTGCAAGAAGAAACATCCCCAACTACTTCCTCCTCGGTGAAAGCAACTATATTGCCTGGCAATGACAATATCCTATCCTCGAGCAACTGCATTCTTTTCAGCATAAGCTTGAGAATCTCCATGCGGAAAGAAACTACAAACTCAAGTTGCTTGCCCTTTTCAATCAGTCCATCAAGCACAAGTTGCTCCACAATCAAAACCTCCTCCGGCAGCTTATTTATTTTAACCAAAATGTCCAGGTTACCTTCAGCCACTGCATTCTCATCCACTATGCCTGTCATCAATTGCTTCAGTTGAGATAATGCACCTTTCATAACTTCCAGACTAGTTGGTACCTCTTTGAGTTGTTTTGAAGCTTGGTGAATGATCTGGCTTTTCCATTCATTGATAGCCGTGACTTGATTACCTGCATCCTCCACCTCCTCGATCAGATGGTTGCTCACCTGCTCATGTGCTAAAACTGGCTAAGAGGAAGGTTTGGCAACCTTAGCAATGATTTCACACAACTGGGAAACCTACTCTTGAAGTTTGGTTTTCTTTTCCTTCTCTTTGTCCAGCTTGAGGAATAAAGCATTTATTAGTGTCTGTGTATCTTGCTTTAATCCTTCCGTGGTAGTCTGACCTAGTGGCACTTTGGTTACTGAGATATCTGCCACCGTGAGTTCTCCCTTCTACTTTCCCTCTGCTGGAACTGTCAACTCGGCGAACTTCTTCCTTGATTCTTCAATAATCAACCTTGAAGTTACCTTGGCAACTTTAGGTCTTCTATCCTTTCCACCCAAACTCAGGAGTAGCTGCAAGTCATGCTCTTCCAGGTTGATCTCCTCTCTGGCTTCTGGAACTGTCTGCAAAGCCAACCATGATGAAAAATTGCTTCTCGGGAATGAGAAGTCATTGAGTGTACCACCCTCTCATGTTCAACTCTGCTTTGCATCAAATTTGCCACAGTGTTGTGGTTGTCATCCTCTAAATTGTCCAAAGACAATGCTTTTTCAAACTCGCCATTTGTGCTTTCAGCTTCTCTGCAGGGGGAGGTGAAGATCTGAGTGGTTGAGGAGCAAATACAAATGACGCTTGGATTCAACGGAGGAACAACATCTCCTGGGGTTCAGGGGTTGCTGAAGTGCTATGAGTTGACACAGGAGAAGCTTCGTTTGAAAGTGGTACTAGCACGATAGCTGTAGAATTGGCCTTCTCCAGTATCTGAGACTTCTTGTATACTTTAAGCTTCTCTGGCCTCCTGCTACTTTCACCTTCGTGCTTTCTTTTGTTGGAGTCTCCTGCAATAAAGTTACATGTGATCTGATTCATCAAAGCTTCGTCCAGGCAATACCCCTTTGTCAACAACCAGTTTGAGGTGTTAACCAGAACCGCGGAAGACCTTTCCTCAATCGTCTGACCACTTATGCTTTCTGAAGAAGAGCAGCTCTATCTCCTCCCATCTGATGGTATGTGTCAAGTATCACATGCCCATCATCCTGAGATTTGCAGGTATCCGTGCTAAACCATAATCAGATACTTGTTGCGCTGATAACCTGCTGAAATCTTTCTTCCTGACTTCATACTCGCTTCTGCACTTCATCCAAAAGTCTTCCAATGAAGGTACGTGCGCATATTCCTGGGAGATTGTCTTCCTCGCTATCCCATATGGATCATAGTTCAATCGTGCTGGGAAGAACTCATGCTCATATCCGGAAAACATTTCTGCTTCGATTCCCCTCACCTTATGGATGCTCTGGCAGCTGTAATAACCCACCGTGACCGGAAAGCAACCTGTAGGTTTGTGCCGCTTTGATTGTAAGTCATGCATTTCCATGAGTTGCCTGCACAACTCCATGATGACCCATTTGTCGCTTGGATACCTCGCAACTTGACTTGGTTCTCTTAAAAAGCCATTGACCCTGAGATACGTGAAGTCTACAAATTGGATGAAGATGCAGCCATACTGGGATACAACTTCCCAAGCTTCTTTGCTCACTTTGCTGGTCTTTAGATCACTATTCAATTTGCAGATGAATTCATAGAAGAACCCATCGTTGACCACCCTGTAATCTTTGTTGCACTCAGGAACTGTCAACTGTGGGAAGCACTCAAAAATAGGATCTTTCGACAAAACTCCTCATCTATCCAATTTGGAAAATATACCCTGCGAGGTTGCTGCATATACCAGGTATGAAGTCATTTTGAAGTTGAATGTCCGCCTCACACTTCGGAGCTGCTCGCCGATGTTGTCATTGATGATCTCTGCCCAATTGATAATCGAATCAGCTCTGTTGATCTCAATGGTTCTCACAAAAGCATACATCCATGAGCGGAAGTTATGAGTATTGGCTTCTCCATTTAACCTGCAAAGCAATTTAGTAATATCATCAACTTCCTGCACCAAATTGGATCGTGGAAGAGTCCTCGGGAACTTTGATGGAGATCTGGGCTTCTTCATGTATCTGCTATTCATTATGCCCACGCAATCTGCTTTGTGCTTCTCCCATCTATTGCCAGCATCCAGCATGCTAATTGCAATCACCACTGGTCGTGTCGAATCTTTAAACAATAATTAATAAATTGTGCATCCAACTTGATTATTGTCTTTCCCACATGATCCCAATTGTTCTGGAAAGAGGATGATATGACCTTGCACACTCCATAACAAATTCAGGCAACTGAGCTTTGACTGGAAACGTTGAAGCTTGAATAATTCCTTTGCTTTTAATTGCCCGCATGAGAGATGTCCTTCCGGCTCTGGATCTGTCAATTAAATCGGAGATGGGTTCAGGCCTATGTCTGTATCATTGATGTCAACAAATCTGGAAGCTATGCATGATTTAGCTGATCCTTCTCTTTCATCATGCTTCATCATGGCTGGAACAATCTTTGTCTGAGCTCTTTTTCTTTTAATTCTGCCGGAATCCCTTGTAATTGGCTCAATTTGTGCAGATCTGGCAATTTCTTTTGATTCGGAAGAGATATTCAATGTATCTGACATTGATTTGAACTTCCTTTCACTAATATGAGCACCTGTGATGAATACCTGCAATTAATTCAGACAAAGATGGAGTCCATGGCATGAATACTTGATTTTTATCACCAAAATCTGCATATAAAGCCTGCTGCCCTAAAATTTGAGGTTTTGCTTGCATGCAAAGCAAGCAAAAATATTATTTAATTCACCTGGGCACATATACCAACATGCAGACACTTAGAATGATAAAAATTAGGCTATTCCAACCCTAGGCGCCAAAACTGGAAGCTTCTGGCAGTGGAAAATAATCTTTAATGCAAAATCCTCCTTTTGGCGCCAAAACTTGTCTGGGCTGCAAACTTCATCAAAAAGAATTAATTGCTTCTCCCTTATGGCGTCCCATGCTTATATAGCCTTGTGCATGTTATTTTTAATAATTGTCCTTCTCTATTTCTGGCAATTTAATTAATTAAAAGCCACATCTATTCATCCAATTTGGGCGCCCAATTATGCATGTTGCTGGTTGTTTTTTTATAAATTTATTTTATTTATTTTTAGCATGCATCCTTGACTTCTCTTTAGCTTATCCTTTTGCATTGACTTTCCTTCCATTCATGGCGCCAAAATTAGGTAGAAAAGACCATTAATAAATATTATTAAATGCATTGTTTAATGCCAAGGTGGGTCGCACTTTTTGGCAAGGTGGGTGACTTTTTGCAAAGGTATTAAAATAGGAAGTCAACTTGATGGGAATTTCCACCCTGCACTGCAGCTCCAAAATCCCTCTTCCACTTAAGTGATTTGTCCTTCATCATGGGAATTTTCACCCTGCAAGGCAGGTAAGAAATTCCCGCCTGCCTGCCACTGCCGAAATTCCCACTGGCAACTTAAATCATCTCCCAAAAAGTGCGACTTGTATGGAAAATAGCCTTCTTTGAAAAAGTGCGACTTGCATGGGTGAATAAACCTCTTTGATGGGAAAAGTTAGCTGCTTAGGCAGGCAAGAAATTCCCATCGGTGCTTTAAGTGATTTTTCTTTATAATGAGAATTTTCACCCTACGTTGCAAGTAAGAAATTCCCGCCTGCCTGCTACCTCTAAAATTCCCATTGCAGCTTAAGTGATTCTGACTTGATGGGAAAAAGTAACCTGCTAGGCAGGCAAGAAATTCCCGCCTTTGCTGCCACTGCCAAAATTCCCATTGCAGCTTAGATCCATTCATCCCAAAAAGTGTGACTTGCCTAGGAGAGGCTTTTTCTGCTTGAATTCATCTTTTTGGTCAGAAGTTTGCCTTCCGAGACTGATTCCTTCCATTGTTGAGGCCATAAATGACTTCCAGATGTTCCAGGTAATTAAACAGGCTATACAGAACAAAGACCGGATCAAGGGGAATTTAACAGACAGACTGCGGAGAAAACCGAAAACAAATGCAAAAAGAAATAAATAAAAACAAAAAACGTTGCAAAAGTTGCAGACAATCACTCTGAATTCATTCCTGGTAAAAACCCTACTAAGATGTGGGAATACTGGCATGGAAAACTTCAACAGAGTTCAACCGGAGCACAATTTACTTTAAACGGGGCTTTATTTATTAAATAAATAATTAAATAAAATTCCTACAAACAAAACCCGAGAAGGATAAAATGAGTTTGAGCATCAGGTATTTTTGTCGAAATTGGCTCATATGATTCACTAGGAATATTTTAACGTAATAGAGATGACTTTTGACAATAAAATCACAAAAAGACCCATTATTTTAAAAAGAACGATTTTTTTAAATGGGTGACTCAATTGCCTCTATCAAAATGTCGCCAATAAATTGTGCATCTTTGACTTCCCCTTCACAGTCAATGGCTTTAAGGAACATTGCCCCTTTAGGGCATACTGCAACAACATTTATGAGGGGTCTATTTCTAGCATCTTTCCATCCATCTGAAATGATGGAAACCCCTGTTTCCTTCCATGAGTCTCTGATTGGCTGCAAAGTGTTGTGAATGTGTTCCACTTCCTTTCCCAAGAGTGTGGTTCGAACTTTTTCGTAACTTGGGGATTTGTACCCTTGTGGAGCTTCATTGATACCCTTCACCATTTGATGCCAATATGGAGATCTCAATACATTAAAGGGCAGCCCACATGCATAAATGCATCGAGCAACAACCTCATCAACAATCTCCCTCTTTTCAATATTAAATGCTTTCTCCAATGCTCCTTTTGGCCTTTTTCGTGAGCTCTCTGGACTCTCTTCATCAAAAGGGGAATCATGTGGTTGACTTTGAGTTTGGATGAAAGGATGAGAAGTAGGTCTAGGTGTGGGTGGTCGTGATGAAGGCCTTCTTTGCAAAGGAATTGTTCTAGTTCTATTTCTTTCAGCTTGTCTATCAGCCTCCTCTTGCTCTCTTAGGTACTCTGCCATTTTTTCATTTGTTATTTTTGGGCACTTCTTTATCCCCACACCTCCAACACTAGTCAAATGGATTTTCAGTCGGCTATATGAGGATTTGTACTGAGTTTGGCAACCATGACATATCCAAATCCGACCCCCACCACCAACAAGGTTGTCTACCACTGTCACATGTCTCCAAAGAGGGGAATTAGGATCATGTCTCATAGGAACTGATGTGTTTTCAGCAGCTTCTTGGCCTTGCACTCCACCTGAAGCAAAACTTGATGCCATCCTAATATGTTTTTGATCACCAAGATCACCATAATGGCACGAGGTGAGAGCATACACAGAGTTAGGATGTTTAAAAAATTAAAAACATTTTTCCTTAACATAAATAAATTAGTTATGTCATCCTAATTTGTTTTTGATCACCAAGATTGCCATAAAGGCATGAGGTGAGAGCATACATAGGTTTAGGATGTTTAAAAAATTAAAAAACATTTTGCCTTAACATAAATAAATTAGTTATGTCATCCTAATCTGTTTTTGATCACCAAGATCGCCATAAAGGCGCAAGGTGAGAGCATACACAAATTTAGGAAGCTAAAAAAAATAAAAACAAATACATTAACATTGAACAATGCATTTAAAATTAAAAAAACGATTTTTACCAATTATTAAATTAAATAACCCTAAACTATGTCATCCTAATATGTTTTTGATCACCAAGATCACCATAAAGGCGCGAGGTGAGAGCATACATAGATTTAGGATGTGTTTAAACTATAAACTTTTAAAAAAATGCAACATAATAAATAAATAAATAACCGTAAAAAAATAAAACAAAAGGATGAATTAAAAAAAAATTAAAATACGGTATACCTGTAGTGTAGATCCTTGTTGCCTCCAAACAAATGCTACCTCTTCCTCTCAAGTCTACTCTTTTAGTTTTGAATGAACAATAAATTTAAAACAATCTCTTCCTCTCAAGTCTCAACAATGGCTTCCTCTCCTTCTCCTCCTTGTAATGGTGGACTCCAAACAAAAGAAGCAATGGCTGCCCCTCCTTCAAATCTTTGCCTCCTCTAAGCTCTTTGCAAAACCTCCTTCCAATCTTTGCCTCCTCTAAGCTCTTCAACTCTTCTTTGGCTCTTTGCTCATACACTTGCAAAAAGACAATGAATTGTTTGTGTGATTTCAAATGAGAGGGGTGGGTGCTTTTTATAACTTTTTGTGGTGATTAGGGTGTATTATTTTATTCATTTTATTTTTAGGGTTCGGTTTTATGCATTGGAAAAGTAAAAAAATAAAATAAAAATGTTTTAAAACCTTTAAAAGACGTTTTTTGGGAGGGTTCATGTGGATACGTCCCGGGTATGTCCAGAAGTACCCGTGGCATATCCTGGATGTATCCACACGAACCCAAGACGTATCCGTACCCGAACTAGTACGTATCCATACCGGATACGTATCAAGCAAGGTTCATGGGGGTCTGGGGCGAACCCTGACAACATAGTGTTTTGCTATAGTGGCCTACCATGCTAAGATGATGGCCATGAAGAAGTAACCCATCTTTGGTCAGAAACTTTTTTGTATGCACCTTATTTAGCTGGGAACAGTAACATCTGAAAAAAAAAAAAATGTCCTCATATAACTCTAGAAAGCAGACTAAGATTCCTAATATTTTAATCAAAAAATTGTAGTCCTATTCTGATTTTTTCCACCTTCAATCTTCTTTGAAAAGGTGGAGTGATGTCCTTTACATTTTCTTCCCTTGGAATTGTTCAGACTTGTTCAAGATTTGATATATTCCTTGAAGAGATAGTCTTTAGTGAGTCTCAAGGTTCCTTGCTATTTTCCTGCATTCATTCCAAACCTGAGCTTTCCACTAAAGGTGGTCGCCCTTTCCCCATCCCTCACACCCAAAGCCAAAGGAGAGTTCTGTTTCCCTGGCAGATTGCATGGAAAGACTTGTACAGGGATTGAGCTCAGGCCATCTCAATTCAGATAACAAATGGTAAAAACGCAACTGAAGAGGAAAAACAAAACATTCCTAAAGGAGTTGTCATAAAGGTTGCTGCTGCTGAAACTTCCATATACCCAGGCTGAAAAATACTTGTTTGAAGTATGCACGCTAAGCTTTGCCCACACCACTACATCCAGAATATGGTTCTGAAAGCCCACAAAGCCAATAATGCATTTGTTGTTTTTTTAAGACGCTGAAATTAATCACACCAAAACAAAACTGTAGCATTCTATACATTTACCATAGCAGGCAATGTAGCTGTCTGTACACACTGTAGCAGGCACCATAGCAGTTCATACATGCACTGTAACAGTCAATACATTCACTGTAATTGGTCGTGCACTTACCGAAGCTGTTTGTAAGGTCACTATAGCAAGCATGACTGTAGCACACATATGGTCACTGTATCAGGTGTACGGTCATTGTAGAAAAACACTGTAGCTAGTGATAAGTCACAAGGTTTGAGTTCATGTTAGACAAGGATAAAGTTTGGTTTAAGTTTGCCAATAGATGAAGTTCGAAAAAAACATCTTTTAGTTTGAACAAAAGAATGTTTTTAATATTTTTTTCTTAAAAATGCATAAACATGTCAAAGGAGCAAAGTGAAGAAAGCTTTCATCCTCTGCTTTCATTCGGTATATGTATATAAACACACATTTATAAATTTTAAAATTAAGTAAAAGCATGTCAAAAAATTCTAGTGTAAAAATAATAGACAAATTTCAAGTTCATGTTCGACAAGAATATAGTGCAAACTTTTCCATAAGTTCGGAGTACATTGTGACATAGTGATAGAGCTGGTGTATGGTACTGTTGTAAAACACTGTAACTGACGTGTGCAAGTGTTGCAAAACACTGTAACTGGCGTGTGCAAGTGTTACAAAACACTGTAGCTGGCATGTGCAAGTGTTAAAAAAACATTGTAGCTAATGTATGATCACTATAGTAAAAGATTATGTCTGATGTATGATTGCTATTGCAAAATACCGTAGCAGCCATATGGTCAATGTAGTAAAACACTATAGCAGATATACGATGGTTGTAGCAAGAAAAACACTGTAGCGGCATCCAGTTAATGTGGCATACCATGCATAGCCTGAGCACATGATAAGGGCAAAGCGCTGTTTGAAGCTCTTCAAAAAGTGATGTCATGGAGCTTCAGCCCTGGGTTTGTGCACATGAAAAGTCATTGGAAAGTGCTGCCCTGGTATTTTTTATGGTAACGTGTCAGCATTTAATTGGAAAGTTTTATGAAATGATAGTTTTTAATAACGGAAAGTCATAGGGGAGTTCTATTTCCCTAGCAGATTACATGGAAAGAGTGTTAGAGGGACCAATCTCATCACATCTCAAGTCAGGCTTGCTCAAGCCATCCATTCTTCCGTAGGGTAGCTTCATTCCATATTCAGATTTGGTCCTACCCATAATCATCTTCCTTTCGAAGTTGTCATGATGCATGAGCATGAGCATCCAAGTTTACTTGCTATCTTGCATCACCAAAAAGAGTTGAGAGTTAGCAAAATAAGCTTGTGCAATCTTGCGTAGCTTTACTTAACCTTGCACAGTCCAGCGTATAGTGTTACTTGGAATAATGAAGGCTTCACACAATGACATAGAAGCCGTGTGTACACTGTGGTATTGAGTTTTAAGGGAGCTTTGAAGACCATGCGTGAACTCTTGCGCACACACATTATGAAGTTATGCATTCTATGGATCTTGTATATTTGCATACCCATCAACATCAAGCAAGTTGTCACCTAGACACATGGATCTTGATCTGTTTTCTTTGTAACTAATTGACCGAGCGACCTAGTATGTTTTTATCGGATGACCAGATATCTTGAAGTGATCTGATCATGTAGAGAAATCTTAACAAAGGTATCTTTACATCTACTACCAGATTCTATAGATAGAGGGAGTGAGGGATTTGAGAGGCAGCCAGAATTCAAAAAGGGCAAGAATAGCAAGAAGGGAAATGAGAAATAAGCTACACTTGTAGAAGCAAAGATTGAGTAGCTTAAGGTGGAATATAAATTCTATTTTCAGGGGGTGAGTCTAGATCAATAAGGTCTTGCGAGTCGGCAAGCTTAGTTAGGCTTAGCATCCTAAGAATTGCATCCATTAGTGGATGTTGCGGAGTCCTTGTTAAGAGGTTGTAACAAGATTGTAATGCATTGTGCCCAAGTCTATAATTTTCCTCATTGATTAATTGAAGAAGCTTATATTGTTTCTTTGAGCTGCATATCGATCTTGCATGTGCAAGATCATCTCTCTAAAAATGTGTGAGCTGCATGGTCTAAGACAGTCTTTTATTGGCCCCTCTAGTTGCAACTGCATCAGTTTGATATCAGAGTGTAACTGTAAGTCCTTTAGGTGGGTAAAAAGTGGTTGTACACATTTTCCAGTGCTTCGGTTGATGGGTAGGTGTAGGTTGCAGTATTTTGTTACTGTTGTTGTGAGGAAATTGAGATGGCACATAGAGGTATTCCCATTAGGGGAAAGGGAATTAGACCACCTAGAGTGGTTGAATTAGCAGATCTTATGAGAGGTCTGAATGAAAGACTTGAAGCTATGGGAAAGGCTTAGAGAAGACAAGTTGGTGATAAGGAGTCTAGTGATGATGAAGCATTGGAGGTTAGAGAAGAATTCAACAAAGATCCTAAAGATATGTATTTACGAGGTATTTGGAAGATTGGAGGGGTATCACGTATGGATGTCCTAAATTACGCAGGAAGTTTGTGTTCTGAAGATTTGATTGATTAGATCACAAAATTGGAGAAATGTTTTGACTATGAGTCAATTGAGGGCCAAAGAAGGTTTGTTTTGCTTGTATAAAGCTAAAGCAGCACGCATCATTGTCGTGGGATCATGCCCGAATGATGGAGAGTGAAGGGGGAAAAATAAAATTAAAGCATGGAAAATGATGGTTTCCAAGCTGAAGGCAAAGTTCTTGTCTGCGGATTATCAATTGAACTTGTTCAAAAAGTTGCTAAACCTAAGACAAAAGGAGATGTGCGTTAAGGACTACACGTAAGATTTTTGTCGTTTGACGGTTTATTTGAAGCACATATAAAGTAGCATGGAAAAGTTCTCGAGGCATGTTAATGGATTGTGTATTTCCATTCAAGATGAGTTTGGTGTGGCTCGACCAAGGTCTGTAGAAGAAGCATATGAAGGTGCCTTGTAGGTCAAAGAAAAGTTGTCCTCATGTAGACAACAAAATGCAATGCAAGGGAAAGGAAAGCTATCAACAGAGGTGGAGTTGTGTATCATGAGAAGACAAAGTCAGATCACATACAAGAAAGTGAAGGGAGTACCTCACTTGATCAAAGTCATGCACAGAAAGGTGGAGGTAGATCTTATTTTAGAGGAAGAGGCCGTGGAAGAGGTGGAGAATTCATGGGTATGTGTTTCCAATGTGGAAAAGTCGGACATTGTGCATTCAAGTGTCCAAAACGGCAAAATGGTGATCCACGGAAGAACGACATTGACAACTATGTTGTGCATGCATATACAAAAAGTGTTGAGTTGATTAATTTCATGAAAGGGCTTGATTCAAAGAATCTCTCATGATGAAGAGTGTTGTTGAAAGCAGCTAAGGTGGAGAACGCACGAACACAAAGGAAGGATCTATTAAGCACCATTTGGAAATCTAAAGTAATTGCTATAAAGTCATTATTGATAAAGGTGGCACCAATAATCTTGTTTCTAATAAGATGGTTGAGAAGCTTGGTCTAAAAAGGATTGTACATCCGAGTCCATATGAGATGTCTTGGTTATTAAAGGGACATCAATTGCTTGTGAATGAGCAATGTAAAGTGTGTTTAAGATCGGCGCACATGAGGATAAAGTCTTGTGCGATATAATGCCCATTGATGTGTGTTGTGTATTTGGTCGACCTTGATAGTTTGATGGAAGAGTGCAACATGATGGCACAAAACCACTTACACATGGGTGAAGGATTGTAGACAATACAATCAAACCTTTGAAGATGCAAGTGTTGAAGTGGATAGAAGTCCAAAAGTGTTGTTTATTTCAAGAAAGCAATTTTTGGACAAAATGAATAAGGAGAATGAATGTTTTGCATTCATTTCAAATCCTTATGTAATGTACCCTTTTCGAGTTAATCCATTTTGAAGGCTTCTTGCCCATTCCACTTCCCGTGGGCAAGAAGAAGATGAACAAGGGAAGCCCTTGGATTATATTTTAGTCTTTTCCTAATTAATAATTATATTTTTCTTTTGTATTTCTTAAGCAAGTCGGCCGGGTTGGAGAGCTTTTAATAAAGCTTAAAAGAAGAAATAAGCTTCTAAGGAGGTCAGTCTTGGGGAATTCCTCCTTAAAGACTCTTGGCGCCACCATAAGGGTATATAAGGGATCGCATAGGCTCATTTTGGGCATGCTTTTGTCTTATATACTTTTATCTATTTGGTTCTAAAGTTGGTAGCTCTATTCCAATCCACTAAGAGGCGAGAATTCATTAGTGTGTGTAATGTCCCCTTTTTCAAACATAAAGAAAGTCGAAGACCTTCAACCCATTCCATTCCCCGTGGGTTCAAGGATTAAGCTAGGGGACTTCTTTGAGATATTTGTTGCATTATTTTCTTGCATTGTAACCCTTGGCATGCCATGCGCTACAAGTGGGAGTCATTAGTAAATTAGAAAGTCATAAAGTACACTTAGGATTAGTACTTTTATATTTTAATTATGTTTTCTTATGTTTCCCTCCAAAAAGGGATTAGGTCGGCCACTACTTATGTTGCACCCCTTAGCTTATAAAAGGAGGATGCATGGCCTTAGAGAGTTATGTTGAACATTTGATAAATTGAATTCTTCATGCTTGAAGAAAATGGGATGTATGCCCTAGCTTGCTATTGTTGCTTTCTCTTTGCCAATCGATTTGGAGCTGGATTGAAGATCGGATTTGAAGTTTATTTCTGCAAATAAAGTGTGTTATCATTGTTGGTCTGTGCCCTAGCTGTAGCGAATTTCCTTGGGGAGTTATTCTGCATATTCTTTGTGTTCACGGTGTATATTTCCTATTCCATGTGGAGCGAATTACTTGTGGGTGTTGTGCATGGTTAGATCTGCCCTCTAGGGCTGAAGCGACTTGCATGTGTGGGGTTTGCATCCATTTTGGAGGGTTTTTATGCTGGGCGAATTAGTAAAAGTGCAGTTTTGGGTACTTTAGAGGGGATTTCTCATGATTAGCATTCATATTCTTGTTCTCCTTATTTTTGTGAGTCCATGCATAGTTTATTTGTGTGGATCGAGCATTATTGAGTGAGTTATGAATTTTTGAAGTTGCCATAATTTTCTGCAGACAAGGGTTTGACATAAAATCATATCTCCAGATCTAGGGCATGAAAATTCAGTTTTCCTGCGTGAAGTTGTTGCTAATATTTATTTAAGATTTTTGGGCACACTTATGCAATTTTTGAGGTTGAATTAACCCTAGTTTCAAGGGTTCGAATTCCCCAAACCAGCCAACTTCTGTTGTGTAAGGAGTTGCTTGGTAGTGATTAAGGGGAGTCTAAAATCAATCTTCAGTTGCTGGTTTATGACTGTCATTTTCAGATTGTGAAATTCATATTTGGGGTAGGGTTTATGAAGGTTAAAGCCCTCAAATCTATATAGGCTGATTTGCCATACTTGGGAGGATTTGCTGGTTGGTTTATGGTTGTTGCAAGATCATTTTTATGCTCTAATATTTGTGCTTTACAATTGTGTGTGATTAGATTTGTGGTGATTGCATCATTCCCAATGTGCCCTAGAAAGGGACATTACAAAGGTGGTAAGCAAGGAGGACGAAACCCTTCCTTGTTGAAGGTTGGAGAACGAAAACTCTCCAATTTGGTGGTGTTGAGGACTTCTAAGAAGACTATCTTGCTGGTTGGGCAGCTAGGGCATCAAGGAGAAGAATACCAAGGGTTTCTTCATCACTTTGGCACCCTCTCCTAGGGTGGCGACTTGGGTATAAGTGTGTTTGGGTGCCTTCTAGGGCACAATTTGGCATTCCAAGTTGATATTCAGGTCTCTCTATATTTATAAGGTTGATCTATCACTCATTTGGCATTTATTGGGGTTTGGAGACCTCACTTTCAGCTCATTTTGTGGATTGTACTTCTGTTGTCATTTATTTAATTGCAGTTGGGTATAATTTCATAATTTGCACATGTTTTGGGATGCTTTGGCTTGGTGTTTATTCCATTAATTGAATATAATATTTAGAAGAATTTGTGCACCTATTTTCAGCTTGTTTGGAGGGTGTTTGATGCCCTAAAAGTGTAAATTCAGTTTGCTGCTAGGGTTTCTAATATTTTTCAGATCTGCTGTCATAAAAATCAGATTACTCTCAAGTGGGATTGGTGTTATTTCTTTGTTTTTCAGTTCAGCCCTAGAAAGGGATAATACAATCCCATGCAAAAGGATCATGTAATGATGCAGGAAGGAGCACTTCCGCATGAAGTGGAGGAGATGCTAGGTGAGTATGTGGATATCATGCCAAAAGATATTCCAAATAGATTGCCACCTATGCGCAATATCTGTCATCAGATGGATCTGATTCTAGGGTCTAGATAATCGAAAAGTTTGCAGATAAGTTGACACCTATGGAAAATGAGGAAGTGATGATGCAAGTCCAATAATTTCTCAAGAAGGGGTTGATCAAAGAGTCTCTCAACCCATGCACAGTACCTGCAGTATTAGCACCAAAGAAAGGAGGTGAGTGGAGGATGTGCATTGATTTTAAAGCCATCAAAAATATTACCATCAACCATAGACTTCCACTGCCAAGCATGGATGATTTGATGGATTGTTTAAGTGGAGCACATTACTTCACAAAGGTTGATTTGAAGAGTGGGTTTCGCCAGATGAGCATAAGGAAAGATGATGAATAGAAACCTGCTTTTAAAATGGATTGTATGAGTGGTTAGTCATGGCATTTGCGCTAGCTAATGCACCGGGAAGGTTTAAGACTTTCTCGAATGAAATGTTGAAGCCTTTTCTAGGTAAGTTTGTCATTGTGTATCTTGATGGCATTCTCATTTTTAGCAAAACATAGGAAGAACACTTGGCTCATTTGTGGAAAGTGTTATAATGTTTGCACGAGGGTAAGTTGTTGGTCAATTTGAAAAAGTGCAATTTCATGAAGAGAGAGTTGGTATACTTGGGATTTTTGATATCTCAAGCAGGATTGAAGATGGATCCTAAAAAGGTGTGAGCTATAGTTGAATGGCCATCACCCAAGAGTACATTTGAAGCATGAAGTTTCCATGGTTTGGCAATCTTCTACTAGAAATTCATACAAGACTTCAGAGGTATTTGTGCACAAATCACAAAAGTGATGGGGGGAGATAAGAAAAAAATTGCATGGACAGTGGATGCAAAAGCAGGCTTTTGGAAGTTAAAAGAAGGTCACAAAGCGAAGAGTGTTGGCTTTGCTTGATTTTAACAACGTATTTCATGTTGATTGCAAAACAAGTGGATCAGTTGTTGGAGCTGTGATAAGTCAAGGGGGAAGGCCCATTGCCTATTTCAGCGAGAAATTGAATTACGCACGGAGAAATTATTCGGTCTATGGTTAGGAGTGTTATGCCATAGTGCAAGCTTTGAAGAAATGTAGGTACTATTTGTTGCCCAAGGAGTTTGTGTTGTACACAAACCATCAAGCACTGCAATTCATCAACAGTCAATGCAAGTTAAACCACAAACATCCGAAATGGTTTTATTTCTTGCATAGTCACTCATTAGTCTTGAAACATAGAAGTGAGAAGCCAAAAAGAGTTGCAAATGAGTTGAGTAGAAGATGTATCATGTTTTATTCAATGAAAGAACTCTACACAAGAGATAAAGATATAAGAGAGGCATGGAGAGCATGCGCAGAACCAATGAGCATTGATTGCATGTCTTGGTTAGATAATTTATTATAGAAAGGGTTGTCGTTTAAAGGCACGTAGTTATGTGTAACAAGAGGGTCAATGCAAGAGAATTTGATCCAAGAGAAACATATTGGAGGATTAGACGGGCATTTTGGTATTGACATGACCTTAGTGCAGTTAAGTGAGGTACTATTGGCCACACATGGCTACAAATGTGTGTAAATATGTACAAAGATGCAAAATTTGCTAACTGGAAAATAGAAAGAGCCAAAACGCAAGGTTATATCAGCCACTCGACTATGGATTTTGTTTTGGGTTTTCCTAAAACACAGAACGGTCATGATTCTATCTTTGTTGTAGTTGATAAGTTTTCTAATATGGCCCATTTTATTACTTACGAGAAGACTAGTGATGCTACGCATATAGCTAACTTATTTTTTAGGGATGTTGTTAGACTACATGGATTGCCGTATAGTACTGTGTCGAAAAGAAACACTGAATTTGTGGGTCACTTTTAGAGGACCTTGTGGAAGAAGTTGAACACTAAGTTGTAGTTTAGTTTTGCATATCATCTACAGACGGATGAATAAATGGAAGTTGTCAACAAAGCCTTAATAACTTGTTGAGGTGCTTGGTCGAGAGAGAAGGCAGGGACATGGGATTTAGTCCTTGTGCAAGCGGAGTTTGCATATAATAACTCTATGAACAGAAGCACTAGGAAGTCACCTTTCCAAATAGTTTATGGACTAAGTCCAAGGTTTGTACAAAATTTTGCGACCTCAAGGAAGAAAGAGGGAAGCATGTAGAAGCAAAAGACTTTGCACACCACATTAATGATGTGCACGTAGTTAGAGGAGAGCAACACTCAATACAAGTAGCACCGCAGATATGAAAAAGAAGAAAGAAAGAATTTGGAGATGGAAACATGGTTCTTGTGCACTTGTGCAAAGAGAGGTTCCTTAGACAAACATATGATAAGCTGAAGTGGAAAAAGATTGGGCCATGCAAAGTTGTACGGAAGATTGTGACGAATACATAGGAGATAGAGCTACCTAAAGGAATGGACATTTCACCTATCTTCAATGTTGTAGATTTATACCCTTATCATGAAGGGCACACAAGTGGTGAAGTAGATAGCATTGAAATAGATTAGAGGCACCAATGACCCGAGCAAGTGCGCAACAAGATTGATGAAATTTTGGATGCATGTGTTGGAAAGGCAACATGCAAAAAGGAATACAAAGAATATCTAGTAAAATGGAGACCTTTGAGAAGTTGATGCAACATGGCTCAACGTAGCCAAAATTGCTAAACTTGGCCGATGCATTGAATACCTCATGAAACACACATGAGAAGGGGCTCATGTTTCTTTTTGGGTTGTACAATGGAGGAGCATCCGGGTTCACTGGCAATCTTGCATCACCAAAAAGAGTTACAGTTGGCAGAATAAGCTTGCACAATATTGCATAGCTTTATAACTTTGTGTAGTCTTGTGCATAGTGTTACTCCGAATAATGAAGGCTTCACACAATGTCACTAGAGTCTTGTGTGGCATGTGGTATTTGAAGTTTGGAGGGAGCTTTGAAGACTATGAGCAAACTCTTAACGCACACACATTACAAAGACATGTGTTTTGTGGATCTTGTATTTTTGTGTCCCTGCACAACATCAAACAAGTTGTCACCGGACATGCGTATCTTGATCTGTTTTCTTTGTAATTGATTGACCGAGTGACTTGGTATAGTTTGATCGGACAAAAATGCACCCATGAATGATTCCCGATGACCGATAACTTGAATCGACGATGATTTGATCGTGTAGAGGAATATTTTCAAATGTATCTTTACTTCTCCCACCAGATTCTATAAATAGAGGGAGCCAAGGATTTGAGAGGCAGCCAAGACTTGGTGAAGTGCAAGAATAGCCGTAAGGGAAATGAGAAGTAAGCAATGCCAGTAGAAGTGGGGACTGAGTAGCTTGTGGTGATATTGTGTATTAGCTCCACTGTCAAGGGGTTGAGTCTGATTCAGTAGGGTCTTGCAAGTCAGGAAGCTTAGTTAGGCTTGGAGGCCAAGGAATTGTGTCCCTTGGTGGATGTTGTAGAGTACTTGTAGTTAAGGTTGTAACAAGATTGTAATGCATTGTTCCCAATTGTATAATTTTCCTCATTGATTAATAGAATAAGCTTTTATTGTTTCTCTCAAGCTGCATATTGATCTTGCATGTGTGGGGTCATCTCACTGAAAATCCCAGGCTATGTGGTCTAAGGGTCAAGACAGTCCTTCATTGGACCTTCTAACCACAACTGCGTCATGTTACATGGTAGCCATCCTCGGTCTTAAGATGGCAACAGAAACCACACCTTGAATGTATAATTTAAATTAGCATATCTATGTCCTAGAACTACACTGATTTCAAATCCTTTTCCGATTCTAATGAAGAATCCTTTCTTTCATTTCATCATAAATGCATCAAAGTATTTTAGACAGAATGACATGATGAGAGGGGTATAGCTTTTGCAGTTCGCATTTATGCTTTTTTTTTACCATTGCATATTACATCAGAAACAATATAACTTAGAAAATATCCATCCACTATTCATAGGTAATTATTTTCTAGCCGCCAGTTATGACTTGTCTTTGAAATCAGATCTGTCCAATATACCTACATCATGTACTGGAGAAGGCGTGTATGGTCTAGATCTGTAACGTGTTGAATAGTGAAGCCTGCCTGCTGCTGCTAAGTAAAACATAGGAGAGCTTGTTGTTCAGCAACTATTCATCCTGGTACAGAACTCAGGGCTCAGGTGTGTGGTCAAAAGCCATGAATATGACCATTCTATAAGAAATCATACATTTGTTACACACTTGCTCATCCCACCGTTATATCCACTCTCAAATAAGCCTATTTCAGCATCCTGGCCATTATTTTGCATGTTTGCATTAGGTATATTTTGTTAATTTTCTGCTACGTGATTATTTTCTCATGGCCAATTTTGATTTGATTCTGAAAGCGTAATTAATTATGAGTCAAGTGAACTCTCTCCTAATGTTGCTCCCACCCCTATATAAAAAGAGGGTAGATTGTTATGCCCTTAATCTACAATGTGCATTGGGGTATGTATGACTGATTTGTGGCTAACATAATCTCTAACCTTGTCATATCACATTTCTCTATGTTTGCATATTAGTAGTAGTGTCGACCTATGCAGTAACCATAGCCTAAGTAAGGTATATATGGGAGGAAGGGTAGTACTTGATCATCATTGTGTATTCTATTCCTATTGTAAGGTTGTGGAGGTTGCCCTCTCGAAGTGGCCAAGTCATATATTTTGTTCTGTTGTCCATCAAATATCAAGTATTTCTTCTATTCTACTATTATAATTGCAAATTATTGCTATTGTTCTAATTTTGTGTTTGGCTATGTGATCTATTCTTGATGCACCTAAGTAATTTCATTACGAGCAGTATCAGATTTCTGATTTGGGAGAGGTTTTCAGCAGCCAATATTTTTTTCAGGCCTAACATTTGTTTTGAGGGTCACACAACTAGAAAAAAGGCTCACAGTTTGGAAGCAATTTGTTTTTATGTCACTGCAATATTGTTCAAGGAAAGTGAAAAAAACTGAAATTTTTTTGCAACCTTGTGCAAAATAGCAATCATTGGATTCATATTGGCGAGACAATTGCAACAAAACTAGCTGCTGATAACCCTTTTTGGGGATTTTTTTCCTTTTTGCAATAGCAGTTGCTGAATTCATCTCAAGGAAGCGATCACAACTATATAATCCACTAGTAACCCAATTTTTAGCCCTAATCCCCGCAACCGTAAACCCCAACCTCAACCCTAAAACTTAAATCCTAAACCATGAACACTAAACCCTAAACCCTCACCCTAGAACCTCAACCTTAAACCCTAAACCATGATAGGGAGGTCAACTAGAGGTCAAGGAAAAGGTTCCTCCACTCTTAAAAGACACCATGCAACGATGATGTTTATTTTGAATGTCCCAATTAATTTAGAGGCTTCAATAATAGTTTCCCAATTCTAGGAAGAAGTCCAAAACATGGCGAAAAAAGATGATTTGGATGCAATCAACATCAACTTGAACACAATGCATGTAGAATTTTGTGCACAGTTTACAGCTATCCAAACAATCTTGGTTGCTCTATGAGCACACATTCTAGTCGTTCCCATCTAGTTCACATAGGATCTTCAAGCAACCTAAATCCAAATCCAATGCAGACTCAAAACTCTATTGAATCCAATACAAGGGTTCTAAACATGCTACCAAAGGTGGATATGTGCAAGTTTGATGGGAAGGATCCGGTCACATGGATCAATCAAATGGAGAATTTATTTGATTTATATCAAACCCTTTGTGCAGTCTCTAGTGATAATGGCATCTTTGTATCTGAAACCAGAATAGTTCATTTGGTATAGATGGTTATGTGCTCAAAAGAAGAAGGGCTCAACATTCACATGGTCAATGTTCGCTAATGAACTACAACTGCACTACCACAATAGTGTGACAAAGAACTACTTCAGCTAGTGAGCAAAATTGCGGCAAATAAGGCCCTATGAAAGATTATATTTAGCGATTTAAGAACATATCCTCGCGAGTGGAGGGCATCACAAGGATAACCCCAATGACTTGTTTTTAGGTGGGTTCAAGGATAACATCCAACTCAATGTTTGCACGTTTAATCCGAAGTTCAATGTCAAAATCCATGGTATTTACTTGTCAAGCAGAAGAAAGGGCTTTGTTCAAACGATGGACATGTTGACTAGCAAGGAGCGTAGTACTCCAATCCAATCATTCCCTCAGCCTACCAAACTGAATCAACAAATTGAAGAGACATGGTCAAAATGGTTGTGTTTCAGCTGCAACAAGTACAGTCAAGGACATAAATTTGCTGAGAAGATATTGTTCTACATTGATGGTGCCAATGAAGAAGCAAATGAGGAAGACATAGGTGAGTTCAAGAAGAAACCAGGGAAGAGTAAGAAGACTCCCAGCCAGTTATTTCATGTCATTAACTTTCAGGAATTAGCACTCAAACACTAAAAGTGGTGGGTTTATTGAAGAAACAAAGTGACAGTGTTAATCAACTCAGGAGCAAATACAACCTCATCAACAATAAGTGGGCAGCATGCTTGAACTACTTTGTTTACTCAACTCCAAAATTTGGGTCATGATTGCAAATGGAGGCATAGACAATTGTTAAGAAAAATGTCATAGTATTAAGATCTATATGGGTGAGTACAAGTTAGACTCTCTTATGTTTTCCATTCCAATGGGAGGAGCAAATTTCATTCACGGGAGTCAAATGGCTCACAACCATAAGAACGATTGGGATGAATTTCCAGGAGTTCATGCACTTTCACTCTGAGGGAAAGAAATTTGAACTTCCTAGGCTACGTGTAAAATCCCCACTACTAGTTAACTCTCATCAAATGTAGAAGTTTCTCAAGAAGGGTGCAAATGGGTTTTTCGCACAATTATTTTCCTTGAAGTGCTTCCGACAAATATTTCTATGCTGCCTACAATCAGTTCTTGATAACCACTCCAATCCCGGATACCCCAGATTTTGTGAAGACCTTCATTCTCGAATGTGATGCATCAAGGTATGGAATGGGAGCTATACTCATGCAAGGGAGGACGACCCATCACATTCGAGGGTCAAAAGCTCAAAGAGAAGAATCTGCTAAAGCCCATCTATGAGAAGGACATGATGGCTATACTTCATGCCTTCAAACAATGGAGACCATATCTGATGGGTCAATACTTTAAGGTGAAGACAGATAATGAGTCTCAAATACTTCTTGGAACAGAGGTTGTCATCTAAAGAACAACAAAAATGGGTCACAAAAATGTTGTGTTAAGACTTTGAAATCGTATCTAAGAAAGGGACATAAAAATATAGTGACATATGCACTCTCTCGGAAGGATGAGCGCACAGAAGCACTTCTATGTGCAATGTTTGTCCTACAAGTTTGACTAAGTCGATGAGGCCAGATCCCAATGGGAGAACGATGCAGGTACACAAGTGGTGATTCACAAGCTCCAACATGACTCAAGTGAATCTAACAATTGTTTTTGGAAAGGAGACACCTTATGGTAAAAGGATAGGTTGTACTTGGCAAAAATTCAATCTTATAACAAAAGTTTCTTGCAAAGCTACATCCATCTCTAGTATGGATTCCTTAAGACTTATAACAAGATCAAGATACATTTCTTTTGGGAAGGACTCAAGGGGATGTCCAGAAATTTGTGGTAGAATATATAGTGTCAGCAAAACAAGGGTGAGACAATAAAAACCAAGTCTTCTACAACCCCTATGTATTCCAAGCCAAAGGTGGGAGGAGGTTTCCATGAATTGCATCGCATGGTTGCCGAGTCAAAAGGGAAAAATGTCATCATGGAGGTTGTAGAGAGAATCACCAAATATACAAATATTTGAGTCTTCTCACACCCAATTGTTACCAGCACAGTAGCATCAATTTTATGGACACAGTTCATAAGTTACATGATACCCCTAAGATCATAGTAAGTGACAGTGATCCTACGTTTACAAGTAATTTTTGGACTCACTTATTTTCATGTTTGGGTGCTTAATTGGCACATAGCTCGTCATATCAACCTCAATGAGATGGGCAAACAGAGGTGTCGAAGGATATCTGCATTGCTTTGCTGCAAATAAACAAGAAAATGGGCTTAATGGCTTCCTCTAGCAGAATGGTGGTATAACACTTCCATACCTAATCTAAATGTCTCCATTTGTGGCATTGTATGGGTACCAACCACCATCTACCACCTCTTCCTTGAGGGAACAGCCAAAGGTTTGAGCTGTGGAAGATCATATTTAACACCAGCTAGAGGTATTAACCAATCTCAAGGAGAACTTGGTAAAGGCACAAAAACGACTGAAGCAGCAAGCTCATCAGCACTGCAGTGAAAGGCAGTTTGAAGTTGGGGATTGGGTCTTTGTGTGGCTTCATTCATATAAGAAAATGTCCTTGAAGCAATAGAAGAAGGATAACAAGTTGGCTCCTAAGTATTACGGTCCTTATCAAGTCTTGCAGAAAATTGGCAGTGTAGTGTACAGGCTAAAATTACTTGAGTCTACATGAATACATCCAGTATTCATGTTTCCTGCTTGAAAAAGGTCATTGGACAGTGAGTATCAGCCCAAACAGAGTTCCCAAAGCTTAATGAGGAAGGCAAAGTCGTCCTAGAACTTGAGGAGATACTTCAAACATGCACTAAGAAGCTGTGAACAAGAGTGATTCTGGAGTATCTGATCAAGTAGAAGAATCTGACCAATGAGGATGCAACATGGAAGGATGAAGCATTCATACAAAAATACCCAGAGTTAGTTAACTTTGAGGACAATGTTGATTTTAAGGGGAGGGGCATGCTACGCCTTAACCTATAAAGTGTATTGGGATATCTATGGCTGGCTTGTGACTAACATAATCTCTTGATTTGTCATATCGCATTTCTCTATGTTTGCATATTGATAGTAGGGTCGGCCTTTGAGTAACCATAGCCTAAGTAGGGTATATATAGGAAGTAGTGGTTAGTACTTGATTATCATATTGCAGATCCTATTCTTATTGTAAGTTTCCCCCTCAAAGTGGCCAAGTCATATATTTTGTTTTGTTGTCTATCAAATATTGAGTACTTGTTTTATTCTGCTGTTATAATTGTGAATTACTGCTATTGTTCTATTTTTGTGTTTGTCTATGTAATCTATTGTTGAATCTACCTAGGTAATTTCAGTACATAGATAACCCACTGCCCACCCCATATAGATGAGGGATATAGGGCTGTTGGTCCCTTACGTATAGAATCTAAAGTCCTCTCCCACTGGCATATCTATATATAGGGCCATAGATAGTTCAGGCTAAGCATGTCATATAGACTCGCTGTAATCATTTATGGTCTGGATCTGCAATGTGTGGAATAGTGGGGTCTGCCTCCTGCTAAGTAAAACATCCGGAGAGCTTGATGTCCATTATTAATAGGTGATTAATTTTCCAGTGACCAGTTTCAACTTGTTTTATAAATCATTATTTATTATGAGTCAAGTGGAGTCTCTATGGCCATCGTCATTTATCATTAGACACCCCTTTTGGCAGGCTACAACATTGGTTGGGAGGAAGGTATGTTTGGTCCGGATCTGCAACATGTGGAGTAGTGGAGTCTTTCTGTTGATGCTAAATAAAACATAAGTAGAGCTTGTCGTTCAGCAACTTTCTATACTGCTACAGAGTTCAAGACTCGGGTAAGTGTTCAAAAGCCACAAATAGGACCATTCTAAGATAACATTTTACATCTGCTACAGGCTCACTCACTCATCCGACCACTGTTTTCACTCTCAAATAAGCCTATTTCAGCATCCCGGCAGTTATTTTGCATATTTGCATTGGGGATTGGGACTGCAACATCTGTTGGATAAGGCGTGTTTGGTCCGGATCAATTGGAGAAGGTGTGTTTGATCCGGATCTGCAACATGTGGAGAAGTGGAGTCTGCTCACTGCTGCTGAGTAAAACGTAAGTAGAGATTGTTGTTCAACAACTTTCTATCCTTCTACAGGCTTCAGGACACGGGTGAGGGATCCAGGACCATTCTAAGAGACATATTACATCGGTTACACTCACTCATCCAACAACTGTTTCATTTTCAAATAAGCCTATTTCAGCATTCTGGCAGTTATATTGCATTATTGCATTGCGGATTGAGACTTTTGCTTGATGATTTGCTGCTAGGAAATCGGCAAACTATAATGCACAAGCACTCTTTCACCCTTTACTCCACAAATCTGTTATTAGTTGCATTCTTTGGGTAAAACATGGGAAATAAAGCATCTGTAGGCAGTATCCTCTTTCTTTTTCTTTTTGCATCGAAAGATAAACTAAATCGCTTTTTTTTTTTTTTTTTGCAAATGTAGGCATCACACTAAAATAAATAGAGGAAAGAACTAGGCTAGGTCTGCTGTATTTTCTGTTTCACCTCTTACACACCACCAATTCCAAAGAACACACTTGCAGGGGGCTTGAGCACAACAAAACATCCAAGAACTTTGAACTGAGAACACAAAACAGAACACTCGTGAACTTTCTCTTGCTCCTAAGACCCAACTGTTCTAGCCCTTTTCATTCTCTTCTAACTCCGTCCACTCCTAAAACCTCTTAAGTACAGCCCTTCCCTTTATCAGTACAGTGTGGGATCAATCATTGGGATCCTTCCATTAGGCCTGCACATCAATGCTTGGTAATAAGGTCCCATGAATGCTTGATTTGCATCTATTGGGGATCATCTAGAATTACTTCTTTCCTTACCCTCTATAGTATCCACCCATCACTTGTTTCCACAAGCTATTTTGCACTTATTCAAAATCCCTCCTTCAAAATTATCTACATAACAAGGGACCAGTTTCGTAGATTAACTATATCCTGCCAAAAGTCTCTTACGGTTTACCTCTAAGAAGGATGTTGTTTTCGTATTTGGCCTTCAAGTTTTGGTTCCATTTAATGCAATAGCCATATTACCTTTCTCTCTTTGTTGCATGAAGGAAATGACCATGTTTACGATAGACAATGAATTATAACTAATCTCAACCATCTCAGAATTGCATTGTCTGATCTGTACATTCCTGCTAAAGTATCATGGAAAGTAGTTGAAATGGTCATATGGCCTTGTTTATCAGCCAAAGGATCTTTGCTAGTCCTAGTCGTTTTTAGTATAGAGTTTATTTCTTGAATTAAGGACCCATTTCCTCCAAGTGACCATTGGTTCACAAGCATTTGCCAGGAACCTTGGTCAGTTTCCAGCTCCATGTTATATAAATCATTCTTGCTTTTAAGAACAATCATTTTCATTTAAAGAAAGTCTTTTTTTGGATATGTAGTTAATACATATTATTGTTTAAAAATTTATGTATCAAATATGTAAAGACATCCTTTGATATGGCCAGTGTGCTAAAAAGGGATGAAACAGAATCTTTTTCCTGACAACCAACTGTGGTAACTAGGTAGAAAGAGAGATACATGGAAAAATCGAAAGAGTATCAGTAGATCAATGATGGAAAAGATCACCAACCATGGTCCATTAGGCTAAAACAATTCGACCTGTGTGACCTTTTGGTCTTGTGGTAATTTGCTTTCTTGTAAATGTCTAATTGTCAAAGAGGCTAAAGAATAACTGCAGCACTGCATCACTTTGCTGATAGCTGCAGCATGCTGTACAGAAAATCTGTGTTAAAGCTTTTGGTGCCTGGCATGTATTATCAGTCAGCTTCTACGGATGATTTATATGGTGTTTTTAAAATATAGTCAGTTGGAAGTCTGCACACACTATGACTCATACCAATCTGCAAGGTATCCTAGCCATGAAAGATTTTTCTGAAGAGGAAGCTGATGGTATGGTCTTTACTCTTTCCAGCTGTTTGGTAAACTGGTAGAACATTATTTTCATTCGGCTTCCTCAATGCGGTTTATCGATTACTAGAAGTAAATGCTACTCTATAAACATATGAACCACCATTGCGTAGTTTTGAGAAACAAAAACTTCCGTGACACAAGAAAAGTTCTACATATGATATATTTTTTATCTGGTAATATGTGTAGTGTATGACATATCAGCAATGAACACGCGCCAAGTAAGTCATAAAGATCAAGACATATATGCAGAAGCTCTTACCAAGATGTAATAGTCTAATTAGAATTCGATATATGCTAATCAGACCAAATTTTAAAGTCTAGTGCTAAATATAACAAAAAACCAATCATGAAACAAACCTTAAACTAAAAACAGCACAATAATTAATTTTCTTCGGTATTTTACCCAAAATGTTGTTCCTCATTCCTCAGAAAATAGTGCATAACCAGCTTTAGGATAAACATATAAAAACTCAAACCTGATCATCAGAATGAAGATGGTGCCGATAAAGCAATGCATCCCACTTTATCTTCCCATCATGAACAGGTCGTTAACCAGAGGAATTGTCCGACCATTTGACACCATAAAAGATTGTAGAAGATCAGTTTCACTTCCTGCTGCATCAGTTGACAAGTAAATCACAGGCGCATTGGACATCTGGACCTTCCGAAGAATGCAATCTGCAGCCTGAGGAATGGGAAAGAAGCAACTCTCTTCTTTCGAATTACTGCCATGAAAGGCCAAGAGCAGCATGATATTAGTGATTGCTAATAAGCTTTCTGATCTCTACTCAAAAATATATAGGAACAAACACACACCCACAAGCTGACACAACCACAGATACAGACATAGACTACAGTAAAATGATTTTTGCTCAAATCAGAAATGTATGCCTGATAATACATAAAATACCAAAATGAACATATTCCTCCAACAAATCAAAGTTTGATCATTTATTAACACGTTACTTGCTTGAGAAAAAATCAACAACATCCATATTTTATCAAAGACTACTGCACATGGAATCCGGAATGCATGCGTTTAAGTGAAGATTGGAAAGGCATCTGGAAATATTCTGGAATGGTGAGGGGGTCTGGATTTTGGACTGCAGATTCTACAAGATGTATATAAACTTTGCACCATTGCAATATGACCACCTCGAACCCCCACCAGACCCTCGTCCAATGATCACTACCGCTACCACATGATGCACTTAAGTTTGATTAACTACAAGTAAGAGAAACTCGTGTGACTCATCCAAGCCGGTTCCTCCCTACAATGTCTTTATTCATATCCCATCATTTCCTATATTTATTGATCCTCCATACCATGCCCACAGTGAATTACTTAATCGTCACATAGTAGAAGCCAACTACGACAAACACATGCATTCAAAAATAATAATCATTACACAAAAGTTTGATGATAAAAAGAATGAACTGATACTAGCAGAAAATGGAATAACACACATTTCAAATGCGCCTTGCTTGTAAACCATGTCGCTCAAACATGCCGCTCAGCATGCCGATCAAACCCAGCAATTGCTTGATCAAGCCCATGTGCAATTTTCAAAAAAATCTTGTAATTGAAAAAACAGGAACCATATGTCATTGCCTTGTAAGTTTCATTCTACAATGATACAGCCATGCCAACTACGACAAACACATGCATTCAAAAATAATAATCATTACACAAAAGTTTTGATGATAAAAAGAATGAACTGATACTAGCAGAAAATGGAATAACACACATTTCAAATGCGCCTTGCTTGTAAACCATGTCATTCAAACATGCCGCTCAGCATGCCGATCAAACCCAGCAATTGCTTGATCAAGCCCATGTGCAATTTTCAAAAAAATCTTGTAATTGAAAAAACAGGAACCATATGGCATTGCCTTGTAAGTTTCATTCTACAATGATACAGCCATGCCATCACATCTATAATAACAACAAACATATCATATATCAAGACACAGAAGAAACCAGAGTTGCAGGATACAGCACCCTTACTGCTATTGTGTGCATATCTGCATGCCAGATATGGTTATGGATACATTGTGGCTCGTATACACTTCAGATACCAAAACCCAGCCGTATTGAGATACGAACCCAAAACTGAGCCATATCGGATACAGCCAGATACAGTACGCAGGCTAACTATAACTGTATCTGATTAAAAAGTTGGAAAAATTGACAAAAAAACCTTCAAAAGGCTAAATAGGTGCTAAAAACTGCAAATGACCGCCTACACTGCATTTTAGCAGCAACGATTGAGGACATGGAGGTATGAGTTCTGATTCATTGTTTTACTTCAAACTTTCACATTGCCTCTGCTCAATCTGCAATTCTTTTTGTCTGTTTCCTTTGGCATACTCTTCTTCTTTTCATTCATTTCGTCTATTTCCGTTGACCAACACAACCTGCAAAATGTTTTTAATCCAACTTCCTACCTTTCCCGTGAATTGAGAATGTAATTTGCATGTAATTTTAATCTAATGTATAATTATTTAAAATTGATAAACATTAACTATTATTTATATTTTTTTAATTTATAGTCTAGATTATTATAATATTGATATTTAAAATATATGTGCAGTATCCAACTGTTTCTGTATAAGGAGGCCTTGAAAACTAGTCATATCAACATCCACATCCATATACATGCAACTCTGACAGAAACATATCGAAAACAAAAACAATAGTTATACAGAAGAATTCCTTTGGCCACCCAAAGAAGAAAACCAGCATATTAAACAGACCAAAATGATGTGAGAAGTTGTGAATGACAAACTCTAGTATAAATAAGCCCAAAACTTCATAAAAATCAGAATATAAGAATGCGCAGCCCTCTTTAAACATTTATACAGCAGAAATCCATTGGACTACATTTCTTTAGAAGACATTTTACAGCAGAAAATAAATTAGTGTTGGCAAGCTGGGCCTTCTGCATGCTGAAATTAAGACCAGTATAAATAAGCCCAAAACTTCATAAAAATCAGAATATAAGAATGTGCAGCCCTCTTTAAACATTTATACAGCAGAAATCCATTGGACTACATTTCTTTAGAAGACATTTTACAGCAGAAAATAAATTAGTGTTGGCAAGCTGGGCCTTCTGCATGCTGAAATTCAGACCAAAATTCAGAAAACTACCCCCCCAAGAGATCTGTTAGCACAGAAATCTAACAAAATAGGCAAGCCAAGAATCCATAGAATGTCAATCTCACTGGAAAATAGGTTGATTACAGCAGTGCAATCCTCCTTACAGGAACAGTCATTTATGGACCACAGCCCTTTATTAGCTCACCCTTTGCAGTAATTTACATTACAACCTTCATTCCTGACTTCACTATGCTTAATGACCTAGAACAGAGCCTCTTTCCGTAAAACAGAAATTTGAATTCAGTCCTTTCTCACTAGGAAAACAGCAATTTGATGAGAAATCAAATGAGGAATACTAAGTACATATAGAATAAACATCACAAGAGAAGTCATGACTCTTAAATGCTCTTGGATCGACCTTGAACCCTGAGTATGCAGTAGTAGCCCTCTTTGGGGGCATGTTGCTACAATCCACAGGAATGTTGACATCGCCACCTGTAGGATTCCTCAAATGACCAGCAGTTTGTTTCTCGCCTATAAATCCCTCCTCTTGGATCTGAATATAGGCATATCATACACCACAGAAAAGCTATCAATCTGAATTTTTGAAAACTGTGCGTTTAATGGCACTGAGATATCTCCAATAGTCAACATGACCTCCTAAATCCAAATGGTCAATTAGACCCTCCCTAATGCTAGTTTATGATCTTGAGGGTTTCCCTTATAACTCTACAACTTTTATTCATTTAATAACAAATTCTTAAGCTGTAACTAAATGTCTGCTTCCTAATTGCCTTTCCTTTGTTTCAAAATCACTGAGAGCTGCACCCCTTAATCTGTAGGTGAGGCTGCATATGAATGAGCAAAGGTTTGATATAGGAATACCAGTGTACATTCCCATAGGATTCTTGCTTGATATCCTAAATGTTAAAGCTGCTTGGTTAGAGAAATCTGAATCCAAGCCTGGGCTTTCCTCAGGGCTATACACTACTGGTGTCCAGGAGGCCACCCTACTTGTACTGGTAGTGGTCTAGGTAGTACCTGGTACCCTACTGTCATAGTAAATCCTAAAAACATAATAAAAAAACAGTGCTGTTCTGGGTACAACAGTCAAATACAAAGATTAAAAAAATTAAAAGAACACAATAAATAGTAGGAAAAAGTAGATAAATAACCAAACCACAGCTAGTCCTATTGCATACGGTTTTAACTAGCAATTGCACACGAGTTTGCAAAGTACGCCTGGAGGGATACCAAAGTTTAATTTGCTTTAAAAAATAGATATGCTAGTTTTTTCGATATTTCAATATACTGTGTTATTTTGTCAAACCATTCACGTACCTTCTGAACGCTTCCACATTTTGGATATGAGTATATCAAGGCAAGGATAGTAAAAATCAAGAAGAGATTTCTATAGATGAGGTCCACATACAATTGAGTCATGATCATCATCAATTGGCAAGAGTTCTTGTCCTTCCTTCACATGCTTCTTCTGCTCCTTATTGCTTACCATCCCTCTTGTTAGAACTTTATTATAACATCTCAACTCTTACATATAGATTTAAACACAGACAAGTTTAGGTGTTTGATATATATATGTTGGTGTGTGCAAATTGATTTGGTCATGAATTACTCGTCTGAAATGGTCATGATAGATTTTTTCCTTCAGATCTGGTTTAGGCCTCAGTCTTGATTCATCATTTCTGCCACAAAATTGCTAGCTGTTAGTGAAGAAATGCATGTAAATGCACATCCGTGTGCATGTATACCCATGCCTATATATTCTGTGCACGTGTGAAAGAGAGAGTGAAAGGGAAAGAATCATTTGCCAGATATAGTTTTCATTCAATATTCAAAGAATATTTTTATGGAATTGATGTTTCTGTCCACTTAACAGAAGAATCTACAACAATGATTCAATGTCCGTCTCAACAATAGAACAGGGATCAGGAATGTCAAACTGAGCCAAAACCTGGAATAAAAGAAACATCAGAACTGCAATCAAATGGAAGTACTGTGTAATTCAAAAGCCAAGAGTAGAGCTATTTTACAAGCCTACACAATATTGGACATAAAAAGGTTGAGATTATACTTCTGAGTTCATCATTTACAACCAAAACAAGCCATTTGTTAAAAATATCTATTCAGGAAATCAAAATATCAGTAATTCCATTATTCATTTATAACCTTTTAACCCTACTGAACATTAATCGCTTGGGATAGTCACTCATATGATCTTGATTATCATCCACCGTATCTTCGTATTGTGAAATAACTCGAATCTGAGGAGCTTTATAAATCTGTCTTCCCGCCATTCACTTCAACTATCATCCACAATTATTGAGTTTGACTGCTTTGAAGCTTCCGGTTCAGCGGAATCAATTACCAAGAAGCTAAAGCTCCCAGAACATTAGAATCCTGAACCTGGCTTGGACCAGCCTTCCATTTGATCAAGTTGGTTGTAGGTTATAAATCTCAGTCAAAGCTCATGTTGATGAGCATTATTTCCATTTCAAGTCAAGTTCAAATCTCATGTCCTCCGCTGCATTACTTCAGCAACCTCCTTAAATTGCATACAATATCGTTTGGCTGAGTTTCAAGGTGGTTAAATATAAACAATCTGCAGGGTGTATGGATGAAAGATTTACAAATCCCTCTCTGTTGTAAGATGCCTCTGGCGTAATGCACCAATTGCTGATTTAGATGCTCTTGATGAAGAGCAATATGATGATTTCTCCATCAAGTGCTTGAGTTTGACTATGACCATTGACTATTTTCCTATTTTGAACAGATAATACAAACCTATGTCCCTCACCTGTTCCTTTTATCTCAAAAACCCAGTAATACAACTTTAAGAGAGTTCCAAAATCAGGCTGCCAATACATTTATCTATTGCCTAACATGCAGCCAAACAAGCGAAGACTTAGCTATACTGTTGCCTTTGCCTTGGTCACAGTACACCACCTAACATCTAATACAAAGGAGTGCATACATAGAAAGGACAAACAGTTGACCATAAACTAATGACGACATCCAGGTAGTGATCAACTCCACCACTTGCCTCTCACTTGCCAGCATCTGCTTGGCTTGCTCCTGTCTTTTAAGAACCACCCTACTCCATCCTTCTTGATAGACCATCTCCACTTGCCTCCTGCTCCTCCAAATTGGGAAATCCTGCATGTCTTTTCATCAGCCGGATTGCCTTCACTGTTGCATCTCCAATCCTCCTACCTGACATAGGCACTGCATTCGCTGATTGTTGACGTAGATGCTGGAAGTTTAGGGTTGGAAGCAGGTTGTCACCCATACTTGATCATGATCAAACATAGACTTCTTCATTGCCTCCACAAAATTCACAAGCTGAAAGAAACAGCCCTCCAGGTCCTTGAAGGAAGCCATTGAAACTAGGACCATGTTTGTTGCCCCTGATATTGGAAACCTCATAGCATCAAGGATTGTTTCCAGTCCACCTCTAAACTTTGGCCTAATGAAATGGCAAGCCAAAGCATGACAACTTCTTTGTCCGGGGTATAAGACAGTAGATTATTAACAAACATGGATGCGACCTCTGAATTTACTCTGCTTCTCATCTCAGCTTCCAAATAATCAAAGCCCAAGATCACCGTAATAGCCCACAACACGTCCCATGTCTGCATGATGAAAATTATCTTTAACTTCTCCTCAGTGATAAGGATTTGAAATCTCATTTCATGCTAGGAACTGTATCAGAAACAACAAGGTTCAATTGGTGTTGGCAAGGTTAATGGTGAGGCAGGGAGGAGAAGAGTGGAGAAGGGAATGGCAAGAAAGACAAAACAACTGTTGGCTAGATTTTCTGCATAGCACAAAACCTAGGCAGTCATGAGATAAATCTCCCTCATTTAACCGGTGAGGCTCCCGTGTCAGATTTGTCAATTTAAGTATGCTAATATCTAAATGGGGTTTTACTTTAACTACTCAGTTCATGAACCATAACTGAATAATTCTGCAACAAGTAAGCAACTGTTTAAAGAAAGGAAAAGTTATAGAAGAAGGTAATTACATAAACATATAGAAGAAATGGGGAAGATGTGCATCCCAATCAGTAGATGGCAGAGCTGATTGCATGCACATAGAAGAATCCAATAGATATAAACACAGAATTCTAAAACAAAGGCAGCTCTAGATCCAGATCTAAAATAACACAAAGTTTATTAAGAGATCTAAGATTTAAAAGTAAGAAACACAGTACACCGTGACACAAAGTTCTCCGAAACCTGCTCCTTTGTATTCCTTTGCTCCAAGTGGCTCTCAGGGGTTCAGCACAAAGTCTAGAACACAAGATTGTTGCTTACAAATTCTGATTATTAACCCGGAGGTTCTTCTCCTACTTATAGAATGTAGGAGGGAAAGTACAAATGGGAAGTCTAACTGAACTAAAACACAAACAAGTAAAGATGACATTTGGCAATCATCCTCCACTAACTTCTCCTTAAGTGACACATATATCACTTAACTAATAGAATGGTTCCACATGACTTTAAGTAATGGTTGCAAAACCAATAACTTAAAGTTTTACAATTTCATCCGGGAACATAGAAAATAGAAGAAGAAAGAATAGAAGAAGTCATGCCAACTGTAATATTTATGTCTTCTTTTTGTTCTTATATCGGATATACTTGTCGAACATGTGATTCAACATCTTTCCATCTGTTTTGGCCATTGCTTCCTTCTCTGTCCTAAACTGCAGCAATCCTTCATTCAACACTTTGATGCATGCTTCCACATCTTCCAAGCTCGGCCCAAACCTCGCAATATTTGCCTGCAGCGCCACTAGCCTGCTAATAGAATTCATCGTGAAAGGCTTAGTAGCTTTATCAATTCTCTTTTGTACCATCAGAAGAGACCCTTCCAGGGAATTAGGCACCTTGCTATGAACGATCCGCGCGTATGAAGTAACATTCTTATCCACTCTTTCCTCAGTGAAAGAAATGATACTGTCTGGTAAGGATGATGTCCTACTCTCAAGTGCCTGCATCCTCTTCAGCAAAACTCTGCAGATTTCCAAACGGAAAGATACTGCAAATTCTAGCTGCTTCCCCTTCTCGACTGATCCGTCTGGTACAATTTGCTCTGCAACCAATACATCTCCTGGCAGCTTGTTGATCTCTCCCAAAGTACTCAGGTTACTCTCAGCAACTGTGTTCATATCTACGATGCTTGTCACTAGTCACGCACTGATTTCTTTGCATCATCCATAACCTTCAAAGTGGCGGTCGCACTTCTCCAAGTTGTAGATGAAGCTTTCGACGCATAATCAAATCCTTCCATTCACAATAGCTTTTACTTGATTGCTTGATCCTCCATTTCCCGCATAAGATGATCACTCACCTACTCTCAAATGGGTGAATGGAAGGCTTAAGAACCTTGGCTATGATCTCACACAACCGAGATACCTTGCTTCAAGTTCTTTCTCTCCGCCTTTTCACCGCTGCCGAAGGAATAGAGCATCCATCAATGTCTCATGCGTGTCCTCGCTTCAATCCTTCAAAGGTGGCTTCACCGAGGGGTACTTTGGTTATCGTCACATCTTCTCGCCGTGAGCTCCTCTTCCTTCTTTCCTTCCGCCGGAATTGATATCTCAAAGAAACTTCTCTCCCGAATCTTTGATGATCAACCTAGAAGTTGCTTTTAGCAACTTTAGGCCTTTGTCTCTCCCGCCTGATTTCGGAGTAGCTGCAAGTCGTGCTCCTCTAAGTTCATCTCCATTCTCGCTTCTGGAACCAACTGCGAAGCCAACCATTCCGAGAAGTTACTTCTTGGAGAATGAGAAGTCGCTGAGTGCACCACCATCTCCCGCTCTGCATCCTCTCCGTCAGAAAGTGCCACAGTGTTATGGCTGCCATCCTCTGAATCATCCAAGGACAAAGCTCTTTCGAACTCCGCCATCTGCAGCTTCAACATCTCTTCTGGAATAGGTGCTGAACGGAGTGGCTGAGGAGAGAAGATGAATGTCGCCGGATTCAGTGGAGGCATGGAAGTGTCCTGCTGCTGCGGTGCAATAGTTGGTGAAGTACTGGGTGCTGGAGAAGCTGGAACCAAAGTCATGTCCGTGGAAGTGATCTTCTCCTTAGATTGAGATCTTCTGTGTACTTTCAACTTCTCAGACTTTCTGCTGCTTTCTCCTCCGTGCTTCCGCTTGAGGGAATCTCCTGCGCCGAAGTTGCCTCGTGACTTGATTCATCAATGCTTCATCAAGGCAATATCCCTTCACAATGTCAAACTAGCTTTGAAGTATTCACCAAAACAGTCCGCATCTTTCTTCAAGTGTATGGCAGCCTCCTATGTTATCCTGAAGTATGGCTTTATCTCCTCCCATTTGATGGTAAGTGTCAAGTACCACATTCCCATCATCTTTAAGATCCGCAGGTATCCGCGCTAGTCCAAAGTCGAACACTTGCTTTGCTGATAGCCTGCTGAAATCTCTCTTTCTAACCTCGTACTCACTTTTGCACTTCATCCAGAAATCTTCTAATGAAGGCACATGTGCGTACTCCTAGGAGATTGTCTTCCTGGCTACTCCAAATGGATCGAAGTTTAGCCGTGTCGGGAAGAACTCTTGCTCATGCTCGGATAACATCTACGTCTCCATCCCCCAAGCTCTATGAATGCTAATGCAGCTGTAATATCCCACAGTGATTGGGAAGAAGCCCGTAGACTTGTGCCGCTTTGACTGAAGGTCGTGTAACTCCACAAGTTGCCTGCTCAGCTCCATGGCGATCAATCTATCATTCGGATACTTGGGCATCTTTATTGGTTCTCCAGAAAAGCCCGTAACCCTGAGGTATGTGAAATCTGCAAACCCGTAACCCCGAGGTATGTGAAATCTACAAATCTGAATAGACACAATCTTGGACACGGCGCTTCCCATGCTTCCTCACACTTACCGGTTGGCCTTCAAGTCTTTGTCTAGCCTGCAGATGAAATCGTAGAAGAATTCATCATTGACCACTTTGAAATCTTTCTCGCACGCAGTACAGTTAAGCTGCGGGTTAGCACTCAAAATGGGGTCCTTAGAAAGAACACCACATCTATCCAGCTTGGAAAAGACGCCTTGTGAAGTCGCAAGATACACCAAGTAGAAGTCATTTTGAAGCTGAAAGTACGCTTCACGTTCCGGAGTTGCTCACCAATGTTGTTGCTAATAATTTCCGACCAATTGATTATGGAATCAACCTTGTTGACTTCAATGGTCCTGATGAAAGCATACATCCATGTACGGAAAGTGTAAGCATTCGCCTCGCCATTCATCCTGCATAGCAATTTGACAACATCATCTACCTCCTGCACCAAATTGGACCGCGGAAGAGTTCTTGGGAACTTTGAAGGAGATCTAGGCTTCTTCATGTATCGGCTATTCATTATGCTCACGCAATCAGCTCTATGCTTCTCCCACCTGCGCCGCATCCTGAAGACTAATGGAAGTCACCACCTTTCGCACTGGAATCTTCAAACAATAATTGATGAACTCTGCGTCCAAACGAATTATTGTCTTTCCCGTAGCATCACGCACTGATCTGGATGAAGGATGGTAAGATCTAGCGCACTCCATAACAAACTCTGGCAACTGGGTTGTACATGGAAAGGTTGCAGCTCGATAATTCCACTGCTTTTAACCGCACGCATGAGTGAAGTCTTTCCCGCTCTGGATCTATCAATCAATTCGGAAAGAGGTTCCGGACCTAGATCTGTGTCTCCTATGTCTGCAAGTTTGGAAGCGATGTGGATTTCTCAAAACTAGTGCTATCTAGACAATTCTTTTCGATTCGGAGGATATATGCGAGGATAATGTATCGACATCGATAAAAACTCCTTTTCTTATGTAAAGCACCTGTAATGAATTCCTGCAATTAATTCAGACAAAAATGGCCACCGGAGCATGAATAGTGAATTTTAATTGTAAAAATCTGCACTTTTCAAGCCTGCTGCCCCAAAAATTGATGTTTAATTTGCACATAAAGAGAGCATGAATCCTTTCAACAACACCTGAGCACCTGTAACACCTATGCAAACAATTATGCAGACAAAGATCAACCTCCTTCAAAGCATGCGCCAAATCTGGAAGCTTTTAGCCTTGTTACCACCTTGCCTGAGCAAAATCCTTCTTCAAATGGGGGCGCACTTTTCCTCTTGGCTGCAATTCTTTACCTGTGAATTAAATAATTCACCCATATGGCAGCCCATGCTTATATAACCCTCACAATTCTATAATTAATAATTGCCCTAACAATTAAAGGTAATTAATTAATTAAAAATCATGCTTTTCTCTTTAAAAATAGCATGTTTAAGGACAGCCATCCAATAAATTAAATTAATCCAATTTAATCATTCACACTTCACTTCACTTAAGCTTCACAGTGTGCCTTGACCATAGCCACTGAAAATAGAATTTAATTTAATGATTTAATGCCTTAAAAATCATTAAATATGTCCCAAATGGGGCGCACTTTTTGAAATGAAGGGGGCAGCCTTTAAATGAATTAAATTTAATCCATTTAATCCATTTAAATCTATTTCTTTTATTCCCCTTTTGACTTGTTGACTTCTTCCAAGCTTGGGCGCACTTTTTAGAAGGATAAATTAATTAAAATAATCACTTAAAGGCTGCCAACATCTCACCAAAGGGGGCGCACTTTTTTGCACAATATAATTCTATTTTTAAGAATTTTCCACAATGGGATTCTTTACCCTGCAAGGCAGCCCCGGAAATCCCATGATTCACTTAAGTGATTTGACTTTGACAATGGGATTATTTACCCTGCAAGGCAGGCAATAAAATCCCATGATTTCACTTAAGTCACTTTCCTTTTATTTTATCATGGGAATTTTTACCCAAAGGCAAATAAATTCCCCGCCTGTAGCCTATAACTTTCCCACCGGCAGCTTAAGTGAATTTTATATCACGAGAAAAGTACCGCCAGGCAAGTATAAAATTCCCACCTTGCCTGCTGCTTCCATTTTTCCCATTGCAACTTAAATCCTTTGTTTTCCAAAAATGCACCCGACCCCGCAGGGGCTTTTCCGTGCACGACTTCACTTTTTTCCAATGATCCGCACTCTCCGATGGCGACTTCTCCGGGCATAACCTGCGTATATGTTTTCCAACTGCTCCAGGCAAAAATCGGGCTTACTCGAAAGGAATTGTTCTAGAGAAATTTCACAGAAAACGAAACGGGACAACACAAAAACACGAAAAATTGCCAAAAGTTACAAATAAAGCCCAAAACTTATTCCAAGTTAAAACCCTTTTGGTACATAGGAATAATGACATGTTCAATCATAATAGAGTTAAAACGGAGCGCAAATAGCTTCATACGGGGCTCAAAATAATTAAATACAAATTTCCCGCAAACAAATCCCGACGACAAAATATAACAATTTTGGGCATCTGGGTATTTGGTGAAAAAGGCTAATATGGCTCTTTGGGAATATCTTGACGCAATACAAGAACTTTCAGGCAATAAAAACACAAAATGACCCATTATTTTATAAGTACAAAAAAATCGAATAGGGTAGTCGCAGATTTCAAGATGAAATCTGGGTGACACCACAACCTCGGGACATGTATACACCATATTTTTGACGCTTGCTAACCATTTCTTTTGTGCGGGGCTGCTGATGCATTCTCCTCCTGAGCGGTTGCCTTAAGGAGCCTGTCGAGATTGGGGTATGATCAAACTTTGTCATGTGGACTAGACCACAACATTTGAGAGATGTCGCTATTAGCCTTAGTTACCCTATACATGCCTCGTTTCTTCCCTTTGTTCACACATTGCACTCATTATGTCTACTTGTCCCATCATGTTCACTTGTTTCCTCTTGTTGCATACTATTATACATTCTTTCGATCACCCGGACCTTCCTCACTTACCCCATTCACATTTTGGCCTTCGCTCCTCATGATTTCAGCCCATGACCTTAGGGCACACCCCAAAGCCGACTCCATCGCCCATGGGTGACAAAGACCTATTTTGGCTTTTCCATAGCTGATGCCATCACCCACGAGCGATCGCGTCGGGTATATATGCCCCCATGTTTTCTTAGTAGTTTCACCAATTAACAATCATTTGAACATGCCTATACTTACTTTTCCTCGCACTATTTTGTACCACATGCACACTTATCGGGCGACTTTGTAGTCTTAAAGGTTACTTCTTTTGCATTTGGATCACCATAGTAAGTTAGGAATGGAGATCTTCTTGTTGAGCTTTCTCCTTCTCCACCCATAGTGATTCTCCTGTTGTCTCTGGGAGGATTATGCATCAACGGTCACACATACGCTACAAGTAAGTATTTCTAACTCTCTTTAGTCTTTCATTTTGTATGCTTATACTAGTTGGTATTGGTCATTCATTGTTATAGATTACGATATATGAGGGTTTGCTTTGATCTAGTGCTTTGTCTTATTATTATTATGCCCTTGGATTTATCCACCCCTTGGTTATCTCTCTTCTATTTCAGAATCCTAGTAGGATACCTATCTTTATCTTGGTTGTAGGCTTTGAAACCTATAGCTATCCTAGGGCTAGGGCTATTATCCTCTAGATTTACTACTTTAGCGCTACTTGAGCACCTTCATATTTGCATGGTGTGGTTGGTCTTAAATCGGATCCCTACATTTGAGAACCCATTTGGGAACCTCTCTTTTACCCATAGAGCGCCGATCTTGAGAGCTTGAACCCCTCCATCACACCATTTTATGCCAACATCTAGTTCTCATCATTTCCCCTCGTCCCCTCCCTTCATGATACCCGTCCATAACATGTTCGCACGGATCTCTAACAGATTGATGATTCACTCTTTCCGACACGATTAGAAGTTCATCGAGGCATCCATATCATCCAAGATAACCTCGAGGACCTCATGATTCACTCTCGCCAGCAAATCTTACACGACGTTATTGACATCATCAACAATGTATACCAATCATTCGCCCGCCTTCATTGAGACATTTTCTTAATTATCTCCCACTTGGGTTTATCCTTCCTACTTGGGTTTATACAGTCATTGCTTCCTATCTCGTATACTATGGTAATTTCATCTATCTCCCACTTGGGTTTATTCACATGGCTTCCTACCTTAGATACTATGATCCTCCTCTTATCTCCCGCTCGGGATTTCCCCTATCACTTGGGTTGGCCCTATCATTGGTTCCCATCCCATCCTCTCTCATTCACAATTCCTACTCTATCAATCTTAAAAACCTTTTATCATTCCATTTTTCTTAATCATAAATGCCCATACATTTGTGCATACATAAGAAAAGGGAATCATAAAAGTAAACATACATCAACATCACCACACAATCTCAACAAAATAGTGGTATCTCATATATATATATATATATATATATATATATATATATTTCATCATTTCTAAAAATATACAATCAAGCATCCTCCCGAGATGGAGCTTGGCCAATGTTTTGAACCGATGGTGCTCGACTTGTCGCACGTAGGGATTGTGCCAAGGGACGTGGCTCTGACCAAGCCTTTAAGCCTCTCCCTTTGCTCTATCCATCCGAACCTCAAAATCCACAATACGGGTGGCATCGGTCACCTAACACTCTGTCACCCTTTGTGTATCCGATAGCCTCACCGCTTGCTCGCATGCCAAGCCGATGCCCGTGCCTAAAGAAGGCTCTCCACCAAGAACGACATATCTCCTGTGTACTTTCACTACTACTAGAGTGTCTCTATACTCTTTGAACTTGCGAGTCAGCTTCTCCACTAGTCTAAAGGCACCCACTAAGTCTTTGTTTGTCACCAACACTAGATCCACCATCACGGTCGTATCCATAAAGTCCAAGACACCGTCCCACAATCTTGTGATGTGCTCCTCAATCATCACACGCCACTCATCTGTGGTCCGCCCCGCAAAATAATGTTAGGATTATGTTAGTGTTAACATTATTTGTATTTAGTTTATTATTATATTATGAGTTGTTTAAAACAACTCATAATTATAATAGTCATTATTTGGTTTGTAATAACGAGTTGTTAAAACAACTCATGGGTTGTTTCCTACATTATAGGAACAACCTCTCCTACATATTTGTGAAGATTCCAGTTGAAATTAGATTGAATAGAAGATTATTTGTCTTGCAAAAGCTTTGTACCTCTCATTTGGTACCAGAGCGAACTATTTGTTCTTGTCCCTGTAATGGAGGAGTAATATCTCTATAGGGAAATGCGTTTATTCTGTGTTGTCCGAGTTATGATATTTATATTTCTGTGTATCTCAATCTACATAGACGCATCTATAATCTGTGTAATCTGACAAAGCTCGCAGATTTTAATCTGAATATAAATATTTCTCTAGGAAGAAATACAGCTCAATTAAATAACGTCTAGGAGACTGCATGCATATCAGTATCAAAATGGCGTCAAAATATACCTGAGCAGCATGGATAAGAAGATTATTAATATTCTCTGGAGCGCTAGAGTTTTTGTATTGTTTTTCTTCCACATGGATTGGTGGAAAATTGCATTGACCTGAGTCTTTTGATTCATATGCCTCGTGCCATTACACATACCATTATTTCTATTTCCGTGCTAAAAAAAACGTGGTAGTGTGATTGCTTCGCAAGGATAGAGTCAGGGGCTGGTCTTTTGAAAGTCGAACCTATAATTTTTATGTGTCTGTGCGTGCGGCTATCCAGATCAGAATCATCGTTGCATGTTTGGTATTGTCTGCGAATTGTCTGCGAATTTCACTATTGTTACGGAAAGTCAATCCAGATGTAAAAGTCCCTCAGATCCAATTGGAAGTGTGACGGCCAAGCTGGGAATTTCTTCAAGATTGCGGATTGGTAGCGCCGTGATCCAGATTCACCGTCTTTTGCCCTTCAAGTTGAGCTTACTTGCGCCAGATTCGGGGGTTTCTCCTGCAATTTACAGCAGCCAAAATTTAGAGACTCCTATTTATGATCCGTGTTTTCCTCCAACAGAAATTGGTAATTAGTCGTGGTTGTTTTTTTTGTGATAAAGTCGAATTGTATTGTTATACGAGTCTTGTCAATAGTTGTAAGGCATTAAAAAGTAATTTTCTATTACTTTTTAAAATAGGTTGTTTAATACTTTTGGTGTCTAAACCATAAGATACATTGTGTATAAGTATTGTCGGGTCCTTATTTCATTTAGGTTACATTGTCATATTGTCTTCTGGGTGCATTTTCGGTTGTATCCGACACCTATCTCACAATGAGAAGTTCGGAAAAGAAGTTTGAGCACATTTCTCTGACCTAAGCGGTATGTCATCCGGAGGCAGGAGGCAACGGAGGATGGAGGGCGATCAGCGCCTCTCGTCACTCACCAACGACGGGGTAGCATTAAAATTTGGTGGCAATATTTTATATTATTTCAGTTGTGTGGTGTGCAGAATAAAATGATGTGTGGTTTTCTTCCCCTGTTTTGATTCAAATGAGGAAGATATGCATTTTTGGGTGCTGAGAACAGTTGTATAGGAGGGCAGCTGAACTGGAGTGATCCTCTGACTGCAGAGATTCTTCGACTGTCGTACTTCTAACATCGATCGGCCGGTGAAATCTAGCGTTCACTGGAAGTGAAAGCGGAACTGTTGAGTTCACGTATGTAGGTGAATCGGTGGAAGTGTGATCATCCGGTATGGGGTTCACTGTGGTGAAGCGGATTGGTCATGTGCAGCAAGATCCAGACAGCAAGATCCAAGCCAATAGTATGCAGACCTAAAAGTATGCAGAGGCATACGATTCTGGTTCCAGTTCTATGGTGAATTTTTTTCCGTGTTCACATTAAGGGGGTGATATCAGTAAATAATGTTCACACTAAGGGGGTGAATGTTAGGATTATGTTAGTGTTAACATTATTTGTATTTAGTTTATTATTATATTATGAGTTGTTTAGAAACAACTCATAATTATAATAGTCATTATTTGGTTTGTAATAACGAGTTGTTAAAACAACTCATGTATTGTTGTGGGTTGTTTCCTACATTATAGGAACAACCTCTCCTACATATTTGTGAAGATTCCAGTTGAAATTAAATTGAATAGAAGATTATTTGTCTTGCAAAAAGCTTTGTACCTCTCAAATAAACCATCCACACATTAGACATTTATTTTTCATCATGATCTCAAAATATCCTATCCATCATACTCAACAAAGCCTACCCGGTTGAGTTGGTTGCCCCACCATGATAGCTTTATCTCGCTCAAACTCCCAACACCGCTCCACCTCCTCATATCTTGGGAAGCAGGATCCTACTAATAGTGCCCACCTCTCTCAGGGCACCAATATCAGGGGTGACCTCAGAGCCTCTACCCTTTGCAAACCCATTGTGTATGCTGCTATTTGGACCCATGTCTCTAATAAATATCCTACTTCGAGTCTCCATAGTCGCCACTCGCAGCACCATCCCCGAGGTCTCACTATCCACTCCTCTCTCGAAAGCATGTCTCGCATGGTTGTCCTCAACCTCCACTATTGAGGTCCCACAACACCTCCTACTCCCTCCGTTGTCACCTACTACTGGTTATGGGGTACACCTCACTCGACATGGCCATAGTGGTGTTGGTATGCCTACAACCACCTCTCTCTACCTCCCTCTCTCTAAGCATGTCCTCGTCGATACTCCAAAAGAGGCAAGGTCACCACATGAGCGGGATGCCCAAACTACAAAGGCACCCTATCCACTGGATGTGTCTCCACCCACCATACGTAATGCCCTTTAATCTTTGATATCCCCTCGCCTATCACAATAGTCAACTAGTTAGGCCACTTTGGTCCACTTGTCCCTCTATAGGGCTCCCACACTACCTACTCTGTCTCACCCGAGGCAATCTCAAAACTAACAACCGGCCTCACCGTCAAGCCTCTCCCACCGTAGAATCTTTGGGGCATCTTCTCACATACCTATAATAGTGTAATTATAGGCCTATACATCAAGAACCGCTCATATATCCAAGTCGACAAAAGTATGACAAGAACTACGCCCTCGTTGCTCGACTTGAATCTCTATACGATTATGTACTAGTTGCACCCATGTAGATGTTCCCCAACTAAATTGTATCCCCATCTCCAAAGCATCCCTACATGACTAGCACAAATAGTGGTATTGCTCCATCTGCCTTGTGGCACAAGACTCGTGCCACAACCATCCCAATAATAGCTTTATGAATATCCGGAATCTACACAAGTATATACGGCACTCAACCTAATCATCAATGAACCCAAATGATATTCGCCGCTACCTATGGCCCATCATGCGAGTGCTCTCTCTCTCCCGTATCCATGGAACATCACAAAACATGCGGACTCCTTGAATTCATAGTCCCGTAAACGCATGGGCATCCTGTTGTCCCTACAACCACTACAATCGACCACCGGCCCTCCACCTAGAGGTTTTAGACCTAAACTCCCAATGCATCAAGAACATTTGAATCAAGTCTACATCCAATGGGACCCGCACTATCTCGCATAATGCCTCCAAATCGAGGCCCTCAGTAACTATGAAATGTCCTCGTGAAACAACCCCTCAATATCTCGTAGGCAACCATGCTACATCTACTCGATCTACACAATTAGATCCTCTATGGCACCTGCAAAACATCAAACAAAAAATACCCATCAAATCTCAAAACAAATTCATCATCCAAATAATTCACATGCGACCACAAAACATCAAAATCACTAGTTTTCTACTACATCACCACTGCAAAACGCCATCGCCCCGCTTGGTTGAACACCATCAACTATGGTAGAAATTTCCCATAGCTAAATGCCATTGGCCCCTACTACGATGGGCCATTCTAGCATGCCCAATCCTGTCCATTTTACAAATTTCCCACAAATTTCTTTTACATTAATTACAAAAATCACACCTAATGACCTCAAAATTCAAAATGCTCCCAAACCCACTTAAATATCGATTTGATCTACATTTCAATCATCTTTGGGGCAACTTTCACTAGCTAAATTTGCCCCGACATGCATTTTTCCCTTTTCTCCTAGCTACCCATTCCCAATTCAAAAACAACACCTACCATGGGATTCGCACCGCCACGTGCCCCATCTCGGCCACCTCATCTCGCCGCCTCGTACTCTTGCCATCATCACTAAAATCGCTTGATTTGGATTATACCTCAAAGCTCGGTTTCTCTTAATCTCAAATTAGCAAAGTGACAAATAACTTCCTTTTCCATTTATAGTAATTTTTATAACTTGTTTGCGCCATGCTTTCCTTCAATCTTCAAACCTTCATATCTTTTGCACTAAACCCTAAAATCATTCCGCAAATTGTGAAATTATAACTTGTTTGCGCCATGATTTCCTCCAATCTTCAATCCTTCATATCTTTTGCACTAGAAACCCTAAAATCATTCCGCAAATTGTGCCATGTTCGTGGTAATGAGCCAATCTTTTTGACATATTACACTTCTCTACACCACCCTTTCGTTGGAATCATAGTTCAAAAAATCGTAAATCGGGATTAATCGGGTGCCAAATTTTGAATCGAAAATCGGGAATCGCAAAAAAATCAGTATTAATCGAACTTTAACGCTATTTTTAAAAACATTTAAATTCATAAAATGTACTTAAATTAAATGTAAAAACAATGTTAAATGATGTTAAATGTTAAATCGTTATGCTGTTAAATGATGTTAAATGTTAAATCGTTATACAAAGATACTATTATAATGATGTTAAGTTGCTTGGTCCAAAAAGGTGCAAAAATGGATTTTATGAAAATAATAAAAATATTGCCATCAATGCGTAGAGCTCGAGAAAATATACACTTTTAGAGAAAACGACAAAACGGAGCCACAGAATGAAAGTTATGGCACATGCAAGTTTTTCTTTGCTACATCTTCTTGGACCCTTTCCAAAAATGGCAAAAAAATTTCTGTGTTTTTTTCACCAAAAATCCAAAAAGGGAAAGAAATGCCAAAAAAGGAAAAAACCGATTCGAGCAGAAGAAAACAGGCCAAAAAAACACAGAAGCTAAAAACGATTCGACCAGGAGGAAATGGAGCGATTTTCCACGATTTTTCACACGATTTTTGCAGGTTTTTCAACGCCGAAAATCGCGATTTATCGCCATTAAACAAATCGCGATTTATGGAAAGATAAATCGTTTTGCAGGGGAAAAAGGATTTATCGCGATTATCGCCCGATAAATCACGATTTTTAGAACTATGGTTGGAATCCTCATTTGTCCATCAATTCAAGGTTAGATCTCATCCCTCCCACGGCCCTCCAAGCTAGGTGATTTGTTACTTATTTTACTAATTACCTTCTAGTGTTTCGTTTCAATCTTTGCTTATACTGGTTCCAAGAGCTATCAGCACTGCGCCATATAGGCAAGCCCAAAGAACACTTGGCAAGTATATGAGGCAGGTATATTTCATTTAGCATTCATTGCTTCTTTATAGTACTATACTTTCAGCATTTCCTTTCGATTTCATGTTGCATAGATCTTTTCCCAAAGACCATCTTGTGTTTCACTATTGTGACATGCGATGATCTTCGGTTGGGGCATATGTATACACCATATTTTTACGCTTGCTAACCATTTCTTTTGTGCAGGGGTTGTTGATGCATTCTCCTCCTGAGTGGGTGCCTTAAGGGGCCTGCCGAGATTGGGGTATGATCGGACTTGGTCATGTGGGCTAGACCACAACATTTGAGAGATACGCTATTAGCCTTAATTACCCTATACTTGCCTTGTTTCTTCCCTTTGTTCACACATTGCACTCATTATGTCTACTTGTCCCATCATGTTCACTTGTTTCCTCATGCTACATACTATTATACCTACTTTTGATCACCTGGACCTTCAGTAACTTACCCACATTCACATTCTAGCCTTCACTCGTGATTTCAGCCCATGACCTTAGGCGCTTTCCCCAAACGCCATCGCCCTTGGGCAATGGCGCATGTTTTGGTTTTTCCATAGCCGATGCCATCACCCACGGGTGATCACATCGGGTATATATGCCCCCATGTTTTCTTAGTAGTTTCACCAATTAACAATCATTTGAGCACACCTATATTTGCTTTTGCTCGCACTACATGCACACTTTGGAGTCTTAAAGCTTGCCTCTTTTGCATTTGGGTCACCATAGTGAGTTAGGACTGGAGATCTTCTTATTGAGTTTTCCCCTTCTCCACTCGGCCAGATTCTCTCGGTGTTGTTGTCTGTCTGGGAGTTGTGCATCGCTGCATCGGTGGTCACACACACGCTACAAGTAAGTATTTCTAACTCTCTTTAGTCTTTCATTTTGTATGTATGTACTAGTTATTGGTCATTCATTACTATAGATTAGAGTAGATGTAGGTTTGCTTTGATCTATTGCTTTGTCTTATTGTTATTACACCCCTTGGCTTTATCCACCCCTTGGTTATCTCTCTTCTATTTCAAAATCCTAGTAGGATACCTATCTTTATCTTGGTTGTAGGCCTTGAAACCTATAGCTATCCTAGGGCTAGGGCTACTATCCTCTAGATTTACGACATTAGCACTCCTTGAGCACCTTTGTATCTACACAATGTGGCCAGTCTTAGATTGGATCCCTACATTTGAGAACCCAACTGGGAACCTCTCTTTTACCCATCATACAGACACACTTCCCTTTGCTTGATCAAATTACAATCCTTGTTTATGGCATTAATAAGGCACATGTCTATCTAAATAACCATCTTCTCGAATCTCACCCATTGCACGTTGTGGAGTAAATCACACATAAACTCACCATTATAATACAAAGTTATAGATTCATCATAGGGGCACATCTTCCATGTTTTCAAGGTGTTCAAATGATTCTTTCACACAATTCAATTTGTCATTTATTTAATAGGAAGACTAAATTTGAAATAAATATAATTATTTCAAATCATGGGGAGTTAGGCAGCTGATATCTTTTTCCAACATGTCTACTCCCAAGGGATATTTTTAAATAAAAAAATCCACCAATCCTTAAGACCTCTCATGACTCAACAATGTTATCCAGTCTCAATGACTCCTCCTGTTCAATGCCTGAATTCGCTAAACAATCTGCCATTGTGTTTGCTTCTCTAAAGCAGTGGCACCCTCCCCAAGATTCCAATTTTGCTAGAAGTGACCAAGCTCCTTTAAGGATGTTGTTATGTTGACAACTATGCGACCCATGGTTTTTTAGAGATATGAGATAATTACCGTGGGATCCCCCTCAGTTTCCATTTTCCTTATGCCACATTGCAAAGGAACTTGAAGGCCCAACACTAGTGCTAGGGCCTCACGTTGGGCCTCAACCTCATTAATTGATACATGCATTAACTTCATGGACGCAACTCTAATTAGAGAACCTGCGCAATCCCTATCTATACATCCCGCCCCAGAATCCCCTAGATTTCCTCTAGAAACTCCATCAAGACTCATTTTGAAAGAACCAGGAGGAGGCTTCTAGGCTGAATTTTCTTTTCTTTTCTTTTCTTCCTTTTGATTATTTATTCTGACCCATTAATGGGGTTTTGCTTAAGATGTTTCCACTTTTTGAAAAGATCCTTATCCCAAACAGTCATTTTTCCTGTACCACTTTGGGTGGAGAACTTCAGAGATTGTTGCCTTGATATGCTTCAAGATTTCCTTAGCCTAGCGAGATTTGTCCATGAAGATTTTCCTGTTTCTTTCCAGCCAGATATTCCAAATAAGAATTAAAGGGGCCGCCTTCCATATCACTGGAAAAACAACCTTTGGATGACAAGTGGGCCAAGATACAAAGGCAGGGAATTGGGATAGGGCCATGATTAATTCAGCATGCCACTTAGCCAGATCCAGCATTTTACTGTGATCGTGGATTGCAGTAACAGGTGGTCAACAATTTCTTCTTCATTTTGAGAAAGGCAGCATCTAGATGGACCACTCATTCCAAGTATGTGAAGCCTGTTATGAGTTAAAACTCTGTTCTTTAGGGCTAACAATGTGAAGGCCCCTGCATTTGGAAGACAAGCCTTGTTCCAGCATTTTTCCTTAGTTCATTCTGGGTTGTAAAATGTCTTTCTAGCCATCAAGTATCCTAGATTGACCTACTAGGTCCCTGATTGTTCCCAATCCATCTGATCTCATCCTCACCCAAACTGGATCCAGCTCTTCTCTTAGTTAAGATGTTTGGTAAGATCGCTTGTTGGTTCGAGAGAATGGGAGCATTCTCGAAGCTTTTCCAATGCCAGGTTTCAATGCCCTGACCAGGGCGGAGCTCCATGTAATTACATAGCTTCTGTCCCTAAACTATAGAGGGCATTGCCTTGGCTTCCACTAGCTCAAGAATATTCTTAAGTGGTTCTTGCCCTTGCCATGAATCACCCCAAAAATATGCTCCTGCCATTCCCGATTTTCCAAGGCAGGGAGTTCGTGATACTGATAAAGGCCTGCATTTCAACCTAAAATTCCAAATGCGAGATTGATAATGTGGTGAGGATGCGGTCCGGGGAGTCTGAATCCAAATATTTCAATTGCAGCAACTGACACCAGTTGGCACTTGATTAAGAGTATATTCCCCAGATTAATTTGATGCCTAAGGCCAAACTTTGGAGTCCAATATCTTTGATTCCAGCTCCTCCTGCTTTAGGAGTACATACTTTTTCCCACTTTAGGACAGGTATCTTTTTGTTTTCCTCAGCTCGTTGCCATTAAAAATTCCACATGATCTGATTAAGTTTTTTTATTATTCTTGCAAGAGCTTTAGAGCAGATATCATATAGATTGGGAGGGCACTCAAAACCGATTTGATTAAGGTCATATGACCTGCCAACGACAGTCACCTTGACCTACCTCTCCATGAGGTGAGACGGACTTGAAAGGATTCTTCAAGTTTCTTCCATTGTTCATCTTTTTCAGCTCCAACAAACATCGATATTCCTAGGTATCTGCTTGGAAACTTTCCCATTTTGAAATCCAAAATTTGAGCCACTGTCTTGAAACTGGGGTGGGATATTGAAAAATAGATCTCTTATTTATCCTCATTTATCAGCTGGTCTCGTCCATTTATATAAGTTTCCAAAATATTCTTTAACACTGTTGCTTCCCTCCTCTTTGCTTCCCTTAACAGAATTGTGTTGTCAACAAACCGTTGATGGGTAAAATATGCTCTATTGCTTTGATGTCCTTAATTTGATTTTGTGTTTTTGCTGCACTGATGGATCTTTGTAGTGCTTCTGACATGATGAATAACAAGGAGAGAGGCGATCTCCTTGTCTGAGACCCCTAGTTGCCCCAAAGAAATAGGTGGGCCATCCATTTACCAAAACTGAGTGTTAGCCACAGAATTTGAAGCATTCAAGTTAAGATCCTGCACAGATTCAGGAAAACTGCATACCAAAATACACAACTACAATGCACCGGCATATTCAATCAAGCTTGCACTTGAGATCTAGCCTGAGACATAGAGAGAATGCCAGAAACCTTATACTATAAGAGGATTGTGAAGATCTAACAAGAACTTAAAGCATAGCATGATTTACAGATGAATTACATACAAATCCACAATGAACACCCACGTCTACACAAACTACTCATAAAACCCTCAACAAGTCACGACTGTATGAAGAATCCATTATATTAATGATCTGAGGATAGCCATGTGCTATGTGCTACAAGATATAGCAAAACATACAGACTAATTCACCATGAACATTTACAAAAACATTTCATGAAACCCTAAGGTTCATCGAACTTTACAGTCCAGCTCTATTAAAGTTACCTAAGTCTTCAAAAGTCTAACTAAGATCAAGATCAAAATAATACAGTAAAGGCATCAAAAAACTCCAGTGAAAAAGTCTCTCAAAATGAGGAATAATCAGGTATTTATAGGACTTGCAGACAACCTGGCATGACCAGCTGTCACATGAATATTCTTCAGATTCCTTTCTAGATTCTTCCAAGATGTCCAGTCATCTATGAGTTGACATGCATTCACAAGTCTCTAGAACCTTCTTCTGCTTCCTCCAGCAACTGCACAAATCCAGATTATCCATGTGTCAACACATTATGCTTTTGAGCTGACCAGTCCTCTTGCACCACATACCTCACTCCTGCATGCATTATAAAAGAGCTCAAGTGTTGCATCTTTTGAGGGGTAAACTTTCCCCACAGTAAATATCTTGTCAGTCCTCGGACAAACGCTTCTTGCATCTTCTCTCTTAGGTAGTTGAGTCTTGCACCACAAGTGCTTCGAGTACTTTGCTTTGCAGTTTGGTCTTTAATGTTGTCTGGCTTCCAAGCACTGCTTCTACTTTGCTTTGCAGTTTAGTCTTTAATGTTGTCTGGCTTCCAAGCACTGCTTCTACTCCATTCTTTTCTCTGCACGCTATGTTATTGCCTACTCAAGTGCCTTCAAACTAACAGGCTCTTTTTTCTACATTTTCTTGCATTGTTCTTCCAACGTGGTTTAATGCTTCTCCGGTCGTTCCTTTTCCCCTACGCACTTTGTTTGGTAATCTTCAAAATCCTTGACCACTTCCTCTTTCTTGGTCCAGATTGCTTTATCAAGATCCCTTTATCCGAAAAAATCTTATTTTCCTCAACATTCTGAGAATTTGATGTTCTGTTCCATATTTCCTTATTTGTCGCTGCCTCTACTACAAAGCGGTCACTCAAAAATTTGGCACTTCGCCAAATGCATCATACATTCCCTTGATGTCAACATGTGCCTTTCTGAGTCCAGTCTCTTCTGTCTCTAGAACTGCCACCAAATCTTCCGGTTCTTTTTGTGCAGTCTTCAATCTTTCTGCGTCGTGATCCTCTCCTTCAGTTGGCACCACCATTTTATATCCTTATGGCAATTTTTGGAACGGTGCATTCAATTGGTCCAACGAACCCATCCCATCAACACATACATCCTGTATAATATCTGGGTGTTTCTCTTCAATTAATTTCATCGCTTCTACACACCTTATTTCCATGTCTCAAGCTCTACTCGAACCTCACATTCATTTCCTTTTGCTTTCTTCACCTCTTCCTTCAATCTTCTTTTGGACCTTTCTGCATCCATGTTCCTCCGGATTTGATTGGCCGTTATTTCGAGTAAAGCACAACCTTCTTGTTAACTCGTGAAGGTTTGTGGGTGGCACAAAGTCACTTCGCTCATCACTTGCCCGCCTTGTATTAGCACGTTGCCCACCCCAGCAATGGGTACTACAAAATGTACGTTCAGATGCAACTTTCCTAACGAAATTTCTAAGCCTCTTCTTGCATGAGACTGATCAGAAGCCTGTTCCTCACTTGCTCCTCAGTGAGAGTACACAAGATCTTGTTGTGACAGTGTGCCTTCACTCTCATCAGGCAACTCTTCATATGCCCCTGAGACTTCTTTCTTCACCTCAGTTCCCTCAGGAAATACATTCTCAGGTTGATACACATCTACATTCTACTCAAAACTTCTAGGGAACATCTCCTTCATTTTGTGTGACAAGTCCTCACCACTTTTACTTGGTGATTCATCACTCAAATTTCTTCTACCACTATCTGATCCTTTTCATTTTCCATGATCTTCTTTTGCACAGACTTTCCTCCTTTCTTTGGCATCTTCAAAAGTTTTTCCCTTGTTTTTGATAATTTCTAAGGCTTGGGTGTTACTGCCTTCTTTGTTTAATTCACCTTTCTTGAGGACTCAAACCCCATTTGTTCCACAATTTCTTCTTCAGCATCCCTTACAGCTATTTTTGGCTTGCCTTTCGTGCACACCACCTTTAACACACGTTTTATGCACACTTCATCTCCTAGCACAATTACATCAAACTCATCATCCTCGGGCAGATCTAACTTGTCATCTTCAGAGTCTCTGTCATTAAATGGTTCGGTCTTTCCTGAAGTACAAACCTTCTCCGTTGAAACTCTCTATCTACATCCAATTTTTCCACATCCACTTTCTTTCGTTGCACTTCACTTAACCAAGCTAGTGGATGCTCTAAATACCTAGTTGATACAGTGAATGGCATTACCATCCACTCTCTCCACTTCCAATCTTCCCCTCTTTGCCAAAGTCTTGTGTGCTAACACAAAAATTCAACAAAATCCTTGTATTTGGCCACCATTTCTAGCATGAGCTGCCTCTCATCTCCAAATACTCGAGCGATATTCGTATACCACACAAGCATTTTTACCTTAAACTTGGAGCTCGTGGAGGCCTTGCATTAGTGTGCTGCATATTTTGCACAACCATATTTCCCTCATTCGAATTCCATATGCCAAACTCTCTAGAATCCAAAGAATCATGTACATATCATACCTGAAATGTCCTCCAACTTCGTGTTCCTCTTGGATAGCTTGAATTAATTTCTTAGCCACATACTTTGCAAAATTGATGTGAGGCTTATTTTCTCCAATCTTAAAATCAAGGTTTATAACTCCATGGATGCATAATTCATCCGATTCACAGCAATCATCTTCACACTAATAAGTTGCTCAGCTAGCTTTACCAACTTATAAGGCATACCCTCAATTTGCTTCATGTACCCACTCCTCTTGATTTTCCAATATGCAATGGTTAATTTTTGCTCCTCCATGGACCCAAAAGGTTCACACGCGTTTGTGCAATCATTAATCAAACCATTTTCCCTACTTATGCTTGCACCATTGATTTTCTTCGTCTTGTTGCTGAAGTAAATTTAGTCTCCATATGTTCTTGAAATTGCCCATTTTATCAACTCCTTTGGCTTTCCCAAGGCAAATCATTCAAGGCCAAATCCCATGTATCTTTCAAATACCCATCCATTGTTATTAAGTTCTCTTACGCCCACAATGCCTCCATCTCAAACATGATAATTTCCCTACAGGTGCTCTTCAACTAATTGAAATCCTATATGGTACAACAACCTGTAATATCCCTCTTATGGGATCAATGGGAAATGGCAGCCAACAAGTAGAATCAATCACCAAAATGATTAGAAAATCAATTTCACAATGATCAAGCCCAGCCAACAACTCTCATGTCGACAATAAGCCCTTCTCCAAAATACTTGGTAATGATGTAAAGAAAAATATAAAACCCAGCTGATTATATGATATACAATTTCAACCTTCTATGTGAGCCAAAACAGGAAATGCTATAACTGAATCGACATAAAACTCCTTCATTCAATCGCTGCATATAGATCAGTAAAATCAGCCAAGTATGCTCTCATATGATGCAATGGTAAAGCTCATAATCAGTCGCTGGAACTGGGTAATGAATATGGTCAAACACAATGGGTCAATTCGCTGTTTTAGGAAGCCAAACATGTGTTGAATCAGACCTAACAATTCCCCAATCAGGTCGCTGCAATAAAAGGTGTTTAAATACCAAAACCACACTCTAGACCAGTCGATTCACTTAGGAGAAAATAGCATCATAATATAGTATGAATCGCTGCTCAAAGGGCATATGAAATCAGATTTGGCACAACTGGTGCAAGTCGCTGCCACAAGAGACTTAGCACATTCAAGACACAATAGATCCAAGTCCAAATAGACTCCCCAAATCCTCCTAGACAGATCGCTACCTTTGCCAATCACTATTCATGCAAGTCGATATGAGAGAGGGATAAAAATGTACTTAAACCAGATCTAAACCTTCTCCAGGTGGGTCGCTGCAAGAGACTGTGATTATCATTCACACAAACATGGATTCCGCTGCCCAAGGACACTAAAAATGGCACCAAACTATCTCACCAAGTTCGCTGCAGTTAAAGGCTACAAAACACCAATACATAATGCATTAACCCAGTCGATTTTCTTTAATCAATATTGCCAGGATATACTATAGTTAGATCTGCAACAAGGATCCCAAAAACACCCTAAATCATGCCTTATGAGCTCCCAATATAAGTCGCTGGAACAGCGGATTAATAAAGGTGAAAACCAGATCATAAATCACAGGATTCCATTACCGACTTGCCTCCCAACCATTCACCAAACAGCAGTATAGAAAAGAGGGTTTGCCAGTTAATATATTTCACAAAAATGCTTAGCTACAGCCAGTATATTACCACAATAAAATGCGCTAAGCACAGGAGGTTTAATACCTAAATAAATCAAGAGAGAGATCCACTCACACAAATAACAAAGCAATCACATGGAGCATAGACAACCAAATCGATAGGCAAAAGAGACTTCACCACAAAGGAAAATCGACTTGATATTGGCACCAATAAATCCTTCAATTTGATCATCAAAACCAGCTACAATGGATTGCAAAAGATCTTCAACAAATGAGAGAGAGAGAGAGAGAGTAAGAACATCAAGTTTGGGCATACATCCCTTCTCCATGCAGGGAGTAATTTTAATTAATTCATCAACATGCCAATAAAGGAAATGCGACCCCTCTTTTATAGAAATAAGAGGTGCAATATCCAATGACCAATCATTTAATGTTTTCTCCTAAGACATAATTAAAATAAAAAAATATCTAATGACTACTACCATGTGCACTTTATTATTTTAATTAAATAATAAAGATAACTAGCCTATGTGCACATTAACTAACTAAAGAGCCCTCCAAGGGGTTACAAAATAGATAATAGACATCTTAGGACAATTTTCAAGCTCAATCCCGAACCCATTGGGTTGAGGGTCTTCAAATCTTCAATGTGTAAAATGTCCCAAAAAGGGGACATTAGACAACCTGGCATAGAAGCCAAATATTTTGCAACTGCCACTTCAAGAGGAAACCCCATCTCCACAATCTCAAATGCAACCTCCTTCTTCATTGCGGGCTCCCCTTTTTCTCCCCCTTTATCCACCTTTGTAAATTTCCCTTCCATCTTTCTCTTCTTCACCATCTTTGCGATCTTCTCACCCCTTTCCTTAACTGGCTCGCAGATCTGCTCAATGGTCTTTAACCCCCACTCTACAGCTTCCTTCCTTTGGCTCTAATGGCTTTCCTTCAAAACCCTAGCTAACAAAACTCGTAGCTGCAAACCCTTCACTTATCGCTCAACACACATCATTTTCAATTAGCTTTGATTGCAAAAGAGCCTTTACAAATCAAAACTCTTCCTCTATAGCTGCAGATGCAATAAATTCACCCACCAACTCTTTAGCCCACTGCGTAAATCCTAATTCCACCTTTTCCAATGGCCATATGACATCATCCCAACTTTTAATGGTGTTTGTCCAATTTTGACTTTTTTTTCTTTTCTCTCTTCATTGCACAAGTATAGTCAACTTTCCCTTGCCCTTGCTTGGTACTCCATAGGAATCTCAACAAAGTTACCCCAGAAACTTAGACATCTAGCCTGAAACCCAAAGATTTTGTCCCTACTTGACTTGCCCGACTGGATTTACAAACTTTATTAAAATCTCTACAAAACTTCTCTTCCACATCTATCCTTAAACTTATGCTACATCCTCATGTGCAAAGTTTGCAACTGTGCATATGTCCTCATTCATTCCTTCACTTTCTTTCTTCTTGAGACATGCACCTTTTCTTACACAGAATATTGTTTTCCATGGTTTGACCCATGCATAGGCTTGAGTAATATGATCTGACTTGTATAATATCTTCTTGCATATTTTTACTTACAATGAAGTGAAAATTCGCTTATTAATGTAAAGCAAATGACAGTAAAGAAATGTGCATCTAAGAAGAAGAAATCCTAGAAAGCAGTAAATTTTTTGAGTTGGTGATTTCTGGTTTTGATTATTTCCAGATTCTTGTGTGACTACTCGAAGTTGGGCTTAAGCCCACTTTCACTGGAATGTCCCAATAACATCTCTCCATTTGATTTCTCAGCTTGCAAGCCCCAGTGCCCAAGATATGATGAATAAAAAGGACCCATGCATCAAATGTGTAATTTCCCAAAATGTTGCCGATATCTAGAGTCAAACAACAATACCTTACAATCTGCTTGAAGTATCTTTGTCTTGATGTGCTTATCATGCCATGCTTTATGGAGGCTCTTCTCAATCCCCCGATTCCATCTCGCCAACAATCTCTTCTCATCCAACTTCATAACCTCATCCAACCTCTCATCAATAGATTGGCAATCATCCAGATTACTTACACATGCAATACATAGGGTTGCTACCAATAATTCCACAGGTTGCATTGCCTCTCATCTATACACTAACTCGAATGATGTACACTTGTTCAATATTTTAGATGTTGTTTGATAAGCCCATAACACTACAAATACTCGATCATCCCAATATGTCCTCCCAACATCGCAGAATTTTTTAAGTATCATCCCCAAAATCTTGTTGAAGGCTTCTATCGTCCCATTTGATTGTGGATGATATGGTGTAGTTTTGTGATGCGCAATCACGAATTTTTCCAATGACATTTGCACCATTTGTAATATCCCTTTCATGAGCCAAACTGAAAAATGAGGAAACCACACAAATCCCAAAGGATTAAATTCAAATTTTTGAATCAGCAAACTGGTTTTTATGACAGCTGGAAATCAGAAGTCTGATTTTTATAACAGCAGTCCGAAATTAGAGGAAAATCACTCGAATATCATCAAATAACTCATCAACAATATAGGTAAACACTTTAGGAAGAATTTAAGCCACTTTTCACCATCAAACATGATTAAACACTCAGTTGGAAAATTAACTATGAGCAGCAGAAGTACAGGCCATAAAAATATTGAGAAAGGAGGTTTCCAAACCTCAATGACCACAAAATATGATAGATTCCAGCCTTAAAAATTATGCCAAATCTGAATATCAAATAAAATATGACTTATGTGCCCTAGAAGGCACCCAACCATCACCAAACCCTAGTCAATCCCCTTGGGAAGAGCTCCAAAAATCATGCAAAGCCTTTGCAGGTGTTCTCCTTGATGCCCTAGTTCCAAATCAGCAAGTAAGTCTTCAAAAGATGTCATCAACGCATCCAAAATGGAGGGTTTCCGTCCTCCACCAAGCCACAAGGAAGGTTTCTATCCTCCTTGGATGCCACACAAGAGGGTTTTCGTCCTCAAGTGGAAAGGTAGTGAGCAACTAGCTCAACAAACCAATTGTATATGTAAAATGCGCCAAAGATGATCTCCAAATGAGACCACACATCTCCTTTATACCTCTTGCTTGGCGCCAAAGGCCAATTAGAAGTGGACCGACCTCTTTAAGCTTCTTTTTGTCTTTTAATTTGCCTTTATGACTCTCCCAACACAATCGACTTGCCTCATAAAGGAAAACACTGAAAGAAAACATTAAATCTAATAAAAGAAAACTGAAATGAAATGTAATTCCTTCCCTTGTTCATTCATACTTCTTTGCCACGGAAAGGGAATGGCAAGAAGTCCACTTTTAGGCCCTCAATTCAAAAAGGAGACATTACAATCCTCCCTTCCCGAAATTGCTTGTCCCCAAGCAATTGCAAACTCAATTGATCTGAAGACTTGATTTCTTCTTTCTTTCCATCATGTAATTCCACATCCCCAAATGAAGTAGGAAGTGGCTTCCTTGATAAGGCATCCACTACCACATTGTGTTTTCCCTTGACATATTCAATATTGAAATCATATGCTTGGAGTCTACTCACCCATTTTTGTTGCGGTCATTTAATTTTTTTGATGAAGAAAGAATCTCAAGCTATTGTGGTCGGTTTTGACCACAAACCTTCCACAAATCAAGTATTGCTGAACTTGGTCAATGCATGCATGATGGCCAACATTTCCTTGTCATAGATGGAGAACCTTTTCTCATGATCCTTCAATTTCCGGCTCTCATATGCAATGGGGTGCTTGTCTTGCATCAAAACAGCCCCTATACCTTCACCAGAAGCATCACATTCAAGTACAAAAGGCATAGAAAAATTTGGAACAGCAAGAACACATCACCTTTTTTAATTCTTCAAAAGCTATTTGGGTTGTTTTTGACCAGCTGAAAGCTCCTTTTCTTGTTAGAGAAGTCAATGGGGCTGCAAGTTGGGAAAATCCCTTCACAAATCTTCGGTAGTAAGAACATAAACCCAAAAATCCTCTCAATTGTGTAATGTTGGTTGGAGTTGGCCAATCCATGATGGTTTGGATCTTGTGTTGATCCACATGAACCCCACGTGCATTGATAACATGCCCCAAGTACAAAATTTCAACCATTCCAAACTCACATTTTGATTTCTTTGCATAAAGTGACTGCTGTTCTAAAATTTCCAGCACCTTATCCAAGTGTTGGAGATGCTCTTCCCATGTTTTGCTATATACCAAAATGTCATCAAAGAAAACCAACACAAATTTCCTCAAATACTTACCAAAAATGTGATTCATGCATGATTGGAAAGTGGCCGGGCATTGGTTAACCCAAATGGCATGACAAGGAACTCAAAATGCCCAAAGTGACATCTAAAAGCGGTCTTGTGCACATCTTCATCCCTCACCCTTATTTGGTGGTACCCAGATCTCAAATCAATTTTGGAGAAGTAAACCGCTCCATGTAGCTCATCCATTAGCTCATCAATCCTTGGTATTGGGTACTTATTCTTGATTGTTCTCTTGTTTAGTATCTGGTAGTCCACACACATCCTTAGGGTGCCATCCTTCTTCTTCACAAGCACTACGAAGAAGTAAATGGGCTGGAACTAGGCCTAATCAACCCCATTTCTAACAATTCTTTGATGGTTCTTTCAATTTCGTCCTTGTAGATTTAGGGTGATGGTAAGGAGTAGTTATTACCGGTTTGGTACCCGGTTCTAACTCAATAACATGTTGGAATCCTCTATTTGGTGGCAGCTCGTGAGTAATTCATTAGAAACTTTGGCATGCTTGTTGTAGACACAAAATCACACACTTGGGTACATTTCTAGGTCCTAAGCACATACTCTGTTCATATGGCTCCTAAAGAAAACTAGTAATGGCAACTTCCTCTTTGCTCTTTTTCTGTTGTCTTGTTTCCTATTTGGTCTTACACACACTATAGCCAAGTCAGTATTTTACTTATTTATCTTTTATGGTTCCAGACACCAACGCCTAAACAACCTAGATCAGCCCCTTAGGTGGTACTCCCCTCCTCGGGCACCCCTAACCCTTTTCCACCTTACTCACTTCTTTTGGGTCTCTTTTATCTTTTGGGCATCTTTTTCACTTATGGTTCAACCTTCCAATTGATCAATTCTTCAAACAAGGGAATCATTTAAATACAAAGTTATGTGACAAAAATCATAGGACCAAGCACTAAGCATATATATCAATACTCTAAGCTTGCATTAGAGGCACCTAAAGCACTCTAAAGCATCCTTCTCAAGATCCACTCATACAAGCAAAATGCTCATTTTCTGCATACAAATATGAAATTAAGAATAAAAATTTCTTTATTCTATCCACACATCTATCTACATTGCTTACATCTAGAAGAATACCGCTACCAAATGCACTTGCCCAATCAGGGGCATCCTTACGAATTCTTTCACACACTCACTAGAATTACATGGAGTCTAGGAAAGTCACATTTTCACTCTGAATAAACGACCAACTATTCAAATGCCTTTTTCTTTTTTATTTGATGTATTTTGTGGGTTTTTTATGAAATCTATTTTATAATATTTTCTTTTATTTTTGCACTCATAATAAATTATCGATAACATAAGTACAGGAGTTTATTCCTTAGCACTTGTGCGACACAAAAGATCATAATAAGGGTCATTTTCGCATCATGATTACTTAGGAAGGACCTGGGCACATATCATGGGTACTTATTCTTGATTGTTTTGTTGTTTAGTATTATTCTGCGTACAGTCCAAAATTTATCCTGAGCATTTCTTCTTCACAATTCACTTCTTGTTCAATGAAGAAGCAAATGGGTTGGAACTAGCCCATAACACTTCCTTTTGTATCAAGCGGTTCTTTCAATCAGCTAAGTCATTCTTTTTATATCTCTTCTTAGGGTTTCATGACTTGCTTATTTGCTTGCGTGGTCTAACTCAATAAGTTGTATATCATAGTTTACATCAGTCATCTCTATAATAAGGTTTAATGATAAATCTATTTTTGTTAAATCACTTGCTAAGTATGGGCTGAATATCATCATGAAAAGATTGTTGAATGGAAATAGAAGAGTTAGACCTTACCAAGCAATGAGCAGCCCATGCAACCTGCCTCTTTTGAAAGTCCTTTCCATGCTCTTGGCAGTCACAACTTGAGGAGTTCCACCTTTCATACCATGTAACACAACCTCCTTGCCTTCTACCTTAAATTTCAGCTCCATACTTTGGTAGTTTTGAGAAATCACCCAAGGAATGTAACCATTGAACACCCAACACTAAATTTGTTTCACCAATACCAATGACATAGAAATCATCTCTTACCTTGTGTCCTCCCAAAGAGAGTGTGAGCTGAGGTATTCTTCTTGTGCATGGAAGTATGAAGCCATCCGCCACCGTGACATTGAAGCCCTTGAAATTTTCAGCCTTCAACTTTAATCTTTTTACCAAACTTTCATCAACAAAATTATGTGTGGCTCCACTATCAATCAAAACCGTGACTCCTTGCCCTTGTAGGTCACCCTTCACCCGGAATGGGTGATATCTAGGTGCACCGGATAAGGTAGCAAGAGTGCCATCTAATATTTTTGGATCCTCTTCCGGAATACTATCTTGCTTGGCTTCATCAACACTATCTTCATCATCTTCACAATCTGAAAATACCTCAATGTAATGCACTTTACCCTTACCTAAACAACGGTGACCGGGAGTCCATGGATCCTTGCAAGAGAAGCACAATTTCTTCTTTCATAGCTCATTTCTAGACTCTCTTTCATTGCTGGTTTTGGGCAGCTCCTTATGAATAATAGGCATCCTTTGGAAGGGATACCTTGGCTGGTCCAACGGAGAGTTTCTAGGCTATCCCAAGGGTCCTTTGCGCTGTCCTCCACCAGAAATAACCTTGGAATGTCTGCTGATCACTGCTGTTTTGGGGGCAGCATCTTCGAGTCAAAAGCTTTATCGATTGCCTCTTGAAGAGACAAAGGATCAAAGACTCTAACCAAACCCTTGAGTGGTTCGGTCAAACCCTCAATGAAGAGAACCACAAGTCTCCTCTCTGTGACATTCATAATCATAATGGAAAGCCTCTGAAATTCTGCCACATATTCATCCAATGTGCCTTGTTGCCTCAATTGTGCAAGTTCCCGAAAGTGAACTTCCGGATCAACTCTATCAAATCTATCAATGAGTCTTCTACAAAATTCATCATAGGAATGGATCTCATTGTGCCCTTGTGTCACTAACCCATGAAACCACCACTCATGAGCAATCCCCTCAAGGTGAAGGGTTGCAAATTTGATGGCATGATCCTCCATCATAGGCTTCAAGGACAAATATGTATCCAGCTTTTGGATCCATGCCCTAGCAATTCCCTTGGTCGATCCATCAAAAGTAGAGAAAGTCATCTTCCCCAACACATTCTGCACCTCCTTCTGTGGCATATGTTGTCTTGGCTCTGGCCTAGACCTTCCTCTGCTCACGCCAATGAACTCGGCAAGTGTAATGGCCTCACGTATCTCCCTTGGAAGTGCCATATACTCTTCATAGCTCGTGGCAATGCTTTTCCCCATAGAGGGCCTTGCCCCGCCTTCGAAATGACTTCTTCCCTTGGAAGGAAAGTAGGCCTCGTGGCTGATCCGTGAGCTGATCCCAAAGGTCACCGTGAAGTATTTGCTCTGAATGAGCTGCGTCTCTATTATGAACCCTAGGTTCATTAAACCTCTGAAGTGATAGGGCTAGGAGGTCCATGGTGTCTGCCAATCTCTCTTGCCCTTCAATAAGCTTGTTTATCTTGGCTTCTTGAGGATCCTGGTGAGCCATACTATCCTCCTCTCTTGGCTGGTCTACTTTCCTTTCTCTCCTCTGATAGTAGAGGAAACCCTTGTTGCCCTCTTCCATGTAAACCCTAGGATGGGAAGACCGAAGCCCTGATACCACTGTAATATCCCTTTGAAAGGCTGAAACTGAAAAAGGAGGAAACCACACAAACCCCAAAGGATTAAATTCAGATTTTTAAATCAGCGAACTGGTTTTTATGACAGTTGGAAATCAGCAGTCTGATTTTTATAACAGCAGTCTGAAATGAGAGGAAAATCACTCGAATATCATCAAATAACTCAACGATATAAGTAAACCCTTTAGGAAGAATTTCAGCCACTTTTCACCATCAAACTTGATCAAACACTCAGTTGGAAAATTAATTATGAACAGAAGTACAACACATGAAAATAATGAAAATGAGGTTTCCAAACCCTAATGACCACAAAATTTGATAGATTCCAGCCTTAGAAATTATGTCAAATCTGAATATCAAATAAAATATGAATCATGGTGTCCCAGTTTCACCTCAAATCGAGACTACCCTATTCAAAAAAAAATCCGTACTTTTAAAATAATGGGTCGTTTTGTGTTTTTATTGCTAGAAAGTTCTTGTAATGTGTCAAGATATTCCCAAGGAGCCATATTAGCCATTTTCGCCAAATACCCAAATGCCCAAAATTGTTTTATTCTGTCGTTGGGGTTTTCCTGCGGGAAATTTGTATTTAATTATTTTGAGCCCCGTCTGAGGCAATCTGTGCTCCGGTTTAACCCTCTTGTGATCGTACATATCATTATTCTCATATACCAATAGGGTTTTTAACCAGGAATGAATCCTCGGCTTTATTTGTGACTTCGCAACGTTTTGTGTGTGTTTTTCCGTTTTGCTTTCTGTGAAATTTCTCTGGATCAATTCCTTTGCTGGTTTGGCCTGATTCTTGGCCTGGAGTATCTGGAGATCACCTATGCACGTTGTACCAAAAGGAATTCGCCATCGAGGTCTGGTTCTCTTGGAAAAGATGAAGTCGTGCACCAAAAATCTTCTTCTGGGCTGGCCGCATTTTTGGAAAAGGGGGTTTGAAGTGGATCATGGGATTTTTGGAAGCAACAGGCAGGTGGGAATTTTGTACCTGCCTAGCAGGGTACTTTTTCCCATGGAAGCAACGTCACTTAAGTCACAATGGGAAAATTAGAGGCAGCAAGGTGGGAATTTCTTACCTGCCTTATGCGGTAAAAATTCCCATTGTGAAATAAAAGAAAAATCACTTAAGGCATTGATGGGATTTTATTGCCTGACTAGCAGGTAAATAATCCCATTATGAAAGTCAAACAGCTTAAGTGAATCATGGGATTTTCGGAGCTGCCTTGCAGGGTAAATAATCTCATTGCCAATTGACTTTTAAAAATAGAAATTCCTTATTCCAAAAAGTGTGACCCCTTTAGGGAAAGAAAGGCAGCCTTAAATTAATTAATTTAATTAATTTCTTCTCCAATTTTGGCACCCAGGCTTGTGGAAAAGTCAACAAAGGAAAGTGGACAAAAGGAAGTTGGAATTAGACAGTTCTAAAATTAAATAAATATTATTTATTTAATGCAGCCCCTTCATGTCAAAAAGTGTGCCCCATTTGGGAGAGAAATAATACTTTTTAAGTATTAAATGATTTAATTAATTCCTATTTTCAGTGGCTAGGTCAAAGCATATTGTGAGGCTTGAGTTAACTGGAAGCAGAAATCTAAAATTAAATAAATTTAATTTATTTAATGGCAACCATGATGAGCAGCACAAAATAGGCGCCCCATTTGAAGATTAAAGCTTATTTAATAATTAATTAATTGCCAGGAATAGGGAAGGCATTAATTAATTATAGAATTATGAGGATTATATAAGCAGGGGTTGCCATAAGAATGAATTAATTAATTCAAAAGCAGAGAAGTGCAGCCCAGACAAAAAGTGTGCCCCATTTGAAGAGGATTTTTGCTCAGAAGGTGTAATTAATGTTGGAAGCTTCCAATTTTGGCACAGGTTGAAGGAGGTTGATTTGTGTCTGGATAATTGTTTGCATAAGTGATACGTGTTAGTGAAGTTGGTAAAATTCATGTTTGCTTTGCATGCAAATAAAACATCAAATTTTGGGGCAACAAGCTTGAATTATGCACATTTTTATGATTAAAATCCACTGTTCATGTTCCGGTTGCCATCTTTGTCTGAATTAATTGCAGGTTTTCATTACGAGATGCTTTTATAAGAGAAAGGGAGCTTAAATCAATGTCTAATACATTGAACATATCCTCCAAATCTCAAGAATTATCCAGATCTCGCACTTTGATTTTGAAGAATTCCGACCAAATAAGAAGAAAAAGAATTATTCGGACAAAAATAGACACGGCCATGGCAAAGAGGATGAAAAGAGAGCACAACGTGAGTCATGCATCACTTCTAAATTTGCAGAGACATTGGAGACACGGATCTAAGTCCTAACCTCTTTCCGAATTGATTAACGAGATCCAGAGCGGGAAAGACTTCCCTCATGCATGCGATTAAAAGCGGTGGAATTATTCGAGCTCTGATGTATCCATACAGCCCGATTGCGAGTTCGTTATGGAGTGTGCGAGGTCTTACCATCCACCATCCAAATCAGTCCAAGATGCTACGGGGAAAACAATAATCCGGTTGGACGCACAATTCATCAATTATTGTTTGAAGATTCCAACACGAAAGGTGGTGACTTCTATTAGCATATAGGATGCCGACAACAGGTGGGAGAAGCATAGAGTTGACTGCGTGAACATAATGAACAAGCAGATACATGAAGAAGCCCAGATCTCCTTCCAAGTTCCCAAGAACTCTTCCGCGGTCCAATCTAGTACAAGAGGTAGATGATATTGCCAAATTGTTGTGCAAGATAAATGGCGAAGCAAACGCTCACACCTTCCGCACATGGATGTATGCTTTCATCAGGACCATTGAAATCAACAAAGCGGATTCAATAATCAATTGGTCGGAAATCATTAGCGACAACATTGGTCAAGACTCCGAACGTGAAGCGTACTTTCAGCTTCAAAATGACTTCCTATTTGGTATACGCAGCAGCCTCACAAGGCATCTTCTCCAAGCTGGATAGATGTGGTGTTCTTTCCAAGGACCCCATTTTCGAGTGCTACCCACATCTTACTGTACTTGCGTGCAGGAAAGATTTCAAAGTGGTCAACATAGATTCTTCTACAAATTCATTTGCAGTCTGGACAGTGACCTAAAGGCCAACAGGTGAGCAAGGAAGCATGGGAAGTTGTGTATGCAGGATTGGCGCTCTTCATTCAGTTTGCGGATTTCACATACCTCAGGGTCACCGCTTTGCAGGGAATCGGTTAAGCCGCCTGGATATCCGAATGATAGATTGGTCACCATGGAGCTGAGCAGACAACTTGTGGAGATGCACGACCTTCAGTCGAAACGACACAAGTCTACGGCTTCTTCCCGATCACTGTGGGCCATTATAGTTGCCAGAGCATTCATAAAGCTTGAGGAATGGAGGCGAAATGTTCTCTGAGTACGAGCAAGAGTTCTTCCCGGCACGGCTGAACTTCGATCCATTTGGAGTAGCCAGGAAGACAATCTCCCAGGAGTACGCACATGTGCCTTCATTAGAAGATTTCTGGATGAAGTGCAAAAGTGAGTACGAGGTTAGAAAGAAAGATTTCAGCAGGCTATCAACACGGCAAGTGTTCGACTTTGAATTAGCACGAGATACCTGCAGATCTTAAAGATGATGGGACTGTGTTACTTGACACATACCATCAAATGGGAGGAGATAGAGCTATACTTCAGAGAACGTAGGGGGCTGCCATACGATTGAGGAAAGGTCTGCTGCCGTTCTGGTGAATACTTCAAACTGGTTGCTGACGAAGGGATACTGCCTTGATGAAGCATTGATGAATCAAGTCACGAGGCAACTTCGGCGCGAGGATTCCCTCAAGAGGAAGCACGGAGGAGAAAGCAGTAGAAGGCCCGAGAAGATGAAAGTGCACAGAAGGTCTCAATCAAAGGAGAAGATCACTTCCACGGCTATGACGTTAGTTCCGCTTCTCCGAAGCATCCAAGATTTCACCCTTGTTGCACCTCAAACCAGACACTTTGCCATTCCTCAGTTGAATCCGCAACATTCATCTTCTCTCCTCAGCCACTCCGTTCAGCACCTGTTCCTAAAGAAACATTGAAGTTGCAGATGGCAGAGTTTGAAAGAGCTTTGTCTTTGGATGATTCAAAGATGGCAGCCACAACACTGTAGCGGTTTCTGATGGAGAGGAATCAGAGTGAGAGATAGTGGTACACTCAACAACTTCTCATTCTCTCGAGAAGTAATTTCTCAAAATGGTTGACTTCGCAGTTGGTTCCAGAGGCTAGAGTGGAAATGAACTTGGAGGAACACGACTTGCAGCTGCTCCTGAGTCTAGGCGGAAAAGACAAAAAACCTAAAGTTGCTAAGGTAACTTCAAGGTTGATCATCGAGGAGTCGGGGCAGAAGTTTGCTGAGATGTCAGTTCCGGCGGAAGGGAAGAAAGAGGATGAGCTCACGGCAGAAGACATAACAGTAACCAAAGTACCTATCGGTCAAGCCACCACAGAAGGATTGAAGCAGGATACGCAGACATTGATAGATGCTCTATTCCTTAGGCTTGACAGAGAAAAGGCGGAGAAAGTTGAACTTCAGAAGCAGGTATCTCAGTTGTGCGAGATCATTGCCAAGGTTGTTAAATCTTCCACTCAACCCATTTCAGCACAAGCGGGTGAGTGATCATTTGATGCAGGAGATGGAAGATGCAAGCAATCAGGTGAAAGCTATTGACGAATGGAAGAATTTGATTATTCGTCAAGCTTCGTCTGACTCGGAGAGGTGTCGACCCGCTTTAAAGGTTATGAAAGATGCAAAGAGATCAGTGAAGCAATGGGTGACAAACATAGTAGATATGAACACAGTTGCTGAGAGTAACCTGAGTACTTTGGCCGAAATCAATAAGCTACCGGGAGAAGTGTTGGTTGCGAAGAGATAGTCTGGACGGATCAGTTGAGAAGGGGAAGCAGTTGAAGTTTGCAGTATCTTTCCGTTTGGAAATCTGCAGAATTATGCTGAAGAGGATGCAGGCACTTGAGAGTATGGCATCGTCTTTACCAAACAATATCATTGCTTTCACTCAGGAGGAAGTGGTCGGAAATGTTACTTCATACGTATGGATCATTCCTAGCAAAGTGCCTAATTCCCTGGAAGGGTCTCTTTTGATGGTGCAGGGGAGAATTGATGGAGCTACTAAGCCTTTCACGATGAATTCCATCAGCAGACTGGTGGCACTGCAGTCGGATATTGCGAAGTTCGGGCCAAGCTTGGAGGATGTGGAAGCATGTATCAGGGTATTGAACGAAGGCTTGTTGCAGTTCAGGACAGAAAAGGAAGTTGTGGCTAAGACAGATGGGAAGATGTTGAATTATATGTTCGACAAGTATATTCAGTATCAGAACAAAAAGAAGATATAAATGTTACAGCTGGCAGGACTTTCTTCTTCTATTCTTTCTTCTTCTATTTTCCACGTTCCCGGATGAAATTGTAAAACTTTAAAGTTATTGGTTTTGAAACCATTGCTTTAAGTTATGTGGAACGATTCTATTAGTTAAGTGATAGATGTGTCACTTGAGGAGAAGTTAGAGGAGGATGATTGCCAGATGTCATCTTTACTTCTTGTTTATGTTTCAGTTCAGTTGAGTTTCCCATTTGTACTTTCCCTTCTACATTCTATAAGTAGAAGAAGAACCTTCGGGTTAAGGATCAAAATTTGTAAGCAACATTCTTGTGTTCCAAACTTTGTGCTGAAACCTCTGATAGCCACTTGAAGCAAAGGAATATAAAGGAGCAGGTTTCCGGAGAACTTTGTGTCACGGTGCATTTTGTTTCTAGCTTTCTATCTTAGATCTTCTAATAAACTGTGTTATTTTAGATCTAGATCTGAGTTGCCTTTGCTTATAATTTTGTGTGTTGATATCTATTGGTTTCTTCTATGTGCATGCAATCAACTCTGTTATCTATTGATTGGGTTGCACATCTTCCCCATTTCTTCCCTGTGTTTTATTACTTCTTCTATAAATATTTCCTTTCTTAAACAATTGCTTACTTGTTGCAAAGCTATACAACTATGGTTCATGAGCTGAATAGTTAAAGTAAAACCCCCATATAGATACTAGCATATTTTATTGACAAATCTGACACGAGAGCCTCACCGGTAAATGAGGGAGATTTATCTCATGACTGCCTAGGTTTTCAGCTATGCAGAAAATCTAGCCAACAAATCATGTGCCCTAGAAGGCACCCACCATCACCAAACCCTAGTCTCTCCCCTTGGGAAGAGCTCCAAAATCATGCAAAGCCTTTATAGGTGTTCGCTTGATGCCCTAGTTCCAAATCAGCAAGTAAGTCTTCAAGAGATGTCTTCAAATCACCCAAAATGGAGGGTTTCCGTCCTCCACCAAGCCACAAGGAAGGTTTTCATCCTCCTTGGATGGCACACAAGAGGGTTTTCATCCTCAAGAGGAGGGGTATTGAGCAACTAGCTCAACAAACCAATTGTATATGTAAAATGCAAAAAAGATGATCTCAAAATGAGACCACACATCTCCCTTTATACCTCTTGCTTTGCGCCAAAGGCCAATTAGAAGTGGACCGACCTCTTTAAGCTTCATTTTGTCTTTTAATTTGCCTTCATGACTCTCCCAACACGGTGACTGACCGCCTCATACGGAAAACACTTGAAGAAAACATTAAATCTAATAAAAAAAAACTGAAATGAAATGCAATTCCTTCCCTTGTTCATTCATACTTCTTTGCCACGGAAGGGAATGGCAAGAAGTCCACTTTTAGGCCCTCAATTCGAAAAAGGGGACATTACACCATTTATATGGGGAAATGAGTCCCTCAATCATTTATTAAACTTAAGCAGCCACACATACCTTGAAATTATATTCTCTCATAACAATCTTGCGACAATAGCTACAATACAATCTCTAGTTCGCACAACCTTTGTCCATCGTGTCAAATAATTTATTGATGTTATTAAATACCACGCACCGATTCTCGGTTCTCATGCGTGTGGGTTAATTGGACCAACAAAATCAACAACTTACTTCTTGAATTTCTTGTGCTACCACAACTAGTGGCATCTCATCTCTCCATTTGGTTTACCTACTCTTTAACAAATCTCACATTGGAGTACATAGTCTTAGCATCCTTGATAGTATAGGCCACCACAATCCTGCAAGTAAAATCTTTCATTTCGTAGCATTTCATACGTAGTGTCTTGCAATTCCTTCATGACATTCTTACGCATACATTCTTGCATTCATGTTCCATCACACATCTCCACAAAACTTTGTCTTGCCCCAACTTATACAATTCTCTTCCAATGAGGTGTTATGACTCAACTTTCACTACCAATTGCTTCTTTTGAATTGTCGACCAACCTTCAAGAGCCATCTCCGAGGTTAAAAATGAGGCAATCTCCACCTTCTCCTTAAGTACATGCAGAATTTGAAATAGTTGTGCATCTGGAAAATCATCTTCAATTGGTTGTCAGATGATTCCTTGTATTAATTATCAATAAGTGATTTGGACCCACATGTAATCTTCTCGAACTTCAAGACCACTGAGAGTTGAAACTCTTGAAGCAATACCATCCACCGGTATATTTTCTCATATGATACCGGCTTATTAACCAAGTACTTTAGCACCTCACGATCAGTAAAAAAGCACAAATGAAGTAGCCAAAAGGTATTGCATGAACTTTTGCAATGCATACACCATCCCCACTTTGCTTCCCTCTAGTTCTTTTCTGCATTTGAAATTTTTCTACTAGCGAAGTAAATCAGGTAATCAATCTTGCCTTCACTTGGCTGCGCAAGAATTGCCCAAATTGTTGTTTCAAACAAAGCCACATGAACATGAAAATGCTTAGTCCAATCTAGGATTTGTAATTACCGATTTCTCCTCCAACGTATCAAATGTCCTTTGTTGCATATAAGTCCAACGAAATGGACCTTCTTTCCTCAATAGTTTCCTCCAACGGTCCAACATCATTTGCATAATTCTATATTAACTTGCGGTATTATCCACAATAATGAAGAAATGCATGGACCTCTTTTGCATGCGCAGAGCTTCTAATCTGCTAAATAACTACCACGTTTGCAAGATTGACTAACATGCATTTCTTGCAAATAGTATCTCCTAGAAGAATCCCATGCGATCCGCAAAAGTACACTTCTTCAAATTCAAAGAAATATATAGTTGTTGATACCTTTCAAAATCAGGCACAAGTTCTCATGATGATCATTTGCTGGACCATACACAATTCAATCATTCAAATACACTTGCAAAAACTTGTGTATAAAGTCTTTGAAAGCTTCTACCACAATGCACAAAAACATGGCAAGTGCACTTTTCAATTGTATGAAAAAGATCCCCATCATGTTGTAAACATTGTCTTTGCCTTATCCTCTTCTACGATCTACACTCGGTAATAACCTAAAAAACCCTCACTAAACAACTAGATCTCACACCCCACAACTCCTAACACTTCTTCCTCGTAAATTGAATCGGAAAGTATCATACATGCATGCATCATTCAACATTTTATAATCAACGTATACATGAATTCTTCCATCCTTTATATTGATCACCACTGGGCTTATCTGGTCTAATTCCTCAATTGGAAATATGACTCTTGCGTCCCAAGCATCTTATTGACTTCCTCCTTTACCTTTGGATGCAAATTTTGATTTATTCTTTACGGTCTCTTCTTCACATGCCTTGTCCCTTCACACACTTGATGTGCATATTTCCCAAACTTGGATCGCAACCCCTTCATTTCATAATAATTTTTCAGGAACAAGTCCTTATACTCCGTTAATTTTGTGAGGCGGTAAACTCAACATTACCCCAATAGTCTCCCAAGCTTGCCATACGAGGATCATTCTCGGTACTTATGATCACTTCTTTTTGAGTACGGAGGTTGGTTGTCGTCCTTTGTTGGATCTTTCTGCGTGAACTTTACCACTCTTTCCCCCTCGATGGTCTCCATAATCAAATGATCAACTTCATCTACTATTTACTTCGGTCCTTATATGCGGCAAAATCCTTGAATCAATCTTAGTGTGGAAGGTGGTACCTCCCCATACTAAGTTGTTACTATATCCTTCTTGCATAAACAACTTAACCATTAAATACTCTTCACCATCATGGATCTTCCTCAACCGGCCTTTTCATTATGCATCCTTATGGAAGACTACCTCCTTAATCATCTCCACTAGCTTAGCTAACTCCTGCCATTTTGTATCGAAGCTAGACGTTTTCCACAAGTACCATGCACGAGCCCAAGTCCTCCATGTCCCATAAAGTGCATGCACACAAAACCACAAAGGTAACAATATCTCACTCAAAGTCCATATCTCTTCACAAGCCTTCAAATGTTCACCATAATCAAATTCTCCCGCATAAATCAAAATTCCTCTCTTTATATTACTCCTTTCGAACCTGGTACACAGTCTCTTGATTTGCACCCACCCTAGCAAACGCAGTTTATGCGTAGTCCACCAACACATGGCGGTGTCCCACTAAGTCACCAAGTCGTATTCATGCTCATGTTCGGTGAGAATAAAATTCAAAACAAGTTCAATCAACCAATAAAATTCAGAAAAAAATCGTCAATAAGTTCAAATTATATACATTTTTCTTTAAATTATTTTATTTTGATAAAAATAATAAATGCACAATAATGTCAAAATATATATAAATATTATTAAATAACCTCAAAACTTCCGAAAAAGATGTCTAAACTAAAACATATGCATCGTCATAAGTTGATCGAGATAGACCATTACACATGTGAAATCACAATTTTAAAGGCGGTTTCTATTTTCAAAAAGTCAGTCTAGATTTGAAGGCATATAAGTTCTAAGATTGTTTTCAAACTTTCATATTTTCTCATTGTTTTTCACATCAAAAAAGCTCAAAATCATTAAAAGCACTTGGTTGAGATGGTTCAATATCAGCATCATCAGATTCACCACTGAATTCATCTTCTAAAAGCAGGTCAAGCTCATTTGCATCTGCTATGTATTTTGAAATGGGTTGGAGTTGTGAAGACAAAGTAGATGAGTCTTTTGTTTCTTTCTTCATACACAACTGCAAATTGTTGTGAATATAAACAAGATCTCTCAACCTCCCGACAACTTGTTCCACTTCTTTGACTAAATGTGGTCAAAGCAACTCCAATTCCTTTCACAAGCTAATGAAGTTTCTCCTGACTCAATACTCTAATAACAAAACACTGTAGCTCACAAGTATTTGCTCCAAAGTTAGTCCACCACCTATATCCTTCAACATCTGGGCATGACATGTCATACTTGGCTGCTAGTATCCCAAGCATCTTTTCTTCTAACCTGTATGTCCAACATTGATCTCTGATTTTACTTAATAACTTGTTGATCTAGTTCAAACCTCCTATGGCTTTGTGAAGCCCAATTGTGATTTCATTGTCACTCTTTCTATCTATATGGAAGAATTTTGGCTCCAAACAGAAAGTCGTTGCATGCAAGGGGGTGTGCATCATTTTCCACCTTGGATTCAATATAGTCTGCTTCCATGTGATTGAATGTTTTTCGAATGGTTTCCTTGCATTAGCATATGGATTTGCACGCATGCAAATGACATGCAACAGTGTGGGAGCGAAGTCCCTCAATGAAGGTGAGGCTGCCTTTATTGATAGGTGTCATGACATCACACTCCTTATCAACTTGTGGGATGGCGAGATCTGCAAATCTGTTTCCGTCATTATCCACCATTATTCGAGAAAGCACCTTAGGCTTCTTGGGAATGACGTCATTCAAAAGTTTGAAAAGGGCATCAAAATCAATGTCAATTGCCTTGACAACCCTCTTCCTTTTCTTAACCTCGGAATCAACCCAAGAAGGAGTATCATGCACTATTTCCACATACAAAATCCTAGAGCTCGAATCAATATTCTCATTGTTCTCGACATCATGAGATCCTGCAAGAATCCTATCCACGACCTCGATTTGAGGAGAAATAACCTCAATATCCACCTCCTGATCATTCGGGAGATTTTGGGAAATTTCTTCATGAACTGTAGGTTCCGAAGTGTTTGATATTTGGACTACCTGCACCTGAGTGGACGCTTGTTCAAAGCATGGTTGAGGATCGTTTGCCACGAGCTTCTGAGCACTATTAACAATGTGGGTAGAAGAATCTCTACTTGAAGTAGAAAATCCTGATACACGCTCTCTTCCTTCGCCGGGGCTAGGGTCTTTAGATTTTTCTCCTCGTGGCACATTACTCGGCGAAGTGGATTTTGGCAACCACTCCTTTCTTGCTTGTTGTGTATGATTGGATGGTACGGAGGTTGATCGAGAAGGGCTTTGGTTGAATGAAGACCTCCTCGTGTTGGCAATTTTTGTGATCCTAAAGTATGATCTTGAATTGATTGTAACTTGGCAAGTTCTCTGTCGTACCAAGATATGCTTCTTTCAAGAATCGGTTGATTCTTGCTATCAAGAGAAAATTCATCTCTTTTGGTCCAGTCAATTCGAGGCAACGGGGTAAAAGCAACTGCATCATATGAGGGATCAATAACATCTTCATCATCATTTACGAACGAATCGGGAGGGTTCTTGATGCGAAAGGCCTTGATCTGAGCAAGTGTTAGGCGAGAAAACTCTCATCTTCTTACTTCATGTTCATCCGAATAGGCAGCCCAAAAATCTTCCATGGTAGGGTTATGTTGATACTTTGCTCCAAGAATCTTCTGCATATATCCATTGATATCAAACTAGGCTCTCTTCACATATGGATGAATTGTGATGAGGGCGAACTCTTTTTCCATGAGTTGTGCACTGAAAAGATTTGGACATTGGTATTCCCCGATTTGGATTGGGAAATGAATTCCTGAACGGTGCTTGTCACTGAGAAGGCAATGAACTTGGAATAGTTGTCGCATGCAAGCTCCATTAACGTCCATCTGTCACTGACGTACTTAGGAAGCTTCCATGGAGTACCAGCAAAGCCACTCACGCGAATGTAGGAAAAGGATGAAAATTGAATAAACCATGTTCCCCATTGGGAAATGACACTCATGGCTTCTTTAGAAAATCTTTCCTCTGTATTCCGATTCAGGTTCCGAATCACACGGAAGGTGAATGCATCATTGACTCTTCTAAAATGGTGAGAGCTATTTTTGAAACTTAGTTGTGGGTAATAATGGAAGACACTATTTGATGGCCCCATGACTCCTCTTGTTTCGAGTCCAGAAAATAGCTTTCTTCTTGCTACTGCATAAGTCAGATACGATGTCATGTAGAAGCATCTAGTCATCTTAACTTCTATCAATTGTTTGTGAAGGGTATTACTGATGATGGTGGCCCAATCCACAAACTATTTCTTGGCAAGGATGATATAGATAAACTGATACATCCATGGGTGGAAAATCCTGGCAGAGGGTAAACTGAAAACTTGGCTTAGGAGAGTAATCATGTCCCCGATTTCTTCCACGAACTCAACGCAGTACAGTTCTTTGGGAAGCCGGTCAATTCAAGGCCTCTTGGTCACTAACCAGTTGTTATTAACCATCTTGCTCCATCTCAAGGGTTCTTCATCCCAAAATTCTTGCGTTGACTGGCGAGTGATATCCGCATTCTCAGGAAAGTCAGGTATCTATGAGCAATTCCTCAATGTGCTCTGGTGTGATTAAGAGGAAAGGCTCACGATTATCTTTAAAAATTCCTCGTCTCTCAGGATCATAATGCTCCGCACAAGCGATAACCAATTCAGGACACTGCACCAAGACAGGAAATGTTGCTACTTGAGGTAGACCACTATCGTAAAGCGGAAGCCTATCCAGAAAATGGTTTTGCCTTGATTTTCACCCATTCACGGAATTGTTGCACATTGATGTGACCCAGATTTGTATCAGTGATATTGTCATATGTTGACTTAATGGAACTGGGAGGGATGATTCCTTGGAATTCGTACTTGAGTGTGGACTTATTCAATTTCTCCACTGGCTTCCTTGATCTTCCTGCGGATTTGTTAGATTTCTCGGCCATTATGAATTTCACAGAAGAATGACTCGGGCACGCAAAACAACACAAGCGGGTCGGGTCTCAGTCTCCAAACCCCCCAAGTTAATGCAAGGAAAATATGACTCGCTTTAATATTATTATTATTATTATTTTAAAAATAATAATAATAACAACCAGTCCCGGTTACAAATTTTTATATTTTTTTAAATACAAATATATTGAGACTAAGCTCGAGTTCCAAATCTGGCGATACAACGATATATATATGTTTTTTTTTTAAATTAAAATCTCCCGATTTTATTTAATTTGACAGAGCAAATTCTCCTTGGTATGCGTGAAAATCACCAGATTTTAATGACCGCATAATTTGAGATTTACTTCTTCGATGCGATCTTCTGATCGATGTGTGACTATACTTGCTGAATCTTCTTGTAAATGCGTTGATACACCTGGAGAATGCGTGGTGGATATGTCTTTTTCTTGTTTTGGACTGTATGAATTTTCCCAATGCGTGAAAACAGAATTTCAACTTTACTTCTGATTTTTACCTTGTCTTCTTCCCCTGCATAGGCGTTTTGGCCTGATTTGGTGAATGCGTGGGTTTATTTTTTTTATATGTCTGTTGTTTTCCTTTGTTGTGTTGGATTTGGTGAATACTCCCTTCTTGCTCCTTGGCTGCACAAAGATTAGCTTGGATGAGTTTCTGGCTTTTGTTGCATGAAGGTTGCGTGGTGAGAGACCTGGAGAATGCGTGAAATCTTGATGCAAATTGGAAACTTGTTTACTTCTACAACATTCTTTTACCTCCCTTGGGCCACATGGGAGTTCTTTGGCTGTCCTGGCTTTTGCTGATGTGTGGAAAACTTACTTCGTATTTTCTTTACTTTAAAACCTACATGGTTTTTGCCTTATGCTACTACCCTCCCTCTACCAATGCGTGGATGTTGTTTTTATTGTCTTTTTCTGTCTTTTTGTTGTGTGATCTTTTCTAGCTTGACCTGCGTGGCCTATGTGGGCTGTGAGTGGTTATCTTTTCCTCACGCATGGGCTGTTATCTTTCTTCTCCAGGCATGCGTGGGTTATCCTGACTTCCTGACAGCTACGAGCTTTGCTAATGCGTAGCTTGGTCTTTTGGTATTTGTTGGATTTCTATGACTGTCCTTCACCAGCGTGGAAAAATGATTTGGTTTGGACTGTCCTCTTTCACCAATGCGTGAAAAATGATTTTGCTGTCCCCTTTGCCAATGCATGGAAAATGATTTTTCTTGGACTGGTTTTATCCTTTGCAATGGCCTTCGCTTGGACTCTCCTCCTTGTATTTCTCCTTCACAATGGCGTTCACAGTTTGAGGAATGTGATAAAAATATTATTATGTTTCTTAGAAGAAGTAAGAAGCAATTTAGAAAGCTTCGTACGACTCTTTCCAACGAGTTCGACGGAGGAATTTATGAGGGTTAACCCAACTTCCCCTCTTCCGGGTAGTGGAATTAATTGCCGGGGGAATGGGAAAGCAACGGCCAATTGCCAACGGGAATGGCAAAGTGGGCTGGCAATCTCCGTTTTATTTCCCCATGTGGGAAATTGGGAGATTTTGCCCATTTGCCAATTCATTAATTTGGCAATTGGGGGAAGAAATCCCACGAGCGGGGATTTAAAGCAATTTTGCCAGAAAGGGAAATCCGGGCCCGGGAAGCCAATTTGGCATCCCCGGCAATGGGAAGCGGAAGCTTATTTTTCCCGGCAAAAACTTGTCGAATGAATTTTAATTAATATTTATTTAATTAAATACTCCAAAGTTATTAAAAATTAATTTTATCAAACAAAGAGTAATTAATTAATTAATTAATATTTAACACGATTTGAGACCTGGCGGGAGTTCTTGCCCGAAATGGACGAAACGAAGACCGGAACGATCACAAAAATGAGACGGTCATGATGAGAGTGATAAACCACGCAAAGTAACACTTTTGAAAAATTTCAAAATTTCCATTTTTTTAATTAATTTTGCTTTGCGTAATGTCAAAATTGGCTAATAACAGCTTGCAATGGTCCATGTTTTCATAAAGCATACCAAGAAAACAAAACACTTCAACAATCGGTTCACTCTTTTAAAATCTTTGTCGCTTTCTCAAAAATTGTTGTTTAGAATTATTTGCTCTATGTTCTTTTCTTCTCGCACCTTTAGAAAGAACTAAATTTTCTCAATCAATTGAACAAATAAATGACCTTATCGTTGCTTTCTCTTCAACCACTCTTTTCAAATTGATATAAAATGAGGCAAATCTTGTTTCACAAGGCCTCAACAACTCTCTGGATGCATGTTGCCTGTAAATGTTCAATGTGAGGCGGTGGTTTCTAATGAAATTTGCAATTGCTCTCCCTCTATGAATTGTTTCATGCACCCATAGAAATTTAGCCAAGTCATGAAGCAACAAATCAAAGCAATGTGTTATACATGGACTCTAAAATATATGTGGATACTTCTCCATAGTCAACTTCACACTGCCCACATAATTTCCAGCACTATCAACTACACAACTTGAACCACATTCTCTAAACCCACTTTAAGAATGGCTTTCTCTAAGATTTTGAAAATATACTCAAAGGTCTTCTTATGGTTCATGGCATCAATTACCTTTAAGAACACTACACCTAGAGGGCAAGCCACCAAAACATTAATCAATGGCCTCCGACACATGTTACACTCTAAGAGGCCTTGACCGTTGCCAATTTTTCGGTCACCCTTGCTTTTGATTTCTTCAAAAGAGTTGTTATAGGAACCTTTGAAATAGGAGGTGTGTACCCTTTGCCAAAACTATGCATTTTTCTAAATTGCAGTCTTAAAAAAGGATTCTTGGCAACGTTGAATGGAATTGCACTTGAATAAAATAAATCAGCCAATACATTGTCCACATGTTTCTCCACTAGTTTCCAAAGGTTGATCAAAGTTCCACTCTCTAATCCCCTTGTTTCCAAAGGTTGTTCAAAGTTCCACTCTCTAATCCCCTTGTTGCATTACCGACGTGGGAATGTTTGAAGCAGAGACATTTAATTTGTGGTGAACCTAGACATTTTGGCTTGAATTCTCTGCTTTTTTGTGCTGATTTTTTATTTCCGACAAATGAAAGGCTTGGTCTTTCTCTAACACAAATTTGATCTTTGGAGTTACTTTTGGGCAATGCACTAACACCCCTTCCCTTCCCACTAACCGAGATGCCAAGTAAGTGGTTTATTACCCTTGTGACACTCCCGACAAGAGAATGACCACAAAAATCACATTTTATATTATCTGTCGTCACGTGTTACGTGTTTTCATCATAGTTACCATGTTCGAAAAGTTTGGATTGTTTGGATGGGCAAAAAAGTTCGGAAGTTTGGGATTTTGCAAAAGATTCAGTTCGGTTCAATTTCGTTGACAAATTTTTTATTTTTTTTTTTAAATAAAAATAATATAAAACATATTATATAAATATAGTGAATATTAAATACTGACTTAATTTTTCATTTTAAAATTAAAATTAAAATGATAAAAAACTAATTAGTAAATGATCTTAAAATAAATACAAAGTAATTTGTAATTTTGTTAAATAAGTCGTATTTGACGATTTGTGGGTAATTTTAATTATTAAATTAAAACTAAAAGTAAACCACGATTAAACATAAAATAAAATAAACTCAAGTTTAATAAACCTAAAATAATAAAAGTAAAATACTAAACATTAAACCTAAAATAATAAAAGTAAAATACTAAATGTTAAACCTAAAATAATAAAATTTATGTAACTATTTAACGGTAAACCTAAGTATTACATAGTTACGCTGGGGACACGCCCCCATTTTTGACACGTGCCGGGACGTTACGACGTCCCCGAGGAAGAAGGGGCGTTGGGAAAGCGTTTCCCCGTTTCCCACAGTGCATGCATGATGGGAAATGTCCTGGGGACGTCTAAGGAGGCCGGAAACGTCTTGGGACAAGGAAGCGTGAGGGGGCGTCCGGCGTCCCCACGTGGTCTGCCGCATTTTTCAATAAAAAAACATAAAAACAACACTCTAAACTATTTTTTTAATTGTAAATCACTTATGATTCAAGATCTTGTGAAGAAGCAAGTCACGGGCCTGTGCAAGTAATGATCAAGCTAATATATCCTGAAACCCTACTATTATTGTTTGACAGTCTTAGTCTGACTGTAGAATCTGAATGAGAACCTGTTTTCTGTCATTCTTTGTTTTGTCAGTAGAAGGTTGACAAGAGCAATTGAGGGTCAATAGATCACAATGTCAACAATGAACCATAACACTTGGTCATAGTTTGGGAAGATTGCTATCAGAGAATTGAAGGAGAACATAATAGAAGTTTATAACATGTTTGGAAAAGTTGAGTGTTTTGAAATCACAGTATCCTGTCTGTAACAGTTCTAGGAATGTATTTGATGTTTATGAGTTCAAGTTTCACCTTATTTAAATCTCAAATGGTTTTATTTCAGCTTATTTATATAATTTAGTCACTATATCTTTATATTTTAAATATTTATATATTTTTTTATTGGCCGTCCCCCCGTCGTCCCCAAGATTTAGAATTTTTTTGCTATCCCGGAAACCCCGTCTTCTTCCCGTCCCCTGTCTCGTAACTATGAAGTATTACCATATTGTATATTTGATATAAATATTTTATGATTAAAATAGAATATGATATACCTCCTCCCACCAAATAATGCAAATACGTTTACATACCCACATTGATTGTGCACAACTAAGCTCGGGAAAATTTCAATGGTTGAGGTGTTGTTTGGTGGAAATCAACATGTAGGTCAAGTTTGGCCGTTGGTGTCTAGGTTTTCACTTTCCCTTTACCTTCGCATTTTCTTTTATTCGCGTGGGGTTTCTCTTCCTCCCTCCACTTAGTGCGTTGTATTTAAGACTCTTTTTGCCTCTCGGATCATGTAACGTTTTTACTTTCTTTCATGTTTTTACTTTTCAATGCTTTAGCCTAGTTTTTTTTTTCAAATAAATTTTTTTAAGATAAAAGCTAAAATGAATATACTTGAACAAGTTCAGTTTTCCCTAAAAATTTGGTCTCGAATCGAATTTGGACCATATTCGTATGAATATTGTAATTATGGTTTTCATCCCTCGGTTTTCTATTTTGGGGTGCCATTGAATTATGTTATGAACTTGCATGTTTTAGAGAAGATGAGATTATGATACCTATATAACTTTAATACCAAGTTCATATCAAGTTATAACTTTAATACCAAGTAAATATCCAAAAGAATTAATAATCTAATTAAATTGTTAAAAGCCTTCTAAAAATAATAATAAGAATCTAATTAGAAGTCAATTGGAAAATAGTCATATCTTGTCCTCATGGTAATGTTTGGGGCCCACTTTTCCCCAAAAATATCATTTCAGGGACCAATAAAATAATGCAACTAAGATTAATAAATATGTTATGGATTAAATTTAAGATAAGAAGCTTGAAATTTATATCTATTGGCATTGTTTAGATAGATATATTTAAGATATTTGTACAAAGTGTCCTAGTTTATATTTTAAACTCAAAATTAAAATCCTAAAATTAATTAATAAATACTAAATAATAAACTATGCTTATAAATTTATAATTATGTGATCAATCTAATTATTAAATAATTTTTACGCTTCTAGATTTTTTAATTAATTATATATATATATATATATGTATATGTATGTGTGTGTGTATTAATAACCTAAAATTAAATATAGAGATTAATAAATTTCTATTTTAAGTTTCTAACTATTAATAGCTTTTATAACGTTAGAAATACTAAAAAGAAATTCCACACCCCGTGGGTTCTACAAACTCAATTTTGACAACTCTTCCAAAGGGAATCCCGATCTTTCGGGGCAAGGTGTATTCTTCGTGACGAGAGGGGTTTTCTTATCAAAGCGGTGTTCTTTTGGCTACCCCCTGGTTCTAGAAATGCAATTGAAGCTCAAGCTCTTCCGCATGGCATTAAACTTGCCCTGAATAGTGGTTGCTCCAAGCTCTGTATCGAAGGGGATTCACAAATCATCATTCTTGTCGTTTGCAAGGGCAAAGCTTTGGCTTGGTCACTTAATATCTTTATCAATCAGATTAATCATTGGCTTTCTTTCTTTGAGGATTGGTCCATTCGCCATGTATTTCGCGAAAACAACCAAGCCACGAGATATCCTCGCCAATTATGGGGTTATTCAAAATGAGGAGGCTATCATTCTAAATCATGTTGAGGCATGGGAGTCTCTAGATGTCACCATCCGTCATGATCGTGAAGGCTTCCCCTCACACGTGCCGAGGTGTTATTAATTCAGGGAGGGTTCTCGGCTGCTTTCATTCGTGCCATCTCCATCCCTTTTTGCTGCCCTCCTCTTCCTTAATGGTGTCTCCATGTTTCCCTCTCATTCCCCTGCGTGGTGAGAAGCCCGAAAAGACTTTCTTTTCCTTGATGTCTCATTACTCGCTTGCACCATGTCTTCCGCATTGCTCGGCTTCGGCCGGTTCGAGATGCGATTGAGAAATTTTGGGTGTCGATTATCTTGAGCTCCAAGAGAGCTCGAGTCAATTCTGAGATTGCTGGTGTTTTTGTGTTCAATTCCCTCCCGCTATGCGCCGACAAAGATTTTGCGTTGGCGATAGCGACTCATTTCATTTACCCTTGTTATCACATGGGTTTGGTCAAGCAAATGGCATATGTATGTCTTCTTTCTCTCTTTTCTGCAGTTGGCCCTTCTTCATCCCCCTATGGGTGGACCGTAAACTTTGTGAAGATTTGGAGAAATCAATTCGTGGAATCCATCCACCGCATTTGCCGCTCTCACGAGGCATCCGTCTTCGTGGTTCCCTCTCTGAATTTGTCTGCTCTCGCAGCCCCGTCTCGCCTCCTCTTGAGCGTGTGGTGGCTCTAAAGGCTTCTGTTGGTTCGTCCTTTGCCTTCCTCAAAAAGGTGGTGATGCTCGGCTCGGAAGACCAGTTTCGGGGCGCAAGACTGTGAACTCTGCTCAAGTTAAACAAGAGTCGAAGATTCATGTAATCTCTGATTGACTTCCTTAGTCTACGTCTCTTTTTACTTTTTTTTTTTGCAGGCCTTGTTTTCCAAGCTTTCGTTCGGCCTTTTCGTGTTTTCAGTCCCATGTTCTTGGGTACTAGTTTTTGTTGGATGCTCCTAAACGCTATTATTTTTGCGTATTGTAGGGTGGTGTCCCATTAACCCTCTGGATCATAGCTCCGGTCAAAAGCGTTTAACTATCTAAAAAAAATACTAAAAAATAAATAAATAGAACCTACAAAACTAAAATTTCTAGAACCTAAAAAAAAGTAACCCAAAAAAATATTTGGTGTTGGATTTGAATTCCTACATTAAAATCCTAAAGAATAGACTTGATTTAGTAATTAGTAAAACTAAATGTTGTAGTGTTCACACTTGTGGGTGGTTTGGGTCATTTGCAAACCAGGTCAAGCCACTTTCACACTCATCAAGGGGTTAAGCTTAATAGAGATTTCATTTGATTATTGTTGAGATGAAACTATATTGTGCATGAATAATTTATTGAGTGAGCTAATATAGTGGATTCTCGTATTTTTAGGAGATCACACCTATTATTTGGTGGTTGTGAAAATTACCTCTTTGGCCTATTTAATAGGCATTCCCTCTTTGTATAATCATTACAGATTGTAAAGATTTCAAGTGCAATAATTTGGAAACATTATTGGTCCAAGTTCTATGAGCTGCAATAGTTGTTTGTGTGTGTGATTTTAGGTTGTGGTAATGTTGTTCTACTGGAGCAGATCCTAGATGAGAAGTATTGACTTCTTCGACATGGTATCAGAACATAACTAACAGCCATTACTCAGCTGCAAAAATATTTCATTTTGCGCTTAAGTTGAAGAAATTTTGCATCAGGATTGCAGACTTTTAGATCTTGAGCAGACTTGCTGTTTTTAGCAATTCAAAAATTACATTACAGAAAATTTGAGGAAAGATAAAACTATTATGTTGGCAGGGTTACAGAAATTTGCAAAAAATGCAAATCTTGAAAATTTACATTTGGAGTTTTTTTCTGAAAAAATGCAGTGAAGAGTTGACTTGCAGAGCTTCTAAGGTGAGCTACCTATTGCATAGGCAGGCGAGCTCACCACCCAGCTAATCCCGTGGCTAGTTGCTTGCCTTGATCGGTGTAAAGGGTAATCTGGTCCTTGTTACAGACATCGGCTACGCTCTTTGTGTTGGCTCGGTAAAGTAGTGCGGCTCGGCTGTTCTTTAGCTTGGCATTGTCTTTTCAACCCAACTCCAAGCCCTCAAAACCCTCTTTGGTATGTGGCATCCGCTCCTGAAGGTGGCTTGAATTCTCTTGCAGATCCTACATTCAACAAATCAAGCTCGACTCTTCAACGGTTTTTTCTTTTTTTGGACTCGACTTCCAAGCAGCCCTGTGGCAAGCTACTATGATATAGCGAGTTGTTTTTGTTGATCTTGGTGTCTCTATTCTCAATCAACTCAGCATACACTCCCAATCCTTGTCTCTGTAGCTCATTGGTTCATCCCATGATCTTCTCTTCTCCCAAGACCTCATGTTCTCAATTTTCTTCCACCAACTTCACTTTGTGAGCTTTGCAGATCCGTGAACGGTTCGATCCAGCCTAACTAGGGTGTCTCCTCGCAAGGCTAACTCAATGTTTCGGGCTCTCAAGTTCAACATCAACTCCCCAGCTCAGAGCTCACTTGGCACTGCAGTCCTCACGGCTAGTACAAGGTTCAGCATCACAGCAACTCAGTACACCTCCCGAATCCAAAAAGTCAGTTCGCATTCAACTCTCAGCACTTTTTAAAACCTCTGTCCTCTATCGGACTCAGACAGATCTCTAAACTAGTCTCCGACACTAAATACTAAATAGTAAACCTAATAAATTAAAATCCTATTAGCTTAAAGAATTTATTTAGTAAATATTAAACCTAATAAATTAAAATGCTACAGTAAATACCTAACCGTAATCTTAAAGGCAGGCTTAACTTACCTGTGGGTTGTGCTATGGCCGATGGCAGTAGGCTTGGCTTGACTCCACTAAACGATCCAACAATAAATAGTAAACCTAATAAATTAAAATCCTATTAGCTTATAGAATTTATTTAATAAATGTTAAACATAATAAATTAAAATGCTATACTAAATACCTAATACCTAATTGTAATCTTAAAGGCAAGCTTAACCTACCTGTGGGTTGTGTGTTATGGCCATTGGCGATAGGCTTGACTTGACTCTACTACACAATCAATGCCCCTTGGCCTCCACAAACTTCGAAGGATGATGTTGTAATCTGGCCTCTGCAAGCACAAATGGCTTCAACGTACTTCGTGGGGTGTCTACAAAACAAACTTCGCCATGTTATATTCCAATCACGATTCACGCTTTCACACTTCTCGAACCTTGGTCAAACTTTCGGACTCCACAAGGCTATATTCCAATCACAATTTGTAGATGATGGCTTTGAAATTGCAAACATTGGAACTTTGTAGTTACAATGCAAACACAAAGCCTTTTATATAGAAAACGAAAACCTAACCCTAGATGTTATGTAAAGCACAGTGAAAAATCAAAAAAATCAATGTTTTTTTATCGATTTTATTTGCCAAATCCACAAATTTTTAGGGTATTAATTAAAATCCAATAAAAAAATGGAATCTTCAATTATCTATCGAATTTGAACGATTTTTTGTTGTTTTCTTTGAATTCGCCAATTTTTCGAATTTTTTTTGGCCAAAATTCAACGAATTTTGTGACTTAGGTCTTGCATAGTTGAGCCATCTCTAATTCTCCTTTGGTAACTAAGCTTCTAAATCATTCATGCACACCTTCACATAAGCACACACATCATACTTAGGAAGTTCCTATAATGTCCCTCTGCTCATCCTCATTACCCTCTAAATATATAGTGTCGCCTTTGGAATCCACTTCATAGTCCCCTTTTGCATAGTTTGTATTTGATTTATGTGGATCACTCCACTACGAACTGCCTTTGATAGTTTCTTGTGCCACTTCATCACTCCTGCGCACTTTCGGCTAGTCACTTCATATTCTTCCATCACTCGTCTTTCACAAGCAACACTCGTACTATCTAACATAGACTTGATAGTATCTAACATAGTTTGTATTTGATTCATGTGAATCACTCCCTACAAACTAGATTTGATAGTTTCTTGTGCCACTTCATCACTCCTGCGCACTTTCGGCTAGTCACTTCATATTCTTCCATCACCCATCTTTCACAAGCAACACTCGTATTATCTAACATGGACTTGCTTTACTCTGCGAATCTACCTTCCCATCTTCCTACAAGTCCAAATACTCCTTATTTTGTGCAAGTCACCTTATAGATATTGCCTATCTCCTCATCAATATCCACACTTTCAATGTACGACGGTCGTATTACTATCTCCTCATCAATATCCACACTTTTAATGTAAGGTGGTACCAATAGCTCATCCAACAATATGACTACACTCGACTATTACTCTCAAAACTCATCACCCTCTTTTTAAAATTCATGTTTGTATAATTTTCACGACACCAAAAACGCCCCAACATCACCCCAATAGTCTCCCAAGCTTGCCATGCAAGAGATCATTTTCATACTATGTCCACTTCCTTTTGGCATTGAGGTTCATTATAGTCCTTCGTTAGACATTTATGTTTGAACTCTACCACTCTTTCCCCTCGGTGGTGTCACATTCACATGATCAACTTCATCCACTATGAACTACGATCCTTCTATATAGCGAACATCTTTCAAATTGGACTTAGTGTGGGAAGTGGTACCTCCCCACACTAGGTTGTTACTATATCCTTCTCGCACAAACAACTTATCCATTGAATACTCTTCATCATTATGGATCTTCCTCAACCAGCCTTCCCATTGTGCGTACTTGTGGAAGGTTGCCTCCTTAATCATCTTTATTGGCTTAGCTAACACTTATTGTTCTACGTCGAAGTTGAATTCTTTCTAGAATTCCTCCTTCACTACTTCCCATCAATGACAATCTTGCTCCAAAAGTACCATGTGCGAGTCAAAGTCCTCAATGTCCCATAAAGTGCATGCACCCACAACCACGAGAGACAACAAGATCTCACTCAAATTCCATATCTTTTCACAAGCCTTTAAATATTCACTAGGATCGGTATCTTCCGCATAAATCAAATTTCTCTCTTTATATTGCTCATTTCAAAGTCGGAACATAGCCTCCTTAATTTGTGCCCACCACGACAAAGGCATTTTATGCACACCCACCAACGCACAACAATGTCCCGCGTAGTCGAGCCACTACAAGAAGTCTCTCGGTCTCCTTTGGTAAACAAGCTTCTAAATCATTTGTGCAAACCCAACATACTTAGGTTATTTATCTAATTGCCCCTCTACTCATCCTCATTAACCTTTGAATATGCGTTTGTAATATCCTTGTGGGATATTAATGATTTATTATTAATTACTTGCAAAACAAACAACTTAGAAGATAAACCCTCCTAGGTTTACCTCAACTAACCCTAGTGTCAGCTTCAATACAACCCAAATAGGGTTGGAGTGAGCCAAGGTGAGGGTTTAGATGGGCAATCCAGTTGGTATTTACACTCCTTTATCCAATACACTTTGCAGAAGTAAAAATAATAAATAATACTGCTGAAAATTAACTGAAACTTTGGAAATTAATAACTCCCAAAATACTAACTCTTTTGACTTGAAACCAAGTGCAGTAGAAAGGGAAAATTATGAGCTTCTATTCACAATAAATATCAGATCTTTCCATGCACTAGAAACCACTCAAAACAGCCCCCAAAATCCCAAACCCAGTCGCTAGGGTTAGGGTAAAATCTGCAACATAATTCCAGCACTTTTTCCTTCACTTTAAGAGTCAATAAATGCAGTTCCAGATCTGCAATTAATAAATCTAAAACAACAGATTTATAATCACTTCAAAATCCCTTCCAAACACTCTTAGCACATGCCCAAACAAGTCGATTTCATCAAGTAAAAACCAGCAGCATATAATAAAAGATATTCATCATAAATCACACTCCAAACCCTCAAAGCAAGCTTATATCTTCTCCCAAAAATGGCGCCTTATACATATATAGAGAAATGATTGCAAAAACTTATTACTTCAGCTCATATGGGCACACACACTTCACAAATGGTGGTGTTAATAAACACCTTTTGTTTTGATCATAAGTGGGCATACATCCCTTCTCCAAGCATGAAGATAAGTTTTATAAACCGTCAACATGCCAAAAAAGGAGTAACCACATCTTCTTTTATAGTTTTTGCTTGCACATCCTCCAAAGTTCTTCTCCATCTTTGGCGCCATCATCTAAGAGGAAATCTTATTTTAAAATGTGCTTGAAAGTCACCAACAAATATTAAATGCATAGGGATTTTAAAAAGATGCCCATATGAGTCGACCCATGCTTAGGAATAATCACTTTGTCTCAAATATTAATTATTAAATGCTTCCAGGAAAATGCGACTTGCCTAGTCACTTGATTTACCTTTTAAAAAAATGCATTTATTATCTCAAGGTGAAGTCGAACTTCCCCTTTTATTTTGATTTGCACAATTTATAAAATTTTATTTTAAAATTACATGTGCAAATCGATTTTATCTTCTTTTTAATTTTTTATAAAAAGGGGGACATTACAGCGTTGCCACCTTTGGAACCCACTTTATAGTCCCCTTTTGCATAGTTCGTATTTGATTTATGTGGATTACTCCACTACTGAACTGGATTTGATAGTTTCTTGTGCCACTTCATCACTCGTGCACTTTCACTAGTCACTCCATATTCTTCCATCACCCATCTTTCATAAGCAACACTCTTAGTATCTAACACGGACTTGTTACTCTGCACGATCTACCTTCCCATCTTCCTACGGGTCTAAATACTCATTATGTGCAATCACCTTGTAGATATTGCTTATCTCCTCATCAATATCCACACTTTCAATGTCCGGTGGTCCCAATAGGTCATCCACCAGTATGACTACACTCTAACTATTACTTTCAAAACTCATCACCCTCTGTTTAAAATTCATAACCATGTAAGTTTCATAACACCAAGAACGCCCCAACATCATCCCAATAGTCTCCCAAGTTTGCCATGCAAGGATCATTCTCGATTACTTATGTTCACTTCCTTTTGCATTGAGGTTGATTGCAGTCCTTCGTTGGATCTTTCCTCCTAAACTCTACCACTATTTCCCCTCAATGGTCTCCACATTTAGATGATCAACATCATCCACTATGAACTTTTGTCCTTCTATGCAGCAAACATCTTTCAAATTGGACTTAGCGTGGGAAGTGGTACCTCCCCACACTAGGTTATTACTATATCCTTCTTACGCAAACAACTTATCCATTGAATACTCTTTATCATCATGGATCTTCCTCAACCAATCTTCCCATTGTGCGTCCTTGTAAAAGGTTGCCTCCTTAATCTTCTCCATCGGCTTAATTAACTCCTGCAGTTCTATGTCAAAGTTGAATTCTTTCTAGAATTCCTCCTTAACTGCTTCCCCAATCAGCAGTCTCACTCTGCAAGTGCCATGTGCAAGCCCAAGTTCTCAATGTCTCATAAAGTTCATGCTCCCACAACCATAGAGGTAGCAAGATCTCACTCAAAGTCCATATCTTTTCACAACACTTTAAATGCTCACTATGATCAGTATCTCCTGCATAAATCAGAATTCCTTTCTTTATATTTCAAATTGGTACTGATAGCCTCCTTGATCTGCACCCACCTCACAGAGGTGTTTTATGAGTAGTCCACCAATGCGTGACAGCGTCCCACGTAGTGTGAGCCAATACAAGAAGTCCCTCATTCTCCTTTGCTAAACAAGTTTCTAAATCATTTGTGTACACCTTCACGCAAGTAGACCCAACATTCTTCGGCAGTTTCTCTAATCTCCCTCTACTCATCCTCATTAACCTTTGAATTTGTGGTGCCACCTTTGAAACCCACTTCATAGTCCTCTTTTGCATTGTTTGTATTTGATTTATGTGGATCATTACACTATGAAGTGGCTTTGACAATTTCTTGCACCACTTCATCACTCTTGCACACTTTCAACCAATCACTTCATTTTCTTACATCACCCATCTTTCATAAGCAACACTTGTAGCATTTGACACAAACTTGCTACTCTACCTTTCTACCTTTCCATCTTCCTTTGGGTCCAAATAATCCTTATCTTGCACAATCACCTTGTAGATATTGCTTATCGCCTCATTTATATCCACACTTTCAATGCAAAGTGGTCCCAATATGTCATCCAATGGTATAACTACCCTCTGACCATTACTTTCACAACTCTTCACACTCTGCTTAAATCTCATATCTGTGTGTTTTTCATAACACCAAGGACGCCCCCAATAACACAGGATAAGTGTCTTTCTCTACAGTTTCTACCACCTTAAAATCCGCAGCAAACCTTACTCCCATTATATCTATCTTTGCATTCTTCAAGAGCCTAATCAATCTAGCCTTTGTCTTGTTTGTCAAGATCGGTAGACTAGAAGTAGGCTCCAACGCAGGACTTCCCAATCTCTTTCGTGCATCATTCGTCAGAATACTAACTTTTGCACGGGTATCTATCAACATTCTTCATATCCTGGCCACATATTTGTGCTTCCAACAACTCCTTATCATACCCCATCTAATGTGCTATACACAAATTCACAAGGTCACAACACTCTCTTCTTGCATGGTCCCCACACTTTGTTGAAGCCACGTCTTCAACAAAGATGAAACCCCTTCTTGCTTCATCATCGTAAAAAACTTGGTCAACTCAACCACCTCCTTAGGAGTAGGACCGTTGCGTTGTTGCTCCTTCGCTTTTGCTTCTAACTCACACATGGCCTGCACTTCTCCTTATAAGACTCTTACCGCTTTCTTGCGCACAAGTCAACATTGTCCTATATACTTTGTGACATCCAACTATTGTGTAGGCCGAACAGTCTTGGCTTGAGCGTTTATCCCACTTCAAGTTGTTGTGTTCACCTTCACATCAACTTTACTCTCTTACACAACCTCCTTGCACTTCCAACTCTGTAATGTCCCCATTTTTAAATTAATGTCAAATGAGGACTTCTTGCCACTCTCTTCCTGTGGCCAAGAAGAATAAGTGAACAAGGGAAGTAATTGAACTTCATTTCAGTTTTCTTTTATTATTTTTAATGTTTTATTTGGTGTTTCACTCCTTAAGGCAGGTCGGTTGGGGTTATAAGACCCCAACAAGAGATTAGAAGATAAAGTGAAGCTTAAAGAGGTCGCTGATTTGGATCTAGGGCATCAAGAAGAAGACCTACAAGCTATTTGACATATTTTTGGAGCCCCTTTCCCGAGGAAATCGACTAGGGTTTGAGTGTGATTTGGTGCCTTCTAGGGCACATAACTCATTTATTCTTTGATATTCAGATTTGGCATAATTTATAAGGCTGGAATCTATCATCTTTTGTAATTATTGGGGTTTGGAGACCTCCGTTTTGATCATTTCTCTTGGTTGTACTTCTGTTGTTTATAATTAATTTTCCAGCTGAGTATTTGATCAAGTTTCATGGTGAAAAGTGGCTTAAAATCTTCTTAAAGTGTTTTCCTATGTTGTTGATGAGTTCTTTGATGATCTTTGGGTGATTTCTCACTAATTGCAAGTTGTTATAAAAATCAGACTGCTGATTTACAGCTGTCATAAAAACCAGTTGGCTGATATAAAATCTGAGTTTAATCATTTGGGGTTTGTGTGATTTCCTCCTTTTTCAGTTTCAGCCCTAGAAAGGGACATTACAGTGGTATCGAGCACCAACCTTCCCAGCCTAAGGGTTAGATACAAGAAGGCAACAAGGGCTTCATTTGCTATCAAGAGGAGAGAAAATAAATTAGACCAGCCAAGAGAGGAGGGCAATATGACTGCCCAAGAAGCCAAGATTGACAAGCTAATTGAAGGGCAAGTAAGATTGGCGGACACCATGGACCTCCTAGCCCTAACCCTTCAGAGATTTCATGAACCTAGGGTTCATAATGGAGAAGGCAGCTCATCCGGAGCAAATACTTCATGGCAGCCCATTGGATCGGCTCACGGATCAAGCTCTAGGCCTACTTTCCTTCCAAGGGAAGAAGCCATTCGGAGGCGGGAGCAAGGCCCTCTATGGGGCAAAGTATTGCCACAAGCTATGAAGAATATATGGCACTTCCAAGGGAGATACGAGAGGCCATTACACTTGCCGAGTTCATTGGTGTGAGCAAAGGGAGGTCTAGGCCGGAGCCAAGACAAAATGTGCCACAAAGAGATGCAAAATGTATTGGGGAAGATGACTTTCTCTACTTTTGATGGATCAACTAAGGGGACACTAGGGCATGGATCCAAAAGTTGGATACATATTTGTCCTTGAAGCCTATGATGGAGGATGATGCCATCAAATTTGCAACCCTTCACCTAGAGGGGATTGCTCATGAGTGGTGGTTCCATGGATTGGTGACACAAGGGCACAATGAGATCCATTCCTATGATGAGTTTTGTAGAAGACTCATTGATAGATTTGATAGAGTTGACCCGGAAGTTCACTTTGGGAACTTTGCACAATTGAAACAACAAGGCACGGTGGATGAGTATGTGGCTGAGTTTCGAAACTTTCTGTCATGATTACGGATGTCACAGAGAGGAGACTTGTGGTTCTTTTCATTGAGGGTTTGACCGAACCACTCAAGGGTTTGGTTAGAGCCTTTGATCCTTTGTCTCTTCAAGAGGCAAAAAAAAGGCTTTGGACCTTGAAGGTGCTGCCCCAAAAACAGCAGCGATCAGCGGACATCCCAAGGTTAATTCAAGTGGAGGACAGCCCAAAGGACCCTTGGGACAGCCTAGAAACCCTCCCTTGGACCAGCCAAGGAAGCCCTTCCAAAGGATGCCTATTATTCACAAGGAGCTGCCCAAAACCAGCAATGGAGGTGAGACTAGAAATGAGCTAAGGAAGAAGAATTTGTGCTTCTCTTGCAAGGATCCATGGACTCTGGACATCATTGTTTAGGTAAAGGTAAAGTGCATTATATTGAGGTATTTTCAGATTGTGAGGATGATGAAAATTGTGTTGATAAGGCAAAGCAAGATAGTATACCGGAAGAAGATCCAGAAAGTTTGGATGGCACTCTTGCTACTTTGTCCGGTGCACCTAGTTATCATCCATTCCGGATGGAGGGTGACCTACAAGGGCAAGGGGTCATAGTTTTGGTTGATGGTGGAGCCACTCATAATTTCATTGATGAGTGCTTGGTGGCCAAGTTGGATTTGAATGTAGAAGACTTCAAGGGTTTCACGGTTAAGATAGTGGATGGTTACGCTATGCCATGCACAAGGAGGTGTCCCCAACTCCTCTTCACATTGGGAAAACATGAGGTATGTGCTGATTTCTATTTAATTAGCATGGCTGATATGAATCTTGTGCTTGGGGTCCAATGGTTGCATTCATTGGGAGAACTCACTTTCAATTACCAAAACATGGAAATAAGCTTTACAAACAAGGGTAAGAAGGTTACACTACAAGGTATGCTTCCGGAAACACCTCAAGTCAAGTACTTGGTAGAAGATACTTTGTCATGGGAATCATATTTTTGCTCTTTATCTAAGATAGCAGCAGATTGGAAGTCTTTGATTACAACTGAGTATGTCAAAAACAAGTTTGCTAATGTTGTTTTTGAAGGTGAAATGATTGATGAAAGGTACAAGGTTATGGATGGGCTCATTCTTTACAAGAACCGGGTTTATTTGGTGCTCAATCGAAGGTGAAGGGTAAGATATTGAGGGTTGTTCATGATGACCCATCAGCTGGTCATCCGGGTTATTTTAAGACATACAAACAGGTGAGGGAAAGATTCTATTGGAAAGGCCTAAAGGGGGAAGTACTCCAATACATCTAGGAGTGTCTAGTGTGCCAACAAAACAAAGCGGAACATGCATTTCCAACCGCGCTCCTACAACCACTTCCCATTCCCACTCAAAATGGGAAAGTATCTCTATGGACTTCATCACGGGGCTGCCCATGGTTCAAGGTAAGAATTGTCTATATGTTGCGGTTGATAGGCTCACTAAATATGCACATTTTTGTCCTCTTCCAATTTAGACTTCATGGGCTACCCAAATAGATAGTGAGTGACAGTGATTAGTAAATTTATGAGCATGTTTTGGCAAGAATTGTTTCACTTGACAGGTACCAAACTCGCTCCTAGCACTAGCTACCATCCTCAAACGGATGGGCAAACAGAAATAGTCAACAAATGGGTGGAAGGCTACCTACGGAACTACATTGATGGGCAGCAATCAGCATGGGTAAAATGGTTATACATGGCTGAGTTTTGTTACAATACCACCTTCCAAATGTCTATCGGTATGTCTCCTTTCAAAGCTTTGTATGGTTATGATGCCCTTTCCTTTGTTGAATTGGTGATGATGGATAGTAGAGTGCCAAGGGCCAAAGACTTGGTCCAACAAAGTCATGATATCTTGAAAGAGCTTAAAGAAAACCTCCAACATGCCCAAAATCAGCAGAAGTTGTATGCAGATCAGCATAGGAAAGAGAGGTCATTTGAGGTAGGTGATATGGTGTTTTTGAGGTTGCAGCCCTATAGGCAATCTTCCTCAAACAAAGTGGTGTAGAAAAAAGTTGAAACCACGTTTCTATGGTCCCTACAAGGTAAAAGGAAAGGTGGGAAAGGTTGCATATGAACTTGAGCTTCCGGAACATAGTAGAATACATAATGTTTTTCATGTTTCATGCCTCAAAAAGGCACTAGGACAGCACATTACTCCCTCTCTTGAATTGCCACCATTGGATGAAGAGGGTAAATTGATTCTAATTCCGGAAAGTATCTTGGAGGTCCATGAAAGGAAGTTAAGGAACTGAAGCATCAAGGAGTACTTGGTTCATTGGAAAAGCTTACCCCTTGAAGATGCTACATGGGAAAGTGCAGCAATTTTAGAGCATCCAAACTTGCAATTGCTTGAGGACAAGCAATTTTGGGAAGGGAGGACTATAATGTCCCCTTTGTAATGTCCCCTTTTTCAAATTAATGTCAAATGAGGACTTCTTGCCACTCTTTTTCCATGGCCAAGAAGAATAAGTGAACAAGGGAAGTAATTGAACTTCATTTCAGTTTTCTTTTATTATTTTTAATGTTTTATTTGGTGTTTCACTCCTTAAGGCAGGTCGGTTGGGGTTATAAGACCCCAACAAGAGATTAAAAGATAAAGTGAAGCTTAAAGAGGTTCTCACCCAAGGGGTCTTGGCGCCAACCAAGGGATATAAAAGAAGGTCGTTTGGCCTCATTTGCATCATCTTTGGCGCATATACACTTACTACTTGGTTTTTGAGCCAATTGCTCAATACCCTTCCACTTGAGGACGAAAACCCTCTTGTGTGGTATCCAAGGAGGGCGAAACCCACCCTTGTGGCATAGCGTAGAACGAAAACTCTCCATATTGGCAAATTGAAGGCGTTTCTTGAAGACTCTCTTGCTGATTTGGATCTAGGGCATCAAGAAGAAGACCTACAAGAGCTTTGACATATTTTTGGAGCCCCTCTCCTAGGGAGCGACTAGGGTTTGAGTGTGATTTGGTGCCTTCTAGGGCACATAACTCATTTATTCTTTGATATTCATATTTGGCATAATTTATAAGGCTGGAATCTATCATCTTTTGTAATTATTGGGGTTTGGAGACCTCTGTTTTGATCATTTCTCTTGGTTGTAATTCTGTTGTTTATAATTAATTTTCCAGCCGAGTATTTGATCAAGTTTCATGGTGAAAAGTGGCTTAAAATCTTCTTAAAGTGTTTTCCTATGTTGTTGATGAGTTCTTTGATGATCTTTGGGTGATTTCTTTCTAATTGCAAGCTGCTGTTATAAAAATCAGACCGCTGATTTACAGCTGTCATACAAACTAGTTGGCTGATATAAAATCTGAGTTTAATCATATGGGATTTATGCGATTTCCTCCTTTTTCAGTTTCAGCCCTAGATAGGGACATTACAAACTCTTTCCTTGAGCCAACTTCACCGTACCCTCAATGTTCCCTTTCCGTGTTCTTTGATCTTCTTCACCAATTCGGGACATTCCTTAATCCTATGTCCCTCCCCACAATGTGCGCAAGTCGAAACTTAGGAAACTCCCTTTAATAATTGTCTATAGCTCCGCACTTATAACAAGATCCATGAAATCATCCTCACCTCTTAGCCGATGATCTTCCTCCATATTCCTGATCCTATGGTGAATATGCGAGAGAGTTCCCTTCTCTTGCCTCCTATTTCGAGCCTAAGCATCTCTTCAATAGCTCCACAATCTATTGTATCATGTATGTCATGCTCACAAACTTTACACCAAGCAATCTTTACTCTCTTTGTGCCTTCTCGTTTCAATCCTCTTACAGATATCACAACACAACTTAAGTGTAAAATCTCACTGTACATTTTCCCTTTTATGACCAATCCTCTACTTCTCCAAGTCGTGTGCAATTTGACCCATCGATGTTGCCAACTTCAACATGTACACATCCGTGAGCCTCATGTGGATCCTTAAAATTCTTATAGTAATTGCTTTTGAAAAGGAAGAAGTTACCCATCAACAAACCACTACACGTTGCACGAATGAATCTCATACGAGGTTTTAAATTCTTTTAAATGAATCATACACACACACAACTGACAAGTCTTGCTTGATTTCTTTCAACGCAAAAATACATTCTTGCTCAAATTCAGTGAAATCGTGTGCAATTTGACCCATCGATGTTGCCAACTTCTTTAACTATGTAACGCAACATCCAGAGCCTCATGTGGATCCTTAAAATTCTTCATAGCTAATTGCTTTTGAAAAGGAAGAAGTTACCCATCAACAAACCACTACACGTGTTGCATCGAATGAATCTCATACGAGGTTTTAGAAAGTAAATTCTTCAAATGGGAATCATACACACACACAACTGTTGTCAAGTCTTGCTTGATTTCTTTCAACGCAAAAATACATTCTTGCTCAAATTCAGAAAATGAAACTCTTTCAAAAAAGTTTCCATCAACGCATCAAAATCCACAAGAATCTAGTTGAGCCACACTTCATATACCAAGTATATGCCCTATCAAATAACATTATTGCAAATTGGCTCGCCTTTGCCTCGGATAAGAAAAATTCCCTTCACTCACCACACAATTTCACACTTATGTATGTGGTCTATTGCATCTTCTATCATGTGATACTTAGATAGCTTCATCATCACATCATAGAATATTTGCGTAGTCGGAACCAAAATGACTACATATGCCTAGGATTCACTGATACCCCTTTCACAACAACCCCATAAGTAAGTCAAGTACTCAATCCACTAGTGCTCTTGACTTCCTCCACCACCAAGACTCATCCCTCCTTACACAAAATCCATAGATTTGGATAATACTAATCTTTCACTTGAAATACACTTCAAAAATCTACAAATCTTAACCTTATGGAAAACCTTCTTTAACAAGAGCAACATGCAAAGGCATCAACATCCAATATGTCTGAGTTTAAAACTATCTCAAATCTTGTGTTTCCTTCTCCAAACAGATTCCATCCATCCACATCAACACATCCTTCATCGCACAAAAAGGCCTTGTTGTGCAAATCTTCACAAATAGAGTGTGTTCTGAACTACATGAGTTTATCCCATGCCTTTCCCTTCCACCTAGGGTTTCAAACGACATTTACAAGAATAAACCCCTCTCTCCAATAATCCATGGTAACAACCTCATCACATTCGCCTCCTATACCTTTATGCGTAAAAACTTCTTTGACTATGAAATCCTCCATCTTCAACACAATCCACATAGATCTTATCCCCATCCCGAACTTAGCCATTGCCTAGACTTCACACGCCACAAATTTAGCTCGCCATACCTATGGTTTCAACACAAAGTTTGACAAAACCTCCCAAAACTCAAGATTTAACCCGTTCCTTCTAGCTACACATGGCTTGCATCAAATCCTCACAACCAATGCTAATGAGGTCCTACCAATGGAAACAAATGTTAACTATAGAATTTCAAGCATTTAATATAAGATCCTGCCCAAGTTTAGGAAAACCACATAAAAAATTCACATATACAATGCGTCGGCAATTCAATCAAGCTTCAGACTTGCCCGAGACCCAAAGAGAACACCGAAAACCTCGTATTATGAAAGAATTGTGAACACCTAACAAGAAATCAAAGCATAGCATGAATTATAGATGAATTACACACAAATCCACAATGTATACTCCTAAAACCCTCAACAACTCACAATTACAAGAAGAATTTGGTATATTAATGATCCGAGGATAACCATGCACCATGCGCTACAAGATATAGCAAAACATACATAGGTAAAAACTCATCCGTAATGAACACGTACAAAAAAATTCATGAAACCCTAACATTCAACAAACTTTACAAAGATCAAGATCAAAATCAAAAGTCTACATTAAAGGTATCAATAATCACCAAATAAGAAGTCTCTCAAAATGAGTAATAATAAAGTATTTATAGGATTTATGGATGACGTGGCACAACTAGGTGTCAAGCAAATATTCTTCATATTCCTTTTTGGATCCTTCCAAGATGCCTAGTTGTCTATGAGTTCGCATGCATTCACAAGTATCTAGAGCCTTCTTTTGCTTCCTCGGGCAGCCGCACAATTCCGGATTATCCACTCCCTTATCAATTCTTGCATCACCACATGTCAACACCTTATGTTTTTGCATTGCCCAGTTATCTTGTGTCGCATGTCTCACTCTCATGTGCATGATAAAAGAGCTTAAATGACGCGCCTTTTAGGGGGTCAACCCTGAGTATCTGGGCCCTAAAATGCAACTGAAAGTCCATTCCTTCCACACTTCTCCAAACCCAAATTTTTCAAGAATTTCCATTAGGAACCTCCAGTTCCCCCTCTCATAGCCCTTGCTTATGTCTAGCAAACTAGCTGTATGAGTATTCCTTTTGATTTGTTGCGTGATAGTGAGCGAATGATCTCACAGATGATTACCACCCCTTCTGTTACTTGCCTAGCCTCAAAGCCGCCTTGTTCTGGGAAAATGATGGTTGAAAGGATGGGTTTTAATCTAAGTGTAATAGCTTTGGAAATAATCTTGTAGATAGTATTGCACAAGGATACTGCCAGGAAGTCCCTGAATGTTTTCAGACCGCCTACTTTATGCATATAAAATTGATATTATGGTTAAGCTTGTTTATTTTCTATATAAATTTTATATTTTTTATTATTTTTGTATGGGCATATACCCAAGCCATTCCATGCCCATGCCCAGAAAAGGGTGAACCCCTGTACCAATAACTTAGCCTCAAGGTTGATAATCCATGTATTCTTTACCCCACCTTGAGTTCTAGCCATGATTATCGGTTAGCAAATTGATGTTTTCGTATTTGGTATGACCTGTATAGGAAGACATCAAATTAATAACCCAGAAAAAAAAGTTGTAGCATAGACAAATGGATAACAATATGTTTATCTTGTCCTTTTTATTGTAGCTTTACAAATTTCAGTGTAGAGATGAATCAACCTTTACAAGAAAACTTACCAGTAGTAGGATTCTTGAAGATTGCATACACAGTCAGTCATTTGGTGCATGTGTAAGATTTTGTACACATGAGAATGAATTATAAAGTTTTAAAAGATTGAGTTATATATCTACATGGGAATGAAGAGATCAAATCTCAGATTGTATGCATTATTGTAAAATGTAAGGCACTGATGAAGTTGAAAAAATTAATGTTGTAAGATTAGGGTAACCAAAAAAATAGCCGATGGGTGCTTGTGAGAGTTCAGTTCATTGTGCACAGTATTTGTTCAACACTCATCAACTAGATCGAAAATGATAACAAAAATGGCCTCCAACTGCATGATTTGATTGTTTGTGGAGTTACAGATCAAAAGAAAGGTCGGTTAATCTGCACCAGCTTACCAGAATAAAACAAAGAAACATTGTGACATTTATTGCAAATAGTGCCATAGACGATGCTACATGGTTGAATACAAGTGAATTCCGTGCTCATATCAAGAAATGGAGATCCAATATTTCCTATTTCAGAATTGACGAGATGAAAAGAAAGATGAAAAAATTCATACCTCACGCACTACCACATGATGGAAGACAAGCCATTTGAGATCTCAAAGCAGAATAAACTATCGAGTAGAGATATTAACCGATAGAAGAACGGGAATATGAACACAAATAATATCGAATAAAATTATGAACTTGTCAATGCAAATGGCAATATAAATTATTTGATTCTGCACTTTTCTTTTCTTTCCAAAGGCATGCCCTAAAAGATTTAAGACCATTCCACTTTTGGGTAAATTTGTTTCCTATAAACAGTTCTCTTTTGGTTATGCTTTGGATGATGTGTCTTTGCCTGGTGAGTTGTAGAATAAAAGGTATTTTTAAACCACAGACAAATGCATCTTCAAACAATCTCGGACAAAAATGAGTAAGAATAATAAAAATGCAGCATTTAAAATTTTAAATACAATTATGAAAGGAAGAAACTACCAATGACAACCAGGAATGCTTATGGAATCAAATCAATGCAAATATTCTAAGTTTATGAGTGTAGTAGAAAAAATAAGAGAGAATTTACAACACCCATTACATAAAAGTCGCAAAAGTTCTGATAGTTCAAGATTTTTGATGCCATGGTGATCACCAATATTAAACATTATTTTTGTATTAGAAGACAAGGTCTAAATGTTCAACGCTGGTTGTGCTCAACAAGTGCTACATACTTTCAAAGATTGAGTTACTGACCAGAATTGTAGAAAACCGTATCGGCGAAAGTGCAGAGCTATAAAATTTGCTCCCAGAAAAGTTTGCACAAACCGCTGGGCAGTCAAAACAATGTTATGATTTGGCTTGATAATCGTCTTACAGTGGTGTGCAAGTGGACCACCTGGCTGCATTACCCATTTCTCCTCAACGTCTGCAAAGAATACATCACCAATTCCAATAACTTCATCATCAACTGAAAACCTTTTCACAATTTCTTCGGCATGTGGATGTGAAGGGTAGCCTTTCCGGTGTGCATCTTCTTGCCAAGCAACCTCTGTTTGTCCAACAGACCACCCTGCTGCTTTAAATTTCTTCACATGATCGTCATCCATATAACAAGGTGGTGTAGCCATGTAGCAAATCAGTCTATTAATATGTAAATGCTCCTTCTTTCTATTATAGAACTCCTCAAATGTGACCACGGTGTTGCTTCCCAAACAGTCGGTCATGTGCTGAATATCCAACACATGTTCATACTGGTAATCAAATTTAGGGCTAGGAAGAACGAGAATTCGCCCGAGCAAGGCCGCAAAGAACATGTGCTTCTCGAGACAAATCAGATGGTTTGACATCTGCCCCGATAAGCAAATTGCTACAAGATACCGATCCTTCCGTGGTCTCCACTTGACTGTTCTCCTTTCTGCATTGAGGCTTAGTGGTTTACATCTGTTTGTGTTATCGCCATGGTAATTGAGAGCTGAATCGACACCAAATTGCTCAGAATCTGATGCATTCTCAGATCGGTAAGGCAATAACAAGGTCTGTTGAAGCTCCTGGTTTAGCCTAATCTGTGCAAGTAATTCAGTTGCAAAAGCTCCGGATAAAAGCTTGGGTTCAATGCAGCATTATTCCCAATGTGGGCATTGGGTGGAGAAGCCACATTGGAAGATGTTGTTGAATTGGAAGTGGTGTTTAAAGGTGGAATTGGGGCAATGGAAGTGGCATTAGAATACACATTTGAGTTGTTATTAAAAGTGGCATTGTGTGTCAAATTCAGGGAATTGGGTGTCGAAACATTCATGTTGTTATAATAATTCCAAAGTTTTAGAAGGCCGTGCTGCTGTTTTCGCAGCAAATAGAGGGCCCTCAATTCTGCTTCTTTGGGCTGGTCTGCGGCAAACTGGACCTTGAGATCAGATGTGGAATTGAACCAGGTGTTCAAATTGGTGGAAATATAAACAATCAGAAACAGGGCAGGGAGAGCTAATGCATACCAATACCTCTTATCAATGGACGCAAAGCCTATTCTCTTTCTTCCGCTGCGTCTGTTTCTGCTCTGAAATCCTTCGTCCATCTCAAGACTGGCTATGTCAGCCTTGATCTGAGCTGCATTGTTGTTGTTATTATTTTGTTGGTGCTCCAAAACTTCTCTCGTTCTTCTTCCTCCTCCATTTGGGTGAGTGTGTAGCACAATGCAAAAGCCTGAAACTGGGTTCAGATCTTCACATTTATGTTGAAACTTCTAACCTGGTGTTTTATGTTAGATCTGTAATTCAAGATTTGTGTTAGAAAAGCCCAAATCTGAGTTTCAGTAATGCTGCCAAACTTTTGGGGAGGCTATTGAGGCCTTATAAATGGAAGTGTAATGTCTGTATTAAGCTGCATTCATGCAAAAATAAATTAGATTGGCGGGATCCAAATTGGCGTGGAGGGCCTGATCTAAAGTTGGTGTGGAGAGCCTGACCAGTTGTGTTGGGGTGTTTAGGTGAAATAATTCTGAGTCCCGACCCCACGGGTAACCAGACCTCCCCGTGGGAGGAAGTATGGAAGATTTTAATTGATTAGTACCTGCCGACAGGGAAGAGTTGTATTGTTTTCAGCCTAGAACAATTAGTGCCAATATATTTCCGTGCCCCTCTTTGTCATTCTAATGTTTTCCAAAATATTATGCAGGTTAATAAAGTTTGTATTTTTAAAAACAATTTTTCGGTTTTATGCTTTTACGGTCCATAAAATGAGAATTTTTTTTTTTTGGCTGGGTATCCTTTTGGGAGATAATCCCAAGCTTTTGCCTATGTTCACATAAATTTGGCATGTTTTCGAGAGGAGAAATTTTGTTTTGGATATGGAAAGAAAGAAATGTTTTTTTCTTTATTAATTTTGCAGTTGATCAATCTTTCTCAGTGTATAACAAATCTATGGTGATCTCCAATGTGCTGCTGCAGATACAAGTACATGCCAACAAGGTTGCGCTGGAGGTGGACCACCTCCAAACCCTATTGCGTCACTGAGGGGAAGCCCCTTGTAATGTTGCATGTGTGCCATCGTCTCCTACCACGCGCTCCTCACCTCCGAATCGTGGTGGTGGTCGGCAACCTGCTCGCACCAAGCGTGCTTTCAACCGAGCTCGCCGCTCCCCGGGCCCTTTGCACCAAAGAAGTTACTCGCCAGCTCGGTGTTGTGGTCAGGGGTCGCCACCTTGTCATCGTCGAAGTCCTTCACCAGCTCGCCAACAAGGTTGGGGATCGCCACCTCACCAACATGGATGGGGCTCTCCTCCTACGCCACGCCACCTCATATTGTTGATGGATGGAATCCACCCCTGCCACCACCATCATCTGACAAATTCCCTCGCCTTAACCTTGCCATTCCTACTCGCAGGGAGGTGGATCCGGAGGAAGAAGTTGTTGTTGGCTAGGAGCTCCCGATGTTGGCAAGGATTTACCTGGCTCGGGTTGGCCGGATGATCACGATCCACCCGCTTCAGGCATGTTTGTTGTTGTTGCATGGCTTTGTATTTTGACTGCTTCTAGGCGATGCCTAGCTTTTCTCTCTCCTAGGCTCGGCCTAGTTTGTCCTTCGTCCTTTTAGGCTCGGCCTAACTTTGTTTGTGGTTTTGGGCGTGCTCTCATACCACCCGTTTTTTGTTGAAAGTTATCTTGTATCGTATTGAATTAATATAATATAAGATCTTTTCATCAAAAAAGTTGTGTCTAACCTTCTTCTTATCAAAACAACTTTTTAATTTATTTCATATTGACTAATCTATTTTCGATTAAGTGGAATTTTATTTAAAAACTATTAAAGACCCTTTATAATTTGTTTTAAAATGTTTGTTTTATAGGTAAAGGCCCGTGGGGCTAGGGCACTTTAGGTATTATATGTGTATCTCATTTACTCTATTTTTCTCTTTTGTGGAACCTTTGTGTTAAAGTTTAAGCTTTGTGTTTAAGAGGGTGTATCCATATATATCAATAGGATTTAAGAGTAGAGTAAGATAATGTAATTAGTTTACACCGAAATAATTTGTTTCTTTCAAGTGTTTGGAAGTAAGACTAGAGTAAGATAATAAATAGTAAAAGTATTCACAATTCTATAATTCAAAATGCACACATCCATAATCAAAATCAAAATTTGTCCTTATGAATTTTATGTTTTTGACATTATGAGAAGTAGGAGATAAATTTTTGTTTACATTAATGGTGGAAGTTAAATCGGATATTGAATTTTCTTTCCATGCATTTCTCCGTGTCCACAAGTGGACAACCTCGACCACTTCCCCACCGTGGATTTTGAAGAGCAAGGATACATGATAAACTATGAGGAGTATAAACAACATAATCAAAAACTACAAGGGGAAGTTCGAAATCTAACCCTAGAATTAGAAAAAAAAACTAGAAAATAAGAGATAAAAAGAATAAACATAAAAAGGAAAAACAAGTAAAAATAAAACCAAGTTAGAAAAGGACACAAAAAGGTAGAAGATCCATAAAATGAAAAAATAAAATTGGTGAGAATAGTACTTGAGGATTCCTCTAACAACCTCGAAACAAAATCAATCCTCCAATACAAACGAGGATAAACATAAAAAGAAATTGACAAATTTGTACAAAAGATTAAATTACTTGAGTACTATGGAGAAGTAGGTACTACAAAGGAATAAAAACAAGAGTTATCCAACCTAGGAATGATATTTCAACTTATAAGGAAATAATAATTGTGGAATATCTCGTATAGCTAGTTTCTAACTCAAAGCAATGACATTGAACCGGTGGTGGGACATTGTCGAGGCACATAAGTTAAGCACCCAAAAACTTAAGTGGGATAAATTCAAAGAATTATTTGAGCATAAATATCTCTTTGATTACTTTATTTAAGAGTGACATAATGAATTTTCTAAATTAAAAAAGGTAGCATACTATCGCTGGGTATAATCGAGATTTTGAACATCCGAATCATTTTGTACCATTTATAAATGGGAGAGATAGAATAGTAAGATTTGTGAATGGGTTAAGAATATAATACAAAGCCAATGTTTGGTGTGGAAAACCAAATTTAGTTGATGAAGTTACACACATGGTAGAACAATTTGAAACACTTAGAAAATCCTGTGATAAGAGAAAGGAAGATCGAAATAATAAATATCATTCCTTTAATCAAAGAGAAAACAAAAACCAATTTGATCATAACACTATGCAATGTTGAACAAGCAATCATCAACATCCCATTAAAATTATCATTCTCAAAATCATCGAGGAAAACTTCCTCCCACAATTAAGTGTTGGACTTGGGAGAAAACCACTATAATCGAGATTGCCCCAAAATATGGAAAGGAAAAATTCAACCTCATTTCAAGAAGAGAAAACAAATGCACAAACTAACATGAATTTAGATATGCAATACAATCGATACAAGTGAAATATACCATCAAAATTCATTAGTGGAAATTAAAGGAAAAATAAATGGTCAAGACATTAATTTTCTGATAGATTCAGGTAGTAGTCATAGTTTTATTTCTCCCAAAATAGTTTCTAAACTCCAATTGTCTTCTAGAACAATCAAACCCATCAACGTAGAGTTGGTAGATGGTGGAATCGTCAAACAAATTGTCATGCTTATGGAAGATTTAACTTTCTCTTTAGATAAATCTAAAACAAGTGATCATTTTCATGTCTTAAACTTAAGTAAATATGATGTTATCCATATAATTAAAAATATAGTGTGAAGAAATAGTACAAGCTTTATTGTGTTATGGTAACTTCACGAGGTGGTAAACTCAAGATATATATTAATATTAAACCTATCTTACAAGGATTTATTGATGTATTTCATGACTCGATAAATGATCTACCCCCAAAAGAGATTAAGAATGTGTCATAGACCTAATTCCTGGAGCCAAACCCGTATCAAAATCCTTTTACCACCAATCAATTCCTAAGTTAGCATAATTAGAAACACAATTTGTCAAATTGCTTAAACAAAAAAAAAACAACCTAGTGTTTCTCCATGTGGTGCTCTAGTGTTATTCATGAAGAAAAAGATGTTACTATCTAGTTATGCATTGCTTGCCTCTAATTAAATAAATTCACCATTAAAAATACCCTTTACCAAGAATAGACGACTTATTAGACCAATTAAATGGTGTCAAGTGTTTTTCAAAAATTGATCTATGATTAGGTTACCATCAAATACGCATAAAATAAATTAGCATATTTAAAACTACATCTAGGACATGATATGGACATTATGAGTTTGTGGTAATTTCATTCGGATTAACAAATGCCCCTACAACCTTTATGACCCTAATGCATGATGTGTTTCGACCCTACCTAGATGTGTTTGTAATTATATTTTTGGATGACATTTTGATATATTCTAAAAATGAGAAAGATCACGAACAACATCTTAGATTAGTATTAGAAGCGCTGCAGAAACATCACCTACACGCAAATTTAAGCAAATGTGATTTTTTAAACAAGAGGTGTCATATCTAGGACACATTATATCAAAAAGGTATTTCACTAGATCCTACAAAAATAAAGGCTATTCAAGAATGGTCCATACCAAAGGATGCTCATGAAGTTAGAGTTTCTTAGTGTCTATCAGGATTTTATTGCAATTTAGTAAAAATATTCCAAAATTGCTAGCCCTTTGAAAATTTTAACAAGAAAAGATAAACCATTCAAGTGGACCATATAGTGTGACCAAGCCTTTAATAAATTAAAGGAAGCCTTTATTAGTGCCCATATTTTGAGTATTCCATACTTTACTGAATGTCTTTTATAGTAATTAGTTATGCTTGTGGGTTGGGTATAGGAGAAGTACTTATACAAAATGATAACGTGATTTGTTATGAATCTCAAAAGTTAATTTTAGTTGAGAAAAATTACCCAACTCATGATTTGGAGTTACTTTAGATCTACATGCACTTAAAATATGATGACATTAGGTATCAAGAAATAAGTTTATACTTGAAATAGACCATAGAAGTCTTCAACATATATTTACCCAACCCCTGTTAATTATGAGACAAAGAAGATGGGTAGAATTATTAATGAAATATGATTTTGACATTGAATATGTTTTAGGTAAAGAAAAATGTAGTGGTTGTTGCCTCAAGTATGAGGCATATGTATGCTAATGTTATAGCTCTTAAATGAAGTGATTTTGAATAGTCTATTAAATCTAAATTATTAGGATTGCCATAACATACATTGTGTATTCTCCGGCTTACAAACCATGAACCCTAGCTCCTGCTGCCACCTGCTATTTCTCTGGTGTTAGCTCGGATGCCGGACCCTTCGGTCCGGATCAGGGGTTCCTCATGTTAGGGGCCCTTTCTCCCAAGCCACCCGATTCCTGGAATAAAATCGTGGAGGGTTCCACCTTCGCTCCTCGTACGGAAAATATTTCTCCTTCGCTGACAGATGGGTCCTTCTCACTGCACATTCCCTCTCACATCACTGATGCTACTGCTGCTTCACGTGTCTTTCTCTGGGGGAAACCGATGGGCCCTAGACCCCTTTTTGAGGATATCAAAAATGGGCACTTTGTTGAAATGGCACCCATGTGGAGAGCTTGAAATAGCAGCAATGCCCAACGGATTCATTTTATTCTCCTTCAGCATGAAAGAGGATTTTCGAGAGCTCTTCTTGGTGGCCCTTGGTTTTTGGCATACGTGGCTTCTACCTCCGAAATGGTCTCCAGGCTTCAACCCACATACTGAATCCATGACCCAAGCTCCAATATGGGTTCACCTCCCGGACTCCCCTAGAGTTCGGCATCCAACGATCAAGGTATTGCTCTCACTATAGGTTCTTTAATAGCTATTGATCAAGCCACTAAGGCTAAAACTAGATTCATCCATGCCCGTTTCTGTGTTAACGCCGATGTCAGTTGTCCTCTCCCAAAAGAGATAGAGCTACTATCTCGATCTTAGGAACCGAAACAGAATATTGACTACGAATATATTCCTCAAGCCTGCTCCTTCTGTAAAAGCATTGGCCACCGAGCCTCTAGTTGCCCTTCCAAACCTCAACCTAAACCCAAAGCCCAAATTCCTTCCCCAAAATCTAAGAAATTTTTTATTCCAAAATTTTCTTCTATAGAATTCCAATCATTCCCACCTCAAATTCCTTTGCTCTCCTAGAAGAGGAGGAAATAAACACTTCCACTTTTTAATTCCACCGCTGATCCCCCTTTCCCCTCAATCCCCCACCCTCCATCGGTGAACCCCTCGGCTCTTGCCCCCTTCCTCCGAGGAGGTTACCCCCTCTTTTTCCCTCCCTCTCCTCTCTTTTTCCTCTCCTCTCTGTAACACTCTGATTTTGCAAATTATCTTGGTGAATGTTTTTCATGCTGTTATAACTGCTGGAATGAAAGCAAACATGTTAAGATAAACTCTGATCTTAAAAGAATGTGTTGCTAACTTGGATTCTTGCATGCTGTGATTTATTGTATAGGACAACAATTATTGTACTTGCGTGTTTGCTAATGTGACGACAAATTGTCGTATACTTGCTAAACTCTCGTTACTGATCGACAGCACACCTTGAATCAATTTCATTGATCCAAGTATGCTGAGGGCTTCTGGTGATTTCTGTGTCGATTTACTCTTGAACCGAACCCGAGGTTGTTATGAACGTGCAGCGCCTGATTACAGGTATGAGCAGCTGGCACGTAAATGCCAACGACAGGGGTTCGATTCTTGAGCCCTGTACTGTCGAACTTGGAACCTCGTGAGGCAAGAAATGCCTGGACACGGGTGGCCTTGATACGTGATCCAGAGGACGGAACGTCCTGCTCTGCATTAACGTGAATGTCTGTAGGAAGGCAGGATGGAGGTTGGGTTAGGAGTTGATTAGTGTTAGTGGTTAGTATGAATTAAAAACCTAAACTAATCCTAAGTCCTAACATGCATCCTACACTACTATCCTAAGTGGATTTTTAAATTCAAAAAAAAAAGGGGAAAAAAAACCTAAGTTCTAATAACCTAAGGCTAAACTAAGACCTAGGTTGAACACTATATGCAACCTAAACTAATCCTAATCTAAAAGGGCGCGCAGACCCTTGGAAGGAGAGGATAAGGATGAAGGAAGGGCATTCATTAGCATTTATTGGTAAGTCCATACGTGGACAGCGCCAGTTTTGGCGGGGCAGGTAGGAAATAGAGGCATCTATTTGGAGATAGAGCCAAATTCAGTTTTGCATGGGAAATTTGAAATTTAGAGTTCGCCAACTCAAGTGGCAGTGGCGTGGAAAGCTAGGAAAAGGCAGAGCCTTAATTGCATTGATTGTTCTTGGTCCTCGCGACCAGTTCGCCTTGGAAAGTGTATGAGGGAATTTTGATTTTCATTTGGTCGATTCGAGCCTTTGCAAAGTTGCTCTGCATTTGGTTTTTCTGGCTGGTTCAGTCGAACCAGCTCTTGGAATTTGACACTGTTCTTGGAGATTTTTAAGGTTGTTGCTTAGCCTGAAGAAGAAAGGAGTGCTGGGAAGTTTGTGCTGTCGCTGTGGAAGGAAATAACGCGGCAAACGGATCTTTCTTCGAGTTTTGGAAAAGAGATTTCAGGCATGTTAAGCCCTTCTCTTTAAAAATTCTTGCTTTGTTTAAGTGTCTCATTAAAACAACCCTGCTCTTGGGTTTTGATTCTGTGATTGTTGTCGAGTCGATTCGAATTGGATTTCATCGATTCTTGTTTCTTTTTTTTGGAAAATGATATGAAGAATTGTTTCTGGTTGCTTGGTCTTGATTTGTTTTTGTACGAATCAAGTTGGAAATAGATATTCTCTTCTCTGTTCGTGTTGTGTGGAAATTGGAATAGGTTGTGTAATCGTTCCTTGCTGTTGTGTTTGGAACTGCCTTTGCACGTAAATGGAAGTTGAATATGGTTGGGTTGTGTTGCTATGATTTGGGTTCGTCGACCCTTGCTGTCTCCTTTCTTTAGAAATGATAGGAAAATTGTTTCCCTGTTCTGTGTTTAACTGTCTTGCTCTTCTTGAATGGCATACCTCCATGTTGTGCTGGTTATTGATATTATATGAAATTTCGAACTGGTTATTCTTGTAGAATGGAATGTGGAACTGTACAGGCAGTATGGGTTATTCTATTGCTGTACTATTGTTTTGTTGTCACCTGAACTTGCGATATGATTGTATTGGTTGTAAGAACGACCTGAGGTCGTTTCTGTACTGAAGTTTTCTTTGAAGGAGATAAGATCTTTTTGTTTACTAATTGCTGTTCGGAATTAAAAGAGATATCATTTCTATTCGAGCTTCATGGAATGGGTATTTCACTGTTTAAGTTTTATATCATGAACTGGCAGACTGTGTGGGTTGTTTTCACTGCTAGTGTGAATGTTCTTTGTTATATGGGCTTTCGTGATATAATGGTACAGGATGTACGAGTTGTTTAAGGTCGTTTCTATACGGAAACTTCTTTTGAAAAAGAAATAGTTTCTTTCTCTCTCTGCTGTGTTGATTTTGATGAATACAACATTGTTTTTTTGGTATGAGCATACGAATGGCCTTGGGGAAAGAAAAGATAACACGTTTTAGGCTGTTCCTTTTCCTTTCTTGCTTAAAAGAGATAAGACTTTTCTCTTCCTTCTGCTGTTTCGGGATTATGAGGAAATGGCATTTTGTATTTTAAAGGAATGGGCATTAGAATTTTATATGAGTGTTCGTGAGAGTTGGAAAAGAAATAGTTTTTCCTTCTGAACTCATAGAGAAATATACTGTTTCTTGCTAGGAAGGTATGATGATTAGTTGTGTTTATTAATGCTGATCGGTCTTTTAAGGTCGAACTGTTTTGGTGATTATGACTTAATCTTGGATTGCTGTACAAAGAATAAATGCATAGAAATTTTGTCTTGCTGTGTGGGATGTCTTGACTGTACTAGATCCATGTATTGACACCCTGTACGGTTTACTTTGCTAAAGGTAATGACATCTGATTTTGCATTCTGAAGTTTTGCATACTATTATGAACTTGGAAAATGGATTGAGTAGAATCATTTATTGGAAGGGAATCCTTCTTCGCACTTTCTTTGTTCTGACTTGGTGAGATTCATAGTCATGTGATTATTGGATTTGCGGTAGGTAACAACAATGAATAATATGTTATTTTGAACGGGATACGTTCATAGAATTTGGAAATCATGTGATTAATAGACTGCATGATTGTATAACTGTTATCTGTTTATCATACAGTGAAAGAAATATGGTTTCTTGAAGTATGGTAAATATATGGTCTGCATCCTTATATTGTTTGACCTAGGATGAACATAATGTTGTACTAACCTGTTTCGGATTTTCATATGAGTCTGATTCAAATGAAATAAGAATATGGATGATGAATTCTTCCCTGTTTTCATTTAAAGCGGATTATAAATGAAACTACTCTACTGCTGGAAAGTGAATTCTGAATGGATTTTGTAAGTTTCACTCTGAACTGTTATCTTGATTTGTGTTTCGTTTGGATTCCATTTTTAGAACAGCCATCTGGAAAGAAATTGGGTCATGGATGAATGACTGGGAAAAATGATCTGTTCTTCTTTTATTCAGTTGGAAATCTATAATTCGTTGGTAACGAATCTTGTAGTGCTTAGATATGAGCGACTATATGCATTGCTTGTTCGCTTTCTTGTCTGTGCTTGATTGCTTGGATTCTAATATGATGCATGAACTGAAAGGAAAATAAAGAGGTTTACATTTCAGTTAGTTTCATCCTTGCATTTATTATTAATGAAAGGCGTGGAAAGGATAACAGTATGTTATATCAGCAGTAAGCTATTTGTATTTTCTAACCTTGTAATTATTGTGAATTAAGACTTGTAACGGTTATGTGGAAATGGGACAGCAGTCCTTTGGCTGATTGTGATGATATTTTGATGGTTCAGTTGTTATGCTGATCTTTCTTTTGTACCTTTTTCGTGATTGATGTCTTCGCGTTTCATAAAAGCGGGGGTTCTTTTATTGAGACAGTTAGTTGAAGCACCTTATTTTAAGGATAAGTGCTTAATATGCTCAGTTCATTGAACTGACCCGTGCAAATCATTTTGCAGATGGAATTTGATTAGAATGAAGACATGGTTGTTTTCTGATGCTTCTTGATTAGCTGAAAGATGAATTGTAATTGTTGCTTTTATTCCTCTTCGAGGAATTGTGAAAAGAAGAAAATATATTCTTCTATCTATGAGTTGTATTGATGTTTTATGTAAACCATGCCCATCTAGTTGGATTGGCAAATGTACAGATTATGACATGAAATGTTGAATACAATTACAAGTGTGATATTTTAATAATTATATCAGTTTGATATTGTTGACTAAATTGGAAATATAATGTTATTTCTTAATTTGGATTTGTTTCATTGTCCTTGGATGGATGTTAAATGGAAACTGATCTCTATTCTTACCTAAATGCAACTTTTAAGTTGAAAATGCAATTAGTTCATACTTGGGTAAGGATGAATTTTAAATTGACATTAAACAGGATTAGGAAGAATACGATACCATAATCGAAAGGTATTCAGGATTAGCTTAGGAGCTAAGGAATATCAATTAACTTTGGAATAATCGAACTTCGCTTTCGAACTCCATTAATGATCTTGTATGCTAAATTCAGAATAAAGGATATAGGATAAGTATATCCATAACTAATGGACCTTAACTATATAACGTTAAGGAGAACAAATGAATACATTTCTCGGAATTTAGACCTCGTATGAATGACGTCTAATAAGCTAGAATTCTGAATTTAGTTGCAGTTGGGAAAATCTTGGCTAAGTTTAATAGGTTAAACTTATCACGTCCGTCGGTACGGACTGCTTAATCCAATGATTAAGAAGAGAACCAAGTAGGGAAATGCAGCCCTTCGACACGAAGGAGAAGATGCATTGCAAGATAATGGACGGATTTAGTCCCTCTTAGCCCTATACAACTGTAACGGAAACGAGGATCAAGGGATCAGCGTGGATGCTGAAAGTTGATTTTAATTATTAAATCGTATCCTAAGCACTTGAGCAGGATGTGTATTCTCGATGGGAGAATTCTGTAGGACATTGGCATACGCCACGCCCTCCCGAATTAAAACATCAAGAAGGTCTCCATGAAGATGGGGTCTTCATGACGACACACTGCTGCTTTATTGCAACATATATTACTAGTGCAATGCCCTCCCCATTCTAGAAATTAAAACATCAAGAATACATAGGGCCGAATGTGAATGTGTAGCTGTGGCGGGGGATAGGAGTATGATCTCGTATACGGAGTGACTCGAAATACTAAAGATTACTAGACACACAAGGGTCGTGGGGAAATGAAGATCACCGTATGTCTGCGTATCTTTAGTTACCAGGAGTGCCTTCCTATATTCGTTCATATTACTAGTTGGAAATTGGAAGTTTAAAAAAAAAAAAAAATTCCCTTGTTACGACCTTAAACAAAGAGGACTAAGTAGGAACCAGGAAAGACCATTCTAGATAACAGTGAAGTGAGGTGAAGGACGTATTCCGTTGATGTGTATCACATCCAGAATATGATCATGCAAAGCATGTGAAAATCTTTGGCCAAAGTATCGCAATTCTTGCTGGTGATAATAATTGCGTTGTCCTTATCACTTAATTTAAGATGCGGGATGTCGATGAATATCGATGATGAGATATTCGAGATAGGCTTCTTAAATGGATCACTTCGATAACCGGAAAGCGGTTATGAGGATAGGTATATATAATATACTATGCATAAAACGAACATGAAGGATCGGTTGTTGCAGTCATGAAATAAAGGATCGTTGAAACTCAAGAGCCATGAAAATGGAAGATCATAGAATTCTCGAGTCATTTACTGCAAAGACATATAGAATATCTTTATAAGATTGAATGGCATTGAATGTGTGTTCCATATGGTAAATATGCGAAAGGGGAACATTCGTTTTAAAAAGAAATTGTGTGATCCAAATAATGTGTGTTGTGTTGTTTGGGGAGCGAGAACAATTATTAAAACTTGAACATGTGTTTGAATTTTATAATTCATAACGCAGAGAGAACGTTATCAAAAAAAAAAAAATTTCCCTTGTTACGGGTAAGTTATTGTATCTTAAAATGGGGATGTTACACTCTCCTCCTCATTCCTCCCCTTCCCCCATTGGCTCCTTTCCTCGGAACCCACCTCCTTTTGAGCCTCCCCACAGCCCCCTCTTTTGTCCTCCTTGGATCGACTCATCTCCATCTCCCTACAACCCTTTCTTCGATGATAGTTTTAATCCCCATTATACAAAGTTAAGCAACAACTAAAAGCCTAATATTGTACTTTGAAAAATAAAAATGTCGGGGAAGATAATGATTTCAGAAAGAATATCAAACTCCGTGATGTGTTTCCAGGAATTGCAGCTCTTAATGTCGCTCAAGGAACATCAAAGCCAATCCCTATCTAAGTGGTGGGAGTTGGTAGAAAATCCAAATCTAAGAAATGAAGATCATCTCTTGGAATATAAGAGGTCTCTTTGAGGTCTCTTCAAAAGCAAAGAGTCATCAAAGATATAAAATTCCGAACTCTCGATATCATAATCTTTGCGAAACTAAACTAAAAAAAGACAATCGTCTCCGAAAATTTGGCACGGTGTTGCCTTTGACTTGATTCTCGAATCTTCTAATAGGAATTCTTAGAGGATTATGTACCTTATGGGATCCTCTAAAAATGTCGAAAAACTTCAAAGGTGATTGTTTGTTCAAGCATCCCAACTTCCTTTTATGTGCGTGCATGCTTTCCATGTTTGGGATCGATGACTCACATGGATGCCATCAATGTCTATGCCCCCAATTTGGAGACCCAACGTGGAAAATTGTGGAAAGACATTTCAAAATTTATCAACACTTAAAGGAAATAACTCCCCATATTAATAATGGGAGATTTCAATTGCCCCCTTTTTCCTTCAAAAAAATGTCATTGGAGGAGCTCTACCACGCTATGTCACCACACGATCTTGAGCTCTGGCTAACTTCATTAGGGAGAATTCACTTCTTGACATGGACCTTCACGGATCCTCCTTTACATGGTCTAACCGCATATTGGGTAGGAACCATATTCAAAGTAGATTGGATAGATCAATCTTATTTCCAAGCTCTCTAGATTGAATCTCTCTATTCCCGATTTTTACATCAATTCCCTCCCCTGGCCGCCTCCTCGACCATAGCCCTATCCCCTCGGCAAATCACAATCTGAATATCAAGAACCCTCCCTTCAGGTTCGAGCTTGCCTGGCTTGAGAATAACCACCTGAATCCTCTTGTTGCCAAATGGTGGGATATCAATGTCGAGGGCACTGACATGTTTAGGTTTTCCAGCAAGCTCAAAGAAATTAAAAAACAACTCAAAATTTGGAAGACTATGGTTTTCGGCAACATCAAGCTCCGCAAGCAGAAGTTGTCACAGGATATTGCCAAAGTCTCTGCTCAAATGGAAATCGATGGGAGATTGGATCACCTTCACCAAAAAGAAACCTCCCCCTCGGCCGAGTACCACAATACACTTCAAGAGGAGGAGACCTATTGGAGGCAGCGTTCTAGAGCCCTTTGGCTTGAGCAGGGGGATCGCAACACCAAATTCTTTCACATCACTGCCTCAAGCACAAAAGCAGAGACAAGATCAGAGAGCTAGTGTCATCCTCAAGTATCATGTTAACCTCTGATTCTAACATTTCCAATGAGCTTGTCTCCTTCTATTCTAACCTCCTCCAGGTCGACCATCCTCCTTCGGAGCAATCAATGTCCTCTATGCTCCAACATATCCCCCAACTTGTGTCTGCTGAGATGAACAATAGTCTGATCAAACCTTTGCTATGGAGGAATTCCATAAAGCGGTCTTTGCCATGAAAGGGGACAAAACTCCGGGACCGGATGGTTTTCCAGCTGCTTTCTTCCAAGTTTTCTGGGAGACCATCAAGTAGGATCTCTTCAAAGCGGTTAATGAGTTCCAAATCAGTAACAACCTTCTAAAAGAATGGAACACCACCTTCTTAGCCCTTGCCCCAAAAGAGCAGGGCTCAAAAGATGTCTCCAACTTCAGGCCGATCAGTTTATCCAACATTGCTTAGAAGATTATCACTAAGATGTTGGCTTCCAGGATTAAACCCCTAATGAATGTTCTCATCTCTCAGAACCAGAACACTTTATTAATGGGCGGCTCATCCAAGGTGGTATCATTACGGTACATGAGGCTATCCACTTGGCCTATCACTCAAAATCTCCTGGAATGATCCTTAAGCTTGATATGCAAAAATCTTTTGATAGAGTCAGCTGGCCTTTCTTGATCGAGTCCTGAAAAATATGGTTTCGATAAAAGATGGTGCAGTTGGGTTTTCTCTTGTATTGCGACTCCTTGCTTCTCTATTCTTATAAATGGCATTCCAATGGGCTTCTTCAAAAGCAACAGAGGTATCAGGCAAGGTGATCCCCTATCACCCTTCCTTTTCGTTCTTATGGCTGACTCCCTTAGCAGAGCCCTTGAGGCCGCTAAAAGTCAGTCTGTCATTTCGGGTCTGAAAATCACCTCCAACTTGCCTTCGGCCACTCATAGCCAATTTGTTGATGACACTTTGTTGTTAAGTGTTACCTCTGTGATTGAAGCCCGCGCTCTCATGGATATCCTAACTCTCTATCAAGCTGCTTCTCAGCAAATCATTAATTTCAACAAGAGCAACATCTCTTTCATAAATACTGTTGTTAGGACCCGGAGGAAGATTGTTGATATTTTTGGCTGCAAAATTGTGGACCTCCCTGCCTCCTATCTAGGTATTCCCCTCTTCCAAGGAAAGCAAACAAAAATCTTTAGAATCTTGTCATCAAAAGATACCAAAAAAATTTGGCTGCCTGGAAAGGGGCCTTGCTTTCAACCAGCCGGCAAACTCCAGTAGTTAAAGCCACCCTTCGAGTCTTCTTACTTACTTCATGTTCCTTCTCAAATTGCCCAACTTGGTGAAGGAGGTGGTGGAAAGAATCCAAAAGCACTTCCTGTGGTCTGGGGTGGAAGAAAAAAAGAGGATCCATTTGGTCTCCTGGAAGGAAGTGTGTAAGTTGACCTCTCATGGAGGGCTCGGGTTAAGAAGGATGGCTGATATGAATGCGGCCCTCTTGGCAAAAATTGGCTGGGAAGTTGCTAAAGGAAACTCTCATTGGGCTTAGCTCCTCAGAGCTAAGTACCTAGCTAATAATGAGGATTTTCTTACCTCAAATCCAATACGAGGTTTGGCCATTTGGAATTCTGATTATTAGTTCCCTCCCCATTATTCCAATTTGGGCTGGCACTAAATGGAGGTTTGGAAATGGTAGGCTTATTGACTTTTGGCGGGATCATTAGATTGGGAAGATCCGCTAGATCGCAACCCCTCGTGGGATCCTGTTAAAAGAAGCATCATTAATAAGCATAGAAGGTTAGTTTAAATCTTTGGAAGGTGGTAAACTCCATACCCTCCTGACTATTTCAGATGGGATGGAATAAGTGATCAACGAGAGGATGCTCCCGACTTCGCTTAGAATCGAGCTCTCCTCCATCTATATCCCCTTTTCCCTGCCTGAGGATGAGCTTATCTGGCCCCTCTCCCCTTCTGGATCTTTCTCGGTTAAAGCTGCTTACCTCTCCATGCATTGTGCTCGCTCTGGCCCTCCCTCACCAAAATCTAGCCGAAGGAAACAATCCCCAAAATTGGCTTTTTCTCCTGGCTCTCTTCTAAGAATGCTTTCCTCTCGGGGAAAATTTGAAAAGGAGGGGTTTCTCTCTTCCCACTAGATGTGTGTCATGTACTAAGGCAGTGGAATCCTCTTCCCATCTTTTGATCCACTGTCCCTTTTCTCAAGATATTTGGCATTGGTTCTTATCGCGGATGGGAGTGAACTGGACCTTCCCAGAGTCCATACATGACACCCTCTCTCAATGGTGCTCCCCCTTCGCCCATCCAGCCTTGGTTCTAGCTTGGAAACTTCTCCTCCCGCATGGCATTTGGGGCATCTGGAAAGAAAGGAACAAAATAATCTTTAAAGATTAGAGTCTTAAACCTTGATCATGTGGCTACCTGATAGCTCGACTTTCCAGGATAATCTCAACTCTCACTTCTAGTCCAAATATCAGCAAAAAATTCAAATTTGTAACTCTCAGGAGTGGCGGCGGCTGTTGGCAAATCTTCCTGTAAGTAAAGCCCATACTTCTGATCAGGGTTTAGTGCGATGGCTCCCCCCCCACTGGTTGGAGAAAACTTAATACAAATGGTGCCTCGAAAGGCAATCCTGGTAAATCAAGTGGAGGAGCCATCCTTCATTGCTCCTCCGGTTCCATTATAGCTGCCTCTACCCATAATCTTAGCTATGGCACCAACCATCGCACGGAAGCCATGGCCATTCTCAAAGGCCTTGAGCTGGCTATCAAATTTGGCGACGATCCTCTCCAAGTTGAAAGTGATTCCCTCAATATCATCAATCTCCTGCAGTCAACGGATACTGGTCAATGGTCAATCCAAAATATTATTGCTGATATCAGAATCTTACAAAGGAGTTTCCAACAAATTCAGTTTCAGCACATCCTCCGGGAGGGGAACAAAGTGGCGGACCACTTGGCTAACATCGGAGTTCTCCTTGAGAGTCAACAAAGCTGGAAGGACAACTTCTGGCTGATCTCCTCCAAATTATCCAGAATGACCTCTCTTCCTAATGTTGGCTGGTGGAAGGGTGAGCTGACTTGGGTATCAACAATGCCTTTATGGACTCCCCAAAAGGCGGCGGTAATAATTCTTCATTTATTATGAAAAGACCTTTGGTCGCTGAAACATTTGAAGGGTGAGATGTGTTATGATGTGAGGATTTCCTCACGCATGGTGTAATTCCTCCCCTTAATCATATGATGTACTGGTGGGAGGGTAATGATGTCAAAGCAGACGGCTCCCATGCCTTGGCGGGCTTTTTAAGGCCCTCCAGCGTCCCCTCTTTTGCACTCTTTCCAAACCTCTCAACAGTATGGGTGGCCAACTGAAGCGAATTGAGCCTGCTTCCTGTGACAAAGTTAAGGATGACGAGGAGGTCTGGAACATCTTATTGGAAAATGGTATCACCACTTTCCTTGAGAGAATGGCGGGCTACTCGTGGTCTTGTACGTTGTTATGGCTTCCTGGTCGAGGGGCGTGTCCAGATTGGTAATACATATTTTACTATCTCCACCAATGTAATCGCTGATGCCACGGGTCTCCCAACCATCGGTGATATTTATTTCAAGCACTCGCTACATGTAGAAATGCAGGATTTCATCACTCCAGGGGAAAAGCCGGTCAAATATCTCTCAGGGTACACTCGCGATTCTCTACCTCCCCCATGGAACAGAGTTGCTGAAGTCATCATGCGATATTTCACCATTGACGGCCGCTATCGTCTGGTCTACGACCCCCACTTTTTTATCCTCTCACATTTACATTGGGGAAAAAAGATTAATCTGTGGCATTCCTCTATCAATCCTTAGAGCATTTTGTTCAACTGGCTCGAGATGGGGAAGGAGCAATCCTTCATCAGGGCTTATTGTACTTGTTATTTTCCGATGCTACCTCGCATGCTGATTTAGTCCACTTTCCCCCAAAACGGGTCACCATTATCGTTCTCCCTCGCCTTCCCCCATCCCTCCTCCCTCCCTCCACTCTTCCAGATGCCACTTGTCACTTGCACCTTTCCTCTGACTCCGACTCGGATGTCACCATTCTGGGCCCTTCTCACGATGGTTCCAAACCCTCTGCTCCCCCTATTTTCCCCCCGCTTCATTTGTGCTGTTGTTGGAGGGCACTGACACCAGTATTAAGGTGGTCTCCCCTATCTCCAGCCCCAATACTTCTCTTGTCGATGACATTCTGGGCCTTGCCAAGCTTTACCCTGACTCCCCTGCCTTGGAGCAAATTGAGACGAACTAGCCTGTTGAAGACCCCAATTCTTAGAAAGTTGGGGACATTCGGTCTTTACTGACAGTGAACCTCATGCTAACACCCTAAATTCTCCTTCGAATATGGATATAATTCTTATTGAGCCTGTGGTTGCTTGACTCCCAGAGGGATGAATGTTGAGTTGAATTGGTGTCCTCTATTTTAAACAAGCTCCAACGCGCCTTCAATGCCCTAAAGGACTGGAGGTTTTCACTGATACTACTAGGAACGCCATTGCCAAAGACTGTTTGGAGCTCATCACCCTTGTGGATCAACTTGCTGAGGATTCGGGATCTCCTAGAGCTAGAAATGTTGTCGCTGAGCTGAAAAAGCTCATATGATGTTCTCCTCTTTTCTCCTGCTGTCTTTTTCGTTATCCTTTTTTTGGAATCTTCTAGGGTACTTATCCTCTATGTATTATTTTGCTAAATCTGCCCGATGGGCCTTTTTGTATAAGGTTGTGGGACCTTCTAAAACCCTCCTTTTACCCTATATATCCCAAAAAAAAAATCTAAATTATATGTGGCTTATTTTTTCCATGATCTTTATGAAGGACTACGCAATAAATCCTCTAATATACACTTAAATGATCGTCTCGCATCTTACATCCTTAGACAAATAGAATTTTATATTGTAAGGGATGATTATGTATCTTAGACTTACTTGAGATAAAATAACAAATATTAAGAGACTCACATGGCATACCCATAAGTGGTCACCTGGTTTTAAAAAAAAAAAACCCTTTCAATCAAGAAACATTATTGTTTACACCCTAATTAGATTTAACATGAAACCTAATTGATTTTAGTGAATTAGTACACTAAAAGATGTAAGGGTTAGTAACAAGTGATTATTATAATTAATTAACTTCCAACATTAATTACCAAAATCAAAATAATGTTTTTATACTTGTAACTAATATGTTAAATAAGATATAAACTTAGAAACACAAAGGAATGAGTGCACTTAGTTGATTACAAATGATTCTAGAAAGTTCTAGGAGGATGCACTGCAAGAACAAGGAGATCTAGATTTGATCAAATTTTATGTTCGATACTGTGAGTAGAAATCAACATGAGGCAAGACCATATAACTTTTTCAGAGTCGTACCCTATGGTCTTGACCCTTTTGTACAATGTTGGACCTATTCAATTCTAGGCTCTGTAACTTTTGTACACTTTCGGTTGCCTAGAACTATTTATCGATCTTCAACTCTAATTTACGATCATGCTACAAAGTTCTCTGAATACTTTGATCATGATCTCAAACCTTAACTATAGATGAAAAGTCTTGTAAAACAAACATTAGTTGGGTTGTGGGCACCCCATGCATAGTCAACATTGACACTACTCCAAAGAGGCCTCAAACCACACAACGTTCTCCACCTAACATGTGATATTTGAATAAATACAACAAATTTTGACAACCATCTTTGACCATGCTTGAGTTGAGTTGGATCTTTCTAAGATACTTAGGGAAGGGATATTTGAATGCTTGTAGATGAGAGAGATTGCTATTTTAACTTGGTAAAAATCTTCATACATGTGGATATTGTTTCTCTAATGACCGTAGACAAGCTATTGTGAGATTTAGGGATTCTTGGGTGCCTTTTGCAAGTGTAGGAAGTGAATGTATCAATGTAGTTCCATAGGATTGTTAGGTTGGCAAATGAGGTATTGCTTAATTACTTATATAGGGTTTGTAGATTATTAATCGAGGAAAGGCCTAAAAGAGAGATTAGAAGACCCAATAAAAGATATCAATTTGAAATTTTAATTAGAGGACATGTTAGTCTAAGACCGTACACGTTGGTCATAACCAAATGTACTATTTTGACCAAACTGTATGGCCTTGACCATGGAAGGAAAACATGTAATCTAAAGTTTGGAAGTTATTACTTGATGTTTTCATGTGGATTTTATGCATCATGTTTTCATAATTTGATGACATGTCACTGTGAAAGGATAAACAAACTAAACAAGAGACCTCAGTTGTGCTAAGCGAGAATGGGAAGGTTGTACTTATCTTAGCAAGAGTGCATTATCAAAACTAGTAGTGTCAAAGAGTGAATTGCCAAATTTGAGCATCTATAATTATTTTTGGCCCAAGATGAAATAATATATTTGTAAATATGTACAACAATGCCTAAATTGCCAAAAGGTTAATGAATGACATTATAAAAATTTGGTCAACCACATCTACTATCCATACCCAATTAGAAATGGTATTGTATAAGTATGTATTTATTACACGATTACCACAAAAACATAAATATTATGACACTATCCTAGTTTTAGTTGATATATTAACAAATATGACTCATTTATTGCTTGTAAAAATCAAGTCATTTGCAACTAATATAGCTCATGTGTTTATAAAAGAGGTTTTTGTTTACATATTGTTCCCAGAACTTGGTAACTAATAGAGGCCCTACATTCACTTCTTCTTTTTGGTGAATTAGGTACTAATTTGAATTTCAATATTGTCTATCATCCCAAGACAAATGGTCAAACTAAAACAAATTGAGGACATGTTAAGAATGTATACTACCGAAAGACACGAGATATGGGAGAATTATTTACACTAGATTGAATTAACTTATAACTATGGGTACCACTCTACCATTAAAATGTCACCTTTTGAAGTTTTCTATGGTAGAAATTGTAGTACACTTATTTCTTGAGTTAACCACATTGAAAGATCCTAAAATGAAATTAAATATTTAAAGGAAATGGAGTGAATAATTAAAAGAGAAAAACTAAGCATGAAAATTGCACAAGATTGATACAAAATTTGGGCTAATTCCAAGAGTTATATTCAAACATTCAACATTGGTGACCAAGTTTTCTTAGAGTAAAGCCTAGGTGTTGCTCCTGAAACTTGGAAACTATACAAAATTATCCCTTTGATTTTGTGGACCTTTTGAAATCCTAGAAAAAATCGTAGATTTAGCTTACAAACTTGCTTTACCTCCCAAATTATCCAAAATTCATAATGTTTTCCATGTTAGTTTGCTTTAAAAATATGTGTATAATTTTGAACATGTAATTGATTAGAAAAATATAAATATTGAACCTAGTTGTGAATTTAAAATTGAACATGAAGAGATTATTGAAGAAAGAACTAGAAAATTAAGAAATAGAGAAGTTAAGGAAGTGAAAATTAAATTGTCTTGCTAAAAGTGCAACATGGGAAAAAGATGAGTATATTCAATACTAATACCCACATTTGTTTAACTAAGCATTTTGTTATATTGTATGTTCCAAATCTTCCCAGCGCTATTATTGAGGGTAGTAGTTAAAAGTTACAAGGGGAAAATGTTGTGTGACTAAATATCGTAAAAGGATGTTAGTAAATAAAAGAGGAACTAGAAGTTACCTACATGTGAAAAGAAAATAAAAAAATAAAAGATGTTAGTAAAAAGAATAAATTAACAATCACCTTAAGTATAGGTGAGAGAAAGGGGCAAAGAATTGTGTGAGAGAAAGGGTTGTGTATTATTCAAACAGAGGTTTATTTTAATCAAGATATTAAAGTGTACCTAATACACATAATGAGTGGTCACACTGTTGTGTAACTACCCCTTCAACCCTATATAAAAGTGTGAAACATGTGAAAAAGAATATGTAATTTTGATGAGAAAAAGGAAGGATAAATAAATGTATGGAAATAAGTTCAAGGAAGGAGATTTGTAACACTCTCAAGAGAAACGAGATGGGGTCCATAGGGTGGATCAAAGAGGAGGCGCAAAGTGCACTCCTTAGTGTCGTGACCACGGGTAATGTGTGACACAAGTTCATGTTTGACCCTCGTTGTTGAGTGTGTTCCCAATGTCGACATACCTACAATATTACCATTGAATAAGCTTATTTTCATATGTGTATTTATAATTAAATCATTAATGAGAGTTTCAATATTGGTTTGTTGATATTTATTTACAATATATGCATTTATTGAATTTTCTTAATATGTAAATTGATCCAAATAAATATATATTCAACAACCAATATATTATTGTGTAAATAAAATAAAAATGGAAATAAGTACCTAATACAAACACCTAGGAGAACTACTAAAGGATTTATCCCACTCGAGGGCATGCAATGCAATACTTAGATTGGTTCGTGAAGGGTTGGTTGCCAAGGGTAGTTCAACCTAACCACACACATGATTTTTCCTTTTATGATATAATGCTCGATGAAGGGTAATACAAGTATATAGGGTTTCCACGTTGTTGCGGTGTGTCGAGGTTGTGCGAACAAGAGCGACATTTAACATATCATATTTTTAGGAAATTGAAGTGAACATGAAGTTATAGAAGCCAACTATAGAAGGGTTCAAGAACGTCTGACAACTCCAATTAGGATTTTTCAAAATCAGTGCAATACTATTCTGATAGTTGTGAGGTCCTACATTAGGGAATTTTCCAATTCCAATCTTAAAAATGAAACATCTCTAGTGTCATATCAACTTGTTCCACTTATCTAACATCTAGATCTCCTCTAATATGCCTTGTATAGCTAAGTCTTCATCTCCTCTTGTGTATTTGAGCTATTGTTCTATTATTTATTATTGTTGCAAGTATTGATGCATTTTTCGATTATACATGGTTAATTATAACTTTATTAAATCATAAGAATCTTGTGTAACGAACCCTTACATCCTACATTTTTTTGTATACCATTTACATTCATATACATATTTTCGAGTGTAAACATTTGGTGAACCCGACTTCGATTAAAATCTTTCACTCAAACCTTAGTGTTCTTAGGGTTTCTCAATCATGATCCTTATTCTATGCTTGTTATTTTTATTTCCTTTAGACCATATCATGGCTTGTGCCAAATGTTCTCTAATATCTTTTTATGAGTATACTCGTCTTCACCCCGCATGTTTGTACATCCTCTAGGGTATTATGGCATCGTGTAAATCTATATGATACATCCTTGTATGTGTAACATATGTTCTCAAAGCAAACTCATGTTTTAACAAAGAAAGTATATCATTTAGTTATGGTTGACCTTCTACCACAATACATCATTGACATGGACTTCCTTTATATGTTCAAGTCAAAATACACAATATTTTGGTTAAGTGTGTTATTATTGATAATGGATCGGCCTTAATATATGTAACATATCTGTAGACACATAAAATCTACTTATGCAGTTTTATTGCTAAAAGTACACTAATTACCCTCATTCTTACCATTTCTGTTATAATTAGTGATTTTTGCTAATTAACTAACGTTTCCCTCTATTTTGGTTAATTAATGACACTTTTTTGATTAACTAGCCTCTATCACATTCCGGATGCCAATTGACGACACATCGTTAGTTATAATCCTCTTCTGAGAAAACAATTAGCTATTATTAGCTAATTAAGCCTATTTACCCTTGTATTTAATCAATAAACCCTCTTATTGGTTAAAACCCCTCTTCCAACCATTCAAAATCACCCCATTTCCCTCCAAATCATCTCTAAAGGCTTCAAAAGCTTATCCTAGCCTCTTAATTAATCCCAATTGGTTAATTAAAGCACCCCACATGTTAATCACTTGTTAATTCCACTAATCAAGGTTAACAAGTCTTAATCTACTTTATCCTTTAGTCCCACATGCACCAAGATGCAAGCTTCTCTAACAATAGAAATCTATATAAAGGATCCCTCATACATGTTCACACTTTACACCATACTTTGAATAATATTAATCATATAAGACATGATCAAGAGCCTTACTTCCATTGATGGAATAACTTTCTCATCTTTGCATCCAATCTTCATGCTTGGTTAGTAGAGGAATATCTAATATGGCCTTGTATCCATTGTTAGAGAGATCCTTTCACCATTTTGAAGTAGCAACACCCAATTTTATTTTCTTGATCTTCATAGGTCCATTTTAATTAGCAAATCCACACTTAGTAGGCATGTTTGTACTTAGATGATTGATTTCATGTTAGTTTCATTAATCATTCCAATAAGCTATGATCATGATGGTACTATTATCTAGCTTTGCTATTAGACTATTTAGTGTTAGTCTATTTATTTAGCTTTCCAAGAGTTTAGGTAGTTCACAATATCTTTTTACATCATTTTAGTCTCTCTATTGAAAATTATAACCCTTTTGAGTGTTTATGGCTACAATAATATACAATACTAGGTGCTTGGGAAAATTATGTTACTAATAAACATGGGTGAGCACACTATTAATACAAGTTGTCAAGTCATGTATAATAATCTTAGTTATAACATACTCTTAGGTCGTCCTTGATACATACTATGAATTTTTTCCTTCTAATATTCATGTCTATATCAAATAGTCTCATCAAGGAATTGTTTATACCACTCCTACTAACCCATCTCCTTTTAAATTATGTGTCAATGTTAATACCGATGACTTATCTACTCCTCACATACGGATCTTCCTGTTATAAATTGACAAAATCCACTGCAACACCCTCTTCTACTTATCATAACTATGGAACGAGTTGTCAGTACCTTTTGCAAAATGAATCTACTCAACAAGGGCTTGTCTGTTATGACTAGGGGAACTATGAGCCTATACTACCTTATGCATAATCCTCTCAACAAGGTATCAATAATACTACTTGACCACGATGTAAATTGTCATTAGATTCAATGTTTCTTCCCACTTTATGAGTGCACTTACAAGAGGTTTGCATGGCATGTCCTATGACACCCCTCACGCTTGTCCATCCTAATATCATTGACAATAGCACATCTTCTAATATCCAAGATTTATATGTATTCACTAATGAAGAATCCCTTCTCAAATACTTGAGGGCATATGAGGATATCCTTTACTTCTTTCATAATAAGAATAGGTTTCCTCATAATATACATTCTCACACGCATTTTGGGGAAGGTGACACTTTTGATATCTCGGTGACACTTTTGACACTTTTCCTACATGTCATTAAATTGAATATCGGTCCACATGAATAAATGAAGAAACTACTTATTTTCACTTTGAGACTCTTACCAACGCTCAACTTACTCTCCTCCTGACAACTTCCCTTAATGATCATAAGAAGGAAGATATCTCGGTAGGTGTTGCATGATTTTCCCGATCATTTCAATTGGAATTATAGCAATATGTCGACATTGGCCCATTTAATACTATGCATAACATTGCCTTACATGTGATTTCACTTTTTGGGAGTGAATCTCACCCTTTTAAGTTTTAAATGTTTTAATTAACATATATAAAAAGGATGAATAATGTTATAGGTGGATATTCTGATTTAATTAACTTCCAACATTAATTGTACAAATCGAATAACGCTTTTCAAAGTGACTATTAATCTAGCAACTATCATAACAAAAGGAAAAAGTACACTTAGCTAATTTTGCATGGATCTGGAAGAGTCTTGGGTGGTTTGAGTGTTGGAATAGGAATATCTAGAACTGAAAATGCTTTTTTAATGAAAATGTAACCTAAAATTAAGCTTAGTCAAAACCATACAACTCAATCTATAGCGTACGTACGATTCTAAGCTTTTTGTATAGTCTTAGACCTACCTAGAATATGGGTCAGTAAATTCTGAGTGCTTCATCTACCTAGAAATATGTGTTGTTGCGTGTCGGTATTCTTTGCTCACCTTCATAATGGATATGTAAACTTTGCTTAAGCCCTAAAACCTTTGTAGGGCAAAGAGTTCTTACGCAAAACCAAGTTAGGTGAGTTGTGGAAACCCCCGTACACCATTGATGTCACCACTACTCCGAAGAGGGATTAAACCAAGTCATTTTTCTAGCATGTGATATCCACTGTAATGCAATCAAAATTGACAACTGTGCTTTGATATGCTTTGCTCGAGTTTCACACTAGCTCAAATTTTTAGAAGGGTCACTTTGCTTGCTTGTAGGATGAAGATGGAGACTCATATCCTAGGAGGAGAATTCATACTAGTAGAGGATGTTTCCCTAATGAATGTGCATGAGTTATTTCATAATTTAGGGAGCTTTGGGTGCCTTTAGTGCTTGCTTTTGCATGAGGAGTTCATAAAGTGCCATGTCCCTAAATGAGGTATGATTTACTTGCTTATATATGCATTCAAAGGTTATTATGTCATGAAAGGCCAACCAAGGGGGTATATTTGTTCATAAGAATGTGATGGAATTGAAAGAATTAATTCAAAACATGTCGGTCCAAAATCGTACAATAGGGTTAGTATGTAATTCTACATCCCGACCGAAACCAACATTTTTGGACATGAGGGAGAAAAGTATATTTTGACTTCATGGGCCTAAGAATGGATGTTTCTAGATGTATTTTATGTAGTTAAACTTTAGAGACTGATGATAGAGAGGTGTGCAAAGATAAGCAAGTGCATGAATTGCTACTATGACGTGTTAAGCAAGAGTAAGGAGAGTGCATTTGTCCATACAAGTGTGTAATGACAAGATCAACAGTGTCAAAGGATATATTGCCAAATTTTAGTGTCTACATTTCCCCCCTCCTTTAAGTATGAAATTGAAAATTACATGCTTAAAAAGAAAATATACCTAGAGTGTGTAGATACACTTTGTCTTTTCTCGTAATAACTTTATTTTGCAGTATCCCATTGTGTTGGTGTTGGAATGCTCTAAAATGAAACCTACAAAACACAAAGTGTAGTCAATGCCCAAGATAGGAAATTGAATTGTAACTTAAAATGTAATGAAATTACAATAAAGAAATGTCAAAAGAGTTGTAAAACATGGAAGGAATACACCTTTGTGTTTTTTGAAAGAGAATGTGCTCTCATTTTTTTGCCTTGAAGATTTTGGATTTGTTAAATTCGATGGATAAATTGGGGGTGGTCAATCCCCAATTTCTAAGGAGAGGTCAATGCATTAGGTGTACTAACCCAACACATGAATGTCAAAGAGAAGAACCAAAAATATGAGGAGCCGAAGCACCCCACCAAGGAAGAAGATCATGTATCAAAGTCATTTAAAAACTTTGATATCTTCCCCTTAAGTGCAAGAGGATAGGAAAGTCTACCTACGAAGAACTTAGCCGCTTCGATACCTTCCACAACCCCATAAAACACATCTATGCAAACAGATATAATCCTAATTTTTTAAATTATGCCATATAGTAGAAAAGAGAATAAGTGCCCTCATACTCTTCTCGTGTGCCGCATTGAACCGAGTAGAACTAATTACATACTAAAATATGAGTGGAGAAATGAGGCCCATGCCTCCAATGTGTCCAAAACTGAAGATGAAACTTAGTATCGTGGAGAAAAAGAGAATGAAGTATTGCATGCCCCATGAATCTATACCAAACTGATTCAATTTGAGTGTGAAACCATATGAAAATGTTTTACCAGTGATGAAAAACTAAATCTTGTTGAAAGATATGGAGAAAATGCCCTTGGGTAAAACAGTATAATATGGTCATAACCATCTATATGGTCCTGACCAATTTGTTTTTTAATGACCTTGTGGATTTTTTTTCTAATTTATTGTCTATGAGTCCATTTCTAAGGTATTTATGTTTTCCTCCGTATATGTGTGTGCCTAAAAAATGTCTATGTCGATTGGAAATGAAGAATAAACCTTGGATGTTCCCCCTCTTTTTAAGGAACGTGTTATGAAGAATGTGAGCACACCTTTGCTCAAAAGAAGAGATGTATACCCATGTTTAAGAAGTGGCAACATGTGCATATATTTTGAGAACTAATGCAAAGTGGCCACCAAGAAGAAACTACATCTGCAAGGGGGATGTGCATGGTAGAAACCATGACACAAAACAAGTAGAAGAAAACAAGAATCATGATAACCGTAAAAATGTTAATGCATGAAAAAAATTCAACAATATAAAACCATGTGTTAGTAGAAAATAAGTGCATACAATATAGAAACAAGTGTAAACATATCAAATAATGTCACACAAAAGGTGAAATGCCTATAAACATGGGACACCCACGGTGTTGCAAGATAATCAAAAGCCTTGAGCATGAAAACATGAGATGCACAACCACACCCAACACTACAAACATAGGACACCCATAGTGTTACAAGTCAATCAAGTCCCTTAAGCCATAATCAAAGTAGAAAAAAGCATACCTACACACATAACTAACAAACATGTATGAAAATCAAGTGTAGCCAAAGGTGATGAAAATAACATAGCATATGATATAAAAGAGCTAGTGAAGAAATAAGCAGTAAGCATTGCACAAAACACAAGTGCTAGTTCTCATTAGTGAAAAAGACAACAAATACACAATTTATATATGTATCCAAGCATAATGAGGAAAAAAGGAATTATAATGGAAATATAACACCTAGATATAGTATGCAAAATTAGATACCCCCCAAAGGTTAGCAATTTGGGTAAAGGGTAGGTCAACACTTGTCATTGTGTATCACTCTATGTATATCTTGCATCATGCTCAATATACCATGTGAACACATGTGTGTAAAGAAGAAATGTTATCTATCAAACCAAAAGAATAAACAACATGTATAATGTAAAGTGTAAATAATGTATGCCATAAAAAATAACTCACGATTTTGTATTTTTACAAATATTTCGATGTTTTTGTATTTTGAAATCATTTCTTTATTGATATAGAGTATGCAACTAAAGTTGGGAAATATGGTTGCCCCTAGTGTGTGTATGTAAAGCGAGGTTTAAGTGTAGAACCGCTCCCTCGACAATCAAGTTGAACCTATAGATAGAGTGTGTCATTTGGGAACGATGGTAGAATAACATGAGAGCTAGCCCAAGAGGACCTTGTGAGGAGGTGAAGCAACCGCCAAAGATGTTGAAGGGTCAAGCCTCTAATGTGTCATAAAATGCGATCAAGTGCAAGAAGAATCATGGTTTTACTATGTACGGGAAGGGGTTTACTAAACTCAAGTGTAATACTGTCTTAAGTGCATAATGTTCATGGTACTTTTGAGAGGTAGACCATCAAGAGTGGCCAATCAAGTAGACACCTGATCCTAATCGTTATGTAATAGTGTAAGGTCCTAACCAATTAGGATGAATTTTTCCTTTTGACACTTTGCCTCCATGTTAGTGCTTTTCTTATTTTCTTTGAGACTAAGTCGCCAACATGAGTCACCAACATGAAATTCACGTGCATGAACCCTTTTATTATAAACACATTTGATGTAATCTTGGTACATATTAAGGTGTTTCAAATCCTGGATCCATTTGGAGTCAAGCAATTCTAACTCATGTAAACATTTTTCATGGTAATCATTGTCTTTGATAATATCTTTGAGTGACACACGAAGTGAAGGGATTTGTAACTATAAAGGCAGAACAACTTATGTCCCATAAACCTAAGAGAATGGTGTAGCATTAATAGGTGTGTGAGTGCTAGTGCGATAAGCCCAAAAAGCATATGCAGTTTGATTATGCCAGTCAATACCATGTTTATCAATGGTTTTCAAAAAATGTTGATAATTTTTTTGTTGGTAGCCTCGGCTTGCCATTTCCTAAGGATAGTAAGGGGTAGAAAAAGTATGTTTGATTTTAAACTTAGCACAAAATTTCTTAATAGTATGATTCTTAAAATATGAGCCATTATCAATAACAATGGCCAGGGATCCCAAAATGAGTGATAATTTGTGTAAGCAATAAGTTACAAATGTCATCGTCAGTGGTAGTTTCTAAAGGTATCGCTTCGGCCCGTTTAATGAAATATTTAGTGGCAATAATGATAAATTTATGTCCTTCGCATATTTAGGGTTAACTTTACCAATCAAATTGAAGCCCCAAATGGAAAAGGGCCATGGGAAACCAATTGAATAAAATGTGTGAGATGGGGTATGATTAAGATTACTATGTCACTTTGGAATTAATCACAATGTTTGGCATATTCGTGACAATTTTTTTTTTCCATAGTTGGCCAATAATAACCTTGTCTTAGTAATTTTTGGGACATTGACTTACCACTAAAGTGACCTCTGCATTCACTATCGTGTAATTGTGACAAAGCTATTTAGGCATCATCGGTTCTAACAACGCAAAAGATGACCATCGAATGATTGTGTGAATAAAGAGCCTCCTATAAGGACATAACGAATGGCCTTATGTCATATACGATGATCCTCTTATAAAGAAGTATTTTAAGGTAATTGTTTCTTATAAAGGTAAGTATAGATGTGAGTAAACCATTCAGGGTTATCAGCACTACGTATAATAGCTAAAACATGAAGAGCATCAATTGTGTCAATGATCAGCGGATGCCTTGCATAATTTATGGATAGTGAAAGTGGCACAATCATCGGTGATATCTAAGGGGATTAGTGAGGTAGAACTCACCATAACATCAACTTGTTGATTATCCTTGTGAGGGATATTAATGATAGTGTAGGAAGTAAATGTTGATGATAAGTGCTTAAACAATTTGTTATAAGGAATAAGATTATATTTTTGTGTTATATACATCTTGTACCTAGCGAATGATGAGTTATGAATCACAAAAATTTAGATATGTTGTATTTGTAAAGTTCTAGTTGTATAAAGTCCTACTATGAATGCTTCATATTTCGTGATGTTATTAGTACATGAGAATCCCAATTGATAAGCAAAGGGCAAATTTTCATTGTGGGGGTGACAAAAACAATGCTAGTCCCTATCCACATAGCATCTTTGGGATCCATAAAAACACATCTTTGTAGACACCAATTTTTGGTGTCATTCCTCCACTTCATCCCACGTTCACTCTCCTTCATTAGGCTTCCCCATTCAAACCCTTTTTCCTCCTAAATTTGAATAAATCCCATTTCCCACTAAAAAGACATATTCAATTATTCAATATTAATTGGTTAATTGATCCCCTTTAAATCCCTAATCCTTATTACATGCTAATATGCTCCATAAAAATACATTATCGAATTAAATATTCCAAAATAATCTACATGCACCCCACTATTGAATTAAATATTCCAAGATAATCCACATCCACCCCACTATCGAATTAAATATTCCAAGGTAATACGCATGAAAACCACTATCGATTAAATATTCAAAAGTTATCCACATCAAATCCCACCTTTGAATTAAATATTCAAAAATAATCCCTATTTAGTCCACTTCTGAATTTTAAATTCAAATATAATCCACATGAAATCCACCTTTGAATTTAATATTCTAATCATGTTCTACACTCACCTATTCACGATCACTTTTTCAAATCAGGGATTACCCGATAACCCCTAAATTAACCCCTTCCTCATGCCATAAATAGAAGCCTTCCTCCTCCCTTTTGGTCAAGTTAGAAGTGATAGGAAAACTCTGGCATTATAGCTCCATTTAGATCATCACCATACCATCATAATGCCCTTTTTATCCCACTCATACCATCATCATAGCACCATCCCAATGCCATTGTAATTCCATCAACATCACCAAAACATCATCCAAGTGCCCTTGTGATCCCCTTAGTAATTCCACCAACATCACCACAACATCATTCAAGTATGGATTACTTGTTAGATGGAAATTGGTGGCCCCTCTCACAAAATCATCAGCATTCATTCTTTGCCAATAGTTTAGCATCCATCCATTTGGGAACAATACGATATGTTGCATGATCTGACTTTGTGCGCCATCCATCATCTTTGCAAGACATGTCGAGATGGGCTTGAGAGATGACATGAGGTAACGCTAGCCGAGTGCCTGTTCTACACAAACCGAGCACGTACTATTTCCTCCCAAGAACATAATCCTTCCTCCTGCACAAGAAAACAAACAAGCCTTAGATTGCAAGGAGTAACACAAGTTGTTAAGTTGTTTCTTCAGCACACAGCCTATGCATTAGCCATATATCCTTTGTTATTAGCTCGATGCCCAAATTACAAATACAACGAAGGATTTAAACACCTCAGCGGTGCCACCTTGCACATCGAATCGACCATGCACAACTCGTAGTGAGATTCAACATCTCGGGCCGGGAGTTGCGAGACCCAACAAAAGGGCAAGGTGTGGCTAAGCCACCAAAAGAGCATGCAGGACCAACATGATCCCGAGCTCACCAACACAAAGTGGCCCATGATAGTTGATCCCGAGCCTACAAAAATGAGCTAGAGTTTTAGTTTTTAAACTAAGCCCGACCCAATCTATTCTATCGAGCTCAAAATCGAGAATCGACCCAATTCTCTATTTGCACTAAGTCTGGACTGTAGCTCGATTTTGAATCCAAGCTCAAAGAATTTTGGGTCAATTCATGCACATACCGAGCTCAAAAAAATAGCTTGATTTAAAATCTTGTATAAGCTCATCTTGTGAGCACAATCTCGAGTTTTGCCCGATTCTTGAACAAGCTTGATTTTTCGCTCACACTCATTTTTGGCTCGATTTGTAATTCGAGCTCAAGCTCAGTATTTCATTGTATAACTCGAGCTCATACCTGAGCTCAAGCTCATATTACCACTTTGTAAAAATTATAAATCTCAGAATTCTCAAGTCAAGGCCGAAAATAATCAGTTGGTGAATTATGTTCAACATTTGATAAATCCAATATCCTCCACTTTTCTAGTACCTGATGTAGTGGCTGCCCCCGACGAAGAAACACTCAATCTGTTGAAGGAGGTAAACACTTTGGGCCATATCACTAAATCCTGGCTTTGAGATTCTCATCTTTGGGAGGAAGACAATCAAAGCGGCCGTAAAGCTCTATGAAGGCATTAGTGCATACTTAGATCCAATCCTTTCTTTTAAGGAATATTTTGCTTCTAGCATATCAAATCTGGATGAGGTATTTCCTAGTTTGCAAGAGATGACGAGTATGGAATCTACAATTCTAGCCATTGAGGGGATCCTTGAATTTAAATGCCGAGGGACACACTTTAGATGATGTCTACATCTTAAGTCACGAAGATGCTTCTCGAAGATTCCATGAACATATGCAGTGAAGCTTTAACTTCACTTTCCTTAATTCAAGAGTTCATAGCTGAAATCCCTTGTGATTTCATGGATGAGCATAATCATAGGCATTCATCGGAACATGTTGAAGAACAATTCTCACAATTGTTTAAGGACATGTACATTCCTTCCATCAACTTCGCTTCTACTCCAATGGAACGTTGTATCAAATTGAGGAGCCTGCTTGAGGATGCTCGATCAAAATGGTCACCTACATAATATGTCAGGTAAGATTTTGGAATTGCAAGTGTTTGGCGAAGTTATTCTTTAACCAAGTGAATCTCTTGAAGAAGAGAAGATGTTCGAGACATTGGAAAGGTTCAGATCTTTTCAATTGGCAAAGGTGACAAATCCTAATTTCACCATTGGGATGAGGAGATAAAATTCTGGTATCTAATGAAGTGGGAGACTCCATTTATCATATGATTGAGATTGGTGGACCCCACTTTAATGGAAAAGGCACTGTGTCTTGTTTTATGATTTAAAATGATATTTTAAGTGATGTTATTGTTAACTCACTTCTAACAGACTTTTGGTCACTAAAGTGATTTCTAATTTCAAGTTACTTTTTAAAAGTTAGTTGAAAAGGCAAAGTCACTTAAGGTGCCCTAATTTGACATTCACGTAAACCCTAACTACCTTGTAACTAACTCTTGGGTTGTAAAAAGAAGTTAGGGGCTCATTTGTAAGGGTGAATTTGAGAGAGGAGAAGAAATACTTTGGTGCAAGATTTATTTCAAGAAAGAAACTTTGCGTTCTTTTGTGAAGACATTTTGGAGAGTTAATGAAATATGAAATTTGTGTCCCATTCATTATCTCTTGTAACATTTGATGTTCTTATGTTCATTAGATGTTAGTGTTTAAATATTGCATGCAAATACTATCTTTGATCTTATTGTCAACATTATTAATTTGTTGTTCTTGTTCACAATGATCAAGCTCTGATATCTACTTGCTCATGTGTGTTCCCTTTCATTTATTCTTGTTTAGTTAATTCAAACTCTATTTTATTTGAGTTGGTTATTCATTGTTCCTCTTCTTCTCTATGCAATATTAGGCTCTGTTTTTACCTAACTATTATATGCTCCTTTCATCCATTCCTTTCCATTTATTTCCTTCATTCCATTTCATCTCCCTCATTCACACTTCTTTCCATTTGATGTCCCAAAACACCCCCACATACAATTTTGAATGTATAGATGTAAATATAGTTTTGGTTTTCAATAAAGGCAACCTCACCTTCATTGAGGAGGGACTTTGTCCCCTAAGCTTGCATGTTACTTACATGCGTGCAAATCCATTTGCTAACGAAGGTCATCGAGGTCATACGCAAGGAATGAGGCTTCTTAAGGAGTTGCATTAGTGCAATATTTAAAAGGAACCAGATCAACCTTAATGGTGTATGTGGTTCCTTGATGAGAATATTTGAGATACCCATGGAGAGTAGAAGTTGCCACATGCATGGCATAAATCCATGGGCGCCTAATAACAAATTATAGCTAAGATAGTTAGGCATGACATAACAAAATGTAGGAAGAGTGTGTGATCCCAATGTGATATTTAACATGATTTGACCTAGTGACTAATGAGGGTTGTTATTAAAGCCACAAATACAAATATTAGAGGAAGACAAATCTTCAGTATGAATACCTAAAAGATGCAAGAAATAAATATTACAAATATTAAGCCCCGAATCATTATCAATGAGAACTCGCTAATCATTGTATTATTGATGCTTACTTGAATATATAAAGGGAGTCCATTATTAGTGACATCTTGAGGTGGTAGGTCTTGAGAATCAAAAGAAATAGGATCTTCTTGAAAGTTGAGACATTTAGAAATAAGTGAGAGAACATAAGAAATATCAATATTAGGGTTTATTAGAATATGTTGGAGAGCCTTGTCAAAAGATGAGTGATAGGTAGGATCACAATTAAGATAGGTGGAAAGGGAAATGGTGGGATCCATGATAGCCCTATCGATCATATAAGAAATTGAAACCCTAAAGCAACTAGGGTTAGAGCCATGATGCTTGATTAGAGAGGGTCATGTTCACCAAATTATTTCACTTTTTTAGAAGTGAATCTCACCCTTTTTATATTTTAAATGTTTTAATTAACATACATAAAAGGATGAATATTGTTATAGGTGGATATTCTAATTTAATTAACTTCCAACATTAATTGTACAAATCAGAATAATGATTTTCAAAGTGACTATTGATCTAGAAACTATCAAAACAAAAGGAAAAGAGTGCACTTAGCTGATTATGCATGGATCTCAAAGAGTCTAGGTGGTCTACGTGTTTGAACAAGAAGATCTAGAACTGGAAATGCCTCGTTAATGAAACTATAATTTGAAATTGAGCTTAGTTAAAACAATACAACTCGGTCTATAACATTCATACAATCTTTAGCCTTTTGTACAGTCTCAAACCTACTTAAAACTTGGGTTTATAACTTCCAGAGTGCTTTTCCTTCCTAGAAATGTGTGTAAGTGTGTGTCGGCCTTATTCGCTCAACTTCATAATGGCTCTGTAAATTCTACTCAAACCCTAAAACCCTTGTAGTGCAAAAGAGTTCCTATAAAACAAAGTTAGGTGGGTTATGGGCACCCTTGTGCACCGCCGACATCACCACTACTCCGAAGAGGGCTCAAACCACACATCATTCTCCTAGCATGTGATATCTATTGTAGTGTAATCATAACTCGACAACACTATTTTGAAAATGATTTTCTTGAGTTTCACACTTACTCAAATGCTTGAGAAGGGTCACTTTGCTTGCTTTTAGGATAAATATGGAGAGACTTAGACCTTGGAAGAGACTTGGACTAGTAGAGGATGCTACTCTAATGGATGTACATGAGTTATTTCATAGTTTAGGGAGCTTTAGGTGCCTTTATTGTTTGTTTTTGTATGAGGAGTTCATAAATTGACAATTCCCCAAATGAGGTATGATTTACTTGCTTACATATGCCTTCAAAGGTTATTATGTCATGAAAGGCTGACCAAGGGGGTATATTTATTCATAAAAATGTGATGGAATTGAAAGAATTGGTTCAAAACATATCGGTCCAAAACAATATAATAGGGTTGGTATGTAATTCTACATCCCGACCCCACCCTCCCCAGGTTTCAAAAGTTAACTTTAACGGGACCTCTAAAGGAAATCCTATAATTTTTGGGGTAGGGTGCTTAGTTTGAGATGAGATTGGTGATTTGATATGTGCTGGTTCATTTTGTCATGGTGAGGCCCAAGCTCTTCTATTTGGTGTAAAAATAGTAGAAGAGAATGGATGTTCTCATTTGATTATAGAAGGTGATTCTTAGGTATTGATTCAATCCATTAAGAATGGAAAATCCCCCCATTGGGCTTTAGAGGACCTCATTGAAAATATTTTTTATTAGTTGAATAAGCTTGATGTTTGGCACATAGGCCATGTTCTAAGAGAGGCTAATTCGGCAACAAATTTTCTTGCCAACACGGGGGTTACACAAGCTGAAGTTATGGTTTCCTCTAATGATGTTAACAACTGGCAAGGCCTAGTGGATATCATTAATCGGAGTCATTCCCCTATCATCTCGATTCTCTCCTTGCCTCCCTCATGTGAGCTTTCCTTTTTGGTGGCGGGTCTCAGTTTGTGAAGCTCATTCTACCCTTCTCTCCGCTTGTGCCTTTTTGCAGTCTAGTTCTCTGTGATTGTCTTCATGGTGGTCCCACCTATTCAATGTCTTATTCTGCGAGGGGGAAGTTGGGAAATGGATTTTTATGGCCCTGTCTCTCATGCACGCATTAGGACGGTGTTTAAGATTGGCTCTGGTTATGTTTATAACGCAATCGAGATAATAATTGGGGAATACTATCTTCAAGGGTTAGGCAGAACCAAGGTGAACACGAAGATTGCTTCCGCTTTTGTCACCAATCTGCTCGCCATTGGGAGAAACAAGGAGGAAACATTGGCTATTACTTAACATTTGATTCTCTTTTGAAGCATGTAGTTGGTCTTGAGGAGGAGGTGGCTGAGTCAACATGTTAGTAGTAGTAGATGAGCCGCCTTTTAGATGCTCGGGCGTGGGTGGCGAGCTAGAGCAGAGGTATGCAACCCTCCTGGATTTTTCCATTTCATTTCATAGCATCTATAGGACCAAGGGTTTAGGCCCATCATATTTTCCCTCTCTGGATTTGGATTGCTTTGCCTCCCCCATTTCTCCAAATTCCTCACACAAGGGTTGCAACTAATAGCGAGGGCAAATGGGCCTCAACTTTCTTCTCAAAGAGGTAACGGCTAGGGATGGTGGGTGCGCAGACAAGGCTTGGGAAGAGGAAAGTGGCTATCTCCGAAGTTGAGGCGGACGTTGTCAATGCTCCTCCCGATAATGTTTCCAAGGTTAAAATTGAATTCATGGATGTCTTTGAATAGTTTGGTCTCTCGTAATCGATTTTATATGCTATATGTTATAGTATTATAGGATTTTTGGTTTTCGTGTTTAGGGTGCAATTGTCAATGTCATACGTTTTTAGCTACCCTATTTTTGAAAAAATAGTATGGGTAGGGTCCCTAAACTCCCTAGTTCATAGCTCTGGTAAAAAGTGTTTCTTATAAAAAAACATTCTACATCCCGACCAAAGTCAATGTTTTTGGACGGGAGGAAGTCTATTTTGACTTCATGGGCCTAAGCATGGATGTTTTTAGATGCATTTTGTGTATATAAACTTTAGTGATCGAGGAAAGAGAGGTGTACAAAGATAATAAAGTGTATGAACTTCTACCAAGGTGTGTCTAAGAAAGAGTAAGGAGAGTGCATTTGTCCATGCAAGTGTGCAATGTCAAGATCAACAATGTCAAAGGATATATTTCTAAATTTGAGTGTATCCAATATGACCATGCTAAAACCACACAAAAAAATGTTGAATGAACCCCCATGTTCTTTTGATGGTTAAAAAGGAAATACAAAAACTTCTTGATGTTAGTTTCATTCATGTTGTAGAATAACCTCATTAGGTTTCTAATATCATCTACGTGGCTAAACCAATTATGAGATTCAATCTTTCCCACCTATATTATAGGTGAATTTAGCCAAAACAATTTCCCACCTATATTTTTGGTGAATCTAGTCATGAAAACAAAACTATTAATCAATTATAAACATTTCTTAAATATAATACAAATGCACCTCCCCATGAGCATGATGATATTTTGTTAGATAGTGATATCAAAACCATTGAAGTTCTTGATGAAAACCTCTTGTAATTGAATTTTAATCCTATCAACAAAGATGAATCTATGTTTCATTCACTCTTCACATCTTCTAGTCCCAACCATTATAATGTTAAGGTTAACTCATCATACATCTCTTTGTATGCTACATTGTCTAACAATGATACATGTCTTACAGGTCCTTGGTTTTATTAAAAACCAATATTTCATCCAGATACACTATCACAAATTTTCCCAAAAATTGATTCAACAAAGAATTCATCAATCTCATGAAGGTACTTAACTAACCAAAATGGCATAACTAACCACTAATATAAGCCTTCATTTTGAATGTGGTCTTCCACTCATCTTCTTCCCTAATACATATCTGGTGATACCTATTCTTCAGATCAATCTTGGAAAAATATCGCACAACATAGAGGCAATCCATCAGATCATCCATCCCGGTAATGGAAACCTATACTTAATGGTAATATTGTTGATAGATTTGGAATCAACACACATGTGTCATTCTCCTCCTTTCTTTGGTGCTAGCCCTGTGGTACTACACAGGGGCTCAAAATTTTGTGCACTAGTCCTTTGTCAAGTAGTTTTTGCACTTGTCTGTGCACTTCTTCATTTTATTCAGGGTCATTCTATATGGTGCCTTATTTGGAAAACTAGATCCTGGTATCAAGTCTATCCGATGACTGATACTATGTATTGACAATAATCCCTGTGGAAATTCTTCCTTCAAAATTTCTAGGAACTCTTTCAATACCTTGTGTACATATGCAGGAACTTCTTCCCTTTTTGGTGCAATCTCTACGCACTTCCTTTGGTATCAATGCATAACATGCATTCTCTTCCTCAAATTCCCACAAGAACTCTTTTACATGATACAAGGAAAACCTTGCACAAACTCCACTACACACTTCTCCTTTATCGTCATCCTTTAATGGTGATATGTTAAACTTGTGCCCATCCTTTTTATCTAAATAATATTCATGCGCACATCATGGATAACCTTCATGTCATACTTCCCGATCCTTCCCAACAATAGATGAATAACATCCATTGGTATCACATCACATAACACTTTGTCACAATAATTTCCAATCTGGAACTTTACAAGGATTTTCTCATTTACTAAGACCTGATGCCCTTTTTGTAACCATGACACCTTGTAGGGGTTGGGATGCACAATATTCTTCATCCCTAACTTCTCCACCATTTTGCAAGAAACAAGATTATCTATGCTCCCACTATCGACAATCACTTTACAACATTTCCCCCTAACTTGCAAATGGTCCTAAACAAGTTCTTCCTTGGCATAGTTTCATCTTCTTTATGCGAGGTCTTCAATAATACCTTCCTTATCATCGGGATTCTCCTTGCTCTAGTATCTCGAATGTTTTGTTGATATCATTTATTTTACATCTACATGTGCCATATGCATGCCAACATATGTGCACCTACTCGTGACTTCACTTTGTGCATTTGGACATTCGAATGCATGGTGCCCTATGGTTCCACACTTAAAACATGTTCTAGAGAATCCTCTTCCCCGTCCTTGACTAAATCTCTTGTGTCCTCTTGAAGAGTTTGACGCTTCATTACTTTGTGCACCATTATGGGATAGTGTCTGCGCACTATTATGCTCATCTTCATGTGGTCTATTATATCCTCAGCCACTTCCTCCTCTACCGCGTACATTGTGAGTTCCTCTTCTGGCTGCACTCTGACTTTTGCGCACCAATTTCTCTTCCACCTTCAAGGCTAGTTGATAAGATTCTTCCACTGTTTGAATGTGCAACAGGTTGAGTTCTTCCTGAATTCCAAATCTCAAGCCATTGATATATCGTATTTACCTTTTCCTTGTCAACTTCCACATGTCCAGATCTTATCATTATTTGGTGGAAATATTATGTGTAGTCCTTAACCGACATCTCCTTTTGTCTCAAATTTTGCAACTTCTTGAACAAGCTCATTTGGTAATCAAATGGAAAAAATTTACTCCTCATTTTCATGACAATTCAATCCTAACACACTATCTTATCCTTTCATCTTCTTTGTCTCTCATTTTTTATATCCTTCCACCACAATGTCACATGTTCCTTCAACTTGGTTTGTACTACTCTGACGCATTGCGGGTTGACGATTTCTTCGATCTCAAAGTATTCCTCCATACTTGTCAACTAATCTACAAATTATTCTAGGTCCAAACTTCCAAAAATGACGAGACATCCATTCTTGGTCCACGACCCATTTTGGAAATTTCTTATAGCAATTGTACTTCTTTGACACCTATGGATTCAACCTCTTCTTGCACATCCTCAACAACTCCTGCATTGCATTCATCCCTCCTTACTACTTTGCCTTCATCATCACTTTGTGATTTGATGTCGTAAAAATCCTCTTCACTTATCTTCCCGAACAACTTATAGTCTTGTTCTCGCACCCCTTAGCTCTGTCATCACTTGCTATAGTGATCCCATGATTGTGCGATAGTTACATTCAATGCGCCCACATTGGTGGCTCTTTTTGTGGCATCTTCTCTTCTTCTTGACTAGTCACCTCTCTATCAATGTTCTACCAGTCCTTCACCTCCTAACCTAACTCTAAGGTATGCATCCTAGCTTTGATACCCCTTAAATGTCGATCACCACATCGAGATGACCCCGGATGTTTGCGGAGTAAACACAACACAATACTTCACTTTGAAACTTAAATTCTATTCTTAAAAATCCATACGACATCTACAATAATCAATCCTTGATGGAATTTATAATCTATAGAGTTACATGGGTGATGAATCCAAAAGTCTTTCTTCTCCTAGTGCCTCCCACCTCTCCCCGCTTTCCCAACCTTTTTAAAACAAGATTTCGGTAGTTATTCATAAGAAATCTTTCCCGCCTATAAGGATTTTGAAATTCCATCTAAAATCCTATTATAATCCCGATCACATCCAACTTCAAACTTCTAAGCATAAATGGCGACCCAACCGCTTCGACTTGGGAGTTGAGAGAATTCCATCTGGAACTCCACATCATAGTTGAACTGACATCCTTCATATACCTACCACTTTTTCATTTTCTTCCTTCAAGTATTTCTTTGTGCACACTTTTTTTCCTTGTTGAAATATTTGCGTGCCCCTTGTTAGGTCTGATCCAAAATCATGCACCTAGCTCCAACGTTTCTCCCCCTTTGTAACTTATCAAATTTTGTGTATTACTTTTTCTTCAAAAATTTTGTGCACCATCGATCACTTTTACGCCACATCATATCCTCTTAGTTGATATGTTTCAATTCTTGTGTGTGCCACCTTTCTTAACCAAAATTTCCCAAAATATATGTAGTTACCTAAATCTTCTATGATGCTCCCGCATCATATTTACTCATACACACATTGTTTTATGTATTTATGAGCATATCTAACATATTTAGGAAATATTTTGATGAAACATTCCATGGTGTGTGTATATTATAGATAGATGATATCTTCTCATTCACTCTACTATAATTATTCCTCAAGGATAGGTGTTTTTAAGTGAGATATAGTGGAAACCCTATTAGTAGATGTATTCGGAAAAGTATTCGTAGAGTTCTTATCGACCAAGTTACATTTTACATAAAATGGTTCTAATCAAGGGAAAGAGGTCCAATATGTGTTTTGAGTGCTATAAAGTTTCTCTATAGTAGGAGGCTTTAGGAAAAGAAGTTAACAAACTAAGATGAAAAATTAAGGACTGATAAGGAATTGATATTAATATAAATTTGACATTAAGGGGATAAAATAAAACATAAAGAAACCTAATCAATGGTGGAGTACGATTGATGTTGGGTTCACCAAAATATGTGTGGCTAAGAAATTCAATATAATTATCCTCTTTCTCTTCTCAACAATATATATCAGATATAGATGATCATTCTAGGGCCAAAACATAAGCCATTATAGAATCAAAAAGGTGTATAAGTCATAGATCTACAAGATGATAATCAACACTCTATCAAATACATTCAGTTCCAAATCCTATGAGTAAGATAGGGGATGGTATCTTACTATGATCCTAGGTTGTAAGAATAAATATACTATGCAAGATATATGAACTATGGTTATAAAATCCACATGGTAGATGTAAGGTAAGGACTGATATAAGAACAATGCAACAAACATAAAATATACTACTCTATCCTAGTCTATAACATGATGCATAAACACAATCAATCATACCAACTATAAAGGAAAAGTAAAGGTTAGGGATACTTACCCATTTGAAGACATTCTTGGTGCATCAACCACTCCCAAGATTGGTAGCACCTTATGAGAGATTTTTGTGGGTGGATCACAAGAGGGATAGGTCAAGACCTAAGTAAACAAAAGTTGGGGACTCTAAAGACTCGAAAACCTTATTGGTGCATCCTTTATTCTTATAGCTCCTAATAACTCAATGCTCTAAAGTAGACTTCCAAGTATAAGCTCCACTAAACCTTATATATTTAATGCCTTTTAGGGCAACTTGCGAGCACAAGTTGTGATATGATAATTTGTGTTAAGAGAAATGACTACAAAAACATATTTATAGGAAACATAACCTAAAGTCACAAACCATACTAGCCGATGGCATTAGTTGTGGTCGATATAGTTGGCTAATAGAAATTCATGCCATATGGCATCAAATCATCCACTTACAACTATTTGGCTAAAATGTTCTAAAGGGGAGGCATCTTAGATGTGGAGTAGATACTTGGGAATAGATGTGAAGGTGATTTAAAGGGGATTTGATGGTGTTATAAGTAGATGTGAAGGTAATATAATTGAGGATATAAAGTGGTCAGAATGAATTAGTAAGAGGATAGTAAGGCATGTCAAGGCACGTGGGGTGCACAATGAATCACTCCCCAAGTTTCATCAACCAACCCATTGGTTCTCAATATGCCCCTTAGGTACACAATTAAGTAGATTAATGCATAAAGGAGTTCAAAGAGAAATCATTAGTGAGAGTGAAAAATAAGGTGTATATAGAAGACACAAGATTTCATGTGGGAAACCCTTTAGATAAAAAACCCACCATAGTAACATTCATTAAATTTTATTAACTAAATCGTTTACAATACAATGGCACACTTTAATGTTATTTAAATTATCATTCTATGCATACACTTTACCATGTATTTATATTCACAATTTTGGAATTGTATAGTCCATCCTTCCCTAGAGAAAGTGTGTGCCTATATGTCAACACCCCACTTTGTAACGTTTGTGTAATGGGGGAATATGTAGAGTCACACCAAATTCTGAGCAAAGTGATGATCACATAATTCTCCTTAATAATTCCATGTCCAAGCATCATCAAGACTTTGCTTTCGACACCTCCACTTAACTGATAGAATTTTACAGGTGTAGGCTAACACCTTTCGATAATCATGAGTTACACTATTGTGTTGTGCAACTCCTTACATCACCGTAGTATGTACCTTTCCATTGTGCACCACTTTACATCACCTATCAAGTGATGCGATCGACTTATTTCTCTATGGAAATCTGGTGAGATATCCTTCAAATGACGATTTCCTCCCAAAAGGTAACATGCTGAAATTTTCAAGCATATGCTAAATGCATGCTTTTTTGGTTAAGAAAACCAATGGGTGTTATAAAAATAGCCAACAATCATCTAGAACCATCACAAAATATCCAAATCTATCTACGAATGATCATGGAATTAGTTGTATGGTTCAAATTTTACCTTGGCCATGCCTAACTTGGCCTCTTTATTACAATATCTCAAGCATCATCCATACAACACTTTGGTGTTGGATTCATTATTTTTCTTAGCTCTTTTTTACACAAAGCATCTGGATCATAATCATGAATTTCATTTAAATAAACATAAGATGAAAAATTATATATGGAATTTGATCGATAGTTCGACTTTTAGTAATATTATCTCCATATGCTAACCATAAATTATCTTTTATAGAATATTCTTGTATGGATAACCTCTTGGGGTAAAGAATTGGATACCTATGGATATCTACCTTAATTTCTTGAACCATTTGTTTCATCTTTTTCAATTCTTTCATATGAAAACCTTGACTCATATCAACACCTTCATCCACATAAAGAGGCCATAATCATGCATTCTTAAATTTGATGAGCTTATAGAGTTTCTCACTATTAACAAAAGCGTTGGAAGCAACAATTTTGAAGATTTGAACTTGACATCCTTGACTACAAACATTAGTGAAATCATACTCAAACCGGAATCACGATAAACATCATTAATTACGATATTCTCAATATTCACACTATCAAAGAATGGAATCAACTAGTTTATTGGTTTTTGCATTACCAAAGACTCGAGGATACCTTACCTTTGGCTATGACACACACAACCCAAATCCATCACTCGCTCATGCATGAAAAGTTATGGAGAAGGAATTATCTTTGAGCTTTTGAAAATGTGAACATACCTCATTTTCCTTCAAAAATTCAATCTTGCCACTTTGGGGTTTTGGCTGATTGGTAAAGTCTAGGAATTTACTAAGAGGAGGTCCAAGGTTCAACCCTCATTGGCATGTACCATTGTCAAGGAATAACCCGACCGATGTCCCTAAGTGCTTTTGCCGAATTATTTTGATCAATGTCCTTGAGTGTGCAACAATTGTGCGGTGGTGTTCTTTGGAGTAGTCCGATCAATGTCCCTGAGTGTTCACTAGTTGTATGAAGGTGGTATGAAGTGTACACCAGCTGTATGCAGAGGGCGGTATGAAACCTAAGCCTCATCTCGAATGGAGTCGATGTGAAACTTGTGCACTTGGTGAGCCCATCCTCACGTCGGGATATAAATAATAACAAGTCTGAATCTCCAAATTGTAATATGTAATGATTCCTCTATGTATATATATATATATATTATATATATATATATATATATATATATATATAGATATATAAAAGTTCAATCTATATTTAGTATCATTTATCCACTTCAATATTTTAAAACTATTATGTTTAAACTCCCGTAATATGAGCAATTATCTTATTTATCTTGTTTGGATTCATCACACCTTTCCTCTTTCTTCTCATACTTTTTTCATAAAATGTCTTAACCTCCCCTTTGATGAAGTGGTCATATTATTTGGACCATATATTCTTGTTTTGAATCAAATTATGTTGCTCATTCATGAGAGCGAGTATGTTTTGTTGCATATCTTTAAGCATAATCAATTTATAAGTGGGAAATCGGAAATGAAAGATGGAAAATAAATCTATCAAATTTGATAATAAAAAAATCCTTACTCAATTAAAAATCCTAATAAGCTTTCCCACATTCTATTTGATCTTGAATATATGTGGCATGGGCCACATGGTCTTATATTATAACAACTTAGAGGATCATGTTGGGAGAGATTATCATACAAATAAAGTATTGTAGTCTCATTTGTTCAATTTAAGAGGAGCTTTAACATATCCCATACTTCAAATGGTGTTTTACAAGATCAAAACATGAATCTCGACTCTATGGAGATGTATGAGTTTTTAAGACCAAAGGATTCACTCAAACAATTAGTGGTGATCAAATTATCTACATCTCTCGAGTGTCTCCCTTAATTGTGAAATTCATCCCAATATTTGGCTCTTCAAAATATCTCATATATTGTTTACATGCCACATAATGTTTACCATTTTCCATGGTGACACATTTACTTGAAGCCATTTTGATCTTTAATATTGTAGAACATATATCTTCATAGTATTATTGACACTTTAAATGGTTCAAAAGTGAACTTCACATGAAGAAGTGTACCACACTAAAATTTTATAATGATTCTTTACCGTAATTGCGCTATGTGTCCTCTTGTAATTTGTTGAAAACAAGCCAACAAAACTTTAAGACAATAGTTATTGGGATGCATACCATGCATAAATATTTTTAAAAATCACTTGGCACAATCTTCAATTGCCACTTATCCACCTCTAATTGGTCAATATATTTCAAGGAGCAATATGCTAGATTACCCAAACATGTGAGCACTTGAACAATTCAATGGAAGGGCTCTTAAAGATCAATGATCCTATAAAAGGCCTTGATCAACAAGTGTTATGTCATTTCTTTAGCGACACACCAACATTTGTCTCATGACCCTCTATACATGCTTCACGCCACTACCACTAAATGCACACAATGCAACCACCACAAATACCACTTTTACCCCATATTTGTTGCTTCAACACTACATCCACCATATTACCACCGGTGCTACAATACCTTTTCTTACTTTCGTTAGCTCACATGATAGATTCACTTGATCCTACTACATCCAATGCTAATTTTTCCAAATGTGCCACCCATTCACCACACTCACTCAAGAAAATATTCTAGGAAAATGTGTGCATTTGAATTGAAATTCAAATTTAGGGAGGGAAGGGGAGGTGCTTAGATGTTGAAAAATTTGATGGCGAGTTAGAGGGGCAATACAAGGAATTTACAAAATTACACATTTAAATTTTTTTGTGAGTTTTCCAAATATGAAATTAATAATGCGGGATTTCATATTTAGCTTCCAAAATCAGGTTTTGTGAAAAAATCTAATATTTAAATACTCCCAAATCGTGAAGAGTTGTAACGTAAAATTCAAACCACAATATTCTTGTGAACCAATACCTTGAATTGAACATACATTTGAACTCCCCCTCAAACACTAGATTTTGAATTTTCTCCTCAATACCTTAGAAAGCTCACCGCTAATTCTAGATTTTTGGTCTAAACCTTCACTTCTCAAACATTTGGGCATTTAATCCGTAAGCTTTGGTACCATGTTGGAACACATGATATTGCCTTGGACTTTTATATTTATCCCTAAACAAATTTATTTAGACTATATCCAACGTAGAACTTAATGTGAAATCAACCTAGATATTCCAATTCATGAGTACAATATACATTTACAACCATGTTGTTCCCAAGTTATATGTTATTGAAAACGTTTGGACTATAAATTGATGTCTTTTACAATTTATGGCTTCCATCTTACATTGTACATTTAATTATGCAATTGTACACATACTCATACACATGTTCTTTCTTTTACTATCAAACATGTGAATCTTCTCATTTTCACTCAAAAAATAGTTCACAAAAAACATGTTGATTCTTAAACTTCATGCGAAAAGTAATTTATTTATAATTTTATGTTATGAACAAGTCCTGCTTAAATCCAACTTGACATATCATACTTGTTCCTTTTTCAGTGCTTGAATCCAACTCGATATTGTTTATCCACTTTAAGAATTTTATGCTATTATGTTTAAACTCCCCACAATATGAGAAATCATTTTCTTTATCCTAATTGGATTCATCGTGTATTTCCTCTTTCTTCTCATAATTTCTTTGTTCACAAAATTTCCTTAACCTCCCCTTTGATGAAGTGGTCATATTCGTTGTACCCTATATTCTTGTTTTAAATCAAATTATGTTGCTCTTTAATGAGAGTGGAGTATATTTTGTTGCACATCTTTAAGCATAATGAATTTCTAGGTGGGACATTTGAAATGAAAGATGGAAAATAATGCTCTCAAATTTGATAATAAAAAAATCCTTGTTTAATTGTGAGTCCTCATAATCTTTCCCACATTCTACTTGATCTTGAATATATGCGGCATGGGCTAAATGGTCTTTTATACTAACAACTCAGGGGATCATGTTGGGAGAGTTTATTATCCAAATGAACTATTCTAGCCTCATTTGTTTAATTTAAGAGGAGCTTTAACATGTCCCATAATTCAAATGGTGGTTACAAGATCAAACATGAATATCAAATCTATGGAGATATTTGAGTTATTAAGACGAAAGGATTCACTCAAACAATTGGTGTACATGATCAACTTATATACATCTCTAAGTATCTCTCTCAATTGTGAAATCCATCATAATTTCCCACTCTTCAAAATATCTCATATATTGCTTACATGTTACATAATTTTTACCATTTTCCATGTTGACATGTGCTTGAGGTCATTCGATCTTTAATATTGTAGAAACATATCTCTTCATAATATTTTTGACACTTTAAATGGTTCACAAGTGAACTTCATATAAATAAGTGCACTTCAAATAATTTTATAACGATTCTTTACCATAATTGTGCTAAGTATCCTCTTGTAATTTGTTGAAAACAAGCCAATGAAACTTCGTGACATACTAGTTGATATTGATGCATAACCTACATAAATATTAAAACATCACATAGCTCAATCTTCAAATGCCACTTGTTTGCATCTAATTAGTCAATTTATTTCAAGTAGAAATATACGACATTACCCAAATATGTGACCACCGGAAACTTCATGGAGGGGTATGAAAGAACAATGATCCAAAGAAAGAGGTCTTGAGCAACAAGTGTTATGTCGTTTCCTCGGTGACATACCAATATGTGTCCCATGACCCTCTACACATGCTCCGCTCCACTACCACTAAACATGGCTTTGCAACCACCAAAAACACCACTTTTACCCCACATTTTTTTACTTTAATACTACATCCACCATGTTACAGTACCTTTGCTTACTTTTGTTAGCTCACATAATTGATCCATTTGATCCTGATACATTCAATGCTAATTTTTACTACTCCTTCCACATGTTCCACCCATTCACCACTCTCACTCAAGAAAATATTCTATGAAAAATTGTGTGCATTTGAATTGAAATTCAAATTTGTGGGAGGGAAGGGGAGGTGGTTGGTTGTTGAAAACATTAGATGGTGAGTTAGAGGGGAAATACAAGGAATGTACAAAATTACACCTTAAACATTTTTTTCCAAGTTTTCCAAATATGAAATTAATTATGTGGGATTTCACATTTAGCTCCCATTATTAGGTTTTGTGAAGAAACCCTAATCTTTAAATAATCCCAAATCGTGAAGAGTTATAACCTAAAATTCAAACCACAATCTTTTTATGAACTGGTACCTTCAATTGAAAGTATATCTAAAAACATTTCCCCTCAAACACTAGATTTTGAATTTTCTCGCTCAATACCTTGGAAAGATCGTCACTAATTCTAGATTTTTGGTCTAAAACTTCACTTCTCAAAAGTATGGGTAGTTGATCCCTAAGCTCTAGTACCATGTTAGAACATATGATATTACCTTGATATTTTGTATTTAACTCAAACCAAAATTATTTAAACTAGATCCAATGTAGAACTTAATGCATAATCAACCTAGATATTCCAACACGTAGTACAAATATACATTTCCTACTATGTTGTTACCAAGCTCCATGTTATTGAAAAAGGGGTTACAAATTGACGCATTTTATAATTTTATGGCTTCCATCTTACATCAGTACATTTCATTATACAATTGTACACATAATCACACACATGTTGCTTCTTTTACTACCAAACATGTGACTCTTCTCATTTCCACAAAAACATGTTGATTCTTACACTTCAAGTGAAAAGTGATTTATTTATAATTTATGTTATGAACAAGTACAATGTTTGAATCCAACTCGACATATCATACTTGTTTCTTTTTCGATTAAGTCCGAGATATCGAGATAATAAAGTAATTGCATTTATTGGGAATAAGCAAACAAATGAAAGAAATGCACATAGAAATGAGAGATAAATTCAAAAAATTAACCTCAAGTGAAACATAATATAGGTAAGTTGCGAGAAGATTGGATCTATGATCCCTCGTCTCCACTATATTCTTTGTAGTTTTACAAGATTATTGCTTTATTTGAGCATTGTGTTGTTGGAATGTTTGGAAACCGATTGCATTGAAATAATATCTTATAATCAATGAGATTTGAAATAGGTCTTCCTTTTTTTAAATGTGAAATATTGTTCAGAATTGTATGAGTTTTTCCTGAAGACTTGCATCAACAAATTTTACAAATTTAGCCTTTATTATTCCACCTTTCTCAACAAGGTCTTGAATATGTTTATGATGATTGTCATATTTTGTTGCATATCTCATATGTAAACAATCTTCCTCGGTTTTCCATCTAGATGTTTTTATTATTGTTCCATCTTCTTTCTTTTTCGACTCATATACTTTCCCACAATGCTTCTTTATTGTGTCCAACTTCAATTGCATTATGTGGTCTTTGCCTAGTTTCCAACTACATATAGTACATCTACATTTGGTAGGAGTATCAGTAGTGTTTTTTGGTTCAACAGGTTTAATAAATGGATATTTGGCTGACCATTCAAATTTATAAGTCCTTCCTAAAGTCCACTTCCCACTCTTACATTTCTGATGTCTATTTCTGGAATCTTTATATGAAGTTTGAGTTTGATGGCAATTGGGATTATCACTACTATCTATGTGAATTGAATTACTCATGATTACAAATTTCATCTAGTGTAAAGTCATTGGTAGGGTTTTCTACATTTGAAAGAAATTGAGTTGCTTATTGCATCCTTCAGGAAATCAACATATAAAGTAACATCAACATAATAAGATTCAAAATTACCTAGTTGGCATTGGTGTAATTATGGGTTGATTGAAATATTTTGAAATGTCCATGTCGCGTTTTCTTTTTCCTTGAGATCTTTTCTCATTTGCACCAAGGGCCATTGTATGGGTGATTTTGAAGTCTACACATGTGACAAAAATATAAAAGTTTAAAATAAAATCTGTAAAAAATAAATTCAAGACATTGTGAAAAATAAAGCTCATGCTACATGATAACATGGTAACATGGCTTAGGCTACCGAACAGGGTTATGTGAACATGTTATTAGGCCACTATTCGGTTGTATACATACACGCCGCCGAGCCGTAACTCAGTTTTAGGTTACTTGTCTAGTAACATGTGTCTCATATACTGATGTTGAGAAATCATCTTACCGAGCGATATCATATACTTAGGTTATCATCGGGTAATGGTTCTATGAAAAAAAATACCTTGGCAATTCAACCTTTATCGCTTACCTTTTTGCTTATACCTTCGGATTTTTCACATGCTTATTCACTTTTACCTTCGGCTTCGACTCCATATCTCAAAATTAATGAATTTTGGAATTATATTGTATTACTACATTATGGTGAATTAATCCTATATATAATAGTATATTATAACATAATGGTGAATATACCAACATTGGTCAGCCCTTAGTGGAAACAATAAGGCAAAATTAGGGTCAAATTTATTTATGACCCATAAAATTTTGGCGAACCTGCTATTGTACGGTAATGAAAAAATCACCAATTTCAAATTTCAAAAATCCTAATATTCGCAAATGTATGAATATTCACCCCTAAAATGAACCCTGCATTTTTCTTAGATTTGTATGGGAGATTTCATGGTGTGAGGGATGATTTAGTTACATGTTTTTCTCAGAATGGGCATGTTTTGTGATGAGATGGGCACATGGACAGAGCACGTGAGATGTTTGATAAAATTCCTTGAAGAAGTGCGGCCTCACATCCTGTAATGATTATCGCATATACATAGAATGGATTGGTTGAGAAGGCTTTTGAAAATTTCAAGAAAAATGCTTTTGGCAGGTGTTAAGCCCGACTCCATAACATGTCATCTCCTTCCCCATTTGGTCATGTATACTTTATCTTTGTGAGATTGAGTTTGGTAGTGGATGGCTTTGACATTGTATGTTTTATTTTAAGTGTAGAGTGTGGAATCATGCATTAGACAGGGCATGGAGCTAACATTCACAATGTTTCCTAACTTATTCCCTACTCATGCCAAAATTAGAGCTTTGAGCAAGGCACGTGGACGGCTTGAAAAAATGCCTAGAAGAAATGTGGCTACGTTTGGTTGACGCTATGCACAAAATGGATATGTTAAAAAGGCCTTGAAGACATGCATGTAAATACAAATTGACATGTGTAAAGCCAAACACCACAACCTTTTTCCCTCATTTGTTAAGCTTGCGCCATTTTGGCACTTGGGATATTTGATAAAATGCCTCATTGTGGTGTGGTCACATGGATCGCAAAAATTGCAGGGTTTACACAAAATGGGTTCATTGGAAAGTCTTTATAAACTCTCTTGCATATGATGTTGGATAGTGTAAAGCTAGACTCACACAACTTTGTCGTGTCCCCTTGTTTGTGCTAAATGGGGAGCTATAAAATAGGGTATGGAATCTCCGCCATGTCTTTGTAGGAAAGGGGAGTTTGTCCGATGTTATAGTTTTTCATATCCCTATCCAAAAAGGGACTATTGATGAAACCAATTAGTTCACCTTTGCCACCACTACCATACACTCAACAAGTGTGAAAATAAGAACTCTCAAATAGGATTTTGATAAAGAATGAAGGATAATGGAAAAGGTTTTCTTAACATTTCTTTCAATAGTTGGGTGTATACCCTATTCAATGTCAGTGAAAGAAACATGAGGGGATGATCATGAATGTGAAATAAGTGGTTGGGTGATCCAGAGGATATTCATTGAGAAACACCAATATGTGATCTTCCAAGAATTAGTACAATCAATTGTATTGCGTAGATCGATTGAGAGCTTTCCGACAATATCTTGTTTGCTTTGAAAATAGAGGTTGTATGCGAAGATATAGCCCGTTGAAATTTTTGGCCAACTGGCAAAAATAATGAATTGTGCACATGTTCGCAGTGACATGGATGCGTGCACATCCTCCAAGTGGAAAAATGAAATTACAAGAAGTGGCACATATGGTATTGAAGAAAATTTGGTTTTGTGACACTGGTCTTCGAAACTCATTTACGGATGGGTAGGCCCCTCTATTTACTAGCTGGGGGCCCTCATCCAGGATTGACACACTTTTTTTTACGGAGGGTGCCTTTGCCTTCAATATTCATGTCACTATGTTTGGGATTCTCGTATATAAGTTCCTTTGTATTTTATCATATGATAAATGTGGAACTAATTCATTGTATTCTAAATACTATACAAGATGTCTATGGTGACATTTCAACTCGGTAAAGTCGAGCTACCCCTACCTTGGCCGACTAAGTCGACCTACCACCCGCCACTCACCCGAACCACCCGCCAACTAGACTACTTTGCTTTCCACACCGACCTACCACATCAGCTCACAACACTCGACCCCCGACTCCCAAGTCGCCCGTAGTGCCCACACTTTTTATAGCTCAGTAGCTTGTTGTTTCTTTGCTCATAGACATGTTTTGACAGTGATTGGTTATATCTTGGACGTTATAGTTAGATATTTGATCTTATTAGACATGTGTGGACATTTAGTATATAGCGCCAATTTAGCTTAATTTCTATATTGTCGCATTTTCTTATAATGTCATGGATACTAATGGATATGATGTTGTGTTTGGAACATAATTATAATAATGGATAGTTGTTGCATGTGGAATTCTATGGTTATATGTCACGTATCATCTTGTCTAACTTTTGGAATATTGAGTATAATTGTGCACGTTGTCGCATCTTGATTTCAGTAGGATGTTAGGTTAGTTTAGAATGCATTGATATCTTACTATGTCATTGAATTATATTGTATCAGATAGGTGTGGTTAATGTGTGCAATGAGTGTGCAGGTGACAGGTTTACAGGAGAACGTGGGATTCAGGCCAACTACTCAATCTTGCACAAGCAGCCCACGGGCTGAGTCCTAGCCATGTTCGTTGTGTGAAGCCTTAGTATAGGAGATTATTACTTTGGGCACTATGAGTGACCCCAATTTTTGTAATGTATTGTGCTTTGAATTATTAAATTTGTTTAGGGTAGTTGATTATGAGGTAAACTTGTTTTGGGAGTCAATAATCCCACTTTCTTTTAAATTGTTGATTTTGTTTAATGATTCACTTAATCACAAGGGTTAAGGGTCACATGTGAGACCCTTGGGTGGTCCCCACACCCTCTACCCTTGTGCCAAAAATGCAAAACCAGAAATTAGGGTATTTTGGGCATTTTTGGGGACCCCTTTTTAGCTTGGGAGTTCCCCTAACATAAAAATGAGCCCTTGGACCCTACCTAATGGGTAGGGGGCTTATTTTCAAGGCTAGAGGGAGTTTTCCCTCCCTTTTTACCTCTTGTTTAGTCACATCCATGTAAGGGATGTGGATTTGAGTGTTTATCAAAAGTTTCACTTGTTTTGTCTTGCTAACATTTAAGGGAATTTGGGAGAAGAGGGCAAAAAGATAATTTTACCCTTTCTCTCTTTTGTTTTGGCATCTTTGACCTTGATGAGGGAGAGGGGTGACACATGTCACCCCCTCATTTGTGAGGATGCTTGCTTGCTCCTCTTCAAATTCCCATTCATGGGAAAAGAGAGGGACTTTTCTTGGGAATTTTTGCTTGGATGCTTGGGTGATTTGGAGCTTGTGATTTGCTTGAGTCAAGAGTGGAGAAACTTGAAGTTGGAAAGATTTTTGGAGAGCTTTCCTTGAGGTAGGCTCTTATGTCTTTTGCTTGTGTTGCATTTATCTTAGTTGTTTGATGGGTTGCATGATTTTGTTATTTGGTTATTTGTTTGTTCTTACTCCCTCCATCATATGGCATGATGGAGTTTTGGAGTGTGGGGGAAGAGAGAGGGAATTTTCCCTCTCAATCCTCAAGGCTTGATGGACAAGCCTTGTAGGGTCTTAGTGTTTCCCCTCAATGGTTGAGGTGGGGAAGTTGATTCATTTGGCTTGAATCTTCTTCCCCATTCTTGGTAAGGAAACCCCTTTGGGGTTTGAAAATCCTTCCAAGAAGGACTTGGAGAAAGGGAGGAGGAATAAGGAGGGTTTTGGATTGGAAATTAGGAGCAATAAGGAGGGTATGGAGTTTGTTGCTTTGTGCAAGAAATTTTTGGAATAAATTTTTTGAGAACTTTCTCCTCTCTTCCCCATTTTTGAGGATGAACATGGGTTCTCCTCCTTGTAAATTTGGAGTCTTGTTTGGTTTTGTGTTATTTTTGTGTGCTTGTATCATTGTTGGTTTACCCTCCATCTTGTGCAAGTTTTGGTTAGTTATCCTCTTTCCCATGGGCTTGGGGGAGGCTAGCATGCCTTCCAACCTTGGAAAGGCATGTAATGATGCCTAAAGGTTGGGTGGTAAAACAAGCCTTGTTCTCTTTGTGTTTGGAGACTATGTGGAGGAAAAGTTAGAGCCTAAAGTTTGAAGATGGTGGGAGCATTCTTGGTTATCTTGGTATTTTGATTTCCCCAAATTTTGGGAGATTCCTAATTCTAAATCTCACGTGGATATTGTTATACCAAGTGGTTTCATTTCTTTTTAAGTTTACCATGTTGAGGTTATGGTTTGTAGCTTTGAAACCATAAGTGTTGTAATAGTATTGTGTACTCCCCTTCAATCATGAAATGGAGCCTTGCAAAGTCCTATCTTGTGTATTTTGGGCATCTTGTAATTTGTTTCATATGTTGTAATAAATTCAAGCTTTAATCTTTCTTTTGATATACACCATCCTTGCATGGTAAATGTTGAAATAACTTTGTATTTTAAAAGCCAATGAAATGATTAATATAAGTGGTTTCTTCTCTTGAGAGATGGTTTTGTATGTTGATATTTTAACCTTCAAAGTGAAGTGAAATTTTCACTCTTGTTATAGGAGTTAAATGTATTGATCGGGATTATGACTTTTGTATATATATATATACCTTTCATGTTAAATATCTCTTGTTTAAAATCTAAACGTTTAGTTAGATATTGCAATTGAAAAGAAATGTTAAAACTTGGAAGAAAGCCTCATTTGTGTAAAAATCGATATGAAATATCTTTTTGAAAGAAAGAATACATATTCGAAAATAAGAAGATATATATATATATATATATATATATATATATATAAAGTGTTTAATGCAATTATTGTTCTTCTTTCCTTATTTAGCTAAAATAAGAAGATTTATATATATATATTAAATAAACCATTTTATTAATATTTTATAACCATTTAATTAGTATTTTATATACATACATTATATATATATATATATATATTAAATCGGAATTATATATATAATATAAGTTATATATATTTGATATTGTATATAATTTTAAGATTTACGTTTGTTTTTATATAATAAAAAAATAAATAACAAAAATAAACAGAAACAATGGCGGGCGGGCCGAACCCCCGCCGAGGGGGCACCTTGCCCCCACAATCTCCTTTGCCCTTTGGGCCTCGCTGCTGCCCCTCGCCCGCGCCCACCGCCTCCGCCAATCCCCTTCCCCATCGCACTCGCCGCCGCCCATGCGCCTCCCCTCTTCGCCTGGCTCCTCCACCACTGCCCCCACACATCCCCATGGCGGGCACCACCCGCACCCCGCCTCGCGTTCCGTGGGGCACTTGCCCCACCAATCTCCTTTTGCCCTTCTCTCGCGGCGCCCCAGCCTCCACCCCACACATCCCCACGGCACCTCACACTGTCCCCTTCTCCTCGCGGGCTCCTCCACCCCACAGGCCACCTCACACTTTGCACAGACCACTCCAGCACCAAACCGCCGCCCTCTACCACCTCAGGCACGGCTCCATCCACATAATGGCGGTTTTTTTAAAATCTGAGTTCTTCCTTCTGCAAATTTATACTTGGTTTCGTTTACATGTTTGCATATATAATTTTACTTGTATTTACAAATGGTATAATATTGACACCCACAACCAGATCTTCACCTGGTAGAAGAATATTAACTAAATAAAAGAAGAACAAACAAAGATTAAAACCCTGGGTTCTCCCAAAATCCTTGCTAGAATGAAACAATCCTTGAGAAAAATCTCCTCCCTCTTAAACTGCAATGCAAATAAACGAGATCAAGAATAAAATACAAGAGAAACTTAGATTCTCTTCATGACCATTCATGGCCTCTCCTAAAACCTGCAGATTTCAAAATGAAGAAAAAGAAAGGGAAAGAGTTAAAGATGTGCTAAGGAAAGTTAGGGCAAACTTAAATCTAGGGCTGAGATTTATTTTCATCCTAGGGTCCACAATTAACCCTACTCACCTTAGGTCATGGGTATTTAAAATGTGAATGGGAAATAAAATTTTAGGATGAGTGTGTGGGTAAACAAAATAAACGGGGAAATCTAATTAATTTAAAAGAGGTGTAGACTCTTTCTAGGGTGTCTCTAGTAACTTAATAGAAATTAAATAAATAAAATTATTTGGGGTTAGTGATTTAGAAATCGGGGAAATCAATCTAGTTTAAAATGAATAATAATGGGAATCCGATTTGTATTATTAAGTATTCACTTCAAAAAAAAATTGGCGACTTATTGGATCAAGCTTTTCGTGTCCCTGGGCAGACATTACACCGCCTCACTCACCAACTCCCTCTAGCCACTGCAAACATCCGCAAACTCAACGCAAACCTCAACATAGCCCAACTTAGTAATGTGTTAGAACTAACTAGCAAAAGTGGATTTTAAGCCAATACAACCATGCCACCTAATTCAATTTAAACAACCAACGTCATCCTCGATGGCGCATGTGGCATTAAGTTACCAAGGTTGGAAAATGGATAACAAAGGGTGCGCTTGGTGAGGGTCAAACTCAACACCTAGTGGTGAGAGGATAAGCACCTCACCAATGCGTCATGGTTGTTGAAGCATTATAAAAGGGGGTAATTGCTATTTGAAGGGTCACTATCAGTAGGTTTGTGTAAGCTTAGAAGGGAATTGTGGGAGCTAGAAGCATTGTTGGAGAAAATTTCCAAAAGAGACTAGGCTTTATTTTCTAGGGAGATTATTGTGACAATTGGAGAAGATCAAATATTTCCTTATAAATCATATGCAAGTGTATTAAGGCTTATTTTAATAGATCGGTTGCATATTTATGGACACAAAGACGTAGGCTTTTACGCCAAACTTTGTTATCAATTACATGGCTCAATTTTCTCTGTTTTTAGTTTGGATTTTTTCTGATTTCCACAGAGCTTGCAGATTTTTAAAAATAACTGAAAATATGGAAAAGTTAAATTGTTGAGATTAATCCAAAAAATCATCGTTTAAAGGATTTTTTGGTGAATGTTTTCAAATTGCTTATAATTTTCAATAATTTGGTCTTAGAGCTGGTCTATGATTAGTTTAATAATTTCTTGGATTGCAAGTTTGTGTTGAATGTTGATAAGGTCCCGTTCTAGAAAAGGTGAAGGAGAATTAGTAGGTGTTGATCTAGAAATTGGTTCAAGAAGATCACAAAGTCCAGAGATGGCCAAGGATCGAGAAGAAGAGTTTCATCAATCCTTCCTTCAAATGAAAGAGATGGTGGAGGAATTGTATTGGGATAGGAGAAGACAAATGGAGAAAGAAGCTAAGAAAGGTAAAAAGAAAGATGGGTCTTATTCATTTGATTCTGATTCTTCTAAAAGTGAAAAAAAGTCTAAATTTCCTAAAGGTGAAACACATAAATTTGATTTTCTTCCTTCATTAAAACTGGATATTAAGTTTGAATTTTCAATGTATAATGGAGAGCTTAATGCATAAAAGTTGGATAACTGGATCAAGCAGATTGAAGTATATTGCAGGGTTTAGAAAATTGTTGATGATGAAGCAAAAATTCATTTGAAACTCTTCAAATGGGTGGCACAACACTCATCTAGTGGGAGAGTAAAATTTAGGAAGTAGATGAGAAAAAGGTAAAGCAATCTCTTCTTGGAATGATTTTGTTTTTGAATTTTTAATGTACAATCTAGAGCTTAATGCATAAAAGTTGGATAAATGGATCAAGCAAATTGAAGTATACTACATGGTTCAAAAAATTGTTGATGATGAAGCAAAAATTCATTTGAAAACTCTTCGAATGGGTGACACAACACTCATCTAGTGGGAGAGTAAGCTTTAGGAAGTAGATGATAAAAAGGTAAAACAATATCTTCTTAGAATGATTTTGTTTATGATCTAAGAAAATAAGCCATGATGGATTGGAAAAGTTTGAGACAAACTAAGGGACAAAGTGTTCAGGATTATACACAAGAGTTTAGAAAAATGGCTCTTATTCTTGATATTTCTCTCCATACACAAGAAACATTGCTGAAATTTATGTTGTTGGATTACATAGTTATTTGAGACATGATTATCATTCTTAATCCTACTAATCTTGATGTGGTGTGTGTGCAAGCTACTCATTTGGAAGCAAGAGGGAAAATGAATAAGGATTCTTCCTCCTCAAAACACAAGAATAAGCAATCTGAAGGAAAGGAAAAAGGTTCAAAAGAACAAGGTAAAGGAAAGGGTAAGCAAAAGAATAATTCTACTTGTTAAGAAAGAAGATGATAAACATTTTTACAATCATTATAAAAAAAATCATGATGAATCTAAGTGTTGGAAGTTACATCCAGAAATGAATCCTAAATGGTTTAACAATAAGAAAGGAAAAGAGAAGAAAACCAATACTGTGGTGCAGGATCTTGGATCTAATTCCAAAGATGAAACCAAGATCACAAAATGGCCATGAGTTTTGAAGGTTGTAATTCTTCCTCTTCTTCTAGCACTAGTTCATATATTGTTGCATCTTCTTCTAAACAAGAATCTATTCATGATTAAAAGAAAAGAAAAGAGCTTTTTCACCTTAGAGTTGTTTTAAACATACAAAAATAGAAACTCTAGTTGATAATGGATCTCAAGCTAATATGATTTCAGAGGAGGTTGTGAAGAAACTGGGACTCAAGACCAAACTACATCCTAACCCTTATCTTTTAGGCTAGGTTTGTGATGATGCAAAATTACAAGTAACAAAAACTTGTAGATTTAGATTTTCCATTATAGACAAGTTTATTGATGAGGTTGATTTTGGATGTTCATTTATATATTTGTGGTGTGGTTTTGAGAAGTCCTTATCTTTATGATCGTAAAGCAATATTCTACAAGGAAGAGAATACACACTTGCTTGTTAAAGATGGGATTGAATATATTGTTAGAGCTCATCGTGTGAAAACAAGTCTTTCTTTGGTTACTGTAGGGAGGATGAAAAGGCTTGTAAATTTAAGCAAGAATTTTGTACTCATGGTGATCAAAGCCAAAGAGAAAGATCATGAAAAGGATTTTGAGGATTGTGATCCTAAACATCGTAATGTATTGGTTAAATTTTTTTCCAACTATGATGATGTTTTTTAGGATCCACGAGATCTACCTCCTAAAAGAGGGGTTCAACATGAGATACAATTATTATAGGATGCACCTCTTCCTAACATTGGTATGTATAGATTGTTTGTGGTTGAAAACAAGGAAATCAAGAAACAAGTGATGGAACTTTTGGCAAAAGGAATTATCCGTCCAAGTTCATCTCCTTTTGGTTCACCTATCATTTTGGTTCCTAAGAAAGATGGCACATGGCGATGTGTGTTGATTTTCATGCCTTAAATAAAATCATGGTGAAAAATTGTTACCCTCTTCCTCGCATTGATGATTTATTGGATCAATTGAAAAATGTTGTTTATTTCACTAAGTTAGACTTAAGAAGTGGATATCATTAAGTAAGAATCAATGAAGGTGATATTTGGAAAATTGCTTTTAAAACAAAACAAGGTTTGTTTGAATGGCTTGTTATGCCTTTTGGATTGTGCAATGCACCAACTACATTCATGTGTGTGATGAATGATGTTTTTAGGCCATTCATTGATGATTTTTGATAGTCTACTTAGATGATATTCTGATTTTCAATAAATCATAAGATGATCATAACATTCATATTCGAAAGTATTAGATGTTTTGAGAAAGAAGAAAATGTATCTAAAGATGTCTAAATGTGAATTTGGGAAAACATCTTTGGTTTATTTGGATTATGTTATGGGACATGGTAAATTGAAAATTGATCCTGCAAAATTTGAAGTCATTGTTAACTGGCCTAAACCTAATAATGTAACATGTTTAGAAGCTTTTTTCTGCGCTCAATACTGGAGAAAATTTATTGCTATCTTATAATTTATTGCATCTCCTTTACATTCTTTGACTAGCATTAAACAAGTCTTTCAGTGGGGAGGCAAACATCAAAGAGATTTTGATACACTGAAAGAGAAAATAAGTACCAATCTTGTCTTAGCACTTCTAGATTTACAACAATCATTTTAGATCGAGACAGATGCCAATGAATATGTAATGGGGTTGTCTTGATGCAGAACAAAAAGCTTGTTTGTTACCATTCTGAGACCTTCATGAGTGCGGTAAGAAACTATCCAATCTATGATAAAGAGTTGTATACTTTGGTTCAAAGTGTAAAAAAATGGAAGCATTACTTTATGGGTAAGGAAACAATAATTCATACAAATCATTAGCCTCTCTAGTACCTCCAAACACATGTAGACTAAGATACAACAATATGGAAAACATCCATTGGATGGGATTCTTGCAGCAGTTCTACCTTGTAATTAGGTATAAGAAAGGTATACAAAATAAGGTTGCTTGATATGCTATCTATACCTCCAGTTGTTGTATATGTTCTTTTACAACATAGTTCTTTAGTTCATGAAAGTTATAAAGAACAATATGCTAATGATTTGATTTTAAAGAAGTGTATGAAGATTTGATGAGTGGAAAATAGGTCTAGAGAATTGGATTATCATGTGCATGATGGACTCTTATATTATTCTAGTAAACTTTGTATTCCACAGATGAAAGAGTGCATATGATTAGGGAAGCTCACACTTCTCTTATATCTGGTCATTTTGGTGTTGGTAAAACAATTGCACATTTACAGATGTATTGTTATTGGCCTCAAATGCAAGAACATGTAACCAGATATATAAAAGGATGTGTTCTTTGTGCCACGAGAAAGCCTAGCAATAGGAAGTTAGGACTTTACACTCCTCTTCATGTCCCTACACGTCTGTGGGAAAGTATTTCCATGGATTTTATAGGAGGTTTTCCCATGTCATGAAGGAAACATGACTATTTATATGTGGTTGTGGACAAATTTAGAAAAATGTGTGTGTTGATTCCTTGTACTAAACAAATTACTAGTGAAGGGACTGCACATTTATTCTTTCAATTTGTATGGGTTCATTTTGGTTTACCCACTTATATTGTTTCTGATCAGGATTCCAGTTTCTTGGGGAATTTTGGTCAACTTTGTGGGATTTGATGGACACCAAGTGAAGAAAAGCATTGCTTTTCATCCATGACCGATGGTAATAAAAGGTTGTAAATCATATAGTGGTACATCTGCTTAGGGGTTATTGTGGTAAACATCCTAAGTTGTGGGATGAACATTTGTATTATGTGCAACATTCTTATAATCGTGCAATTCATTATTCTACTATGAAGTCTCCTTTTGAGACTTGTTTTGGTTATCTACCTAAATCTCCATTAGATTTCTCTTTTGGACAAGAAACTATTGTTAGTGGACTTAGTGATACTGACAAAGCTAAGAAGTTTGTGAGAGGATACAACAGTCCATCATTTGTTTGAGAACAATCAGATAAAATTCAAGTAAAATACAAAACTAAGCATGATAAACATAGAAATGATCACAAATTCCAAGTGGGTGATTCAATTTGGCTTCACATCAACAAAGAAAGACTGACATGTGAAGGTAAAAGTTAAAACCAATTCGGTATGGTCCATTCCGAATTTTAGAGAAAATTGGTAATAATGCTTTCTAGTTGGATTTACCACCTTACATGTAGATTTATTCAATTGTAAATGTTGAAAATATGAAGTTGTATGAACCACCTATGATTATTGATCATGATGCTAATGTTTATGTACCTTTTGTTGATGATTTTTCTCCTGAGTATTTGGATGAGTTGCAGGAAGATGTCAATATGGACAGAAAGTTCATAACCTCGCGAAGGGGTGATGTTAAATATCTTCGTGTGGGTTTGAAGGGAATGCATCCGAATAAGGCCAAATGGATGGAAACCAGAAGGTGAGGGAGAATTAACCTCACCTCTTTACTAATTGAAAGTACTTTTGGAGGTCTAAAAGTTTCTCAGTGGGGAGGAGTGATCTAGAGGATATTCATTGAGAAACATCGATCTATGATCTTAACGAAATTTGTTACAATCAGTTGCATTGCGTAGAGCAAATCGATAGCTTTCTGAAGGTATCTTGTTCGCTTAAAAAAGAGGCCATATGTAGAAGATATAGCCCACTAAAATTTTTGGCCAACTGGAAAAATATTGGACTCGCATGCAGTTCATGATGACATGGACGCGTGCACATCTCGCCAAGTGGACCAATGAAATTGTGACAAGTGGCACATGTGGTATTGAATAAAAATTGGTTTTGTAATGATGGTTTTCGACACTCGTTTACGAGAACGGGTGGACCTTGCTATTTGTTGGCTAGGGGCCCTCAGCTAGGGTCAATCGACACTTTTTTGGAGGGGTGTCTTTGCCTCCGATCTTCATGTCACTATGTTTGGGCTTCTGCATATAAGTGCCTTTGTATTTTATCATAGGATGAATGTGAGAGTAATCCATTGTATTATAAATACTATGCAAGTTGCCTATGGTGGTAACTTGACTCGAAGAGTCGAGTTTCCCCCCTAGCTCGGCCAAAGGAGCCGACTTGCCACCCAATAGCTCACCTTAACCACTCTCAGCTTGACTACTTAGCTCGCCACACCGACCTGCCACATCAACTTGCCGCACCGACCACCCTCAAGCCACCTCTCTCGCCAACTCCTCTAACCACTTGCCAACATCCTCCAACTCGACGCAAACCTCAACATAATCCAACTTAGCAATGCGTTGGAACTAACCAACAAAAGCAACTTTTAAGAGAATGCAACCATGCCACCAAATTCAATTTAAAAAACCAACCTCATCCCCGACCGACACATGTGGGATTAATTTCCCAAGGTTGGCAAGTGGATAACAAAAGGTGCACTTGGTGGGGCTTGAACTCAACACCCAATGGAAAAAGGATAACCGCCTCACCAATGTGCCATTGTTGGTGTGAAACATTATAAAAGGGGGTAATTGCTATTTGAAGGGTAACTATTCCGTGGTTGTGTAAGCTTAGAAGGGAATTGTTGGAGTTAGAAGCATTTTGAAGAAATTTTCCAAATGAGAGTAGGTTTTATTTTTAGGGAGATTATTGTGGAAATTGGAGAAGATCAAGTATTGCATTATAAATCATTTGTAAGTGTATTAAGGCTTATTTTAATAGATCGGTCACATATTTATGGACCCGAATACATAAGCTTTTAAGTCAAACTCCGTTATTAATTGTGTGGCTCAATTTTCTTTGTTTTTAGTCGTTTTTCTCTTATTTCCATAAAGTCTCGCAATTTTAAAAATATTTGAAAATATGGAAAAGTTATAATGTTGAAATTAATCCAAAAATCATCGTTTAAAGCAATTTTTGGTGAATGTTTTCAAATTGCTTATGATTTTGGATCACCGAGAAAGTATAAGATGGTGTTGGGAAATCCTTTCTTGGGTTTCTTGTAATCGTTGAATAACATGGATTTGTTAAAAAGTTTTGGAAGCAATAAAAGCATAATGGGCAACGGGTTTTGAGAGATTTAACTAGTAGTGAATTTGTTTATGTTTGCAAAATGTTGGAGCTTGCAGCAAGCACTTTGAATTGGTTACAAACCATGAATCTGGTTTTTGAAAAAGGTCTTAGAAACCACTGGTATTTAGAACTAGTTCATTTATTATCAACCTCGTAGTTAATGCTCGTTAGTTCATCCAGGCATGGTTATCTTTCCTCGCATAATTTTAGCATTTCTAGTTTTCCGATTTTGTAATGTTGTTAAAAATCAATTTAAGGAAAATAGTTTCTTGGTGTATTAAATGAGACGTAGCATCAAACAAAAAAATTACCTCTTTTTTTACACAACTAGGAAATTTATTTGAACATAAACCCAACTCCCAAATTTCCTATTGAGATGTTTAGAGACATCTAATATTAGTATTAGATACTAAAGTCTTGCAGCTTGGTGAGTCGAACTCAAATTTTAGTAAAAATACCCCTTGATGACCTTGTGACACGTTAATAAAAACTGCTTTTGATGGCACATAAAATCTCTAAACCCCGAAATGGGAAAGTTGTGACACGTTAATAAAAATTGTCCTCGAATGTTCGTTTTTTTCATCATGATGGCACATAAAATCTCTCTAAACCTGGGCCCGAATAGAAAGTGAAATGAAGAAAATGGAGGAAACGCTTCGGACCTTTAATGTGGGATCCATTTGTCTCAACAACTAGATCAGATTCAATTTGTTTCCACCGTTTCCTCTTCCTTCAAGGCGCCAAACCAAGGATTGATGCAGTAAAGATGAATTTGGGGAGAGATTTCATCAGAGGCATTAACAATAGTGGTTGAGCTTCAACATGTTTTCCCGCTTCTCTCTCTTTCTTCTTTCAAGTTGAATCTATAAATACGGGGGCAAGATTCATTGTAAAGGGTTGGACATTCTTTGTTTTGTAGGCTCCCTCTTCCTTCTAGAAAAGGGATCTGTGGGGTTCAGGCCTTCCACTAAAATTGTAATACGTTTCGCCTCTTGGCTACTTTGTAATGGACTGTATCAATCTACAGAGCAATAAAACACATCTGTGATCGATTTTAGATCCTCTCTTGTCTCTTTTGCTTTCATCTAGCCTTCCATTATATATCTAGCTATCTGTGCTGGTTTATTGTATGCATTTTGTTGGTTTGTGTCTATTAGCAAAATAAGTGTTCATCATTCCTTTGGTGCATCACCTCATAGTTTAGCTTTGTTTTAATTTTTGTATTCCTTCTATCCCTGTCTCCTTGGTAAAGTTTAGATTAGGATTAAGAATAGATCCTCTACAAGTTTCTACGTATGCACCTAAATAGAGGAATAAGGAACCAACCTTTAATCTGGAGAGCTTTTCCATTTTGTAAGGTCCCACACCTTGGGGAAAGTTCAATGTTATGCAATCACACCAAATGAGTCTACCTTAGAAAAGTAGATTTTTAGAACTCATTTGGGGGTGCTTGTGATTTTGCATTAACAGTTTTGGCATGCCCGGTGGGACTAAGAAGTCTCCATCTTATTACAGTAGGAATTGATGTACACTTGTTGTGATTCTGGCTTTTAAGAAGCCTTAAAATTGTACATCTAACGACTCCAAAAGAAACAAATCTACTGGTTTTAGCAGCCCAAGCTTGGAAGATTCATGAGAAAAACCCAGTCTAGAGCAAGGAAAGAAGGTATATTTGAATACTTGCATCTATCCCTAGGCAGAGAAAGGAGAGGAAGAAGAATTCAGAGGTCTCCATCTACACCAAGAAGAATTCAGAGGTCTCCATCTCCACCAAGAAGAACCTTGTCAACACCTCCACCTGCGAGGCCTTTCTTTCAGTCTGCAAGGATTCTTAGGCCAATCAGAATGGCACAACCAAATCCATATGTCAACTTCACCGGTAGTAGTCCACTCACCTTGATTGCACAAAACCCAGTTCCAGATTGCAGCATTAAAGAGCATCCCATATTTCACTGGGAAAATCAAACTTCTCCCAGTGACCATGTCCAAGATATTGCAAATGTCTGTACAATCCACGAGATCCATGAGATGGACATTGCAGTCAAGCTACTCACCTCTTCATTCAAAGGGAAAGCTTCACAATGGTTCAAGAGTCTTACAACAGGCTCTATCCAGAATTGGAACCAGCTATGCATGGCTCTTCATGATCAGTTTGGGGAAAAAGGTGATAACTTGTCTTTGTTGGAGCAATTAACAACAATCAAGAGAGCCCCGAATGAGTAGCTAACAGACTTCAACCTCAGATTCCAATGGACCTAGGATAGATTCCAACAACAGTAAAGCCCACTAATGAAGGTGCCTTCTTATACTTTCTTAGGGCTTTAAATTCTGATATTTCTCTAATGATTCAATCAATGGGGGGCACTACATTACCTGCAGCCTATAGCCTCTCCATAGGGGTTGAGAACCATTTGATTCAAGCTGGAAAAATCACTCCTAGGCCATCCATGCCTCTGTACCCTGAGTTAGGAAGCCCAGATACTAGCCAAGTGCCTACATTAGCTCCTATACCCACCCCCAGGAGTCAAAGCTCAGCAAGCTTCCACTTCATCATCTAATACCGATAAAGAGTTTCAGGAAGTGGTAATGAAGCAATTTTAGAACTTTGGGAATGAGCTAGTGACCATCAAAAGACAACAAGCTCAGAGTTTTAGGCCATACCAGCCCCAGCTCAATATCAAGCTAACCCCAAGATCAATAGAATAGGCCACCACCTCAGATTGTAAACCAGAGCTAGAACCAAGGACAACCCCAAGCTACTAGACCTTTCAGGCCGTATGATCCTAACACAACTTCAACATCAAGGGCATTGGTTCCTGACACAAAACAATATGGCACAGAATATGATTGGTGTTTTCCATGCAGACAACCACATAACCAATCAACGTGCTTTAATGGTGCTCTAAATCAGGCCTTGATGGTGCAAACCAATGTGGTGCCACAAGAATTTGACCAAGAGGAAGATCAACAACAAGGTGGCCCCCAAACGAGACTATGCTTGTCAACTGGTCAGGTCAAGACTTCTATGGGATGAATCAGTCCCCTCCTCAAAGTGTGGCTGCCAACACACGGTCCAAAAGGAGAAATATTGAGAGGGCCAACCACTGAAGCTCAGTGACCCTCAACCTTCCATCACTCCACAAGGTCCTAGTGCTCCAAGTACAACTCCCAACATGCTGAACCAATCCAGACCACCTCCCAAACCTAATCAAGCACCGGTTGTAACAACCCATGTGCAAGAAAGAAATGTGTCTGGGAAGGGGCAACAAAAGGATAGCTCATTCAATATTATTGAGCAGATGAAAAGGAAAAGTGTGAACATTTCACTATGGGAGTCATTGGCCATTCCAGGGTAGAGGGATCTATTGCAGACTGCCATGCAGAATTGGTCAAGTTCAAATCACCCCCCTAACCAACAAGAAAGAGTGCTTGCCAATGTAGTTCAACCTGGGAGGAACCATGGAGAACAACAAGGTAAAAACCTGAGACCTCCTCCCTTCTATGTCTCATTGATTATTGGAGACAAATTAGTGCACAATTGTATGATTGATTCTAGGGGCTAGTAGTTCTGTGATGCCCAAACAAATAGCTGATCACTGGGTCTCCAATATGAGGTCATCTCTAGAGGAGTAGTCCAATTAGATGGGACAACAGTGACTACTATGGGAATCATCAAGGATCTGAGTCTCACTCTACACACTTTCCCTAATGTGACTGTTTTGCAAAACGTGTCAATCATAGACTTGCCACCACATTTTGCTTTGTGTCTATCTAGGGACTTCACTACCAAAATTGGAGGCTACCTATCTATTGATTGGTCACATATGCTCTTTAGGACAAGGTATGGAGCGAAGGCCACAATCAGATCTGAACCTATTGTTGATTATCATATTGAATCCTATATGCCTAGCCCAATCAATGCCAACTACTCAGCTTTTGATCAAGAGGACCTCCTAAGCACTTCTGAAGCAAATACCAAGGTGGGATATATCCCAGACTTGACTCTCGATGATTGGGCCAACAAAAGCCATGCTTTTGACCCCTATAGGGAGATGGAAGAATCCGAGCTAGGTGTCTACTACCTACATGAAGAGAACTAGTCTCTTCCTGACCTAATCAAGCCAGAATACAAGGATGACAATGAGGTATGGCAATTGTTCTTTGATGGTTCAAGGAGTAGACAAGGAGCTTGGAGGAGGAGCCATGATTGTGTCCCCCAGAGGTATGAGATATTATTCAGCCTTCAAATTCTAGTTTTCTTGCTCAAATAACACTGCTGAATATGAGGCTTTAGTCCAAGGTCTTCATTAGGCAAGGAAGCTGGGAATTAAGAACTTGCAAGTATTCGGTGACAGTGAACTGGTTTCCAATCAAGTCAGAGGACTTAATGTTGTCAAAAATGACCTACTCAAAAACTACAAGAGTAGGGTATGGGATCTCATGGAGGATTTCGAGGCCTTCAGTATTGTGTCCATACCTAGGAAGGAGAATGAAGTGCTGATAGACTTGCAGCAGTTGGAGCAACGTTTGATGTGGTTGACAACATCAAGAGGGACAGAGAACAACCACATATCCATGTGGTTGTGAGGCCAGCAGTGCCAGATAATAATACATGTTGGCAGGTGTTTGAGAATGATCAAGATCATTAACTTTCTACAAGAAGAAGCTGAATTCTCAGCTATAAACCAGAGTAGACTAGAGCAACAGTATGGGAATCAGATAGTACAACTGCATACAAACAAGCTTCCCAAAGGATTAGTGACACTGAATCTATTTTCAATCCTAATGATCAGTTTAGAAAAGAGAAGGCTAACATGCAGATCAAAGGAGAAGATTCAGAGTCAATCCCAGTTGGAGAAGACAAAACACTTCAAATTGGCAAAGTGGCCACCAAACAAGAAAGGTATGAATTCATACAACTTTTCCAAGAATTCCTTGATGTGTTTTCTTGGAGTTATGAGGACCTAAGAGGATTCAATCCAAAACTAGCACAACACACAATCAAACTGGATCTAGCTGCTCAGCCCATCAGGTAGAAGCAGAGACCAATCAACCCACATATTGAGCCTCTGATGAAGAAGGAGCTGAACAAGCTGATAGAGGCAAGCATCATATTTCCAATTAAACACTCAAGTTGGGTTGCAAATCTGGTCCCATTAAAGAAGAAAAATGGAGAAATCAGGTGTGTGTTGACTTCAGGGATTTAAACAGAGCCTCCCTCAAAGACCACTACCCACTCCCTTCAATGGAGCAGATCTTGCAAGTAGTGTCTGGGTCAGAAAGGTTCTCCCTCCTAGATGGCTACTCAGGGTACAACCAGATCATGGTGAAAGAAGATGATCAATTCAAAACAACTTTCACCACCAAATGGGGCACCTATGCATACAAGAAAATGCCATTTGGATTATCCAACGCCGGAGCCACTTTTCAAAGGGCAATGGATATGGCATTCAAGGGGTTGATTAATCAAATAGTGCTGATCTATTTGGATGACATCACTATTTTTTCCAAGAATGCAACAGATCATCTCTTCCATCTGAGGCAAGTTTTTTCAGAGATGTAGGAGATTTGGGGTGTCACTGAACCCCAAAAATGCATATTCTTGGCCCATGAAGGTAAGCTTCTAGGCCATATCATATCAAAGGAAGGATTGGCAAATTGACCCGGAAAGAGTTCAAGCAATAAGAGCATTGCCATTGCCAAGTCACAAGAAGGCTCTTCAAAGCTTCTTGGGAAAAATCAATTTTGTCCATAGGTTTGTTCCAAACTTTGTTGCCCTTGTTAAGCCAATAACGTTGATGTTGAAGAAGAGCTTAACATTCAGGTGGACAAATGAAGGAAAAAAGTTTTGAGGCTATCAAAGAAGCCATATCACAAGCCCCAACTCTTGTGAACCCAAATTTTTCCAAAGACTTCATACTATATGCCTTTGGTGGCAACGACACAATTTCTACAATCTTGGTGCAACAGAACAAAGAAAGTACATAACAACCAATTGCTTTTTTTCAAATGTAGTCTAGAAGATTATGAGGTGAGGTACTCCTTCATTGAGAGGCAGGTCCTGGTGGTAATCAGAGGATTGAAGAAGTTTAAGCATTTGGTTTCAAACAAAAAATCCAACTATTGGTCTCCCATGCAGAGTTAAAGAATTCCTTCTCAGCAAGGACTTGAATGAGAAGTGTGCAGATGGATCACTCATGTCATGGAATATGACATTGAGATCAAGGTCACCAAGCTAGTCCATGGGAAGGGGTTATGTGAACAACTAGCCTCAGGTCAACAAGATGAAACAGACAGTGAAAAGGAGGTTGTTTTTGTTCTACAAGATGATCAAGAAGAAGGGAGAGATGATGTACCTGCTCCTTGTTGGACCCAAGACATGGTGCACTTCCTTCAAATAGGCATGTGTCCTCATGGGATGAGTAAAGCAAAAAGAAGGCATTTCAGGCTACAAGCCATCCCATATGTTCTTATTGATGGTGTCTTGTTCAAGAGGGACATCAATGGCATTCTGCTGAGATGCATTAGGGAAGATCAGGTGGAGAGAGTGCTACAAGAATTCCATGTTGAAGCAGCTGAGGCCATTTTTCTCCAAGAGTGACAACACTCAAAATCATGAAAGCAGGATATTATTGGCCCAGAGTGTTTAGTGACTACTACACATGGATCAAAAGGTGCAAGAATTGTGCATTCTTCAAAGGCAAGGAAAGGCTAACAACACTTCCATTGCACCCAATCTCAGTCGACCAACCTTTCATGCAATGGGGATTGGACTTCATTGGAGTCATCAATCCAAACTCAAGCCAAGGTCACAAATGGATCCTGATAACTGACAAATTATTTCACCAAATGGACCGAGGCAGTGGCACTCAAGGAAGCAAATGAGTCTAGTATCCTGGATTTCTATGAAGGGATAGTGACCAGATTTGGAGTGTCAACCACCATCATATCAGAAAATGCATTAGCATTTATAGGTTCCAAGATCACAGATGGGCCATCAAGAATGGGACTTATTTGAGTACTTCATCAAACTATTACCCTCAAGGTAATGGCCAGGCTGAGTCCACAAACAAGAACCTGCTAAAGATCATCAAAATAACTCTTGATGAGAATCAGAGGACTTGGCACACAAAGCTCAAAACGGCCTTATGGGCTGATAGAATAACACCCAAGGGATCTATAGGCAACTCTCCATTCAAGCTCATCTATGGGAAAGAGGCAGTGTTGCCTATATCACTTGAGTTGCCAACATTGGAGCTCGTGAAGCAACTAGAGATGTCTAATTTGGACCAATGGAGGCCAAGTATGCGGAGCTGATGGAGTTAGAAGAAACCAGAGAGCATGCTCTCCAAGCAATAGAGAAGAATCAAGCTTCAATCAAGAAATGCTTTGACAAGAAGACAAAGGCAAGGACCTTCCAGGAAGGAGACCTGGTTTTGAAATGGGATGCAGATCGAGCAAAACCAGAAGGCATTCCAAATTTGACGCCATCTGGAGTGGCCCCTATATGATCACAAGATGCAAAAGTAGCAATGCTTTCCAATTGTCTACATTGAGGGTGAAGAGTTACAGATTCCAATAAATGGGATCTATCTTAAGCACTGCTACTAAAAGGGGAGTTCTCACCATGTACATATTAGTTTAGTTTTCTCTTTCCTCTAAGTGCTTATGCACATTGTCTTACTGTAGTGTAGATTGCTTTTCTCCTAAGTGCTTTGCATGCTCTGCATGTTCCATTTGGAGCATGTATGATTTCAAATTTTGTATATAGTGTGGTGTTGTTTTTTTGCTCTCTCATATAGTGTTTGGACTCGACATTTGGTCAAGATCAGTTTCGGTTCTAATGGGTTTCCAAGCGGCCCAGGGGTCAGCTTTCTAAGTTCAGATCAGTAGTAGGCTATCACCCATGACTCCATGCCCAATGGATATGACAAGGCAATTGGTATTTTCATCTAGCAGGCAGATACCCCTGTGAGTCACCAAATTGTTATCCATATTTCACCCCGTGCCAAATATTGGATCAACCATGATCCCGCATAAGAGGAAACAAAATCAAAAATCAAAGTGTTTGTCGGGGAAAAAGTGTTGGTTCTTTGCCCCTTGTTATCTCAAAGGGGGTAAAAGTTACAAAATGGCCCACAACTCCGCCCAAGGAAAAAGTCAGCATCTGGGCCCGAGTCAAAGCCAAGGGGGAATCGAAGAAAGGGGACCCATTTTTCAAGTTATTTTCCCGCCCTCCTGTATAGACTTGATACAAACTTCAAGGGGCGTATCTTTTGACTCATGGCTCAAATATTGCAAAATCTGATGCCGTTGGAAAGATCTCGGCCTCACCCATGCCATGGGGTCTGAAACTTTAATTTTGAGGAGGTTAGGTGAAGAAAATGGAGGAAACATCTTCGGACCTTCAATGCGGGATCCATCTGTCTCAACAACCAGATCGGATTCAATCTGTTTCCACCGTTTCCTCTTCCTTCAAGGCACCGAACCAAGGATTGATGCAGTAAAGATGGATTTGGGGAGAGATTTCATTAGAGGCATTAACAACGGTGGTTGAGCTTCAACCTGTTTTCCTACTTCTCTCTCTTTCCTTCTTTCAGGTTGAATCTATAAATACGGGGCATGATTCGTTGTAAAGGGTTGGACATTCTTTGTTTTGTAGGCTCCCTCTTCCTTCTAGAAAAGGGATCTGTGGGGTTCAGCCTTCCACTAAAATTGTAATACATTTTTCGCCTCTTGGCTACTTTGTAATGGATTATATCAATCTACAGAGAAATAAAACACGTCTATGATCGATTTTAGATCCTCTCTTATCTCTTTTGATTTCATCTCGGCCTTCCATTATATATCTTTGGCTATCTGTGCTTGTTTATTGTATGCATTTTGTTTCCTTTGTGTCTATTAGAAAAACAAGTGTTCATCATTCCTTTGGTGCATCACCTCGTAGTTTAGCTTTGTTTTAATTTTTGTATTCCTTCTATCCCTGTCTCCTTGGTAAAGTTTAGATTAGGATTAAGAACAGATCCTCTGCGAGTTTCTCATCGTATGCACCTAAATAGAGGAATAAGGAACCAACCTTTAATTTGGAGAGCTTTTCCATTTTGTAAGGTCCTACACCTTGGGAAAGTTCAATGTTATGGAATCACACCAAATGAGTCTACTTAGAAAAGTAGATTTTAGAACTCATTTGGGGGTGTTTCATGACCATTTCACAACTTTGACAACTGCAAAGTTAAAATTTCAGTTTGGTTTTGACTTTCCGTTTAGGCCATGGGCGGAGAAATGAATTTTGGAACCATACCTCTAATATTTATTTGTGTCAATCACTATCAACCCTCAGTTAGGATAAAATCCCTTTGTAAGCTAGTTTTCCAAGTAGGTTTTATAGGCCTTTGGTCATTGGGCACAAGGTCAATATGATGCATTTACGATTGTTAGCTTCGGAGAGTTGGTCGTTGTTCGAACCCGGTTGCCAAATTTGAGTTTCACAACTCTAAGGTCTTCCCTTTATATAGGAGTTTTCAATTTTTGCATTTGACCATCGAATTTAGTTTTGAATGTAGCTTCATAGCCCTCGTGGTAATTTTGGGCATAAACTTGTAACAAAATGTGAAAGACAATCATGGGACCACCGAACAAGTCAAATAACCGCGTAAACACTTGTTGACATTAATATATGATTGTATGGAACTCTTTGTTATGGTGTGTGCTTGAGGAAATTGATTGTGGGAACAATGGTGCTTTTCTCTCTCTTTCTCTATTTAGTTGTGAAATGAAATGAAATGAAATATGTATCTTTAACTCTCTCTTGTTGATGCTAAGTGTTGTAATCATGTGAATGGAAAACTATGAAATCATGAATTGTGCTAGATTGTAGGTAGATGCCATGCCAACATTTGTGCTGACCATGTGGTGGTTGTAGGTACCAAGACAAGGAGAAGTGAAGCGTTACTTGTGTCTTCATAATAACATGTTATCTTGAAAACAATGTAATTGTATAGGATATATCAACAATATTGTTATAAATAGAAATGTTATTTATTATTTTTGTGATGATTATGAAATTGTTAGCATATTGGAAAGTGTACTATTTTCATACTTAGTCATACTTCTGTATGTTCAGTTAAGTAAATGAAGTGATTGTATCATGTTGCAATGGAAAATGATGTAAGAGAATCCTATATATATATATATATATATATATATATATATATATATATATATATATATATATATATATATATATATATATATATATATATATAATGCCTAAATCATTATAGGAGGATGAATTTTGAAATCTTGTTATTTAAAATTGTTAGTACCATTGTAATTTTGGATGTTTCTTGTACCAGTAAATTGAGGGTAATAATTGAAAATGGCATATTTTACCTTTTTGCTAATGATGTGTTGACCTAGGAAATATTTAGTCTTACAAAAATTAACAACTAGTATTTGTGTGTTTCCATGTTGGGTGGAAAACGACAATCAAACTTATAGTATGAAAAAATAACCCTTGTGGTATGGAATGGTCCCCTTGAGCTTACCCTCGTACCTTGTTTCCATAGTGGGATTGAACACCTTAGTCAAATTTTAACTATGTCTTTTCCCATTGCTATATTGAGATTAGGTTCTATCGTATGTCGAACAATGAGTCTTACTTTTGTTTCCTTGACCATCTTGTAGATGTTGAACATTGCACCGGCCCATCCTTCACTCGTTACTTTTGGGAATGTCCCTTTTTCCCTCATGGCCAAATTGTCTTCTTCAGGTAAGAAACTAAAATATTTTCTAGTGGTGCCAAGTTCACATTGTGAAGAAACCGTGTTGCGGCATTTCTAGGTCTTAGGGATAGAGGTTTTATCTTGGCTAATAACACCGGAATATCTTGGGTCATCATATTGTTTGCATGTTTTTCATGTTGGGGTAGATGTCACGTGTGATGTTGATAATTTATTGTGAGCCTAAGTGGTGTTGTATAGTTGTATTGAGTAAATGATAGCAAAAATATCGTGGTTGATTTTGCCTTGTGTTTTGGTCCCACATGTGTGGGCGCTACAAAAATCAATAGTTTAAAAATAGAAAATCATGGAACTAACTTGGAATCCAAAAAGTGTGATGCCCCTTTTCAGAAAGATTAGTGTAATCTGGAATTTGTAGTAAACCCTTATCTAAACTTTTCAAAAATGTGTTTTTGATATTTTCAATAAAAACCCTAGATCTGAAAATAAAATTATGAATTTTAATGTAGAATAGAACTGAAATAACAAGTTTGTTGAAACAAATGGTAGAATTTTGATCCAATCAAGTGCAAAAATTATATTATATTCCAAAGTAATCAGCTGAATACAAAAATTACAAAATTAACTTGGAAAAAGGTTGTAAGTGAGGATGCCCCAACATGGAAATGTGACATCAGCCTTAGGGTGATAACAATAGCCCCAAATGATGCTCCAGAATGTGACACAACCCTAGAAAGGTGCCCAAAAGTGCGACTTCAACCTTCTAATGTGTGACGTCATTCCTTGGAGGGAAGCCCTAGCTGATCTGGATAACATTTGGACTTTTCCTTGGATAAATTTGATAAAAACATATATGAAACACAATTGTGAATCTTGGATGGAATCACCACAATGAACACGAAGGTTTTTCATCCTCAAGCTCTTGTCCACCGGAGGGTTTTTGTCCTCGGTGGTTTAACGTTGAAGTAAAGTGCTCAAACTTACAATGCAAAAATAGATAATTTGCAAAGGAGATGCCCAATAGAGACCCGCATTGACCTCTTTTTATGACTTTTTGTGGCACACTTTTCAAGAAAAGGTCTCAAGTGGGACATCCCATGTCTAATCGGCATTTGAATTTGTTTAATGGACAAGTTACTTTAATTTTAATAATAAGACATAAATTGCTTTTATACTATAAAATTACTTTTACAACTTAACTCGGCTTTATTAAAATAAAATATTTCCCTTACAACACCCCTTAAGCCTATGAGAAATAAAAATTAGGTTAAGGGTAATTTTATGAATTAATTTCAAGAAGGGGACATTATAGTCCTCCCCTCCCAAAATTGCTTTCCCTCAAGCAATGCATAGTTCAGCTCTTACTCTCTTTTAGACTAAACCCTCCTGCAAATACCAAGGTCCCAAATCAATCTTGGAAATTGGCAATTCCCAATCCATGCTCCGCTTTGTGAAACAATTGACTTCTTGTTGCACCCTTCTAATATGATTAGGAACTTCTGTACCAAATGAAGCTCCTTCAACATCCTCAACAAGTGCATCTAGAATGGGTGAATCATGAATCAATTGGGATCTAGAAAGAGTACTACCATCTGTGATACCCTCCATTCTGTTTGTTGAGATTGATGTTGAAACTGTGTTAGTGATCCCTTGGAGTACTACTTCTTCCCCATCTGATTTAAACTTCAGCTCCATAGTCTGATAGTTTTGGGTGAATTCTCCCAAAGAATGCAGCCATTGTACTCCTAATACCATGTCAGTCTCTTTCAAACTAACCACATAAAATTCATCACTCATCTGATGTTCACCCAAGGTGATGCTGAGTTGTTCAACCTTCTTCTTGCAAGGCATGGAAAATCCATATGCTGTAATGATGTTGAAACCTTTTATGTCCTTTGTCTCCAACCCTCTTCTATTTACCAATCCTTCATCTATGAAATTGTGGGTTGCCCCACTATCAATCAATACTATAATGTCTTTCTTGAGAAGAACTCCACGAACTTTAAAGGGTTGATATTGTGGTGTGCCTGCAAGTGTAGCAAGAGTGTTGCCCTTAATTTTTGGCTCTTCTTTTGAACTGGACTCTCCATCTAATATCACCTCTATGTAGTGAACTTGTCCTTTGCCAAGACAACAATGACCGAGTGTCCATGGATCCTTACATGAGAAGCACAAGTTCTTTCTCCTTAATTCATTTATGGTCTCTTTTTTTTCCCCTTAGCTTCCCGTAAGGTGTTGTTTTTAGCTACCCCAAAGGTGTTGTTCTTGGCTACTCAAAAGGTGTTGTCCTTGGTTGCATTATAATTAGAAATTTACCCTTTGGAGTCGATGTTTCTAGATCTAATGCCTTCTTAATTGCTTCTTGAAGAGAAAGAGTGTTAAAATCTCTTACCAATCCTTTGAGCGATTCAATCAACCCCCCAACAAACAACACCGCAAGTCTCCTTTCAATAACATCCGATACCATCACAAATAGCTTCTAAAATTCAGCTACATAGTCATCCATTGTGTTGTGTTGTTTCAGCTGTGCCAATTCCCTAAAGTGAACTTCTAGATCAGTTCTATCAAATCTCTCAATCAATCTCCTACTAAAATCATCATAGGAATTGATGAGATTATGTCCTTGTGTGATCAGCCCATGGTACCACCATTCATGTGTTATTCCCTCAAGATGAAGAGTTGCAAACTTAATAGCTTCCTCTTCTAACATTGGCCTAAGAGATAAATAGGTATCCAAATTTGTATCCATGCACGAGTTGTACACTTGTTGGAACCATCAAAGGTGGAAAGTGTTAACTTGCCCAAAGCATGCTAAAGATCCCTCTGATTTGCTTGTGGTCTAGGTTCCGGTCATGGTCCACCTCTATTTTTCTTCAAACCCATGAAATTTGCAAGAGATATTTCCTCATGTATCTCAGTTGGAAGAGCTCTATATTTCGCATAGTTGACATCAAGGCCATTTACTACAGAGGGCCGAATTTCCACCTTTGGAATAACTTACCCCCTCACATTGAAATTCGGTTGGAAAGTGTAGTGCCCCCTTTAGATCATAGAAAATATTCCTTTCTTTGGTGTTAATGGGTTGTGGGGATCCTTGAAAAAGTGCTCATGTTGTTTGCTAGTCCCTGTGTTTCATGGAGTCTTGGATAATGCTCGTCCGCTTGTTTAGAAGTGTTTAAAATCCTTACCCAAGGACCGTGAGATGGTTGTTAAACTTTGGCCTCGTGTCGGGCTGTTTTTTTGGCCACCTACGAAGTGATCGTAAAATAAAATTAATATTAGAGTAAATTAAACATTTGTGATAATAAGATAATAAGGGAAACTTGAAGTTGTCCTTATGCGGACTAACCATTGAAGTGCCTTCATGCCTTCGGCTAGTGTGGTGATTTCTTTATTCTTGCGATCCTTTCAAATCAAGAGCATTTGCGAATCTTGAAGTTTGAAACATATATATGTATATTTGTTTATAGCGTTAAAGTTGATCTAAACAAATTGTCATGTGAGTAACGATAAAATCAATCAAAGCATAATTTTCAAATGAGGATACTTACGCAATAGGTGAGTGCCTTAAAGGGAGCGGTTGAAATTTTGGTTAAATCAAATTTTAAAATAATAAAACAAATCATGAAATTGACAATAACAAAATAAATTCTCCCAATTGTTTGGGGCTTGTGCCAACCCCATTTCAAGGAATGAATTAATGGGAATTTTCATTAATTAGACAATGTTTTAATGAAATCTCTGGGCATGCGTGCAGATTTTGGGAAATTGAGAATTTATCTCTTGCCATAGGATGTTCTCACTTTGTTATGGGCTTGGTGAGGAGAATTGTCATGGTGGAAGGGAAGATTTTGTTGCAGTTTTGCTCCAATTGTCATGTTTTGAGTTGTGATAGACAGTGAATAGCATAAGCATTGGTTGATTTTTATTTGCAGGGCGTGTCAACGTGGACGTGGGACTGTCATGGCGCAGATTTCACACAAAATGGATCCGTTGAAAAGGCTTATGAGCATCTTTTATTGGGCGATGTGGCAAGTTGAATGTGCATAGACATAAGTGTTGAGCGTTGTGGCAGGAATGTGAATTCCATGTGTTTTAATCCTGGACTATTGGGTTGGCCATGACAAGATGGCGAGTTAGCTTATGGCAGGATTTGGTGCCACAGAAAAGATCAGCATGCCCCTGTGCAAGGCTTAAGAACTGTTTAGCAAATGGCTCAAAGAAATGGGATTATGTGGACTCTGGGAGGCAGAGTGTTGTCTCACCAAATGCAATTTGACTGGTGCAAAGCCAGACACCACTTCCTTTGCCAATACTCTCCCAGCTTGCGCCTAAATTGGAGTTTTGAAACAATTTTGGGCATCCTCCAAGCGCAATAAGAGCATACACAAGGCATATGAATTGTTTGATAAAATGCCTGCAATATATATGTGGATTCATGCACAACAATATTTATGGGATGCACACAGTATGGATTCGTTGATAAGCCTTTGGAAACTTGCAAGAAAAAGCTCATTTGGCATGTATGCCAACGTGGAAGCTTAGGGAAAAACACATGTACTGTTTACTAGATGCCTTGGAGAATTGCGACCTCACATACCTGTAGTGAGTGTTGCAAATGCACATAATGTTTTGTTGAAATGCTTGGACAGAAGGGAAACCAACACATCGGCCCCAAATACTCTTTATATGATCACTTACAGGCAGATATGCATGTAATTGTGGAGGTAAAAACATAATGCACATGACCTATTTGTTAAAATGCCTCAAAATAAAAAAAATGTGGTCATGAGGATTGTTTAATTAATTTAGAATGGCAGAAAGGTGGGTCATGGGGACCGCTTCATGTGATTTCTTTGCCACATCACGTGGCCTCCTTCACTTTGGCATTGAGTTGGTTGGTAGTTGGAATGTTTGGTGGGTTATGTGGTGGCGAGTTGTGGGAGTGTAACTCGGCCATGTTACGAGCTGGCTCACTCGTTTCATGTGTATTGTGATTTGATCGTTGGAATATTGAACTCGCTTCCTAGCTTGATCATGAGCTCTCCTAATTCGGTCATGTTGGTTTTATGAGTTGATTGTAGTATGAAACAAGTACTATTGATAAAAGCTTGGCATTCGGATGGTCGCAAACTAAGCTCCGTGTGAACCTTGTACTTCACCAATTTGATTATCAAGCACGGTCATCTCACTTTATCCTTGCATGATTTTAACGTTCTAGTTTTCCCTAAATTCTGATGGAATTGCTCATCAACTAAAGAAGAATAATTTATTTAGGTGAATTAAACGAAATGAATTATTTCAATACCAAAGTGCACGCTATTTGTACACAATAAGACCATTAACCATGAATGAAAACACTACTCTCTTTTACCTTGTAAGATGGATGGATAAACTACGATACTAGTTTGGATTTTGAAACCATGCGGTTGGCTGAAACCATGCGGTTGGCGGGACAAACGAGAAATTTAATAAAAACTACTTCTTGACGAATTTTGTGTAATGTTAATAAAACATGTTTTCATGGAGGCACAAAACATCCCTATAAACCCGAAATGAGAAAAGAAAGATTTGGTCCTATACCTTATCACTTGAAGTGTTCAAATGAACATTGGGTTGTCCTCGGATGTTTGTTTGACCTTGTTTCGTCACACGTTTAGGAGCATAATGCGATAATTCGCAACTTTAAAAAATCATTGCAAGTTAAAAATGCAAAGTTAGTTTTGACCGACCGCATTTTGGCCCCGGGAAAGAAATGGTTTTTGGTTTCTGCATACCCCTAGTATTTCTCGAGACAATCATTACAAACTCTTAGTTTGGAGAAAAACATCCCACAAACTAGTTTCCCTGATAGATTTTGTAGGCCTCTGGTCGTAGGGTGACGAGTCGCTTGGGTGCATTTACGATCGGTAACTCAAAAGATGAACGCCATTTTAATCTTGTTTTCCAGCTTAGGGATCTGTCACTCAGTGTTTTCTTGTATACATGGGGATATGTAGGAATTTGTTCCTTGTGTGTTAGAGTCTTGAAGATGGTTTTTTAAAGCTGATTTTGAGCAACTTGTCTAAATTTGACACTTTTTGAAACTTGTAACTAAATGGAGAAAATTGTCATATGACCTTATCCAAGCAAAATAGCGATGGGAAACCTTGTAAACACAAAAACATGACTGTAGGAAACCATTTTGATGCTTGTTTGAAAGGATATTAAATGTGAAAAGAAATGATGTTTTTCTCTCTCCTCTCTCTAACCCTATCTTTTGCTTTGGAAATGAAATGAAATGAAATGACATTTGTATTCTTACTCTCCTTAAAAGTGTGTTAGGTATTATTTCATTATTATTGGAAAATTGTAAAAACATAAATCGTTTTGATTGTAGTTTGATGTCATGCCAATGCCAGTGTTGTGTTGACCATGTGGTGTTTGCAAGTACGCGGACATGAAGAAAATTTTAGCATTCTATACGCTTTTGTAATAACGGGTTATCTTTGAAATACATGTAATATTAAATGGATGTATATCAACACTATGTTTATGAACATGAATGTTATTTATGGATTATTTTGTGATGAGTGAGAAATTGTAGTATATTGGCATCTTTGGGAAAATGGGCATTCTACTCTAGGGGTGATTTAGTTATAGGTTTATATCTTGCTAATGTTATAAATGTACCATGTAACTGGAAATAAAACGATATTTTGTTGCGTGCTTTTGTGGGTTATTAATGAATGAACTCCTTTGTGTTTTTCTAATTACTTTGGAATTCGTAGAAGAACCAAAGCAAAAGGACAACCTTAGAGTAAGATTCTTGTTTGACACACTCTTGTCTGTGTGAACACATTAGCTTAGAAAACTGAAAATTAAAGGACGAGCCTAGTTTTCTTATCATTCTTTAGCACCTCCTAGCTTAGAGGTAATAAGAGCACAAATTTAGGATTTTGTAGAATCTTGTCTTCTTGTTGATGTTGTCATGAAACCACACTATAGGAATGGTAAGGGTAAACATTGTTTAGAGTAAACAGGGGTTCCTTACTAGGAATTATAGTTATGCATGTTGAAGTTATGGGATGCTTTAGTTTTAGGCTTAGAGTCACTTTTGTGACATGTGGGACATAAAGTTTAAGCATTATAATTGTGTAGTTGTCTGAGCTTAAACATGGAGGGCTAAGCATCAACGCATTTGATTCCTAGGGACAATAAGGAAATGAAGTTTCACAACTTTGAAATGTGAGCATGCATACCTTGGCAAACCATAAAGTGAGGTGGTGCCTCATTTAGCACCTCTAATAGAATCCCAATTCTTTTAAAATGCGAATGACATAAGATTGATACAAAAGTGAATCTTGGAGTTACCTTATACTTAGTTAGGACTTCTTTTGTTGTTGAAAGTACTTATGGCGTATTGTTCCATGGGAGTTTGAGCATTCGAGCAATGTGATCTCTTGTCTAGAAAACAAAACTTATGGCGTATAACTATTAAAAATGACTCTAACCTATTATCGAATCATAGCAACAACAAGAGTCGAATGTGGATGAATTTGTTAATAACCTTTAGAATTTAATTTGTATTCTTGAGGTGCTAGTTTTTTTGAAAGAAAGTAAAGCTTGGAGGTTTGTGTGATAAAGGTTTTGTTCCACTCCAAAATTGACTTTAGTTGGACGTAGAGTCCTTGAGTGCAAATAGAAGTAAATTAAAACCTTGGACCTTTTTATTTGTTATTGGTGTTCGAAACCTATAGTCATCTTGTCTACCTAAAAGGTGTCCCTAAGATGTTGACTTTTAAGTAAAACAAAATATGGAATCTATTCCCTTAAAACCAATGTTAACTCCTTTTGTGTGGTTAATGATGGGATGAAATGCTCCATGCGAGTTTAAGCTTTGGAAGATGAAACTCATGACGCACAAATGCTAAAGTGACTCTAACCAATTATTGAACCATAGTAACTAAAAATGTCAGGCAAATGTGATTTTAGGTGAAACGGAAACTCTAGTTTGAGACCGAGAGCTAGGAGACTCTCACTTGTGTGTTAAAAATGTTTCAATCTAATATTGAAGTATACAAGTTTTGGTAGTGGAGAAAGAACTCATTGAGTGTATTTGTTACACGTTAAATCTGAAATAAAATTAATTATATGTATCGTTGTAAATGAGGATATATTCTTACACAATAAATGATTCCGGGACGTATAGGGTTAAATAAGGGAGTTTAAATGGTAGGGAAAATGTAACCGAATTAAGTGAAGTGTTACACGAAATAAATGAAATCGAAAAAAAAGGGGTAAGTGTATGTTTCATGTCAAGTGCCCTTCGAACCTTTAAGGCTAATCATGAAATATGATTACAATAAAGAGGTAACCATAAAAATGTGATATCATGGAATAGGTTAATCATGCATATTCATGATGTTCATGTTGTGGTTGGGTCATGGTTCCATACTTGTTCATTTATATAAGTGTGGCATCGAGTTGCATCTTGTGTCATTTGTAATTTGTATGTTCTTCTTGTTGGTATAATTGATGTATGTGGTGTTAAACAATCTTTGTGAGCACATATGGTGTCGCATAGTTGTATCAAGTAAATGAAAGTCAAAAAAATATCCTGTATATTTGGTCTTGTGTTTGGGTCCCACATGGGTGGGCACTACAGTTGGTATTAGAGTGAAGGTTCATACTCTCGAACCTCTGGGAAATTTTGGTGTTATGATGGATTATGCATGATGGTGGAGTAATGTGTCATTTTGTTGTGATGTTAAAAACGTGGTGTTGTGATTATACAAATGCACTTTTCATGCATACTACTTGGTGTGGACTTGTTATGATGTTGTTGTGTTTCTCGATAGGAGTAATCTCTCTCTCTCTCTCTCTCATGAAATTCATGTGTAATACCACCTTGTGTGTGAAGGAAATGTTTTGTGAACTACAAAAGTGTTGTGATGTTTCATTTTCTAGTGATATTGTATATGTGGAACAATGTGTTGCATGACAAAGTGTTTCATAGTGAAATATGTCATATCGTGTAAATTGCCACCATGTTGTATTATGGTGTTATGTCACCATGTTGCGTTGTATTGAATGTATGTCATGATGTTAAAACACTATGTTCGTTGTATATATGTATTCATGCGTTATGTGATAAATTCATATCGTAAATTGGGGGCATATGGTGATTTCATGACCCCTAATGTATTGTACTCACACTCTTGGTGTGTTATGTGGAAATGTACATGTTGTAAGTCATGTGGAATATTGTAATGTTATACCCTCGTAATTTTTCAACGCGTAAGACATTATTATTGTTGTGTGTAAATCATCATTGTGATAGTAATGTAGTTATGTGTTATGTTGTGTACCCTACACTATTGAGCCTTATGGGTAGCATCCTAAGTGTATGTGTGGAGAGAGAAGTTGTAGACCGGTGACCATAACGAGCCAAGTGAAAGTGGAGTCTCATGTAGACTAAAACCCATTTCTATCTCATGTTTGGTATACCTCGAGCTTGCTTAGTATATTGTGGATGTACACCACCTTAGGCTCATGCTTATGTGAACTAGTGTCTCTCTCTCTCCTATTTGGGTTTTCCATCGAACAATCCTATGTGATATTGACTATGTGATCCTCGTTTGTGTGATTTGGAGATATACTTATTCTAGTTATATGTATTTTGCAAGTTGAGGCTCAATATCCGAGTGCCAAAGCAACTCGATGAGTACCCCTTTGGTGGCCATGGAAGGGCCACATAGTGATCGTAATGTGATCTTTATATGTTAGTTTTTTATTCATAAATTGATTTGTCTCTTCCTTTTAAGAACCAACAATTTTCTTGATTGATGTATTCCTAAATTTTGGGCATTTAACTTGATTTTGAGCTAACAAGAGGCCTTTGCATTACTGCAGTTGTTTAGCCATTTATTTTGCTTAGTTTGAAACTTGCTTTGGAGTTTAAATTTTTCTAGCCTAGCCCAAGGCTTGAAGTTTTGTTTGGCATTTGAATCTGGTTGATATGTTGGTTGGTAATAAGGTCATGAATAGATTCACCATGGAGTGGTTGGACCTATGGACTCGCTTCGTTGTATGGGGGTATGCCCCAAGGGGGTCATGAGGTTGTGTAGTTTTGAACTACATGTTACTATGCCACTTGGGTGGAGGTGACGGGGCTTTATGTGCCTAGGGCCATAGGGTGACTCGACCTCATTAAATGGAGAGATAAGGTGATGAGACTCTTTGGTGAGTGACTTGATATGGAGAAATAAGGAGACAAGGCTCTATGGTGAGTGACCCAACATGGAGAAATAAGGTGATGGGGCTCTATGGTGAGTGACCCAAATTGGTTTTGACACTATGATTCTTTCTCTATTGGGAGGCATATGGAGTTATTTGGGAGACTTATGGTGGTTTAAGAGACATGCGGAGGGGTTATGTATGACTCATGAGCTAGTTTTGTGAGTTTTGTATGTATTGTGATGTTTGAGGCTTGATGATCCTCTTTGTTGATATGTGTTATTGATCTTATCTTGACACTTGTGTGGTATAGTTGTGGTTTTGAGTCATGTGATGCATGTTTCTTATGTACTAGCATGATGACGCATTGTATGTTAGGCACGTGAGCATGTTGGATCTATGTCGGGGCATATGTGTTGAGAATTCTATGTTATGTGGACTACTTGTTGTCTTTCCATGGTGGAGTTAGAGGTCTTGTGATGTGATTCATTCGTGAAAATGTGCTAAAAATGTGTTTTGTGGGTTGTTCGTATTGTGCTTTTTACCTTGTGTGACATTGTGATGTCAATTGCTTTGGCGAAACCTATTAGAACTTTGAAATTTAAAATCCTTAACAAGTGATAATAAAATTATGAACTTTAACGGACAATTAATAAATGGTGAATACCCTTATGAGAAAACACATGCGAGTGTGTTTCAAAATGACTATCAAAATTTGGATTTGAATCCACTATGGATTTGAATTGTTGAATAAAGAGGTCTTATGAGCTTTGAAACTAAGAAAAGGTATTAAGGAAAAGATAAGTTGAGTAATAAAATAATAAGTAATGTCAATCTTCATAGAACATTAAGAAATTGAGGAAAATTTTAAAATTATGCTAAAACATGCTGGTGGTTGCATTTTAAGGAAAAGAACCCTTTCTGCTAGTCAGAAATTGTCATTGTTGGCTTCCCATGCTCGCTCATCCCTCTTAGTGCCTAGAGTGTGTCACATCGTGGACAATGCTTTATAAAGGGAGGGAGGATGTAGTGCCCCTCCATATCCTAGAAAATATTCCTTGCTTCGGCCTTAACCGGTTGTAGTAGGGACACTTGAAAAAGTGATTGTGTTGTTCGCTAGTCCTCGCGTCTTGGTAGAGTTTTGCATAACTCTCACCCGATTGTCATTTAGAAGTGTTTAAAATCCTTGCCCATGGACCATGAGATGGTCATTAAACTTTGGCCGGTGTCATGTTGTTTTTGGCCACCTACGAAGTGATCGTAAAATAAAATTAGTAGTAGAATAAATTAAACATTTGTGATAATAAGATAATAAGGGCAACTTTAAAGTTGTTCTTCCGCGGACTAACCCTTAAAGTTCCTTTGTGCCTTCAACTTGTGTGGTGATGTATTTATTCTTGCAATCATTTCAAATCGAGAGCATTTGCGAATCTTGAAATTTGAAACATATATATGTATATTTGTTTATAGCGTTAAAGTTAATTTAAACAAATTGTAAAGCGGGTAACGATAAAAATAATCCGCATAATTTTTAAATGAAGATTCTTACGTGATAGGTGAGTGCCTTGAAAAGAACGGTTGAATTTTTGGTTAAATCAAATTTTAAAATAATAAAACAAATCATGAAATTAACAATAAGAAAGGAATTCAATTAAATTTAAATAAATCATAAAAATCATTAATATTCATAAATTCTCCCAATTGCTTGGGGCTTGTGCCAACCCCATTTCAAGGAATGAATTAATGGGAAATTTTGAATAACGAGAGAATGCTTTAATGAAATTTTTGGGCATGCGGAAATCTAGTTTTTGGGAATTTATCTCTTGCCAGATGATGTTCTCGCATTGTGCAGATTTTGTTGAGGAGAGCTTTCAAGGTCGAAGGGCAGATTTTGGTGAGGAGAGCTTTCAAGGTCGAAGGGCAGATTTTGTTGCACTTTTGCTCAAATCGGCCTGTATTGAGTTATGATGGACAATGAATAGTATTTGCATTAGTTGATTTTTGTTTGCAGGAATGTGCCAATGTGGGAGGTAAGCCTAGGCACGTGAACTATTTGGCATACTACCATGGCACAGATTTCACACAAAATGGATCCGTTGAAAAGGCTTATGAGTAGCTTTTGTTGAATGTGCATGGGCATAAGTGTTGAGCGTTGTGGCAGGTATGTGAATTCTATGTGTTTTAATCGTGGACTGTTGGGTTGGCCATGAGTAGATGACGAGTTAGCTTATTGTAGGATTTGGGTGCCACAAAAAGATTAGCATACCCCTGCAAAGACTCGAGAAACTGTTTGGCAAATGGCTCAAAGAAATGGGATTACGTGGATTGTGAGAGGCAGAGTGTTGTCTCACCAAATGCAATTTGACAGGTGCAAGGCCAAACACCACTTCCCTTGCCACTACTCTCCCAGCTTGTGCCTAAATTGGAGTTTCAGAAACAATTTTAGGCATCCTCCAAGTGCAGTAAGAGCAAACACAAGGCATATGAAATGTTTGATAAAATGCTTGCAATATATATGTGGATTCATTCACAACAATATTTACGGGATGCACACAGTATGGGTTCGTTGAAAATCCTTCGGAATCTTGCAAGCAAAAGTTGCTTTGGCATGTATGCCAATGTGGAAGCCTAGAACAAAGCGCATGGACTGTTTTCCAGATGCCTTGGAGAACTGTGGCCTCACATACCTGCAGTGAGTGTTGCAAATGCACAAAATGTTTTGTTGAAATGCTTGAACAGAAGGGAAACCAATACATCGCTCCCAAATACTCTTTCTCTGATCACTTGCATGCATATATGTATGTAATTGTGGAGGTAAACACACAATGAACGTTACCTGTTTCTTAAAATGCCTCAAAACAAAAAAAGTGTGGTCATGACTACTTTTTGATTATTTTAGAATGGCAGAAAGGTGGGCCATGGGGACCTCTTCATGAGCTTTATTTGCCACATCAATGGCTTCCTTCATTTTAACAATGAGTTGGTTGGTAATTGGAATGTTTGGTGGGTTATGTGGTGGCGAGTTGTGGGAGTGTAACTCGGTCATGCTACAAGTTGGCTCACCCGTTGCATGTGTATTGTGACTTGATCGTTTGAACATTGAACTCGCTTCCTAACTCGATCATGAGCTCTCCTAACTTGGTCTTGTTGACTTTATGGGCTGATTATAGTATGAAATGAGTACTATTGATAAAAGCTTGGCGTTCGGATGGACTTAAATCGAGCTCCGTTCGATCCTTGTACTTCGCCAATTCCATTATTAGGGATGGTCATCTCACTTTATCCTTGCATGATTTTAACGTTCTAGTTTTCCTAAATTCTAATGGAGTTGCTCATCAACTAAAGAAGAATAATTTCTTTAGGTGAATTAAATGGGACGAAATGGATTATTTTAATAGCAAAGTGCACCTCTGTTTTGTATTTAACAAGACCATTAACCATTAACCCCGTAAGACACTACTCTCTTTTACCTCATAAGATGGATGGATAAACTAAGTTACTAGTTTGGATTTAGAAACCACACGGTTGTCGAGATAAACGAGAAACTTTATAAAAACTACTTGTTGACAACTTTGTGTAATGTTAATAAAACCTATTTTCATGGAGGTGCAAAACATCCCTATAAACCCCGAAATGAGAAAAGCAAGCTTTGGCCATGTACCTTGTCATGTGGAGTGTTCAACCAAACATTGGGTTGTCCCTCAAATGTTTGTTTGAACTTGTCTCGTCACATGTTTAGGAGCCCAACGAGCTAGTTCACAACCTTAAACAACTATTGAAAGTTAAAATGCAGTTTTGTTTTGACCCACCATTTTGGCCCTGGGGGTAGAAATGGTTTTTGGCTTCCGCATACCTCTAGTTTTTCTTCGTGACAATCACTAAAAACCCTATGTTTGGAGAAAAATATCCTGCAAGCTAGTTTTCCTGATAGGTTTTGTAGGCCTCCGATCGTTGGGCAAAGAGGTCGCTTGAGTGCATTTACGATCGGTAGCTCCAAAAGATGAGCGCCATTTTAATCTTGTTTTCTAGTTAGGGTAATAGTCAACTCCGAGTGTTTCCCAATATATAGAGGATAGGTAGGAATATGTTCCCTAGTGTGTTTGAGTCTCGAAGATAGTTTTTTTGAATACCGATTTCTGAGCAACTTGTGTAAATTTGATGCTTTTTGAAACTTGTAACTAAATGGAGAAAATTGTCATATGACCTTATCCAAGCAAAATAATGATCGGAAACCTTGTAAACACAAAAACATGACTGTAGGAAACCACTTTTATGCTTGTTTGAAAAGATATTGAATGTAAAAGAAATGATGTTTTTCTCTCTCTCTCTCTAACCCTATCCTTGGCTTTGGAAATGAAATGAAATGACATTTGTATTCTTACTCTCCTTAACAAAGTGTGTTAGGTATTATTTCATTATTATTGGAAAACTATGAAAATGTAAATTGTGCTTGATTGTAGTTTGATGTCATGCCAACAGTTGTGTTGACCATGCGGTGGTTGCAGTGCACGCGTGACATGAAGGAAATTGTAGCATTCTATACACTCTTCTAATAACATGTTATCTTTGAAATTCATGCAATATTAAATGGATGTATATCAATGCTATGAATATGAACATGAATGTTATTTATGGATTATTTTGTGATGAGTGAGAAATTGTAGTATATTGCTATCTTTGGGAAAATGGGCATTCTACTCTAGGGGTGATTTAATAATAGGTTTATATCTTGTTAATGTTGTAGATATACCTTGTAACTCGGAAATAAAATGATATTTCATAGTGTTCTTTTGTGACTTATTAATGAATGAACTCCTTTTTGTTTTTCTAATTACTTTGGAATTCATAGAAGAACCAAAGCAAAAGGACAACCTTAGAGTAAGATTCTTGTTTGACACACTCTTGTGTGTGAACACATTGGTATATATAACTAGAAATTAAAGGACGAGCCTAGTTTTCTTATCATTCTTGAGCACCTTCTAGATTAGAGGTAATAAGAGCACAAATTTAGGATTTTGTAGAATCTTGTTTGCTTGTCGACATTGTCATGAAACCACCCTATAAGAATGGTAATGGTTAAACATTGTTTAGAGTAAAAAGGGGATCCTACTAGGGATTATAGTCATGCATGTTGAAGTTGTGTGGGATGCTTTAGTTTTAGGCTTAAAGTAATCTTTTATGACATGTGGGACGTAAAGTCTAAGCATCATAATTGTGTAGTTGTCCTGAGGTTAAGCATGGAGGGCTAAGCATTGAACGCACTTGATTCCTAAGGACAATTAGGAAATGTAATTTCACAACTTTGAAATGTGAGCATGCATACCTTGGCAAACCATAAAGTGAGGTGGTACCTCACTTAGTACCTCTAATAGAATCCTGACTCTTTTAAAATGTGAGCGATATAAGACTGACACACAAGTGAATCTTGGAGTTACCTTATACTTAGTTAGGCCTTCTTTTGTTGTTGAAAGTACTTATAAATTGCTCCATGTGAGTTTGAGCATTCGAGCAACATAATCTCTTATCTAGAAACAAAACTTATGGCATATAACTATTAGAAATGACTCTAACCTATTATCGAATCATAACAATAACAAGAGTCAAATGTGGATGAATTTGTTAATAACCTTTAGAATTTAATTTGTATTCTTTTAGGTGTCAATTTTTTTGAATGAAAGTAAAGCTTGGAGGTTTGTATGATAAAGGTTTTTGATCCACTCCAAAATTGACTTTAGTTGGACGTAGAGTCCTTTAGTGTAAATAGAAGTAAATTATAACCTTGGACTTTTTATTTTTATTGGTGTTCAAACCTATAGTCATCTTGTCTACCTAGAAGGTGTCCCTAAGATGTTGACTTTTTAAGTAAAGCAAAATAGGGATCATATTCCCTTAAAACAATGTTAACTCCTTTTGTGTGTTAATGATGGGATGAAATGCTCCATGCGAGTTTAAGCTTTGAAAGATGAAACTAATGATGCACAAATGCTAAAGTGACTCTAACCAATTATTAAACCATAAATTTTTAGTCTTTTTATTGCCAAAACTAGCTATGCACGCTTGACACTTCATCCAAACAAGTCTCTGAAGCTCACCCAAAATGCACGCAACCGCCAAAGTTCTGTCCTTTGCTTTGTTTACTAAGATGTTAGCATGCATGTTTATATTCTTACTCAAAACAACCATTCATGCACAAAGAAACATCATAGCATAAAGAGATGACAACACATATAATAAGGAAATCATCCATGGAAGATAACAAGCAAGATATGAATACTAATTAAACGATGTTCAACCACAATGTTCTTGACAAACCGTAAACAATTATCCATTACTAAAATAGTTCATTACATAATAGATAGGATGATTACAATGTTACCCAATAAATCCATGCGATGGACCATGTGCGCCCCATACAAACTCCAAAACCCTAGGTTGTCAAGCTCTAACTCTCACCGAACTAACTCTCTATTCGCACTAATCAAAACAAGAATGCATTACCCATATTTATACTCAACGGGACTTTCCCTTCACCGCCTACATGCACCTTCCTAATAATAGGTGGGCTTACAATAGCCTACATGTTTTTTAACAATCCATGCTAATAATAAATTAAGTTAATTATACAACACACTTTAATCCTAGTATTATACCTCTTCAATGTGTGTCCTTTATCTATGTCCTACATGTGCTTATTCCAGTTATATATCTTTTGTGTGCATCCCAAGCCATCATGCTTTTGTCTATTTATAAACCTTTCTTGGACGCCACTCCAACTGTGATTTGTTATTTTTAGTCGTTACTTGGAAAATCGGCTAAGTCCCACCTTGTCTGCTCATGCACGAACCTTTGTGAGCTGACCCTTCCTACATGTGCATGACCCTTCACGCACCCGTTGCGCACGATCCCCAACCTCTGTGTGTGGCTAGTACTTATCCATTTTCTCCACTCAACATTACCCCACATTAAAGTCATTACCCATTCTCGGTAATGTTTCATCTTACTTATCTCTCCAATGAATGAATGAATCAAAGAATATGAAGAATAAAAAATAAAGGCAACAACACCGTGAATCAAAGAATAAGAACTCTTGAACTTATGCACGAGACGATCTTAAGCTTCGTAGGTGGAGGAGCTCTGAAACTCCTTGGTCAATACATTTTCCAACTTCTTCCACTTCGCAAGTTCCTCGGTGGCTTTCCATGGCACGACCTCTACATACCCGAAATCTGATTAGGCACCAACTCATCTACTTTCTCCTTAAACTCCTTAACGACTACATCTAACTCCGCAGTCACTCCCTCCATAACATCCATTCGTTCCATGACCAGGAGTTGGATCTCCTTAATTCGCAATTCAAGTGTCTCCTTCACGACCTTTATTAAATCATGTTGCACCAATGTCTTTCGCAATGACCTTTGTTCGCTCAAGCTTGTTACTTGGTGCGTTTTCTTGAATTGCTTTGAGCTCTGCCTCCTCCTTAACAATGCACACGCTCAAAATGGGGTCACGCTTAGTTCCCTTAGGCTATTTTGGAAGGATAAGGTTTGTTCCATCGATGTATTTGCCATTTTTTATCCTGGGCTTGAGATTCACATATACTCTCGCCGCCTCCTTTCCCACCACAAGAGTCACAAGAGTGATGTCCATATTGTCAGACTCCATCACTCTACATATGCAAACTTCAAAGGTTATACATACTTGGTGGGCAAAGTGTGGCATTCAACATCCACCTTATCTGCATCAAAAATTGACTTCTGCGCATCACCGATCTTATTAATTGATGCTTGGAAGTACCTAGTTGTGAAGGCGAATGATAGTTTACACCATGGGCCTTTCTCCCCATTGCTCATATAGAACTTTCCCAAGCAAAAATGTTGGTGAACTGCGAACTCTACCTTACCGTTCAAAATCGAGGGCAACTCCCTTGGTATGTGCCACTCTTCCTTGAATGCCTCGCACATTTTCTTATACTATTTGTCCACACAGAGCTTATATGCATTAATGATGCCCGCATCACATGTATAATCTACATGCCTCTACTCTGGGGATTTATTTTCTATAAGATATATCCAAAACTTATCCCGAGGCCCATCTAGTACGCCCATCTACCAAAAGACTAATAAGAGCAAGATAATGCCCCAAGTTACCTTCTCACTTTTTACTACTTGCACCCTTGCTTCTTCAATGATTTCTTCGGTAATGAATTGCGCAATATTATAATGCGTTTTATGCGCCATTTTGCAAGCAATATGCGACACTTCTTATTTACTTGTGACCACCTCTCGGATGTGCCCAACTTGCGGTTGACAAGGCGTGCGATGACTCTTGTCCCTAGGTCACTTATACTACTGCAATATCCATTGTGCACCTTCTCGTTGGTACTTAAATGCATTGGCTGTGGAATCTAATCTTGTATCATCTTCCAAATCTGGCTCTATCTCGAAGCCTGAGCCGCGCAAGCCTGTAACTCTTCCAATTAGTTGCGCGGTAATGCACATTCTTCTCCATGTAAAATAAAAGTAGTCATCATGGATGCAAGACATCAACCATTGGTACAATCATTTCGACTTTCCAAAGAAGGGTAACCCATCGAGTTGAAGCATTTCAATGCTCTTCAAGTCTTTCTCGCACAAAGTCATCATAGACCAACTTCCCTTCTACAGTCCTCTAATCCATCTTCTTCATCACCTCCTTGTTTATTTCGTCCTCGTGCGCCTCCAAACGATGATTGTAGAAGCTAATGTTGCACTTAGTCAAGTGCAACTCCCATGGCTGCCCTAAAATCACTTCATCGGGTACGTGCATAGGAAAATTTTAAGACCCCCCCAAATTTTTTTTAGTAGAAATTCATTGGATAATATGTGAAAATTGACTTTTGCACTAGTGACAAATATAAAGAAAATGTAAAAATGTTGTTGGCTAGTAATTTTTTTTTATGTTATCGGTTGACAACATAATATATGATGTCGGCTGATAGCATAAAACATGCTACCAACCGGTAACATAAAATATGTTACATGCCGAGATAGCGTATATTATGTTGTTGGCGAGATAGTATAAAAAATGCTACCGGCTGACAACATAAAGGTGAATATTGTGAATTTTGTTTTGCAGGAATGGCGAATTGACCCCTAAAATTAACTTTACCCAAAAAAATTTGGCAACCCAGTCATAATTCCTACCCTAAATTTTTTCCAATTTCAAATTTCAAAAACCAGAATATTCATGAATGAATGAATATTCACCACTAAAATTTTACCCTCTACTCGCACATATCTGAAAACCACTCCTCTAGCGCCCTTCACTTTGGGCTTATTTTTCTTGCCCCTACCTTTTCCCTTGGGTGATTGCTTAACTAGTTCGCCTTCTTAGGTGTCATTGCTAATTTCACAATTGTTCAAACTTCACATTGTAGGAAAAAGAAAAATGCGTGCCCTAGGTGCCAAATTACTTACTCAATTGTTGCACTAACATGCGTCAATCTCTAACTCTCCTTTTAATTGCTCCAATCCTGCTTTACTCCTCACTTAGGTGTCCTAACTCAGTAACTTAAAATTTTGTGAATTCAATTTTCTTCAAATCCTAGCTCTATGAATGCTAACCCTCAAAACTATATGTATTATCAATCCCCATGCCTTCCTTCCACGCTCTTATTTCCACCGAAGGAGCTCCAAATATGGCAATGTGTAACTCTGGTTTGTGTTAGAAGCACAATGGACTGAGAGGGGGTGAATAAGTCCTTACAATATTTCAAATTATATTTTAGATCTGAATATTCAAAAAATCATAACCATTCAAAACCATTAATGTGTGCATTAAACAAATAATCGCATGTGCAATAACCATAAGCAAAATATAAACACAAGACACAAGATATAAGTGGAAACCCTCAAGGGAAAGAAAACCCACTAAAACACAATATTATATTGATATGTTTCTGAATTTAGTGAGGCACCAACCCCACAAGGGGCACCAACCCCTAATTTAGTAGAGCACCAACCCTACAAGGAGCACCAACCCCTAATTTTGTGAAGACAACTCCACAAGGAGGCTACAACACCCTAAGATGATTAAGCACCCACTCAAACACCTTATGATGTTCAGATATCTGATTTTTTGTTGCCACAACTGATGGAGACCTCTTATTCAGCTCACACTTCTTCAAACAAACCCTAAGTGACCAATCTTCACAAAACAAGCTCTTCAATCACTTCTAAAATCATCAAACCTTTACGTACATGCTCTCTTATTTTTCTCAACCTGTAACACACTTGATTCAACCTCTATTCATGCTCCAATACCTGAAAATCACTCATACCTAGGTCGCTCACCTTGCACACATACAACTAGTTATCAAAAGCACCCAAAACTATGCTTTTATAAGATCCTCATGATTTCAAATTCAAACACAATCTTTTTCCATATTTTGGCTCGACCCATACATCAAGGAAAAATCCCAAATTTGAATTACAACAGTCATAAGTGACCCAAGTATGTCGGCCTAGCTAAAAACCTCATTACATGTGCCAAAAATGGCTCAAAATCCCATGGGCACAATGATAAAAATGCCCTTACATCAAATCCATACATAGTCATGACCCATAAATCCTTACACATGATTAAAATATCATTTAACATTCATACATGGTTGAAATTTAGTTCAACCAATCAAATTATTTCATTTAATTGGCCTAGTGCTCTTTGTATTTCTCAAAATTGTTGTTTCCTACACCCTTTAACACCCTGAAACTTCATTATGCCACCAAATCAATTTGACTAAACTACGCCATGCCATATGACCACTCAATGGAAATGACATAACTTTTAGAACACTTCTAAGAAATTTAGAAGCCTTGAATCAACCACTTGCTCATACCACATCTACTTTTGTCTTCACCAAATCAACCTTCCAAAAATGTTGTTTCCAAAGGTTAGCTAATAAAAAACTTTATATGAAAATTCAAGACCTCAAAACAAATTCATTAGATTCCAAATTCACCATTATTCACATTCCAGGTGATAGAAAACATCACCCAATCCAACATATGCTTCAAATAACTCAAAACTTGAAGCAAAACACATCCCGCTCTCGCATTGGAAAAAATATTCCTATCCAAAGAATGACCTAGAAACCATATCAAATGACCTCATCATGAAGCAAACCTTATATCACTAGAAATATATCTGAATAATATTTCCAACACAACTTGAATCATCTTCAAACTCCACTTGTAGATCCTGTTATGACTATTTTACTGAGCATTGTGTTTTGAGGCCTCAAAATTGCCCTTTGATCAGTCAATCTGAATGGACCTCAAATGACCATGTACTTGCATGAACATGTTCTGAAACCTCCATGTACATCAAGATTAACTCACATACATCATGCATCATCAATTTAACATGCTACTCCTTTGGATAACCTTGTCCTAAAACCTTCTTCTTTAGAAACTAACCTATTTGAGTGGGGCCCACTCATCACCATGACCTCAACCATACATTTATGGAAAGCTAAGAGATTCCTCTACAACATCCAATCATCAATTTTGATAAATCAATCAAAATTGGCACACTATACCTCTTCTTCTGCAACTTCTCTTAGCTAGGGTTTACCTAGGGTTTTAGACCACTTTACCTTCTAAACATTCATTCATAAAAACCTAATGATCAAATCACCTGATTATTTTTGTGAAACCTTCTAGACTCACCATAGAAACATATCTAAAAGGAAAAAGGTCCCATGAAAAGAAGAAACTTCATAACGAGCATCATAAGTTCGAATTTGAGCCGATTTTTACTTATTCTTGACCCTGTCTCACATAAACTATCATATCTTGCAAAATTCACATCCTAGCAGCCTAAAATTTTGTTCAAAACACCATGACACATCACACTAACATCTCTAAGCATCAGAATGTCAATACCATGCTTCAATCTCTCTAGTATTTAAGACTTACCTTTGGTTACATGCATGTTTTCTCATTGTAAAACTAGGGTCAAATGAAAGAATGCAATAACTCATAATGAAACCTCCACAAATGAGTCAAACATACTTGATATGTCATGATATACCTGTATGTAAGTTTCCATGAGATCATATAGCTTTAAACCACACTGTCACACCTTCAAGTAACCATACTTACTCCCAATGAGCACCTGTAACATAGCCAAATACATGTATCTGCACCATGCCACTATTGTGAGTGCCCAAACACCCTCCAAACTGTTATCCATCATGTCAACATGATTCTCAAGCATCCAATAAGCTCCTACCTCCATGTAACATCACCTAAGCACCTAAATAGGCTTGCAAGAGTAAACACACCTCATTGAATCTCACTGTACTAGCACAAACACATATGAATCATCATGTTAGCATCATGTACATCATCAAGTGATCCTAATCCAACATCCACTTTGTCATTAATGTGGTTTTTCATCAATGACAACACCTAATAGGACCACATGCCAACAATCTCCCCCTTTGTCATTGATGGAAAACACCCTGAACTTCTCCCCCTTTTTACATTAATGACAAAGGCATACATATAGCAGCATATTCTTCATCTTCCATAGCTTCAAAGCATCAAATTTTGGTTAGAAACATCAACCAAAGATCTCAACTTAGCTCAAAACCTTGAAAATTACCTCAAAATCTGATTTTGTCTTCATTTTAAGTATACAAGCACCATGCCCCCCTTGGCCAAACATCTAAAACATCTAAACATCATCAACAAAGCATAAATGAAGCATAATCATACCATATCTCATGAGCATAGACACCAAATTTCTCATCTAGGCATGCAAAAACAAGTAGTGCCTCTTTATCCCTTGTTTTAGCCTTCAAGAAGCAACTGTAGCAAACTGTGATCTGAGTCATATACACCTTGAATCATGCCAACAATGTCAAATCAAGCTTATCAAGCTATCAAAACACATTTTTTTCCTAAAACCAACTTGTTTAGACATATATTAAACATTACCACGCATAATCTTGCTCTTCATACCACATTATGACTAAGAGTCCTGAAGCAACTTTTTAGTAGTTCTAGGACCAACTTTGCAAGCTCTAAAACCTCATACATATCCTAACATTGCAATCCATAGCTCTATGACCAAAAACATGACATGAGAAACAATAGCCATTGAATGATCTTTCATACCTTGATGCATTAGGTTGCCTAATAGGCTTGGTCTTCTCATTGTCCTTGGTGTGAGTCACCTTCTTTTCTTCCTTGGTACTTGGTTCACCATCTTCCTTGCTTGAAACCATGTCTTCTTGCTTCAATTCCTTGTCCTTGAGATCCTCATTGAATCCCAAACCAGCCCTATCACCTGTTGATCTTTGTTGGCTAAGAAGATTATCTAGGTCATTTGCACTTTTCTCAAACATTTTTAGTTTGCTTGAAACTAGATCAAGTCTTGAATGTAAAGACTTCATGCCTATTTCATACTTGATGCACTCATCCTCCTTAGTCTTGAGTCTATCATTAAGAAAAACAACTCTGTGATTTCAGATGAGTACATTCTTCCTCTTTGATCTTTAGAGTTTCAGACAACTCCTCCATTTTTGACTCCAAAATATGAATAACATGACTATGCTCATGAGCATCTTCCTTGGATTCAAGGCTGGATGCAACTCTCTCTAATTGTTCCTCAAGATGCCTTGTGATCTCATCATGTTCTTTACTCTCATTCTTCAACTTGCCTTCAAGGAGATTAATTTGATCTTCATGGTTTCTCTTCATTTCATCAATTTGTTGTGTGAGCTTTTCATTCTCATCTCTAGCATGATTAAGTTCCCTTTTTACTATTTCCCAAGGTGACTCTTCACAATCTAAATCTGAATCACTAAATCCTTCTCCAAATTCACAAGTTACAACTCCTAGGGAGAATAAACTTTAGGAAAATTTTCTAAAAAATTCTTACCTTCACTTGAAGTAGAACAACAATCATCTTTGGAGTTCTTTCCTTTCTGAGAATTCTTCTTCTTACCACCCATTTGTGCTTCAGAAGATCTCCTTCAAGTTGTCAAGCTTCTCCAGAAGGGCTTGCTCTGATACCAATTGTTAGAAGCACAATGGAATGAGAGGGGGTGATCTGGTCCTTACAATATTTCAAATTACATTTTATTCAAAACTCATAACCATTCCAATAACCATTAATGTGTGCATTCAACAAATAATCACATGTGCAAGAACCATAAGCAAAATATCAACACAAGACACAAAATATAAGTGGGAAACTCTCAAGGGAAAGAAACCCCACTGAAACACAATATTATATTGATATGTTTATGAATTTAGTGAGGCACCAACCCCATAAGAAGCACCAACCCCTAGTTTAGTAGAGCACCAACCATACAAGGAATACCAACCCCTAATTTTGTGAAGCACCAACTCCACAAGGAGACCACAACCCCAAGATGATCACGCACCCACTCAACCACCTTATGATGTTCACATATCTGATTTGTTGCTTCCAAATTGATGGAGACCTCTTACTCAGCTCACACTTCTTCAATTAAACCCTAGGTGACCAATCTTCACAAAACAAACTCTTCAATCACTTCTAAAATCATCAAACCCTTACACACATGCTCTCTGATTTTTCTCAACCTACAACAAACTTGATTCAACCTCAATTCATGCTCCAATACCTACAAATCACTCACACCTAGGTCGCTCACCTTGCACACACATAACTAGCTTGCAAAAACACCCAAAAACTATGTTTTTATTAGCTCCTCATGATTTCAAATTCAAATAGAATATTTTTCCATCTTTTGCTCGACCCATACATCTAGAAAAATAAAAATTTGAATTACAATAGTCACAAGTGACCCAAGTAGGTCATCCTAGCTAAAAACCTCATTACATGTGCCAAAAATGGCTCAAAACCCCATGGGCACAAAGATAAAAATGCCCTTACATCAAATCCATACATAGTCATAACCCATAAACCCTTACACATGATTAAAATATCATTTAACATTCATACATGGTCACAATTTAGCTCAACCAATCAAATTATTTCATTTAATGGGCCTAGTGCTCTTTGTATTTCTCAAAACTAATGTTTCATACACCCTTTAACACCCTGGAAAATTCATTATGCCACCAAATCACTTCTATTGAACAAAACAATGTAATGTGACCACTCAATGGAAATGGAAGAACTCTGTAGAAAACTTCTAAGCAAGATAGAAGCCTTGAATCTACCACTTAGGCAACCCACATCTACTTTTGTCATCACCAAATCAACTTGCCAAAAGGTTGTTCCCAAATGTTAGCTCATAAAGACATTTATATGAACATTAAAGATCTCCAAATGGATTCAATGGATGCAAAATTCACCCCTATTCACATTCTAGGTGATAGCAAGCATCACCCAATCCAACTCATGCTTTAAACAACTCCAAAATTGCAGCAAAACACATCTTGTTCTACACTGACAAAAATCTTCATGTCCAAAGAATGACCTAGAAACCATATCAAATGAACTCATCATGAAGAAAATATTATATCATCATAAAAATATCTGAATCTTGTTTCCAACACAACTTGAATCTTCTTCAAAATCCACTTATAGCTCCTATTATGGCTATTTTACTCGAGGATTACTTTTTGAGGCCTCAGAACTACCCTTTGACTAGTCAACCTGAATAGACCCCAAATGACCATGTACCTACATGAACACATCATCAAACCTCCATGTACATTAAGAATAGTTCACATACATCATGCACCCTTAATTTAACATGCTACTCCTTTGAACAACCTTGTCCCAAAACCTTCTTCTTCAAAAACTAACCTGTTTGAGTAGGGCCCACTCATCACCATGACCTCAACCATAAATTTATGGAAAGCTAAGAGAGTCCTCTAGAACATTCAATCATCACTATTGATGAATCAATCAAAACTGGCTCACTATACCTCTTCTTCTGCAGATTGCTCCTAGCTAGGGTTTAGACCACTTTACCTTCTTAACATTCATTCATAAAAACCTAGATGACCTGATTATTTTTGTGAAACATTCTAAACTCACCATAGAAACATTTGTGAAAGCCACAAGGTCCCATGCAAAGCACAAACTTCACAATGAGTATCAATAATTCAAATTCAAGCTGGATTTTTACTTATTCTTGACCCTGTCTCACATAAATTGTCATATCTTGCAAAATTCACATCCTAGAAACCTGAAATTTTGCTCAAAGCACCATGACACATCACATTAACATCTCCAACCATCAGAATGTCAATAGCATGCCTAAATCTCTCCAGTAATTAAGACTTACCTTTGCTTACATGTATGTTTCTCACTTTGTAGAAGCTAGGGTCAATTGAAAGAATGCAATAACTCATCATGAAACCTTTGAAAATGACCCAAACATACCTATATGCCATGATATATCTGAATGCAAGCTTCTATGAGCTCATATAGCTCCAAACCACATTGTCACACCTCCAAACAACCATACATGCTCCTAATGAGCACTGTAACATAACCAAATACCAGATCTGCACCATGCCACTATTGTGAGTGCCCAAGCACCCTCAAAACATGTTATCCATCATGTCAACATACTTCTCAAGCATCCAAGAAACTCTTACCTCCATGCAAGATCACCTAGGCACTGAATAGGCTTGCAAGAGCAAACACACCTCACTGAATCCCACTATACCAACACAAACACATCTCGAATCACCATGTTAGCATCACATACATCATCAAGTGATCCTAATCCAACATCCAATTTGTCATTAATGTGGTTTTGCATCAATGAAAACGTCTAATAGGACCACATGCCAACAATTCGTCTCCAATTTCCTTCGCACAAGCTCTTCGTACTCGCATACATACTTCACACTTAGTCGCTCTTTCACTCGCTCTAAATCTTCAATATGAAAGGTAAGAATGAATTTGCCCATGCTCATTTTATACTTTTTCAAAAAAAAAAAATGCATTAATTACTTCTCACCTACCTCTGTTAAAGGATTAAATGCATTTTTTATTTTTTTCACGCTTTTCCATGCTTTCTTCCACACGCAACAATAGTAACCTTCGATGCACCGCTACTTCCAAGGATGCCGTCATCCTTGCACATATCTTTCTTCGCCACAACCATCTTCCTTTGTGTCATATACTAAGTAGTATGTCCTGTTGTTGCCCCCCTCACATTACAACTGCGCGCCTTTTCTTCATGTGGCTCCCAATCTCAACAATTCTCAATTTCCTTTACTTTCACGCACCCTTAATAAATATCCATCAAGTACCATTATTTCAAAATTGTCACACGCACCACAAAACCAAGTCCACTCTAAGTGTTTGCATCACACGCCTTTATTTCGCGCGTAGTCACACTTGTTTCCACCCAACACAAAAAGTATGTGCGGTCTTCTGTGCATCAACTCAATAAGGAGTAATCAGCTCTTGTACGCGAACATTCTTATTACAACAAAACAAGAAAAATAATAACATGAATTCTAATCTAAGTGGCAATATTGTCTTATTACAAACACAAAGGAAACTTATTTATAGTAGGGCTTCAACCTACTCCCATTGAAGTAATCGAGCAACACGGTGCCATCCATCGCTTGCAATTGACATGTGTTTGATTCCAGTATCTTGGTCACTACAAAGGGTCCCAACCGATGAACTTTCAACTTCTTTCGGCGATGTGTAAACTTGGAGTCATACAGAAGTACCATATGTCCAACCGCAAAAGACTTGTTCTTGATGTGCCTATCATGCCAAACCTTCTTTCGTGCCTTTTTTATGTCTTCTGACTCCAATGCGCAATAGCGCACCACTCATCTAATTGCATTAACTTGTCAATGCACTCATCAACATCATGTTCATCATCTAATCCTCCTGCACGCGCAATGATAGCATGGATGGTAACATAAATTCCACAAGTAGTACAACCTTCACGCCAAAACACCAACTAAAGGGTGTGGCCTTGTTCAACCGTTTATAGGTTGTTTTATATGCCCAAAGTATGGTTGATACCTTGTCATCCCAATCCTTTCTTCCAACATCACATATCTTCGTTAATGTTTGTCCCAAGATCTTGTTGAAAGATTCAACAATGTCATTAGCTTGGGGTGATAAGGAGTAGTCTTATGGTGTGCCACCATAAACTCTTGCCAATAAAATTCTAATAGTCTCATTCAAAAAATGAGTTCCTCTATCACTTGTTAGGCTTAATGGGCATCCATACCTACTAATAATATTTTCCCAAAGGAACCTCACTTTTGTCGTTGCAGTGCAATCTGTTTTAGGCGCAACCTCTTTCCACCTTGTCAAATAAACAATATGTGTGGTGATGTAATACGTGTTTGTCTTACACGCGGGTGGTGCAATAAATCCTACAAAATCAATTCCCCAATTTTTAAAAGGTTTCGTGCTTGCTATTGGTCGCAATGACATCTCATCTCTATTTCTAGGCTTTCCAATTCTTTGACAAATGATCACATGCTTTGACAAAAAATCCTCGTATCTTTGTATAATGTCTCCCACCATAGAGTTACTAAGAGGATCTTGCACGCGTGTGCGTCGCCTACATAATGGCCTCCTGTTATTCCTCCATGAGCTTCTTCCTCCATAATGGCTTCACGCTCATGTTCAAACACATCTGCGCAAGACCTCATCTCTACCCATTTTATACAGGTCTCCTCCAATAAGCTGATATGGTGTAGTGCAAATAACAAATTGTTTATTTCCAATGTCTTCATTCCTTTTAATGCAAGTCGAGTGCGCAAAAATATTGCAATGTCCTCCAAATCAGCTGGTGCGCGTGTTAAACCTAAATAATTGTGCATCAGACATAGTTTCTTCAATACTCTTGCATCCTCTCTAGAATTGATCCTTGATAAGTGGTCAAGTCCCAAGATTTCTCTTTCCTAGCTTTACTATGACTGTAAAATCAAATTCTGAAAAAGGAGTATCCATCGATAGATGCACCCTTGCAAAATAGGTTTATTAACCAAGTACTTTAATGCCATATGATATGTATAAAAGATGAACGGTGTGGCTAATAAGTACTATCAAAACTTATGAAGTGCGTAGATCATGGATAATGCACATCGCTCTCCGTTGTTGTATAGTTTTTCTCTGCTGGTGTCAACTTCCTACTTGCAAAACATATGGGATGATCCACATTACCCTCTCTGGTTGTGCCAAGACTATGCCAATAGCCATGCCAGAGGCATCAACATGTACATGGAAATGTTTGTTCCATGAAGGGAAGTGCAAGATAGGTGTGGTGGTAAGCTTCTCTTTCAATTTTTCAAATGCTTGCTATTGTGCATCACCCCATAAAATTTTCCTTTGGCCTTGAGAAATTCCTCCAGGGGTAAAATATTTTTGCATAACCTTTGATAAAATTCTTATAATAGCCAGTATGCCCCAAGAAACCACACACTTCACTTTGATTGGTAGGTTCTTCCAATCCCAAAATCACTACAATCTTAGTTGGATCTACCAACAATCCATCCTTACAAATAATGTGCCCAAGTAAAGTGCCAAAGGGGTGGAAAATACACTTCTTAATGTTTAGGAGATGCTTTAAGTTGCCTGCATCTCTCAAACATCAATCTCAAATTATCACAATGATCTTTCACAAGCCCATAAATGGTCCAATCATCCAGATAAACTTGTAAAACTTATGAATGAAGTCATGAAATGCCTGCAAAACGATGCACAAGAACATTGCTAGTGCATTCTTCAATCCAAAAGGCATGACAATATATGTAAAACTTCCCCATTCAGTGGCAAAGGTGGTCTTTTCTTGATCCTCACACATAATGCGCACCTGGTACCCTAAAATCCATCAGTGAATGAATAGATTTTGCGCCCGCTAACTCCTTCAAGATTTCTTTGTGAATGGCATAGGAAAATGATCTATGACACATGAAGCATTGAGTTCCCTATAATCAACACAGATCCTAATCCGACCATCCTTCTTGATGCTAATCACCATGGGGCTGACCCACTCAGATTCCTCAATTGGTTCAATGATTCCAAATTTAAGCATTTTATCAATTTCTTCCTTGACCTTCACGCTAGGTTCGATTCATCTTATAAGGCCTCTTCCGAACGAGACGTGCACCATCTTTTAACTTAATCTTCATCTCTCCCAATGAGGGATGCACACCTTTCAACTCATGATAACCTCTTGGAATAGATGTCTTGAAGTCATAATAACTCAATGATCTTCGCAACCTCTAGTTCTGACCAATAATCTCCAATAATAGCCTCCTTAGGCATCCTCAAGTGCCAATATTCACCTTCTTAGTTTTCATAGGTACATGGTATGCACACGCCTTTTTCATCTATAGATTCCATTACCTCATGCACACCCTCTATATGGCTAATATCCAGGTTCTCTACTTCTTCATCATCAATGAGGTACACCATCTTCCCTTTTTCCTTCTCTCTTCCACACGTGCCCTAGCTGGATCTCTTTTGTTTCCACTGCATCCTCACGCACCTTAGTCTCAGGTTCTCCCAAGAGCTAAACCATGAGTTCCTTTACCTTTGTGCTATCTCCCAACATGTGATGCACTTCATAATCTGCAAGGCCTCATGTATTGGTGGCTTATTAGAAAAATAATCAAAAGTGTGAGCCATACCTTCAATCATGTCTCACCAACTTGCAGTCTCTTTGCTTGAGCTCAACATGCACATACCATGCCCACACGCATCCCTTTAATTTCAATAGAACTTATGTACCCAAAGAGATGGTGGTATAGCCTCCTGACCTTACGCCCATTGTCTCTCATAGTTGTGGATGTGTACCAAAGCAGGAGTCTTTCCATCATACTCATGTATAAGAGAAGGGAACATTGCTCCAAGTAAACCTTGTTAAAAAGGCTACCCTTACCTCGCGTCAGCCCAAAAGATTATCTCTATGTGTTTCCCACCAATGCATTGTTATCCCACACAAAGGTATAGACCATCATATTTTATATCTCCCTCATTCTTCCACTGGTCCTCCATGGTGTGCAAGAAAGAATTAGATTTTCTTCTCTCAGTATACCTAGGTAACTAAGTTTTTCCCAAGCGCCTAATCATGCGCGGCCTGATCATCCGAGTGACTCTTCCCTTGACTTCACATCCTACCATTTCATATGTGCCATGGGCCCAATTATCACAAGCAACACTAGTAGTGTCACTGATAGATTGTGTGTCTTCCCACTGAAGTATACCTTCCTTAGATGGTTCCACATTCTCGGGTCACACACTATATGCATATAAATCCTATTAAGCTCTTCTTCACTCATAGGCTCAATGTAGGTGCATCCTTCACATCATCTAGGGGTATGACAACACGCTCTTCCTTGTTCTCAAAACTGATATATCTTTTGTTGAAGCGCAAGTCTAACATTGTTGTTCGCATAACACCAAGGATGCCCAAGCAATGTTGGGAAGTTATCTTCCTCAACAAGCTCCAATACTTCAAAATCACCTATAAACTTTGCTCCTTGAATAGTGATTGAAGCATCCTTGAATACACCAATAGGCATGGCCCTTGTTTTATTTTCCATATACAACACATTAGAAGATGGCTGCAAATTATGGCCTTCCCATCTGTTCCAAGGCATCCAAAGTTAGAACATTCACCTTCTGCACATGTGTATCAATCAAAATATTACTCACCAACCAACCATCAATCACTTGCATCTAGTGTAATTTCCTTGTCATACTCATGGTTTTTGGTGGTAAATTTTCATGAGGATCTAGCACGCTCACACTCAACTCTTGCACGCATGTGTACCTTCTCACGCAACCATTCTCCTAATAATGGGATGATGTTCTCCTGCACAACATCCTACATACTTCCTTTAAATCATCTACATCCTTCTATGGAAGCTCAATGTTCTTCGTGCTTTCCCTCTCTCATGCATGCCTCTTCCTTTAACCACTAGGATCTCACCTTGCAAATCTTTGATCACCCCATGGTCTCTTGATAGACCTCCTTTTGATGAGAAACATTTGGATATTTAACATGTATAATCTCCTCCTCTCATGAGAGGTTTTTCTTTAAGAGGCTTACGTGCGCGCTTCTTTTCTACATGTGTGTACTAACTAACACATGATGGAGTTCCATATCAACCATCTTTCTTAGGTGTCCATTGTTCATTCTTCGCATGATGTACCTTGATCATCCCCTGCGCCTTTTTCCTTCTTTTGTTTTACACACATATGTTCATAGAGGTCTGGGAAATCTTCAACTTTGTGTGCACTTTCCACAATATGTGCACATACCTTGATTCTTTGGGACACTCGTGATGGTAATGATTTAGGGACCCACAAGTATAACAAGTCCCACATGTGAACCTTCCTCTACCACCACAACCTCTACTCCTATATCCACCTCAAACCCACCATCTCCATTGTTGTTTCCTTCATTAGGTTGGGCTTCCTACGCTAAGAGCTACTTGCCACATGGTCTATCATAATCCAGTCTCACATGCCTCATGAATATGGTCTATCAAATGACAATTAGTTGTATCATGGGTATGTGCATCACAAATCTTGCAAGTACATAGAGACATTCTTCATTGTTGCATGCGTTATAAGAGGGGGAAATTCTAGACATCATGATTCTTGTGGAAAATCTCACAAGATTGTAATAATGCGTGCACACATTCCTACATGGAAAATATCCTTAGTATGCCCTTTCTACATCACAATCGGTGCACCATAACCCACTACGTGTCTCATGCGTCGAATTGAAATATTCTCCAATTGTTTAGCCATAGTTTTTATTTGCACCTCAAGAAAAGGGCTCACTCCAGTGTCTACACTCCCAACTACTTTAGTGCAGAAAGCTGCTTCCAAAGCCTTCACATGATCAATAAATGTTTTATGTGATAAAGCCCTTCAAATGGAGTCAACAAGCCTCTAACAAACCACTTGTGCATGTTGGCTTTGATGAATATCATAAGATAGCTTGACAAGAGAGTTTTAAACCACATCATACTCCCTCACACTTTTAGATAAGCCTTGCTTTGATGTCCTTTAGCGCTAATACTCTGTTGCTCAAACTTAGGAATGTGAAATTTAGCCAAAAATGTAGTGCACAACGCATCATAATCCACCGCAGTCTGATGTGGATCATACTTTCTATACCAACTATTGTGTGTGCGCCCTTGAAGTGTGGTGGAAATTGACTTGCCTTTCTATCAAAGAGTTGTTATGCCCTTAGCTCTCCATAACAATTCACACTTGTGCACATGCTCAACAGCATCCTCCACACCTCTATACTCTGGCAAGTGAAGAGACATCTCAAAGAAGACTTGAGGTGTCGTTTGTTGTTGTTTTGTGGTTGCTGATGCGTGGTTGGTTGTGGCCCTTGTCCTAGGATGGGGCCAATCTGAACCTGAACCTCCATCAGGATTTCCTCCGTGTGGTGGTGACTATCCTAAACCTCCATGAGCCTCCCTCGCCACGACCTGTGGTCCTATAGATGAACTTCCTTGTGTCCCAGTTGTTGTGTTGAACTGGACACCAATTGTTTGTGTTATAACAACACCTATAGGATTTCTTCCAATGGTCTGTGCACAAACTTTGTCTTGATGATGATGCCTGTAAAAATACCTCCAAAATTACTCCCAAACATTGGCACTTTGTTGCACTTGCTATGTGTGCATCCTTGATCTCAGTCACACTTCCTGAGCGGTAACTAAAACATGTCTACCTATATCTCCTACCCAACATGGAGATGTTCCTTGCTCTCCTTCACTATGATGATCTTTCAACAACTACTTCTAGATTTGGAACACCTTGCGCAAGGGCTAGGTAGCTAGGTTGGGTCAAATGTGCACCTCCATGGTTCTCATTCTCTCTCAGACTCACTCTCATCAGATGTCGATGGGGTCTCTCTACTGCATTTTCCCAATGTTGGGAGGACATGATATACGGTTCCTCACCTTCTACGAGGTACTCATCACTTTCGCTTAGTCATCATTCTTCTCGACCTCAACGCCTCATCAACTACCCTCTATCACACCTCATTTATACTTGAGTCGTCTTTCCTCTCTCTCTCTTTCTTCTTCGCTAGGCCATTGCCATCCTTCCCAAACTTGCTCCTCCCCTACGCGTGCGGTGGGGTTTTAGCTCACCATAGGTAATTTCTCCATTCCCAATTCCACCATCAAGATCTTGATAGCTAAGGTATTGCACGCAAATAAGATCCTCTTGGCTCACGCAAGAACCAAAACTTTGCTTCTTCGAGCAAGAATATGTCGAAATTGTGTACTCCAAAGTATAGTTACACAATACACCTTCCCACCAACAATCCACAACTTTAGTCCACGGTTCATCTAAATCAAAGAGTGTTTGATAGTCTTCATGCACCCAAGTTTTCTTTCTGGTCGGAAACCTCTGTTTCGTCTGCTTAAAGCTGCCAACAATTGTTACAACTCTACTTTGGGAAGAAGCCAAGAATGTCTCATACAAGCAATCATAAAGATTGTTTTCTACCCACTTTCGCACATTAAAGTCAGGTCCAATGCGGTATCTTTGTGCAAAAGCGTCTTGGTCGTCTTCTATCCAACTTTCAATATTCTCCAAAGATAGTTGAAACATCATCTACATGCAACATCCTAGTAGACAGATTGAAAAGAGGTCCCGACAATGCGGAACCAAAATGTAGTCTTTTTATTACCAACACTAGCTATACGCGTTGACACTTTATCTAGACAAGTTTAGAAGCTCACCCGGATCGCGCACGGCCACCAGGTCCCTCCTTTGCTTTGCTTACCAAGATGTTAGTATGCATGTTTATATTCATACTCAAAACAACCATTCATGCAAAGAGAAACATCATAGCATAAAGAGATGGCAACACATATAATAAAGAAATCATCCATGAAAGATAACAAGAAAGATATGAATACTAATTAGACGATGTTCAACCACAATGTTCTTGACAAGCCATAGACAATTATTCATTACCAAAATAGTTCATTACATAATAGATAGGTTGATTACAATGTTACCCAGTAAATCCATGCGTTGGACCATGTGTGCCCCATACAAAATCCAAAACCCTAGGTTACCAAGCTTTAACACCCACCGAACCCACACTCTATTCACACTAGTCAAAACAAGAATGCATTACCCATATTTATACTCGGTGGGGACTTTCCCTTCACCACCTACATGCACCTTCGTAGTAATAGGCAAACTTACAATAGCCTACATGCTTTTTAACACTCTATGGCAATAATAGATTAAGCTAATTATACAACATGCTTTAATTGTATTATTAGACCTTTCTCATGCGCGATCTTTAGCTCTCGTCCCGCATGTGATTTTTCCAATTATAAATCCTTTGTGTGCGTCCAAAGCCATCATGATTTTGTCTATTTATAAACTTTGCTTGGATGCCACTCCAACTGTGATTTGTTATTTTTAGCCATGACTTGGAAAATCAACTAAGTCTCAATTCCCGGCTGCTCATGCATGAACCCGCATGCGCGCCGACCCTTCTGCATGCGTGCGACCCTTCGCGCATGCCTTGCGCAGGTCCCCAACCTCCGTGTGTGGCTAGTACTTAGCCATTTTCTCCGTTAATCAAACTAAAAATGTCGGACAAATGCGATTTTATTTGAAACGGAAACTCTAGTTTGAGATCGAGAGCTAGGAGACTCTCACTTGTGCGTTATAAATGTTTCAATCTAATATTGAAGTATAAGAGTTTTTGTAGTGGAGAAAGAACTCATTAAGTGTATTTGTTGCACGTTAAATCTGAAATGGAATAAATAATATGTATTGTTGTAAATGAGAATATATGCTTACACGATAAATGATTCTGAGACCTATAGGTTAAATAAGGGAGTTTAAATGGTAGTGAAAATGGAACCATCTTAAGTGAAGTGTTAAACGAAATAAATGAAATGCAATAAAAAAGAGTAAATGTATGTTTCATGTCAAGTGCCCTTCGAACCTTTAAGGCTAATAATGAAATATGATTACAATAAAGAGGTAACCATGAAAATGTGATATTGTGGAAGGTGCCTATTCGTGATGTTCATGTGGTTGGGTCATGATTTCATACTTGTTCGTTTATATAAGTGTGGCATGTAGTTGCATCTTATGTCAATTGTATATTGCATGTTCTTCATGTTGGTGTAATTGTTGTATGTGGTGTAAGCAATCCTTTGTGAGCACATATGGTGTCAAGTAAATGAAAGTAAAAAAATATCCTAGTATATTTGGTCTTGTGTTTGGGTCCCACATGGGTGGGCGCTACGAAATACCTAGCAAGAGAACCAATAACAATTCTTTGAGGTTGATGGTTGTTTACCCCTGAAGAACTTCCTTCACCATTTTGATTTTGGGTGCATGCATGTTTTGCATGGTATGAACCAACTGAGCCATCATATCAGCCAATCACTCTTGCCCTTGGACAAGCCTATCAAACCTTGCCTCCTCTGCATTCCTATCAGCCATATTTACCTTCTCTTTTCCTTTCCAAATTCGGATTGCCCCCTCGCCCCCTCCCCCCCCCGCCCCTTTTATCTCTAGCAATATTTGAATTCTCTATCACTACCCTGCATGAATATTAATTTCCCAATAGGCTGGCAAGAAAACCAACTCTAATAGCATTGTGATGTCCCTTTTAAGAAAGATTAGTGTAATCTGAATTTGTAGTAAACCCTTATCTAAACTTTTCAAAATTATGAGATCTGAATTTTAGAACAAAACCCTTAGAGGGAAAATTTCAGAATTATGGAATTTTAAGATATTTTCAATAAAAACCCTAGATCTGAAAATAAAATTCTGAATTTTAATGTAGAACTAGAAATAACAAGTTTGTTGAAACAAATGGCAAAATTTTGATCCAATCAAGTGCAAAATTATATTCTATTCCAAAGCAATCAATGAATACAAAAATTGCAGAATTAACCTGGGAAAAGGCTACAAATGAGGATGCCCTAGCTTGGAAATGTGATGCCAGCCCTAGGGTGATAACGTTAGCCCCAAATGATGCTCTAAAATGTGACACAACCCTAGAAAGGTGCCCAAAAGTGTGACTTCAACCTTCCAATGTGTGATGTCATTCCTTGGAGGGAAGCCCTAGCTGATTTGGATAAAATCTAGACTTTTCCTTGGTGAATGAGATAGAAATAGATGTGAAGTACATTGTGATTCTCAAATGGAATCAACACAAAGAACTAGAGGGTTTCGTCTCCAAGCTCATCCACCAAAGGGTTTTCGTTCTTTGATGCTCCAACGAAGGGTTTTCGTCCTCAATGGTTGAAAGTTGAAGCAAAGTACTCATGCTTACAATGCAGAAATAGATAATATCCAAAAGACCCCCATCAACCTCCTTTTATGACTTTTCATGGCACACTTTTTGAGAAAAGGTCCCCAAGTGGGATGTCCCATGTCTAATTTGGCATTTGACTTTGCTTTATGGACAAGTTACTTTTATTTTAATAATAAGACATAAGTTGCTTTTATAATATAAAGTTACTTTTGGCAACTTAAGTCACTTTATTAAAATAAAATATTTCCCTTGCAACACCCCTTAAGCCTACAAGAAATAAAAATTAGGCTAAGGGTACTTTTACAAATTAATTTCAAGAAGACATTACAAAAAGTCACATGACAAATGTTCCTCAAGTAGTTGAGAGGTTTTGTCATGGCCAAAAACTCATTAAACACAATTTTACTATTTTTAGGTATTTTGCTACGTTTTGCATTTTGAATATTTTAGGCCATTTGGAGTGGGTTGTATCCTTGAAAATTTAGTCGATTCTCTAAAAGTTTTTGGTAGGTATAAATTTAGGGCATTCAAACTAGTTCATTTCAAAAGGTTTCCAATGCATATTACAATTTTAAAATCCAAGATATGGTTGAGTTATGACCTCAAAAATTTGACATATTAGCTATATAGTCTACCTAAAATAGATTGACGCAAACTGCAATTGAGATTAGTCACCTACCTTATCTAGTGGTTTTGTAATAGAGTAAACTTTGTTCTACTACATCTTTTGGAGAACCACTTCAACTAAATTATAAACTTAAGGTGTCTTTGTAGAGCTCTATATCATTTATTCTTATTCCATTTCTTGATTGTAACTCAATGAAACAAATGTTTTAAATTACAATCTTCAAAAATTTGACTAGTGAATGAGAACAACGATTTGGTTGAATTTTTCTTTCATTATCCATTTTAGATCATAGTTATTGTATTCTATTAGTACAACATAACATTAGTCACATAAGCATCCACAATTAAGATAGAGAGAGAGCCATGCCAAATATGGATGGCACAATGATTATACCATCACTTTATTGCTTTCGCATGTAGATCTTGACATGATTGAATGAGATACAACTCCCATCCTATGTAAATGATATGAACCCCTTCTTAGGTTGATTTTTATCTCTTGTACCAAACCCTTTATTTATGGCGGACTATGTTTGATGTATGTGCACCATAAGGTAGAACCTATAATTAAGGAACCTTACGTACATGAAGTGAGTGCCTAAAATGGATCGATTAACATAATATCTCCTAGAAAGCCCTAAACCAATGATCTAGGAGCTCAACAAAGCAAGATTTGACTATAGTGCAAATCATTCACCAACAATAATTGGTTGAGCTCACTACATACATATGTATAATGTCTAATATACTCTACTATATTTAAGCATTTAATCAAATAAGATATATTGAGATGCGAGTCCCCAAAATGTAAATGGCTTTGCAATGGCAAAGCAAAAATGACTTCCTAGAATATTTCCCTACTCAAGAATATTACCAAAAGCAATAAATTGTGCTTTAATTCTTGATTTTTCTTTCATTTGTTTGAATAATTACGAGGAAAATATGCAAATTATATAAATTATTTATTCCTTCGAGATTTTTCTTAATTACACAATTTACTTCAAAGTACATCACCATGGAAAAAATATGGAATACATAAATCAAAGCAATAATTTTCTTTGGAAAAGAATGTAGGACTAGAAATATGGCTTGACATGTTAAATATTGTTATAATACTCTAAAGAAATCTTCTAACGAAGAAAAGAAAGACACAAGAGTGCAACTGTCATAAGCTGAATTTTTAGTGCACTAAGAAAGTATCGTGAAGCATACATATTTCTTACCACCTTAATTTTTTTCAGCAAAATAATATACCAAGGTCACAAAATCTCTCCTAGAGGGTTATTAATGATAAATGCATTGTAAATTGTAATTTGTTAAAAATTCTTGAGAAGATTAACCTAGATGGAGTCCCAATTGAATAGAACCCATAATGAATGAATCAAGGCATTGTTAACCAAAGTAATTACTCTTCACATCTAGATCTACTATGCCAACAAATTGCCTTCAACTTTCCATCCCCGACATTTACAATGTACCTTGGCAAGCAAAGCCATATAATCATCGACCTATAGACAAACAAAGCAATGAAATTCTTGTGTGAGTTCTTTATACTATCTTATGCCATGCCAAATAAATATATCTTTTTCCTACGAAAGGAAAAAAAAATTAACGGCCTCACAAGCAAGTAAAATGCAAGGTGTATAAGAAATAGGCAAATACCATCAATTTTTTGTAAAGGTTGTTACCCCAAGTCTATTTTATAGATATTAAATGTGAATAAATATTTTATATTTAATTGTGGCCTATGTGGAAAAGTACACCTCCATCCTTTGTGTCAAACACTTGTTTTTCTACCCAGATAAATGTAAAAAACTTGAAGGAGGCTATTTAGCATAATATCGTCCACCATCCTTTTTTCCTTCAATACTCCTAAGCAAAAGCCATCTTGGCTTGACTATCATAAAGAGAAACCTTTTACTTGGTTAAAATCTTATTCTTGATTTTTTAAGGTCCCTTTCTAGGGCTGAAATTGAAAAAAAGGAAATAACACAAACCTAAACTGAAAATATTCTAATTTTATTTTAGCCATTTAGAAAAATAAAACACTCGATTTTTTTAGAACAAGAAGGAAAAAACAATAATTCATCAAAATATCAGCATTCACATCATCCACAATAACAAAAGGCACTTTAGGAATATTTAAGAACAATTATCAGCCCGAAATCAAACTCTAAACCCGGTTGGAAATTAAATAAATGACAAGTCAGTAGTATGCCCTCTACAAAATAGCTGGAATATTGCAAATGATTTTTAAGGTCCCTTTCTAGGGCTGAAATTGAAAAAAAGGAAATAACACAAACCCAAACTGAAAATATTCTAATTTTTATTTTAGCCAATCCTAGCTTAAAAACCATAAAACACTCGATTTTTTAGAACAAGAAGGAAAAAACAATAATTCATCAAAATATCAGCATTCACATCATCCACAATATGTAAAGGCACTTTAGGAATATTTAAGAACAATTATCAACAAGAAATCAAACTCTAAACCCAGCTGGAAATTAAATAAATGACAACAGAGTATGCCCTTACAAAATAGCTGAAATGAATGATTCCAAGCCCTACAAATGAAATAAAAAGTAGATTCCGGCTGTCAAACATATGGAGAATGCAATGATGGTTGAGTTGAGTGACATCGTGCTCTAGAAACCACCAACCACTAAAATAAGGTAAATGAGCCTCACTCTTTATTTTGCACCATGATCCGTGACTTCATAATGATGTTGCTTTTGTACCCAAGGTGGGTCGCTCCCCTAGGAGAGGGGCTGAATTTCACTTTAGGACCAAACCCTCGCTGAAAATATGCACTATCCACCTCTTTGAAGCACTTGGAATAATTAATTGAAGAGTTTTCGTTCTTCAATTGTCAAGGAAGGGTTTCGTCTTCCTTGTGAAGCCACACCAAAGGATTTTTGCCCCTTAGTGGAAGGAATTTGAGCAAACAACCCAAAACCAAGTAAAGTATATTGTTTTTTTCTAAAAGATGATCCATAAATGAGTCCATGTGACCTCTTTTAATACCCTTTTGGTGGCACCAAAACCACTGAGGCTGTTTCCCCCATGACCGACTTCATAATGATGTTGCTTTTATTTGTCTTTGGCTTTTCACTTCTCCAACCCAACTGACCTAGCTTATGAGAGAAACCATGAAATAAAAATGCAAATGCTCATGAAAAAGACTCTCTTCAGCAAAACATGACGAACACTTCCCTTGATCATCTCCTTGCCGACCGTGAGAAAGTGGAATGTGCTAGAAGTCTCTAAAACTAACTAGTTCAAAAAAGGGGACATTATAGTCCTCCCTTCCCAAATTGCTTTCCCTCAAGCAATTGCAAGCTTGGCTGAACTGAAACTTTTGTATCCTTCATCTTCCCATTTTGTATGGCAACATCATCCAAAGAGAAAGGAAGTGGCTTACTTGACAAAGCATCCACCACCACATTATTTTTATGCACCTTTTGAAATTCGATCACCTTTTTGAAAGACAATTTGTTCCCATATGGGTTGAAAGCAAAAAGATGTGCATATCTCACCATATCACAGGTACAAGCTTCCCATCTTGGAACCAAAAATATGAGCAAGCATTTCAAATGTTCTTCTCTCCAAGGTTTGAAAATTTCCATACAACCTTCAAGTTCACTTCTCTTGCTTGACAGGTGAAACAATTTGGCCCAACAAGTGTAGCTCTCAACCTTATTAACAATGATGTCTCTTGGCAGCTCAAAAATAATTTGATCATCAAATGTGCATAATCCACAACACATACCTTCTCAAGATGATCTTCATTAATGATGTTGTAACTTGTTCCTTCCAAGAAAAGACACAAATCATCTTGTGTGTAGGCTGAAAACAAATTATGACAGTCATGAATCACCTGATTTTCCACCCAAATCGGAGCTATGTTGGCTGAAGTAGTCGTTCTCTTCAGCTGAAACCATTTACCAATATTTTCCAATGATTTAGTGACCTCAAAATGATCAATCTTGCAGCTGTTCAAGTCTGAAAATAACAACTTATAATCTGATTTTATCAAAATCAACAACTAAAAAATGGAACAAATGCAAAATTGAAAACTCCTTGCAAGGATAGGAAATGTGAGCATTGTAATGACTGAAAACACTTGTGTAAAAACTTTTTCCCAACGGTCAACAATCGAAAAATACTCCATCCCTTCATTGATACTTTCCTACCCGCTTGTATGTATGCAAATGAGATCATGTAGTGGTTGATTTGAATGATGAAAGCATCAACAAGTTTGAAATTTTGAGCTATAGTTCTCCAAGGTACATTCCTCCTGTCACCACTAACCTCCCACATACTTTGTTGGTGATCTCTTGCATGAATACTCAACCATGAAGTAGTTCCACCATGCTTATGTTGCACTACTATGACATTATACTTGCTGGAAGTGGACAAAAATGGGCATATTTTGTGAGTCTATCAACCACAACATATAAACAACTCTTACCTTGAACCATGGGCAGCCCGGTGATGAAGTCCATGGAGATACTTTCCCATTTTTGAGTGGGAATAGGAAGGGGCTGCAATAGTCCAGTTGGAAATTCATGCTCCGCCTTGTTTTGTTGGCAAACCAAACATTCATGTGTGTATTGAAGCACCTCCTCTTTAAGATATTTCCAAAAGAACATTTTTCTAACCTATTTGTATGTCCTGGAATATCTTGGATGACCAGACAATGTGACATTGTGAACAACCTTCAATATCTTGTTCTTCACCTTTGATTTGGGAACCAAATAGACTCCATTCTTATAGAGAATGAGCCCATCCATTATCTTATACCTTTCATCCACAATTTCTCCTTCAAAAACAACATTAGCAAACTTATTCTTGGCATACTCAGCTGTAATTAAGGACTTCCATCTATCATTATCTTAGATAAAGAGCAAAGATATGACTCTTTTGACAAGACGTCTTCTACCAAATAATTGATTTGAGTGGTTTTCGAATCATACCTTGTAGTATCACCTTCTTGCCTTTATCCATGAAGCTTAGCTCCATACTTTGGTAGTTGAGAGTGAGCTCTCCCAATGAATGTAACCATTGGACTCCAAGCACAAGATTTGTATCAGCTATGCCAATTATATAAAAATCATCACATACCTCATGCTTTCCCAATGTGAAAAGGAGTTGGGGACTCCTTGTGCATGGCATGGAATAGCCATCCGCTACTTTGACCATGAAGCCTTTGAAGTCTTCCACCTTCAAATCCATCCTTGCAACCAAGCTCTCATCAATGAAATTGTGAGTAGCTCCACTATCAATCAAGATTGTGACTCTTTTCCCTTGTAGGTCTCCTTTCATCCGGAATGGATGGTATCTAGGAGCACCGAGACAAAGTGGCAAGAGTGTTGTCCAAACTTTTGGATCTTCTTCTGGATCATGATTTTGCTTTGCCTCATCAACACAAGTTTCTTCTTCACCAATACCTCAATATAGTGCACATTACCCTTACCTAGGCAACGATGACCAAGAGACCATGGATCCTTGCAAGAGAAGCACAAATTCTTCCTTCTTAGCTCATTCCTTGTTTCTCCTTCTTTGCTGGTTTTGGACAGCTCCTTGTGAATGATTGGTGCTCGTTGAAAGGGCTTCTTTGGCTGGTCCAAAGATGTGGTTCTTGGCTGTCCCAAGAGTCCTTTTGGCTGTCCTCCATTCAGATATGCCCTTGGCTGCCCGCTGATTGTTGTTGTTCTTGGAGCAGCACCTTCAAGATCCAATGCTTTCTTAATTGCCTCTTGGAGAGACAAAGGGTCAAATGCTCTCACCAAACCCTTGAGTTATTCGGTCAAACCCTCAATGAACAAAACAATGAGCCTCCTATCTGCCACATCCGTAATTATCATAAAGCCTTTGAAAATCAGCCACATAGTCTTTTTATCACACCTTGTTGCTTCAACTGTGCTAACTCTCAAAAGTGAACTTCTGGATCAATCATATCATATCCCTCAATGAGTCTCCTACAAAATTCATCATATGAATGGATAAGATTGTGCCCTTGTGTGACCAATCCATGAAACCACCACTCATGTGCAATCCCCTCTAGATGAAGGGTTGCAAATTTAATTGCTTCATCCTCTGTCATATGCCTCAATGATAGATAAGTATCCAACTTTTGAATCCAAGCTCAGGTTGTCCCCTTGTTGGAACCATCAAATGTAGAGAATGACATCTTACCCAAGGTATTTTGAACATCCCTTTGTGGCGCATTAGGTCTAGGCTCCAGCCTTGACCTTCCTTTGCTTACCCCTATGAATTCGGCAAGCGAAATAGATTCTCAAATCTCTCTTGGAAGGGCCCATACTCTTCATATAATCGGCACCAATACTCTTCCTACACAATGCTTCGAATGGCTTCTTCCTCGAAGGAAGGTAGGACGGATGGCTGATCCATAAGCTGATCCTTGGGGATGTCATGAAGTATTACCTTTCGATGAGTTTCCCTCAACATTATGAATCCTTGGTTCATGAATTTTTGTAGGGTTAGGGTCAACAAGTCCATGGCGTCTACCAATCTAACTTTCCTTTCAATGAGCTTGTCGATATTGGCTTCTTGTAAATCTTGGTGGGCCATGCCAAACTCTTCAACCTACTGATCTGATTTCTTCTTCTCTCTCCTTTGATAACAAATGTATCATTTATCATTGTAATGTCCCCTTTTTCGAAATAATATAAATTGAAGACTTCTTGCTCATCTTCCTTTCTGTGGGCAAGAAGAAGTTGAACAAGGGAAGAACTTGAGTTATATTTCAGTTTCTTTATTCATATTTATGTTTTTATTTTGTGTTTTGCCTTTCAAGGCGGGCGACTGGGTTCTAGTGCTCCCAACATGAAATTAAAAGATAAAGTAAGCTCTTTATGAGGTCGGCAAGGTTGGAGAGTTTTCAACATGGAAATAGAAGATAAAGCAAGCTTAAGAGGTCGGTCATTACCTCTTATGATTTTTTGCGCCAACCAAAGGGTATAAGAGGAGTCCATTGGTTCATTTGCACATCACTATTTAGATATATACTTATCAATTTGGACTCTAGGGCTGATGTCATGTCCCTTTTTGGAGATTAGCAGAATTGAAGACCTTAACCCATTCTTCCTCCCCGTGGGTTTAAGGAAAGAAGCAAGGGGAAGACTTGGATAACATTCTCTAAGTAGATATTTTCATTATTATCATGTATTCCTATTGGGAAGCCAAGCGCTCCAATAGAAGAACTTATTTAATTAGAATATAAAGTATTTTGAGCATGTAGGCTCCAAATACAAATTAGATAATTAAAAGGTACTTATTATAAGGTCGGCCATAAGTTGTGATGTAACACCCCTTATGTTATAAAAGGAGGATGCTTGGCCATTTGATGTATATGTTGAATCTTATTATTTCTTTTGGGTAAAGGTTGTACCTTTCTTCTCTCTCATCAAGGACAAAAACCCTTGTTTGAGACCACTTCAAGGACGAAAACCCTTGATAGTGGAACTTGTCTTGGGGATGAAAACCCTCAAGCAAGGATACTTGGAATTATTGAATATCTCAAGGAATTTGGAGCTGATATCTTTCTATCTAGCCCTAGGCGACTTGTATCATGAGCATGCTGGATATGTTTTTATGATGTATGGTATGATTTCTTGCATGGATGGACTTACACTAATTATTAAAGGTGAAAACAATCATTTCCTTGCATGTTTGAGCCACTAATTCATTATTTCCAAGAGGGGCAAATTGCTTGTAGGTCAGATTTGGCATGTTTGAGTGGATGTTTGGGCAAGTTGAGTTGATATTTGCATTCTTCATATTTTTAAACCCCAAGATCCCAAGTTTCATGAATTTTGGAGCTTCCTAGGTAAAGTTATGAATTTTTAAAGTAACTCTACAAACAAGGGTTTATAGAAATTCATATCTTCAATTCTAGGGCACTAAAAATCAGTTTTCTTGCATGATATGATTGTTGGTGATATATAATAATTTTAGAGACTTAAGGGAAGCTGATTTGAAGGGTTTTGAAGGCACAAAAGTGGGTTTGAAACCCCAAAAGGGTCATTGCCCTAGAAGGGTGTTTGTTGGCAGCAGTTAAAGGTTTTTACATATTTGTTTCAATCACTAACAACCTACTAAAAATTTGAAAAGTGTTGTTTATCTTCAACTTTGCATAGTTTCCTATGAGTCCTCAAAAAGGGACATTATAGTTGATCGCTCTATTTCCAACTCCAGTAAGGGGAAAAATCCATAGTGTGGCACGCAAGGAGGACGAAAACCTTCCTTGTGGCATATTGTAAAACGAAAACTTTCCAAATTGGTGGTGTGAACACAAATAGTGAAGATCCTCTTGTTGATTTATATCTAGGGCATTAAGAAGAAGACTTATCGGGAACTTTTGCATGGTTTGATGTCCCTCTCCTAAGGAAATCGACTAGAGTTGGAGTCAATTTGGGTGCCTTCTAGGGCACAAAACTCATTTATTATTTGATATTCAGATTTGTCATAATTTATAAGGCTGATATCTTTCATATTTGGCCATTATCGGGGTTTGTAGACCTCATTTTTGATCATTTATATTGATGTACTTCGTTGATAAATTAATTGCAGTGTGTTTGAGATTGGTTTTCATGGTGAAAATTGCCTCAAGTGTTTCTAAAAGGTTTATAAATATTGTGGATGAATTTTAGGGTGATTTATAGGTGAAATTATGTTATTTACAAGTTCTAAAAATTAGACTGTTGCCGTACATCGATTTGAATTTCTAGTTTGCTAGTATAAAATCACATTTGAATCAGTTTCAGGTTGTGTCATATCCTTGTTTTTCAGCCAACCCTAGAAAGGGATATTATAATCACCCTCTTGCATGAAGACCCTCATGGTGGGAAGACCGATGCTTTGATACCACTGTAATGTTCCTTTCTAGGGATGAAACTGAAAATAAATAAATAACACAACCAAACTGAAAATATTCTAATTTTTATATCAGCTAATTGAAAAATAGAGCAACAATGAACAACAGTCTGATTTTTAGAACAAGGAAAAAACAATAATTCATCAAAATATCACCATTCACATCATCCAAAGTATGTAGAGGCACTTTAGGAATATTTTAGAACAATTATCAACGAAGAAATCAACCTCTAAACACAACTGGAAATTAAATAAATGACAACAGAGTATGCCCTTACAAAATGGCTGGAAATGAATGATTCTAAGCCCTACAAATGAAATATAAAGTAGATTCTAGCTGCCAAAAATATGGAGAATGCATTGATGGTTGAATTGAGTGACGTCGTGCCCTAGAAACCACCAATCACTTCCCCACGATGTGGGTCGCTCCCCTAGGAGAGGGGTTGAATTTCACTTTAGGACCAAACCCTCACTGAAAATATGCACTATCCACCTCTTTGAAGCACTTGGAACAATTAATTGAAGAGTTTTTGTTCTTCAATTGTCAAGGAAGGGTTTCGTCTTCCTTGTGAAGCCACACCAAAGGATTTTCGCCCCTTAGTGGAAGGAATTTGAGCAAACAACCCAAAACCAAGTAAAGTATAATTTTTATGCCAAAAGATGATCCACAAATGAGTCCAAGCGACCCCTTTTATACCCTTTTGGTGGTGCCAAAACCAATGAGGGAGTTTCCCCCATGACTCGACCTCATAATGATGTTGCTTTTATTTGTCTTTGGCTTTTCACTTCTCCAACCCAATCGATCTAGCTTATGAGAGAAGCCATGAAAAAAAAATGCAAATGCTCATGAAAGAGACTAAAAAACATGACAAACACTTCCCTTGTTCACCTCCTTGCTTGCGGAAAGTGGATTGGGCTAAAAGTCTCCAAAATGAACTAGTTCGAAAAAGGGGCATTACATGCTTTTTATCTATGCCTCTCAACCATCTTAACTCTAACTCACATAGATTGACGATCTTACAAACCTTGAATGCATTCAAAGCATCTCCCGAGTTATTGAGCCTTACCATCATGGAATAATACATTTCAACCGCTAAACTATTGAAAATTTACATGAAATTGATAATAAATAATTTATGGAAGGATTTTTTTATTTTCTTGGGAAAAAGGGTGTTTAAATCATAGGGCAAAAGGCCTAAATTAAATGGGTATATTACTACATAAAAGAAAACTAAAGCTTTAAGTAATATGCTAAATATTAAACAACACATTATCCATGCACAAACAAGAATCAAGTATAGTACTAACAATATATAGGTTTAGCAAAATGCCTATTAATAGCTAGTCTAACAACGGTGAAAGCTTAAAAGCCTAAAACATAACCACAAGTATAGGACAAACCATAGAGATAACAATATACGAGTTTAAAAACTACCTACTCAAATAGTCAAAAGAACCAATCTAGCAATAGTGAAAATTTAAACACAATCGATATCAATTGTTGTTGGTAAGTAATGTGTCAATAGGTCCCATTAAAAAACACAATTAAAAAAATTAATCTTTTGTAATATTGCCTCTATTTGCATACTTATGCCACATATTGCCATCTCCATATTAAAATATCCAGCTAAGACAAACACGGAATGAGCCACGAGTCGGCTCTGCTAGGGTTTCTTGCTTGCGAACTTGTCATTCCATTGCCTTCTCGGGCTCTGCGGGATATTAATACCATCGTTTTTTTAGGGTTTCCCTTGGGCACCCCTATATAATGACCTCTCCCTCTTCAAGCCTAGTTGTTACAACAATGGCTAGAGATAATGGAGCTTTGATCAATGGTGCCGCCTGCGAAACGTCCTCAGAAGTTCATCCCAAAGGTCTTCCACGAGGTAATGTTTCTCCTCCTGATGTGGTTTTACCTATTCCTGACTTTAATGTTGTTTGTCAATGGTTGGAACAATTTTGTCTCATTGGGTATTTTGTGGGTCGCATCCCCTTTGAAAGCATGCTCAAATCCTGGGTTAATACGGCTGGACTCCTCATGGGGTCCGACTTGATAAAGATCCAAAATATGACCAAAGGATTTTTCCTTTTTTACTTTTCTGACCCAACCTAATGCCCCCAACATTTTGGCCTGACAAGCCACCTAGTATGTCCGCAACTCTTTGTTGGTCATGTCTCCATGGACCAAAGACTTTGTGGTTTCGAGCCGCACTTAAAGTGCCAGTCTGGGTAGAATTTCCTGGCCTACCCTTGCCTTGTGTTCATTTCTTGCATCAGATTGCTTCTTCCATCGGGCGGGTGGTCTGCCTCGAACAAGAGTGGTTTTACCACGCTTGTCCACAAAAGCGTGTTTTGCGTTGAGGTAGATCTTTCTCAAGACCTGAAAGAATTTGTGGAAATTCAGATGGGAGACAAGTGTTACTCCCAACGTATTTTGTATATCAACTTGCCTAACACTTGCTTCCGCTGCTAGGCCTCTGATCATAAGATCAAAGACTGTCCTCTTTATGTTCCTCGTAATCACCTACTTGCTGAATAGCCTCTGAACCAGCCAAACCCCGTAGGAGGAAGGTTGGCAAACAATGGAGGGGAAGAAAAACAAGAATAAAAATCAGCAATCCAAGGCCTTTGGTTCAAACAGTTAGCGTGAGCTAGTTGTTAAAGAACAACCCCATAGCCTGCAAGCTAAGGAGCCAACTGTTTCTTTGGAAGGAACCAATCTGATTCTTGCCGCCAACTCATCATTCCAGTTACCAAAATACTCCAGCACGCCCAAGGCGGCCTCGGTTCTCATGGACCAAACAAATTTTGTTTATAATGTCACCATGTCGCAACCTTTGTCGTTGTTTTTAACAAACAACTCATAGGGGCCAGCCAAAAATCCTTCTTGCATCTCCCGGGATCATAGCCCGACGCATAGTGTGGACTCAATGAAGAGTACAATATCGCATACGCCGAGCGGAAGAAAATCGATCTACAGATTTTTACAACATAACACTGCTTAATTCTTGCAAAACCGGTTTGACGCCCTTGATGGCTTGGATGTGAAGGCATGGCTCTTGACCAACGTCTCCCATGAATTGTTTATCTTGGAATGTTCGGGGTCTAATAGACTCTTGTCACAAGTATGTTGTTCGTGAAACTCGGCAAAGATTTGCCAATTTAGATGTTTTATTTTTGCAGGAGGTGAAAATTACAGGTTTTCAGTTACAGGTGGTTTGTAAATCCATCTGGCCTGACAACTTGGCCTTTGCAGTAATCATGAAGCGGGCGTGGGGGTTTAATTTCCCTTTTTGCTCCCAAATGGTGGCCCTTGTTGATTGACCATGGCATCGACCCCACCAACCGTGCCATATGGGTCCTATTTAATGTTGATGGCCACCCTTTTGGCCTCATTAATATATACGCCTCTAACGATGCGGCTGAAAGGGCCGATATTTGGCAGTGGATAGCTGCACAATTCCCGATGCTTATTGGGTCATAAGTGGTGATTTTAATATGGTTGAGTCACCCACTGACAAATGCGGCCACTTACCGATGAGATGGATAGCTAGCGAAAGGGAGGCGTGGTTTTACATGCGTAATAAGTTTGGGTTTTATGACCCTAATGCTTCTCGCACTCCCACTTCTGAAGCTTGGTACACTTGGTCCAATCTCTAAGGAGGATCGGATCGGGTTCTTAAACGACTCGATAGAGCCATGTCTGTCATCTCAAGATTTTTTTGATTTTGACAACATTTACTCCATGCTTGTGGAGGTCATGCCTGATTTTGTACTATCTGATCATTCCCTATACGATTTCGTATCACTTGGCATGATAAGCACACTTTTTGTCATAAAGGCCAATTCTTTCTTAATACTACCTTGATGCAGCATGGGCCCACACTCAATCATATCAAGCGTGTGTGGAACTTAGCTTCGTGGCCAAGTCACTGTCAGTGCTTTCATCCACCTATGCATGCCAGTTGGACTCAATGGTGGGAGGACGCTATGACTCGGACTACTAGATTCCTCAAAATCTATGGTAGACAACTGGCCAAAATCGATGCCACTCATACTCCACCCACTCATACTCCACTAACACCTCTACTCTTAGCCGAGCGGTGGTGGCACTTCAGGGCAACCCCTTCTCTAAAACTCTGCAACTTCAAGTTGCAACACTTCGCCAACAAATTCAAATTGTTGATAATTACAATGCTCGGGAGCTCAAATTCATGCCCGCATGCATTGGCTTAAAATTGGCGACCGAGTCTCGAAAGAATTCTTTCTTTCTCTCAGAGCCAAAAAGCCTTCTCAACAAATTCGGGCCATCTTTGATGGCGGAGCTCGAGTCACCAAGTTGAGAACATGCATTCCAATGAAGTTTTCCAAAAATGAAGAAAGAAACCATGATGACTTGAAGAACCTTTTGAAGCGTAACAATGAAAGCAAGCATGAGCTAATAGAATCTCATGGCATGAAAAGGATGGATGAAACAATTAAGTTGGTATGTACCCTTTCAGTTGAAGATACAAGGTCTTATAAGGAAAATGCAAGGTCTGATCTGCAGTTAAGAATAATATTTGTAAATGAGATAGTCTTGTTACCCCATGAAGAAGAGTGTAGAGGAAGAAATGAAGTGATTTCAGGTCTTACAGAAGCAGAAAAACAGAGTTATGAGATGCACATGTGTGATCCATATGGTGTTGAAATCCAAGTCAGCCAAAACAATCAGTCTTATAGACCCTTGAGAGAACAAGTTGATCTACAATACCTAAAGGAGTTGATGATGCAAGCAGCTGAAACCATTGAATATGAAGACAAAATTAAAGAAATTGCCTTGAGTAAGGAGGTACTTATTTCAATTGAAGAGTTAAATGAAGGCACAAGACCTCGTGAAATAGGTATAAAATCTGATATGCAGCCTAAAATAGTGAGTAAAGGTCTAAAGTGTGGCAAGACACCAGTTGTGTTACTTCATGAAGAAGGAGGTAAAAGTGAAAGAGGAGAAGTGCAACAACTTGGGTATCAAAACATGCAAAAGCTTGACTATTTAGACCTCATAAGAAATGAGGAAGCTATCAAAGGATCAGAAATTGAGCTTATGAAACAAAAAGAGGATGATGACAAAGCGGTGAGTAAGGCAGATTTACAAAAGGAGACAGTATGGTTGCTTGAGGAGACTCACAAGTCTCAATGTGTAATGTTTAACACTTTTGTGAGTAGTGTAGGTACATGTATGTTGATGAATGAAGCTCTTGAAGGAGCTCAAATAGGGAGCTGATAAGACAAAGTAATAATAAGAACAAGTCATAGGTGAGACAAACAAGGTGAGAGGGGATGCACCACACAAACTAGTGGAACAACATGGGTCGTTTTGTGTGTTAATTGCCAGAAAGTGTCTGTATTGTGTCAAGATATTCCCAGAGAGTCATATTAGCCAATTTCGCCAAATACCCAGATGCCCAAAATCGTTATATTTTGTCGTTGGGGTTTGCCTGCGGGAAATTTGTATTTAATTATTCTGAGCCCCGTTTGAGGCAAATTGTGCTCCGGTTTAACCCTGTTGTGGTCTTACATGTCAATATTCCCATATACCAGTAGGGTTTTAACCAGAATGAATCCTGGGCTTTATCTGTGACTTCTGGCAACGTTTTGCGTTTTTGGTGTTTTCCATTTTGTTTTCTGTGAAATTTCTCTAGGTCAATTCCTTTGCGGTTTAGTCTGATTTCTTGCCTGAGTATCTGGAGATCACCTATGGACGTTATGCCAGAAGGAATTTGTCACGGAGGTCTGGTTCTCTCTGAAAAGACGAAGTCATGCACAAAAAGCTTTTTCTGGGTGGGCTGCATTTTTGGAAAAAAAAGGTTTTAAGCTACAATGGGATTTTTGGTAGCAGCAGGCAGGTGGAAATTTTGTACCTGCCTAGCAGGGTACTTTTTCCCATGGAAGCAACGCCACTTAAGTCACAATGGGAAAATTAGAGGCAACAGGTAGGCGGAATTTTTTACCTACCTCAGGGTGAAAATTCACATTATGAAATAAAAGAAAATCACTTAAGGCATTGATGGGATTTTTTACTTGCCTTGCAGGTAAATAATCCCATTATGAAAGTCAAACAACTTAAGTGGATCATGGGATTTTTGGAGCTGCGGTGCAGGGTGAATAATCCCATTGAAAATTGGCTTTTAAAAATAGAAATTGCCTATGTCCAAAAAGTGCGACCCCTTTTGGGATAAGAAGGGCAGCTTTAAATGCATTAAATTAATTAATTCCTTCTCCAAATTTGGCACCCAAGCATGAGGAAAAGTCAACAAGGGTGAAAGTGGATAAAGGAAATTAGAATTAGAAATTCTAAAATTAAATAAATATTATTTATTTAATGCAGCCCCTTCATGTCAAAAAGTGCGCCCCATTTGGGAGAAGAATAATACTTTTTTAAGTATTAATTGATTTAATTAATTCCTATTTTCAGTGGATGAGGTCAAAGCATACTGTGAAGCTTAAGTGAACTGGAAGTAGAGAGCTAAAATTAAATAAATTTAATTTATTTAATGGCAGCCATGAGCATGCACAAAATAGGTGCCCCATTTGAAGAGAAAAGCTTATTAATTAATTAATTAATTAATTGCCAGGAATAGGAGGGGCAATAATTAATTATAGAATGATGAGGGTTATATAAGCATGGGCTGCCATAAGGATGAATTAATTAATTCTATAGCAAGGAAGTGCAGCCCAGGCAATTTTGGCGCCCCATTTGAAGAGGAATTTTGCTCAGAAGAAGGTGTATTTACTGTTGGAAGCTTCAAAATTTGGCGCCTAGGTTTGAAGGAGCTTGATTTGTGTCTGAATAATTGTCTGCATAGTGGTACAAGTGCTCAGGTGAAGTTGATAAAATTCATGCTTGCTTTGCATGCAAACAAAACATCAAATTTTGGGGCAGCAGGCTTGATATATGCAGATTTTTATAATTAAAATCCAAGTGTTCATGTTCCGGTTGCCATCTTTGTCTGAATTAATTGCAGGAATTCATTACAGGTGCTTTTATAAGAGAAAGGGAGCTTAAATCAATGTCCAATACATTGAACATATCCTCCGAATCTGAAGAAATATCCAGATCTGCACCGGTTGTGAAGAATTCCGGCAATAAAAAGAAAAAGAATTGCTTGCATAAAGATCGCTCCAAAAAGCCATGGCAGCGGATGAAAGATGAAGAGAAAGATCAAAGCAGAATCATCATGATTCTAGATCCAAGATCCAATCCAATCCATAATCGCAAAGGCTTCATCCTCTTGTTCATCCTCTTGTTTCTAATGCAGCCCGTGAAAGAAGTCGGTGCATGGAAAATTCCTTCCAGATCTTGTGCATGTTCTCCCAATCTTCCAAATAAGCCTTCATTGAATTTGCATTCACCCGAGTGCTTTCTAATTTTTTTTTAATTGCTCATATGCAATTAAAAATAAAAATGATGAGTTATTTACGGCAAACATTGCACTGATGCATGTACTAGAGAAGAACTGCAAAAGCTTCAAGGATAAGAAGGAAGACAAGTCAAAGGCAACACCCATGAGAAAAATTCCAGATCCAACCGCTTCCAATCCAAATCCAGCTTCCAAGATCCAAGTTGGTGAGAATCAAAGGCAAAAGAATCAATCCGCATGCAAAATATGAAAAAGGACAAGACTGCAGCTTTCCTCTTTCCTTCTTCTTTCTTTATTTCCTCCAACAAAGTAATTGAGCAATCAATTAAATTATAAAACTTAAGTGATTGGTTTAAAAGCCATTACTTGAAGAAGTCAACTACTTGGAGATAGGTGGCAGATGTGCAAAATAGAAGGTTCTATTTTCAACAAAATCATGCATGTCATGCAAAGAGGAATTCCAGGAGGGAGATTGCCAGTTGTTTCCTTTCCGACTTCCACATGTGCCAGTTCACTAAAAGCTTCCGACTTGTAATTGCCCCTCTACATTCTATAAGTAGAGGAAGAACCTTTGGGTTAAGGATCAGAATTTGTAAGCAGCATTCTTGTGTTCCAGACTTTGTGCTGAAACCCCTGATAGCTATTTGAAGCAAAGGAATATAAAGGAGCAGATTTCCGGAGAACTTTGTGTCACGGTGCATTTTGTTTCTAGCTTTTTTCTTAGATCTACTTATAAACTTTGTGTTATTTTAGATCTAGATCTGAAGTTGCCTTTGCTTATAATTCTGTGTGTTGATATCTATTGGTTTCTTCTATGTGCATGCAATCAACTCTGTTATCTATTGATTGGGTTGCACATCTTCCCTATTTCTTCCATGTGTTTTATTATTCCCTTCTTCTTTAAATATTTCCTTTCTTTAACAACTGCTTACTTGTTACAAAACTATACAACTATGGTTCATGAGCTGCATGGTTAAAGTAAAACCCCATATAGATACTAGCATATTTTATTGACAAATCTGACATGGGAGCCTCACCGGTAAATGAGGGAGATTTATCTCATGATTGCCTAGGTTTTCAACTATGCAGAAAATCTAGCCAACAGTTTTTGGTGACTCCACTGGGGAACAACTATCTTTGCAGATCAAAGCTTATCTCTTGCAGATCAGAGTGTTTCCCATTCAACTTTCAACCTGGCTGAACGTCCATTCACCCGATCTGTGAAGGCACAAGGAAGGACTGATCATTTCTAGCGATTGCAGGAGCAATTCAATTTCAATCATCCTCAAGTTAGAAGCCGCAGATCCAGTCTTTCACCAGGAAGAAGAGTTCAAACACATCCAGATCCGGATCATCTTCAACATATTCCGGCAACTGGAATTATTCATCAAGTCTACTTCTCAAGAGAAGACGTGCTCCTTTCATGATGCAAAATCAACCACTTGCCCCTACAACGCCTGTTCCATGGGGTGCAACCTTTGGACCTTTGAATCTGACTCCTATGCATGATCTACCTAAAGGGACGAGAAAGAATTTTCCAAATTCTTTGGAGATGGAAAGCAGAATCCAGATGACCACTTGGCTGCATTTTTCATATCCTGTGGAGTGCTTGCAGTCGAACATGAAGATGTATCTATCCGGCTCTTCATAGAGACTCTGCATGACTTGGCTAGAGAATGGTTCTACCGGCTAGCTCCTGGTACCATAACCAACTGGGCTACTATGCGGATGCATTCCTAAAAGATTCAAACCAACTGAAGATTCCAATACATTGATAACTCAACTCACTCAATTGAAGAAGGAGCCACATGAGCACATGCGGGATTTTATTGCAAAATTCCAAAGATTATTGTACAAAATTCCGCTTCTGCTTCTCAAATGATGAGAATCAAAAGGTATTCTTCATCAATGCTTTACTTCTTGAAGTAAGCTATCAACTCGCGAAGAGCACGTCCCGCTGATTTGTTAAAGCAGCCCAAAACATGGCGGTTGAATTGAAGATGACCTCATCATGGCTGGAAAGATAAAGAGCAACACTTCTAGAGCTGAAAGTTCATCCTCTGCTACTACTTCCGATTCACTATTACAAAAGTTAGCAAATGAGATGTCAGCAGATAAAGAAACAAATGGCTCAAATGGCTCAAGGCAACAATATTGCCCCTGCTCGAATTTCAACAACAACCGAACCGCATTGCTGGTTCCCAAAGATTAGCAATTGAAGCTGCTCCCAGAAACAATGTGGAGATGAATGAAGAAGACCAGAAGTTGACGCTGATCAACTCGAGAATGATGATTTTGTAGGTCCTGCTGGCGACTCCAACATTAATTACCTAAACTACAAATCTAAACATGACGATGAGAAGCTTCATGAAGATGATCATGGTCATGCATATGCAGTACTTACAAGATCACAAACTCACCAAGCTGAGGCATTAGCAGATGACAAAGAAGGGGCATCCCTTTGCCTTCTTCCTTAGCTCCCGGAAGTAAGCATGCGAGTTCTTCATCTCAACCACAAAAAGCAAGTATCTGAATCTATACCTTCTTTTGACATTATTGATCATGTCAAGAAAACTAGAGTTCAAATGTCAGAAGTTGAATACTTGAGAGCCTTTCCTGAGCAGTTAAATAGGCTAGTCAAATATGTACAATCACCAGGACAATCCAATACATCAAAAGGCCTTTTGCCTAAGCCCAAGGATACTCCTCCCCAAAACAACACTGCAGTTGTTAAACCCTCACCATCTTCTGAAAGAGTAGAACCTTTCTATGTCTCCTTATTGCTTAATGGTTTCAAGTTAAGCAATTGCATTCTAGATTCAGGTGCTTTTGACAATGTCATGCCAGCTAAAGTTACAGATGCTCTTGGGCTTACCTTGACAAAGACCATAAAAAGGTGCTACTCCATGGAGAGACAAGTCCCTTTAATCGACAAATCAAAGATGCACAAGTGTTCTGGCAGCTTTTCCTGACAAAAGATTAAAGATGACAATCTTAGTTGTAGATATTCCTGTCTCCTACGAGATGTTGCTTTGAGCAAAAACTTCTGCAAAGAGCTGGAGGAGAAGTAAAGATGGATTGTCCTATGCTCATATTCCTATCAAAGGGGATTAATCATAAGCTAGGAGCCGGAAAAGAAGTCCAAGTACACGGTTACAAAATCTGAGGATCCTAGATCTCATATTCTTTTTCAGAATCTGACCATGGGTCTACTTCTTGGAAATGGATAAAGACGTTCCAGAGCCAGAACTTCAACCAGAGCCAGAGCCAAAAAAGAAGAAGAAAAAGTTTGGACTCTAGAGTTTAAAGGCACATGTTGTTCTTTTGGATCAAGAGTCGCGTTCTACTAATATCTCCAGATCATGAGATATTCCCATACTCCCACAAGTTGATGTTTGAGAACACCAATCATACGGCGAGTATGAAGCATTGCTTCTAGGAATGGAGCAAGCTAAAAAGAAAGGAGTAAAACTCCTCAAAGCCCAAGGAGATGTTGAACTTCTAGTAAAGCAAGTTCGAGGGAAAATCAAGTCAAAAGAGATGAGCTGAAGCATTATAGAGATAAAGTGCTTTCTACCACACTTGGATTTTGCAGCCTTCTCTATCGACTTCATTCCAACCAATCAGAACTCCAAGGCAGATTCTTTGGCAGTCACAACTGCACTATTGAATCCGATAGACCACCGTCCATATTCAGACAAGGAAACTATAAAGTGGAGATGGTCTACCGCCCCAAAGTCCTTGATAATGTTGAACATCGAAGGAGACTTTCAATAAAAAAAACATCTACATGTCTTTGACACATGTCAAGGAGTAAATCACCACCACGACAAAAAAGTCACAGGAAAAAAACTGATCCAGGTTATGATGATAATAGTGGAATAATCCAACCAAAAGGTAACAAAATCCCCAAGGGTTTAGTTTCCTTATCGGAGACTTTCAACAAGCATGATCAATACCTGAATAAGAACAAAGAATATGGTGATAGTTCTTCCTCATAAATGCAGCAAATAAATCTGGGAACGGAGGAAGTTGATGAAGACTTACCACCACAGAGAGAAGAAAGGATGAGCCACCACAGATGAAGTTGATAAGGACTTGCCCAAGATATTTGACAAGAAGGCCAAAGAAAGGAAGTTCAAGATCGGAGACTGGGTACTTTGGTGGGACAAGAGACATGAACCGAAGGGCATGCACGACAAATCTGATTCACTCTGAAAGGGCCCTTCATGATCAAAAGAGATGCCGAATGGACACTTTCTTCCTTGCCTACCGGATGGAATTGAGTTACCACTGCCTTTCAATGGGCAACATCTGAAGTTTTTCCGACATAAAAAAGCAGGGTAAAACCTGTATGTATATAAATAAAACTTTGTTTGTTTTTCCTTTTTTTTTTTTTTGTGTTGTTTTGTTTGTCTGACCCCGAGCCCAATGGACAAGACACGAAACCAGAGATGTTGGATCTCATCTTTTTCTCATGTCATTTTGATAGAGGTAAAGATGTCCACAGACGGAGCCGATTGGTGTCCCTAGATTTCACTCTGAAATCTGAGACTACCCCATGTTAAAAAAATTTTGTACTTTTAAAATAATGGGTCGTTTTGTGTTTTATTGCCAGAAAGTGTCTGTATTGTGTCAAGATATTCCCAGAGAGTCATATTAGCCAATTTCACCAAATACCCAGATGCCCAAAATCGTTATATTCTGTCACTGGGGTTTGCTTATGGGAAATTTGTATTTAATTATTTTGAGCCCCGTTTGAGGCAAATTGTGCTCCGGTTTAACCCTGTTTTGGTCTTACATGTCAATATTCCCATATACCAATAGGGTTTTAACCAGGAATGAATCCTGGGCTTTATCTGTGACTTCTGGCAACATTTTTTGTGTTTTTGGTGTTTTCCCGTTTTGTTTTCTGTGAAATTTCTCTAGGTCAATTCCTTTGCCGGTTTAGTCTGATTTCTTGCCTGGAGTATCTGGAGATCACCTATGGACGTTATGCCAGAAGGAATTTGCCACAGGAGGTCTGGTTCTCTCTGAAAAGACGAAGTCATGCACAAAAAAGCTTCTTCTGGGCAGCCGCATTTTTGGAAAAAGAAGGTTTTAAGCTACAATGGGATTTTTGGTAGCAATAGGCAGGTGGGAATTTTGTACTTGCCTAGCAAGGTACTTTTTCCCATGGAAGCAACGCCACTTAAGTCACAATGGGAAAATTAGAGGCAACAGCAGGTGAAATTTCTTACCCGCCTCAGGGGTGAAAATTCCATTGTGAAAAATAAAAGAAAATCACTTAAGGCATTGATGGGATTTTCTTACCTGCCTTGCAGGGTAAATAATCCCATTATGAAAGTCAAACAACTTAAGTGGATCATGGGATTTTTGGAGCTGTGGTGCAGGGTGAATAATCCCATTGAAAATTGGCTTTTAAAAATAGAAATTGCTTATGTCAAAAAGTGCGACCCCTTTGGGATAAGAAGGGCAGCTTTAAATGCATTAAATTAATTAATTCCTTCTCCAAATTTGGCGCCCAAGCATGTGGAAAAGTCAACAAAGGTAAAGTGGATAAAGAAATTAGAATTAGAAATTCTAAAATTAAATAAATATTATTTATTTAATGCAGCCCCTTCATGTCAAAAAGTGCCCCATTTGGGAGAAGAATAATACTTTTTAAAGTATTAATTGATTTAATTAATTCCTATTTTCAGTGGATGAGGTCAAAGCATACTTGTGAAGCTTAAGTGAACTGGAAGTAGAGAGCTAAAATTAAATAAATTTAATTTATTTAATGGCAGCCATGAGCATGCACAAAATAGGCGCCCCATTTGAAGAGAAAAGCTTGATTAATTAATTAATTAATTGTCAGGAATAGGAGGGGCAATAATTAATTATAGAATGATGAGGGTTATATAAGCATGGGCTGCCATAAGGATGAATTAATTAATTCTTTAGCAAGGAAGTGCAGCCCAGGCAATTTTGGCGCCCCATTTGAAGAGGAATTTTGCTCAAGAAGGTGTATTTACTACTGGAAGCTTCAAAATTTGGCGCCTAGGTTTGAAGGAGCTTGATTTGTGTCTAAATAATTGTCTGCATAGTGGTACAGGTGTTCAGGTGAAGTTGATAAAATTCATGCTTGCTTTGCATGCAAATAAAACATCAAATTTTGGGGCAGCAGGCTTGATATATGCAGATTTTTATAATTAAAATCAGTGTTCATGTTCCGGTTGCCATCTTTGTTTGAATTAATTGCAGGAATTCATTACAGTGCTTTTATAAGAGAAAGGGAGCTTAAATCAATGTCCAATACATTGAACATATCCTCCGAATCAAGAAGAAATCCGATCTCGCACTGGTTGAAGAATTCGCCGAATAAAAAGAAAAAGAATTGCTCGCACAAAGATCGCTCACCATGGCAAAGTGGGATGAAAAAAAAGATCAACGAGAAATGCATCACTTCTAATCATGCACACGAGAGCATTCCCGATCCGATCCAGATCTATATCGCATAAAAGCTTTGCAAAGGCTTCATCCTCTTGTTTCAAATGCAGCCCGTGAAGAAGTCGGCATGGAAAATTCCTTCCAGGATCTTGTGCATGTTCTCCCAATCTTCCAATTGAAGCCTTCATTGAATTTGCATTCACCCGAGTGCTTTCCAGAATTTTTAATTGCTCATATGCAATTAAAAATAAAAATGATGAGTTATTTACGGCAAACATTGCACTGATGCATGTACTGGAGAAGAACTACAAAAGCTTCAAGGATAAGAGGAAGAAAGGCATAAGGCAAAGGCAACAACAAGCAAAATTCTAGATCCAAATTGCTTCCAGATCCAACTTTGCTTCCAGATCCAGTTTGGTGAGAATCAAAGGCAAAAGAATCAACTGCATGCAAAATATGAAAAAGGACAAGACTGCAGCTTTCCTCTTTCTTCTTCTTTCTCTTATTTCCTCCGACAAAGTAATTGAGCGATCAATTAAATTATAAAACTTAAGTGATTGGTTTAAAAGCCATTACTTGAAGAAGTCAACTACTTGGAGATAGGTGGCAGACGTGCAAAATAGAAGGTTCTATTTTCAGTTGCAAATCATGCATGTCATGCAAAGAGGAATTCCAGGAGGGAGATTGCCAGTTGTTTCCTTTCCGACTTCCACATGTGCCAGTTCAACTAAAAGCTTCCGACTTGTAATTGCCCTCTACATTCTATAAGTAGAGGAAGAACCTTCGGTTAAGGATGAGAATTTGTAAGCAACATTCTTGTGTTCCAGACTTTGTGCTGAAACCCCTGATAGCTATTTGAAGCAAAGGAATACAAAGGAGTAGATTTCCGGAGAACTTTGTGTCACGGTGCATTTTGTTTCTAGCTTTTATCTTAGATCTTCTTATAAACTTTGTGTTATTTTAGATCTAGATCTAAGTTTCCTTTGCTTATAATTTTGTGTGTTGATATCTATTGGTTTCTTCTATGTGCATGCAATCAACTCTGTTATCTATTGATTGGGTTGCACATCTTCCCTATTTCTTCCCTGTGTTTTATTATTCCCTTCTTCTATAAATATTTCCTTTCTTAAACAGTGCTTACTTCTTGCGTAAAACTATACAACTATGGTTCATGAGCCGCATGGTTAAAATAAAACCCCCATATAGATACTAGCATATTTTATTGACAAAAAATCATCAAGAGAGCTGAGTGCAACACCTTGTTTAAGAGTGTTCTTGGAATTAAAGTACTTATAAATGGTGAGAAGTCTAAAGAAGATCTTGATCCAGACTTGGAAGAAGACAATGATGTTCAAAAGGTGAGGAAGAATGAAGAGGAAGGAGGAAATCAAGAGGATGATGGACATTTTGAAGTCTATTATGACAATAGGGCTTGTGTGAAGACAAAAGAAGGAAGCCATGCCAAGGAGTGGGACAATGTAATGTCCCCTTTTTCAGGACATTACTAAGATACCTATTGTCTACTTTATTTTGCATTGTAACCTTCTTGGTATGCCTTGCGCTACAAGGAGGGGTAGTTTCCTTAGTAGTTAATGTGCACATAGGTTAGTAATTTCCTAATATTAAATTAGGAAAAATAAATAAAGTGCACATAGTCTTAGTATTAAATATTTTAATTATGTTTTAATGTGAGTTTATGTTTTCCCTCCAAAAGGGATAGGTCGGTCATTGAATGTTGCACCCCTTAATTCTATAAAAGGAGGTTGCGTGACCTTTAGTGGGTTATGTTGATTGATCATTTGAAATTACTCCATGCTTAGAGAAAAAGGATGTATGCCCTATGTTGCTAATTGCTCTCTTGTTGAAGTTTTTATTTGCAAATTCATTGCAGCTGGTTTGAAGATTCAATTGAAGCCCTCTTATCTCATTGTTGTGTAGATTTGTGCATGAGACTTGATATAAAGTGTGGCGCATTTATTTGTAGGAGAAATCTGCATGTTTGTTGCTCATTTTGGGGTGATCTTTGAAGGGTTTGGGTTCTTTTTTATACTGTTGTTCACTGCTGCAATTATTCCAGCCATGGCGACTTGAATAGAAGTTTGTTTTAGCATGTTTGGAGGGTATATGGGTTAGATCTGCAATTTGTGTTGTGTTGGCATTTATTTTAGAGCAAGGGCTGATATTTTGGGTGTGTTGGAAGGCTAGAAATGAGCTGGAATTAATTTATATAATTAATACTAACCCTAGCGAATCGGGAATCAGATTTTTGGGTCTGTTTTGATGTGGTTTTATTGATCAGAAAATTCAAATTCATAGTGCATTGGAAAGGCCTTAATTTCTAGTTTATTGTGCATTTTATTTCATGCAAAAATACCAAGTATTGAAGGAGTTATTAATTTTTGAAGTTTCAGCTGTTCTGGGTGCCATTTTTATTTATTAACTGCTGTTATAAAATCAGATCTGGAAAAGGTTAGTTTTCCGATTGGTTCTCCCATCTAACCCACTACCTTGGCTTACTCCAACCCCATTTGGGTTGTATTAACATTGACATTGGCTTATTTGAGGTCCAACTAAAAGAATCTAATCTTTCTAGGATCAATTTGAGTTAATAAAGCACAAATTTATATTTATCCCAAAAAGGGGATATTACGAGACAAATAAGATAGTGGAGAAGTGGTTTTCTCTAATATGTTTGTTCTATTGCAGGTACATCTAAAGGAAGTTTAAAAACTAGACAAGAGGAATGTTACTCCCTTGAATAGCATAACAAAACAAGTCAATCCTTGGCATTCCAAAAAGACCATGGGACCCAAGACAATATGAGGATCAGGAAACAAAAAGGAAGAAAGGTGAAGAGATAGATAACAAAGATAAAGAACACTTAACCAACTGAAAATTCAATATAGTGGACTGAGAATGAACTCATCAAGCTGGGCACAAGTGTGACGAAGTCGACAAGTGTTGACCAATAAAGAAAATTTATTTTTCTTCCCGGTAGTATGACGTAGGAGCATCATTGATAGTTAGTGTTTTGTGTGTCATTTGTCAAGGAGTGTAGTGACTATGGTTTACCTCCATTTGATGTGTTCAAACACCAAAATATATGTAGCCTCTATTGGTAAAGCAATATGGTGTATAAGTGTAGGTTTGAGGGTGATGTTACCAAATAAGGCTATAAAAGCCATATCCTCATCATGAAAGTTGTAGGGTACAAATTTATAGAGTTGTTATAGTGTTATTTAGCACTAGCCTATTGTAATGTCTCCTTTTTCAAGGACATCACTCTTAGAGCCTCATACTTGTACAAAAAGTATTTTTAAATACTTTTGTATGCTTGGAGGTCGGTCATGGAATTATTTGAGCATTGTTGTTCTAATTTCTCATTGGGGAGAGGTCGGTCTTGCATGTGGAACATTCTATTCTTCCATTATGGGTCGGTCCTCTTGGAAGCTTCTAATTTAGCATTGGGAGGCTATAAAGAGGAGTTCACTACACTTGGAAGAGCAGATTTGGATGTTTGTTATTCTTCTTGGATTGTGCACGGTGTGCATCTTCCTTCTCCACCTTGGATGAAACCCCAAAGGTGTGGCAATCTCTCTTGGGGACGAAAACCCTCAAGGGATCCATTGGAGGCTTCATCTATTTGGCACTACTAGTGCATTCACTGTTCTTCCTAGCCCTAGGCGAGTTGCTTAAGGGACTGATTTGGTATCATAGAGAGCTGATAATTGTGATTTGAGTTCATATTCAGATTTATCATTATATTTGGAGATAGAGACTATGATTTGGTGATTTTTGGAGTAGGGTTTCATATTTATCTACTCACTTGCAGATTTCGGTTACATATTTGGGCATGATTTTGTGGTTAGAAAATTATGAGATTAATTTTGTTGGATAGCTTGTCTTCTCATGATCATTTTGAGCTATCATATGTGTATTAATTCCTATTTTCCATGGAGTTATGAATTTTAGAAGTTTCAGCTGTGTTATTCCGAATTAATTCATTTCCAGCTATTCTAGTGGTTGTAAATTCAGTTTTATTGCATAAATAATATCTACAAGTGTTGCCGTGCATGTGGTATTTATTTTATGAAGATTGGAGATGTTTTGACTAGGGTTTGAGACTCCTAAAGTTTCATATCAGTTCGCTGCCCTAGAGAAGGGCATTTCTTTGAGTGAAGTTCAATTGTGGTTGATCTATTTCCATGTTCAGTGTGATGTGTTGCTGGTTTTGTTGTTGATTTGGATCAAATTTGAGGAAAAACCCCATTCGTCCCTATTCAACCCTAAAAGGGACATTACACCTATGTTTAGTGGTAGTTGAATCCCCATAGGGGTGTTGGAGAGCATCTAGGAACGCATATAGGAGTGTTCCAAAATAGGCGATTTCAAATGTTAATAGGTGAAATTCAAGCTCAAGAAGCTAAGGAAGCGGGGAAACCAATGTAATAGGGTGGATTTGATTAATGAAAGGATGATTGAGGAATTGATGTGAAGATTTTCCAAATTTTTCATGTTTTTACAAGACTCGATAAATTCTCCATGACAGGGCAGTGTGTAGAAAAGTTGCAGTCGAGTTTACTTGATATATTTCTCATTGTTGTTAATCCATATGCTTGAAGAGCACTATTTGAAGTCTATAAAATTTTATTGGAGATCTTGACAATCCATTTTATGATTTTTACAACTAAAAGCATGTACGCGGGTCAAAAGTAGGGCAAAGAATAAAAAATGTTCTACCCAACCAATTCAGCTAAAAATTTCAAATTATCTTTGTCCCTCGTATAAGAGTAAACCTACAAAGTTTCATATCAAATGGACACGTGTGGCAAGAGTTATCGATGACATAATTTCTCTAGGCCGTGTAGACTGTGACAGGTTACAGAGTTGTGTGGATTTTGTCATTTCTTTGATAAAAATTATTCTTTAAGCTCTCAAATTGATTGAGATTACTGATAGAGGCAATTAGAAGGTGATTTTAACTTATTCAAATTAAATTGAATCCAATTTTCCTCTGCTGCAACAAGAAAGTCACTATTCTTGGCCTAGTAGGATAGTCTTTGTCCTATTTAGTCAATTTTGTGCAAGAAGCCTTAGTTAAAATTTTGTACATGATCTTTAACAATTAAAAGGGTATTCTTTGATGCTTGGGAGTATAAGGATAACCATAACATAGGGAGCTATGATGCTTTGAATGTGGAATAGGACCTATTAGATCAAAGAAACAACTAGAACCAAAGTTTATAGTTAAGAACACATGGAGCAAATTGATACCTATGAACTCTAGTAGATGAAACTAGTGGTGATTAATTGATGAGGATTTGAATGATTTGGTTAAGATATGATCATACTAATGATCCAGCGGGGTAATCTTAAGAAAGAAAATTTGGGAGCCATATAGAATCAAAGACAAATGGTAAACAAGTAAGAACAAGATCATGCATATAGATCAAGTTGTATAAAAGTTAAATTGAGCTAAGATGGCATCAAAACTTCAAAACACTTGGGAAAAATCAGATTTCCTTAGGTTGAGCCTGCTGTAATTTTTGTAACTGGAAAAACATATTTTTGGAATTTATTTTTATTTATTTTCACCCCATAAAACAACTAAAAACCCGGATAAGATTACAACAATTTTTCCGACGAATGACGCCTCCAATGGCAAGAAAATACCAAACAATATGCATGCCAACCGGAATGGACAAAATCTTCCCATGGATGATGCCCTAACGCAAGTCTACAATCCCCTAAAGGTGACATCATCCCTAGAAATGGCTGCAAATCGTGCCCTAGTTGTCCGTGACTAAAGTTGTGGTAGATGTCTCTCCACTGGATGAATTTCTTCTCTTGAAACACATATCCGATGCGGGAAACGTAGAAGACATGCCCTAGTTGAATCACAAACTGGAAATAAATGTGCCCTAATTGAACCAAAAGTTGTCACAAATTGAAAATCATTGTCTAAAGCACAAATGCAATTGTTGAAGCCCAAATGTAGTCCCTAATTGGAACCACCTCAAAATATTAGAGAGTTTTCGTCCTCAAATCTGAATACACCAAAGGGTTTTCGTCCTCGGATGCAAAAGTAGGAGCAGCAGCTCAAACCTTCAATGTCAAAATAGAGGAGAGTAAAAGATCCCTCCAAATGACCCCTCAACACTCTTTTATAACTTTACTTTCGCTTTTCCCTTTCAAGTTCTCCTTTTCTATTTCCACATTGACATTACTTTATCAAAAAGTAACTTTTTAAAATAATAAAACTTTATTAAAAAGTTACTTTTTATAATAATAAAACATAAGTGTCTTTTATAAAGTTACTTTTTCCGACACTTAAGTTGTATCATTAATTTATTTTACTTTATTCGAAAAGGGGACATGACAGCAAAGACCTAATATTAGAATGGAGTTTTCAGTAACTTAAATGTTCAACTAGATTGTGTATTAAAATTATCTTGAGATCGTCGTTAGACCCCATTCCAATCATTGAGGGACTGTTAGGATTAGGAGTGATCTTGGATTTATAAGTAATTATTCAATAATGAACTAGAAACTAAGAGTTAGGTTGAGTCCCGTGCAAACTTTGATATCAAGTAGAATATTACATAAACTCTCAACACTACTGACATGAGGTACTCTCTGGTAGATAAAAGCTTTAAGGCTAATCTGCCCTTCGCTAGTTAAAGGTGAATTGAATTGCAAACAAAGATATAATGTAAAACCTAGATGTATAGGATACATAATGTTAATGGCAAATTAATGGACATGTATAAACTATATCAAGATGTCTTAATTGGTAAGACACTATATTAAGCACCATGAGTTTGTTAGCAATTTAAAGGATGTAGAACGGTTATATTTACCTATGCATTAGTACTTTTTGGAACTCATTGCCTTATCCAATGAAGATGCCTGCCTGACCTCATATGGCTAGAAGTATTCAAAATAATCCTCGAAAAGGGATGTATTATAGCAAAGGGATTTAGAGATTGAGAAGCTGAATTTGAGCTAAAGGTCACTATAGAAATTTGTAACGTAATTATGATGATCTCAAGCGATAATCTTGTTCGTAAGCTGACAAGCTGCGCAGCTGAAGTGAAGTGAATCCAACCCGCAGGACCATGAAGGAAGTAAAGATTAATTGATAGATAGTCAAGTGTAAATAGTTCATGATCAATTAAGAGACTTAGGTAAATCAAACCTATAATGAAGTTATTAGGTGAAGTTGATGCAGGATTAAAAAAGTAGTACTTCGCTTTCTATGGATGATTACAAAACAATATATAGAAATAGATTAATTAAAAAAAACAATTGGATGTATTTCCAAATATCGGAAGAAGGGTTTCTATAAGGACGACCGAGAGGATATCGCCCAAGCAAGATCTTGGTGGAAACCACAGTAAGCGGTTGGATAGAGAGGTGTCGCCCTAGTGACATCTCGGTGATGGGAAGCCTCTTGAAAATTCTTGTGCGAATGAGATCTAGGGCAGGCTTAGGAAAAAGTAGAGTCGGGGAAATCTTGCGGTGGCAAGATCTAGCAAAGGTTAGCAAAGGTATGCTAAGAAGGTGTCACCCCAATGACACATCGAGACTAGTGGACCAGCAAAAAGGTTTTCGAGTATAACTCAAGTAAGATGTCACCTCAATGGCACCTCAAGTCTGGGGGATGGCAGCAAGGTCGAGGGAATGTGTCATTGCAGATGACATCCCAACAAGGTTGGGATTCAAAAGGAGAATCACTGAGAAGATATCACTCCAGTGACATCTCAACTTTGGGGGCAGTGGAAAGGAGTTGTGGTGATGACACCCCAACGGCATCTCGAAGGAACTAGAGGCCATAAGAACGGACAAAAGAGTAAGATATTTCCCTAGCAATATCTCAGAAATGCTAGTTTTGGGTTTGGGGGCAGCAGAGGAAGATATCACCCCAGCGATATCTTGGAGCATCTAGGTCACATAAAGCTAAGAAGATATCGCCCAATATTTTGAATAGAATAAGGAAGGCCTCGTCACAACAAGATCTAGTTTTTGGCAAAAACTCTCAGCCGAACAGTCTCCAAAGACACAAGAGGAGTTGGAGGACTTGGTACAAGTACCATATGCAAGTGTTGTGGGAAACCTGAAGTATGCAATGGTCTACATGAGACCTAACATTGCACATACAGTGGGAGTTGTTTGCAGATGTATGTCCATTATCGACATGGAAGATTAGAGAGCGGTGAAGCAAATCTTAGGTTAGTTGCAGGGAACTAATGACCATATTATTTGCTATCAAGGGGTGTACTTGCTACATCAAGATTTTGGATTCTATATGGGGTGGAAATTTTGATCTGCAAAGGTCCGCCAGTGGGTACGTTTTCAACTTGTTTAGTGGAGTGGTATGTTGGATGAGCAAGAATCAAGCAAGTGTTACTCTTTATCCACCACAGAGGCTGAATACATGGCAGCTACGCATGGGTGTAAAGAAGCGGTTTGGCTTGAAGGCTATGTTGTGACCCACAAAGTGCAATTTGTCTAGCAAAGAACCTGGAGTATCAGTCTCAGGCATCGCACAATGATGTGCAATATCGTTTTGAAAGAGAATTGGTGAGAGGATGGAAAGAAAGGTTAAGGTAGCGGATTCATCGACAAAGGTAGTGTGTGCTGAGAAGGTTGGTGCAAGGAAGAAATGGGCTTGGTAGCCCGGGGCTGCTAAAGAGTGAATTTGTGGTCTCCTTGATGGAAGTAGTCACCAAGTGGGCGATTGTTGGAATTTGTCACTTGCTTCCATGCACTCCTATATTTAGCGGTGGAACTAATTTTAGTGATGGATCTATTTTTAGTTGGTCAACTTGAGTTTTGTGGAAAAAGCAAGGGCTCATATTTAAAGCCTAATTTTAGGCTTTATCCTTAGATGATTTACATAAGGAAGTGCTATTTTAGGGAGGTGCACAACTATATAAGAGCATGCTCTCTCATTAGAGAGGTTGTTGGAGACAGTCAAGCTGAAAGACAATTCGATGAAGAATGGTTTGACAGGTTGAAGAATCCTAGGATCAGTCTACATCTGGTAAGGGGAAGCACAGTGCAGATTTGTGTTGTAAGGCTGCATATTGGTTCATGGTGGAGTGTGTGTGTACATCGTGATTCAGAGCCTTGATGGCTTCATATTGTATTTGTAAGCTGGTTTAAGTTAATACAAGAAGCAAGGTTTTGGCTGGTTTTTTTACCCGAAAGGGTTTTCCTAGGATAAATATTGTGTCAATATTTTGTGCATGTGATTTAACCATTTTAATCTCTTTTGTTTCTCTTTCTCTGTTTAGTTTATTGCATGCTGGTTGCCCAAAATCCCAACATGAGCTTCACCCAATAAGAAAATGGGAAAGGAAATTGCAGTAATGAACTCAAAATATAGGTGATTCATGCATTAGAAAGAATGTTCAACCTTAATCCATAGGGAGAATGGCATGCAACAGTCATAGCTTTCTCTGCAGCAAGTGGATCATTCTGCAAGGGACAAGTACCAGGACATATTTTTAACAAGTGCATCATAATAAAATACAAACAGTTCTCTTAATTTAATCACTAATGAGGTTAAACAATATTTTTAAACCATTAAATTGAAGACTAACTAAAATGCAGATGTGTTGCAGACATTAATGAAGTGGCCAGCGTTTGTTTTTGCCTACAAGACTAATATTTTAGGTTTTAATACCGTGTCAGTGAATTATTATGTCATGTTATATGACAAGCACAACTATATTATCATTTAAAAGATACTGTTGTCTATTCTGGTCTTTCATTTATTGTAAATGATTATTAACATCACACATATCACATACACTTAGATGAATATATAAGGACATAGCCGAAAGAAATCTGTTCATTTATTTTTCTGTACATCCATGCCTTGAAAAGATTTGAAATCAGCAAAATGACGACCAGTATCTTGAGAGAGAAAAAACGTACCTCAAATTTTATTCAGTGTTACCAACCAATTTTTGCTCTTGCTATATCTATTATTTATGTGCATCCTAATCATAGTAAATTCTCTGTTGTTCATCTGCACCCAAATCAAAATAAATTCTCTGTTGTTTATCTGCACCCTAATCATAATAAATTCTCTCTTGTTTATCTGCACCCTAGAAATTATAGAACTTTAAGGTTTGTTTTTGTTCATTGACAGTTCAATTGGCTTATTCACATTCACTTTAGACACGAGTAACCCATGTATCTATCAAGAATAGTTTCCCTTACCTGGTCATATCAATGAATATCAATACAGCAACTATGATCTTGCAACACTCTTAACATCATCTCTCAAAGTGAAGCAATCTCTTGGAATTTTGAACCAACCAACAGACTGGTGTTAAGATGGTGAGATTTTATAATGTCCCCTTTTCCAAGCTAGTCGCTATAGAAGACCTTATGCCCGTTCCTCCTCCTGTGGGCATCAAGGAAGGAGAAAAGGAGGGAACTCGCCATGGTTGTAAGTGATGTACTTTCATGATTAATTATTTTATTTACTAATCATGGCATTGGAATGGTTCAACTAGGGGAAAGAAGACTTAGCAAGGAGAATTTATATTTCTTCATTATGAGGTTAGTCTTCTTAAGTGAAGATTAAAAAGTGCATTAGGAGGTCGGCCATGAAGTTGGGGCTTCTAATTCATCATTGGTGCCAAAGGAGGGGTACTTAAGGAAGTTCAAATGGAGAGGAGGATCATCATCTATCATCTATTTTGACATTTACTTGGAGTTGGAGCTAGTGTAGTTTTTCTTCTTGCCATTGAAGGACGAAAACCCTTCCTTGGTCACCTATTGAGGATGAAACCCTTCAATAGGATCACACTTGGGACACAAATCCTCATTTGTGCATTGGTGGCTTTATACAGAGGTCACAAGTGAGCTTTAAGGAGAATTTCATATTTATTTATTCCCTTCTAACCTAGGTGACTTGCTTGGGTGAAGGGTTTGATATCATCTAGGGCACTTTTGGACAATTTGAGTTGATATTATTGTTCTTCATATTTTATAAGGCTGGAATCTACAATTTGGTGATTTTTGGAGAGGTTTATGAGCTATTTTTAGCCCTTGTTTGTGGCTGCCTTGTTGTTGTCATAAAATTAATTGCAACTGGGTGTAATCTCTTATTTTCTCTATTATTTTGATGTAATTTGGATGGATAAATGTTGTCGTGCTTGAAATAATTATTTAGAAGCATTTTCAGTTGTTATTGCATGGTTGTATGATGATTTGAAGTGCCTATACAGTTCGCTGCCCTAAAGGACTGATTATTGATTACTCAAATATGGTTAAAGTGTGTTTCCAATCATTTTCAGATTGATGCTTGTTGGTTGATTGCGTATTTTCAGATTTGATTCATTTGGAGTTGTGGCCAAACCCTTATTTTCAGTTTTAGCCCTAGAAAGGGACATTACAGTGGTATCAGAGTTTTGGTCTTCCTAGCCTGAGGGTTTTCTTGCAAGAAGATCAAACAGTGGACATAGTTTTGGGGATGCTAGATTTGAAAGGCTTGCCTTAGGGAAAGAAAGATTGGCCAATAAAATGGTGAAGGGAGCTCTTCAAAGGAAGTCAATAATACTCAACCATCCAAAGCGGACAACATTGTTACATGGTATGAGGAATATAGGGCTCTTCCAGAGAAGATATGTGATGCCATGTCATTTTCGGAGTTCATGGGAGTAAGCAAGGGAAGATCAAGGCCCAAGCCTAGGTCACAAGCTACACAAGAAGAAAAATTAGGGCTGCAAGTAATGGAGAAGAAACAACCCATAGAGGAATCCATGGTGCAAGTTGAAGAGGGAGAAATCATGGAGCTGGAGCCAAAGAAGGAAGAATAACAACCGAAGTTGTTGGGCATTGAGAGGGAACAACCCATTGAAGCCCTAGAAGTACCCATCACTCTTTCCAAGGATGAGCCATTGATTGATTTTCAGAACAGCAATATGAAGGGTCAAGGGTTTGATGAAATCTCAAAGCACGAGCCTAGGGAAGAGAGGGAAGTCATGAAGCACGAGTTGGAAGGTAAAAATCTTTTGATATTTAATGATGATTCCTTGATTTCTAATGATGGCATGTTGCAAAAAAATAGAGAAGAAAAATCAGATTTGCATGAGGTATATGAGGATGACATTATGGAAGGAAGGACACTTCCGGTTCCTCGTGATTACTTTCAGTTCGCTGGAAATTCCCAAACAGCAGTCAATGATGGGCAGATTGAGGGAGTTTATAGCCTTGGAGAGAGCTCCAGAGATGTTCCAAACAAGTACCAACAAAATAAGGGTGGGATCCTTGTTGGCAGCCCAAGGTATGATAGAAATGATCACATTTTATCCTCCCCTATGTCGCTGCCATACTTGTGTCATTATGGGCAGCTTGTTGGTAAGATTGATCACATGTCATGTTTGATGCCTTGTAATGTGAAGAACTTGTTGAATAACATATGGCACATAGATCTTTTATGGCAAGCTCAAGGTTATGTGAACATAATTGTTTGGGTTTTGGATGATCCTTTGAGTCATAAGAAAGAGGAAGAAGTTTGTGTTGAGAAGAGCTTGGTTGCAAAGATGGATTCGAAGGTGGAAGACCTCAAAGGCTTCACGGTCAAAGTAGTGGATGGCTATTCCATGCCATGCACAAGGAGTCCCCAACTCCTTTTCACATTGGGAGAGCATGAGGTATGTGATGATCTTTATATGATTGACATAACTAGTACAAATCTTGTGCTTGGGCTTCAATGGTTACATTCATTGGGATAACTTAATCTCAACTACCAAAGTATGGAGTTAAGTTTCATGGATAAAGGAAAGAAGGTGATACTTCAAGGTATGATTCCGAAACCACTCAAATCAAGTATTTGGTAGAAGATGTTTTGTCCAAAGAATCATATCTTTGCTCTTTATCTAGGATAACAACAGATTGGAAGTCTTTAATTACAGCTGAGTGTAACAAGAATAAGTTTGTTAATGTTGTTTTTGAGGAAGAAATTGTGGATGAAAGGTACAAAATAATGGATGGGCTCATTCTCTACAAGAATGGAGTCTATTTGGTTTCCGAATCAAGGGTGAAGAACAAGATATTGAGGGTTGTTCATAATGCCCCATTGGCTGGTCAATCGGGCTATCTCAAGACACACAAAAAGCAAGAGGAAGGTTCTTTTGGAAAGGTCTTAAAGAGGAGGTGCTTCAATACATATGGGAATGTTTGGCTTGCCAACAAAACAAGGCGAAACATGAATTTACAGCTAGAATATTGCAGCCCCTTCCTATTTCCACTCAAAAATGGGAAAGCATTTACATAGTCTTCATCAACGGGATGCCCATGGTTCAAGGTAAGGGTTGTTTACATGTTGTGATTGATAGACTCACAAAATATTCCCAATTTTGTCCACTTCTAACCAAGTATAATGTCGGAGTGGCACAACATAAGCATGATGGAGCTACCTCATGGTTGAATATTCATGCAAGAGATCACCAACAAGGTATGTGGGTGTAATGTCCCCAACGGACAAATTTCTGCCCTAATTGGAATAACCGCAAATCCAAATCCAAACAGCAAGTAGTAGCAATTATACAAAATTAAATAAGTGCAGATCTGAATTTTACTAGTGAATGGCGACTTGCATGAAGGAAGAAAATCAACCAAAACTGAAGTAAATCAACTAAATTTCTTTCCCAAACTGATCAGCAATTTTTATAAGGACAAGAACATGAGAAAAATACCGATTGGATTATTTATTATAAATCTGCAGATGACAATCCTCAGACAAGACTGAAAACAGAGTTTCCCAAGCCCAAAAATTATGCAAACCAGCTGATCTTGGCTTCTAAAATTATGGCAAAGCTGTTGGTGATGAGATTTGGGACAGCCGTGCCCTAGAATGTACCTAACTCCACCCACAAGGGTGTAGATAACCCTAGATATGGCTGCAAATGAAGGTAAAAATTTGCAACAAGCTTCCACCTTCAAACCCTCGTCGGAAGTAACACAAATATGCAAATCTAGCCTTCAACAACTGCTGGAAAACACAAATAAATCCTTGATCTTCAATGGAAACCCTGGATGGAGAATCCTCTCAAGAGAAAGAAGAGTTTTCATTCCTCTCTCTCTCTAATCCTCAAGAGGGTTTTCGTCCTCAAGAGCTAACTTCAAAGGGTTTTCGTCCTTTGGAATTTTTATGGAAAGCATGCAAGCTTACACCATGTTGGTACCCAAATTTAATCTCCTTCAAAGGTCGAGCAACATCATGGACTGAAAGGACGCTCAGAGGCAGATAGATGATCATGTATGTCGTTTTGTAGCCGGGAAGCAATCTATCTGACTTTTAGGCACCCAGGCTTTGAACAAGAGTGGGTAGCACCTTAAGAGGATTTGACCTATCCTCACTACTTTATGGTTGTGCCTTTCAACCAAGGTGAGAGAACCTTTTTGTAACCTATTATTTATGGAGGAGATGGAGATATCCTTCCTAATGAAGTTGTTAAGGAGACCTTGAAGAAAATATGATCAATGCAACAAAATCTAACTCTCACGAGTTGTCACTCTAGATAGTGGAGATATTCTCTAGGCAAGGTTTAGGCTACTAAAGACATTTGGAATCCTGATTGTTTCTGCATGTTTTGGTAGTAAAATTTGTGCATTTGTATACACACATGACAAACAGGGGTAGTATGGGTAGGATTAGTTGTTTTTAAATAAATTTTGGTGGGAGGTGAGGCAGAATGAACTTGATTTGCCAAATCTCTGAGAACTCTTACAAAATGGAAAGTCTAGACAACAAAATACTTCAGAATAGCTAAAATGTTCCTTTAACTAGAATATGTACTTCAATGGAGGCCCAAATTAGCACTTTTTCACACAATCTATGAGATTCTAACACAAAGGCTCGAGTTAGAAGATCCAATAAAACATCAAAATCTAAGATCAATCACGCCTGAGGTACACCTAGAGGCTTACAAACAATCTCTGTCAATGAATGAAAGAAAAGTGATTTTAAATCGTTTATTTCATTCCCAAATGAAAGCTCTTCTGAGAAATGAGATTACAGATGCCACTAAACTGATCACAAGGATTGAGACCTGTGTGATCAAGACAGATTTTGATACAAGATTGCAACAGAAACAAGGAAAACTATTTGTAGACATTCAGGAGTAAAACGAACACATTTTGCATAAGATCCACACAGAATAACTCGAGTTTGATTAAATTTATTAGCAGGGGAAAGTTTCTAGAACAATCTCAGAGCTTGTCAATGGTCAGTACACTTGCAACCACCTTGACACGATCAAACTTAATACAAAAGAGATATACAGGCTTCTCAGACGACTTCTCAAAAGACAAGCTTTGTCAAATTTTCCTCTTGGGAATTTTCTTCGACCTCTAACACTCCAACCATTTGCACGAAAAATTTGTGCCATTTATAACATTTACAACAGAGCCCCTTCTTCCCCAAAAGACAAAAACATTTAATGTACCAGTGCTCGCCATGATCTCGATCGCGATTCCCAGAATCAGATCTAGTAAAAGTTGTCAGGTGCTCATGGGGTAGATCTCTTCAAAATCTCAGCATTCAACTCCTTCATCTGGTAGAACACTCCTTCAACTCACCAACCACTTCCGCCCCTAATCTGTCAAATCTGGTTCCTTGTGTGCTTGGGAGAAGAAAAATGGAAAATCAAATCAAGCCCGATAGTCAGACCATTTTAATGGCGAAAGATGTCTCCAGATCTCTCCCACCAAACTTAGATATCAAAATTAACTCCCTCTCTATTTGGCGTGTAGGAAATACCAAGAAATCATGAAGACTCGCACTTCCAAGCGTGTTTCAGTAAAAATGGGGAAAATCAAATTCAAACTCACAATTGTCGTTGATCTTTACTTTGAATTTGGGCCGTCCACGTGGAAGATTCAACTTTAAAACAGGCTCGGGGTTTCCTTGAATTTTACAACCTTTTGAAAAAATGGAAAAAAATTCCATTTTGCTCCGCACCTCCGCCCTTGGGAAATGAGCCTGACACGTGTCCTCCTGCGGGGTCAAAGTGAGACTTTTTCCCTGCCTCTTAAATTTGCTCCAATCAGAGCCTGGTGGGGCCATGGGGCGGGTTCAAACTTTTTGCCAAAGTAGCCAAAAAGAACAAGTTAAAAAACAGACCCGCCGCGCCCATCCAATTAGAAGAAGCCACATAAGCACCAAAAGAACCAATCAGATTTGAGCGGGGCCACGGGACCAAATTTGCCTTTTTGCCAAAAAAGTAAAAAGCGATAAGTTAAAGCATTTGCCCGTCCGTCCCCTGACCAACCAAAAGAAGCCACGTGACCACCGAACGCTGAGGAATAAATTTGACAGGAAAAAGACACCCGTCAGACCGTCAGAATACAAAAAATCACCATTCACACCCAGAACCCGATTTTTCGCTAAGGATGAAAATTTCTTTTGAAACAAAAACAAGTGAATCATGGTTCCGAGCATCTTTTCGACCATGGATTTGGATTTTCAAAGGCATACAAATATAGATTAACCATTCTCGAGCTTCCATGGTCGAGGAAAAATAGGAAAAACGGCAAAGCCTGCGGACTTTGAAGAAATTGGGGCAAAAACAGGGTAGACTCGAGACTTCTTCAAGGAGGGACATGACAATGGATTTTGCAAACAACTCAAAGCATCTCAAATGGAAATAAAAGCTTTCAGAAAACCCACATCGAGAGACAAAAATTTCACAATACGTAGATCAGAGGAAAATAATGGCAAATGGGGCGAGATAGATCTGAGCACCAACATCGGCTCCGACTCGGGATGGGCACTCCTGTGAGTGCCACAAGAACAACGGTAGACCAAGTGCCAAAAATATCCATTGGGCAAAGGAGTCAGCTTGAGCAGAGAAACAGAGCCATCTCTAAAAAACGAACAGAGAAACCTAGCAAAAATAGGTCACCAAGGACCAGAGCGAGCGAAAACACAAAAGACAAGAAACAAACAACAAACTATACACTGTACAAATGATGTTCACCTTGATTTTGGGGAATCAATCCAATAAATGCTTCAAATGCCTTGCCATTACAGCAATTCAAGCAATTCACCATCCAAATCCTTCAAGAAGAAGGTATGCTCACCAATTCTAATATCAATGGAGTAAGGGCCCATCCATAATGAGTCAAACTTGCCATGTTTGCCCTTATCTTCATGCCTACTATCCCATAAAGCAACACAAGATCTCCAACATTGAAAGCTCTGGGAGTGACCTTCTTGTCAAATAATTTCTTTAGCTTTTCTCTGAACTTTACATGCCTCTGGTGGGATGCCCTCCTTTCTTCATCAAGTTCAACAATCAGTTAATGCGAGCATCATAAGGACTTACTTCTTGGTCCTCTAGTTGTTGAATGAACTAATATGAAGATAATTGCATATGAAAGGCAACAGGCCCGAGTTCCATACACCAACTCAAATGGACTCTTTCTAGTGGCTCTTTTAACAGTGATCCTATCAGCCCAAACAACAAACTTCAACTGTTCACCCCATTTTCTCTTGTTCAGCTCCAAGGTTCTTCTGATAATCTTCAACAGGTTTTTATTATTGGACTCAGCTTGTCCATTTCCTTGGGGGTTGTAATTAGAGGCATATGTCAAGTTGATCCCATATTCTTTACACATTGCCACCAAAGGTTCAGCTCTAAAGCTCATGGCATTATCAGCTACAATCTTGACTAGCACCCCAAACCTGCAGATGATGTTGTTTAGCACAAAGTCCATGACAACTTGGTGTGTTGCCTTCTTGGTGGGGATTGCCTCCACCCATTTAGTAAAGTAATCAGTGGCTATAAGAATCCACTTATGGCCAACACTTGAAGGGTCTAAAATCTCACCAATGAAATCCATTCCCCATTGCTTGAATGGGGCTTCAATTGATACAGGCTGCAAAGGAAGGGAGCCTGAAGCTTTCAGTCTTCCAGAGAAGCGCTGACAACTCTCACATCTTCTAACCAAAAGAGTTGTATCCTTGAAAAGAGTTGGCCACCAATAACCAGCCCTTAGGATTTGTGTGTCAGTGACTCTTGCAGCAAAAAATGCCCCCACAAACTCCTCCATGGAGATCAACAATTATCTTGGGGGCTTCTTCTTCAGTAATGCACCTTAAGAGGACTCCCTCTGGATTCTTCCAAGCTAGCCCATAATCAGTAATGACATATTTCTGGGAAGCCAACTTAAGGGCTCTTTTTTGGTTCTTACTTAAATACTCAGGGTAGTTCAGATGTTTGAGATAAAAAATTACATCTTTGTACCACTCAAAACTCATCAATGTTTGAAAAACATCTACCCTACCTTCTTCTACCTCATTTACCTCAATAGTTTGCAAGTTGCTCTCAGCCATAAGCTTAGCTAGGCCCAAACCTCTCACTAGCTTCGTGGTTTGGATATCCATGTCATATTCTTGCAACTTGTTCACCCACCTAGCACCTTTTGCTTGAGACTTCCATCTCTGATAAGATGTCCTTGACCATGGTGTGGGGAACATAAGCAACAATTTTAGAACTTAGAATATAAGGCCTGAAAACCTTTGTTGCTTTTACTAAGGCAAATGCTTGCTTCTCCATAATAGTGTACTTTAACTCAGCCCCCTGCAATGCCTTACTAAAAAGGCAATTGGCCTTTCAGCCCCCTCATCATCCTTCTACAGCGCAGGACAGAAGCAATAGTGTTCTCTGAAGCAAAAGAAAACAATTGAAAGGGCTTCTTATAATCTGAGTCATAAACAGTGCATGCTTTAGTGCCTCTTTAATCCCATTGAAAGCTTGGATGGCATCCTCCTCCCATTTGATGGCCTGGTCCTTTTTTAACATGGAAGTGATTGGAATGGTCAACTCAGCAAAGTTTGATATAAATCTTCTGATGAAGTTTATCTGCCCAAAAAAGGACTGAATTCCTTTCTTGGTTCTTGGGATTGGAACCTTGTTGATGGCCTCTACCCTTTCTAGATCAATCATTACCCCTTCTTGTGACACAATGTGACCAAGCAATTTTGCCTTCTACACTCCAAAATGACACTTCTTTGGATTGAGTGAGATGCCATATTCCCTACATCTTATCAACGCATCTTCTCCAAGTGCAGCAGGTGATCACTTCTCTTCTTGGAAAATACGGTTACATCATCTTGATAAACTACAATAAACTCATTGATGTAACCAACAAAAGCAACATCCATTGCTCTTTGAAAGGTGGCTCCAGCATTCATCAAACCAAAGGGCATCCTGACATATACATAGGTTCCCCAAGGAGTAGTAAAGGTTGTCTTGATCCTTTCTGATTCCTTCACCACAACTTGGTTATAACCAGAGAAACCATCTAGGGTGGAGAGTAATTCAGAACCAGTCACTAACTGCAACATGTTTTCCATATTTGGTAAAGGATAATTATCCTTCATAGATGCTCTATTCAGATTCTGAAATCCACACACAGCCTGATGTCACCATTCTTCTTTCTGACTGGTACTAGGTTTGCAACCCAAGAAGAATACCTTATGGGTTGAATAATCCCTCCATCCCTCAGTTTCTTCAGCTCCTCTTGCATCTTAAGAGACAGGAGCAGATTGATGGGCCTTTGTTTCTGCCTGAATGGCTTTGCATTAGATTCCAAGGGAATCTCATGTTGAAACAGGTCCTCTCTGTATGCTTTTAGTTCAAAATAGGTCCAAGCCATGCAATCCTGATACTTTTTCAACAATTAGATGTATGACTACCTCTCCTCCTTGCTGAGATTGCTGCCTAACCAAATTTTCCTTGGCCTCTCCCTTGTACCAAGATCATGCTCCTCAACATCCCTCGAGGCTGCCATATGCCTATTAATAATGCAATCAGCATTATCAAAATTGGACTCAAGAGCAACCAGCCCTCTAGGAATGGTATTAGTCTTTAGCTGGATGATGCCCTTGCCAAACAAGGTTTCCTTCCCTCTGTTGCACATACCAATGGCTCCAAATCAATGTATTGATCAGCAAATTCTCCCTTGTTCTGCAGAAATCTTCTGATCTGAGCATCATCATCAAATACCTGCCAGTGTTTGATGTTGTCAGGGATAGAGGGTCTTGTCAACACTTCCACATCATATTCACAATATGGGGACACTGCACAACTATCAAAACGAGACCCCAACACTGCAAGTTTCAAGTCATTGAACTTCCTATCATGGTGCACAATGTTGAATGAATCAAACATCTCAATGAAATCCCAAACTGCATGCTTGTATTGTTTCATTCGCTGATTCTTTGTGGCATACAGTTTTCTAACCTATTTTACTATTAATTTTGAGTCTCCTTTGACAATGATGTCCTTGACACCATATTTCCAAGCAATTCTTAAACCCAACAACAATGCCTCATACTCAACAATGTTGTTAGTGCACTCAAAATTGAGTTTGAAGGAAAAACAAATTTTTCCTGACCTGGAGAAAGCAGAACAACACCAACACCATTCCCAAACTTGGAGCAAGCTCCATCAAACAATAGAGTCCAAGGAGAGCCTATTTGTTCAAGGCATTTGCATTCTTCAATCTTGTGCTCCTTTCCATCAGCAAATCCTACAAAGTTATCTGCATCAACACTTGTGTACAATACCTCATAGGATGCATTGTTGGGATCCTCAATAAGGTGCAACATCTTCTTTTCCCCATACAACTTGACAAGGCTGCCCTCAATTGGAATGGTAGCATAGAACATGTCCATTTGGACACCCACCAATACTTGCAACCCATTTTCTAGACAATAAAGATGCCCCACTTGGTCAAGGCAATCACAATGACAACATCAAGTTTTAAATTTCTTCCTGGATAGGCTACAAGTTGTACCACCAAACCCTTCACACATCCCACCATAGAATCCATAGCAGTACACTTCCCATATGTTGTTGTTACCTTGATGTCCAACTCATTCATGACTTCAAGGGGCATAACATTGCATGATGCCCCTGAGTCAAACATGCAGTTGTGTAGCAATCTGTCTTTAATGATTAGAGTGGTGAAGAATGGATCCACATTTAGTTGAGAGTCTACTAAGGATGTCCCCAGATAAACCTTAGGTGGTTCATCTAGCTCTTCTGATGCTTGGTGGTGCTTCTGGTTCTTCAATGACTAGTGGGGTCTCCACAATGTTTATGTTTCTACCTAGGGCAGTCTTCTCCTCTTTCAGTCCAAAATACTCCAATGCCCTCTTCTTGTGCTCAGGGACCCTAAGCAACTCAACAATTGGAACTGAGATCTTGATCTGACTCAAGACTTGGGCAATATCATAAGGGACAGACTTTGGCAAGGCGGCATTGGAAGGAAAACTGACACACTCACTAGGCGGAAAAAGGGAAACTAGTCCTAATTAATTAATTTTAAAGTGCATGATAAAATTTTGTTAGATGCACTAAAATTAATTATTAGTGACAAAATTTTAAAAAAATAGTTACTTTTTTTTTTTCCCCTAGTGGAAAAATCCGACCCATATGGGGATCAAATAAAGCAAGGGGCAAATATGAAATAAGGTAAAGTGAGCTGATTTTGGCCTCGAAAAATATAGCTGATTTTGGCCTCTAAAAATATGACAAAAATGTTGGTGATGATATCCGGCACAGCCGTGCCCTAGAATGTATCAAACTCCACCCATATAGGTGTAGATAGCCGTAGAATTCTAAATCAAGGTAAAAATCTGCCCCAACACTTGTGTCTTCAAACCCTAGCTAGAAACAATATAAATCTGCACTTTTCTCCTCAAATATCGCTGCAATTCTGAAGTAGAACCTTGAAAATCAATAGAAACCCTTGAGTAGGGCTTCCTCTCAAAAGAAAGAAGAGTTTTCATTCTTCTTTCTAAGCTTAAAGAGGGTTTTCGTCCTCTAAAGCCAACTTCAAAGGGTTTTCGTCCTTTGGAGTTTTTATGGAAAGCATGCAAGCTTACACCACAAATCTAAAAATTATCATAAACAAAAAGAGATGCTTTCCCTTGCAAGTCGACTTGCTTTTATAACATAACTTGGCCTTTTTGCCACCCAAGACCACCAATCACATTTCTTTTCCCTCATTTAATTTTTTCTTTGGCTTTTTCCCTTTTCCTACATGGGTCGCATTTTCCTTGGGAAAATAAAATAAAATAAAGTGACTTCTTTTTCTAATTTTATTTTGTCACTTTTCTTTTTTCTTTTCTTTTTCACTTTGTCATTAATAAATTAATAAAGTGCTTATAATAATATTTTATGATGCGCTTTAGGATTAAACATACTATGACTTAGTTTCCTTTTTTTTCATCCCTTGGCCGTTGGGAAACAATGAATGGGCTAAGGGTCTTCAATTGAGAAGGGAATATTACAACTCCAAATACCAATAAGAAAATTAAAAGTATTTTTCTTAAGGGGTCAACCATCATTTGCATTGTAAGCACCCCTTATGGTTATAAAAGGAGGTCTCTTGGCCATTAGAGAGTCATGTTTTTGGTGAATTTTCATAGCTTGGTGAAGGATTGCTTGTTAAGCACCTTTCCCATCTCTCTCAAGGACAAAAACCCTTGATTGAGACCCTCCCAAGGACGAAAACCCACTACCTCTTGATGTAATTCTCTATTGCTTGGGAGAGTGTTTTAGAGGATATTGCTGGTTTTTATGTGATCTAATTGCATGGTTGGATTCTCCATAATTTCTAAAGGTGAAATCTTCCATTTTTATCATTTGTTTGGGTGCATATAAGTGTTATTTCAATTCTGGAAATTATTATTTAATTTTGCAGTGGAAGGGTTTCATGATAAATTCAAAATAGCACTTGTGGGCCTCTAAAAATCAGTTTTCTTGCATCTAATGGTTGCTGGTATTTTCTTATAATTTCTTGAGCATATTTCCCAAAGGTTTGAGTGAAGTTTGTGCATAGAAAAGTGTGTTTGAATCTTCCTAAGGGGTCGCCACCCTAGGAGGAAAGTGTTGGCAGCATAGTGAGGGTTTCACAGTGAATTTTTAATCCTCCATAACCAGCTTCGGGTCATTTCCGGAGAGTCCCCAAAAAGGGACATTACAAAACCTATGGAGCTTTCCCCATGATATTGAGTCCATCCTAGCTAAGCTTAAAGGTTGTCTTGACTATAAAATAAACTCAGCCAACTATTTTTGTACCTCTCTAAGCTGAATAGGACATTCATGAGTAGGAATCTAGCTTGAACCCTACTTTGCCAGTGATGTATGGTAGGCTTAAAATAGCACCCAACCTTTGTCCAACCCTTTTCATGTAGGCCCTCCATTACCTATTGTAACTCAGGGTATTGTGTAACAATTGGCAAATACCCATCCCAAGAGTCTGTCCAAATGTTAGCCATTTTCCCATTATTAATAATCCAAAAGCAGTGTCTCTTTATGATCGCCTCTCCATTCTTAGAACAACCAAAATTGGAGATCCTTTAGATGGGAAAGTCGATCAAGTATCCTCTCGGGAGGATTATTCTCAGCATATTTAGCTCTGAGATTAACAACCCACAATTCATTTGGGCCAACTAGAAGTCTCCAGTAAAGTTTGGCTGCTAAGGATTTGTTGTGTTAAATCGTGCAATGAAAGCCTAAACCGCCTTCTTTTTTGGGTTGACAGAGAATATCCCACTTAACTAAGGACCATTTCTATTTTTCCTAGACGCCACTCTAAAGAAATTTCTGACAAATGGAGTCCAATTGTATTAAAATTCCATCCGGAATATTCAAAATAGAAAAGACATAAATTGGTAAAGCTTGGAGAACAACTTTTACCAAAGTCATTTGGCCTCCTGTTGAGAGCCATTTGTTCATCCATTTCTGCAATTTCATTTTAGCTCTATTGAGTATCCAATTCCAATCTTTGATTTACTTGGCTGCCGAGGAATCCCCAAATATTGTATCGGAAAGGATCCCTTTCTGAATTTAAAAATATCAAGAATTTGAATTTCTTGCCTCTGAGAGCAATGAAAAAGAAAATGCTTGATTTCTCTGATTAATCAATTGCCATGTAGCTCTAGTAAACAAATGAATAATCTTCTACACATGAGAAGTCGCTGAACAGCTAACCTTGCCTAGAAACGTAGAATCATCCACAAATTGTCGATGCGTGAAAGGTTTAGCTCCTTTAGCAATTTTAATTCCTCCTATCCTCTTGTCCTTACATGCTTGGTTTAGCAATCTGCCCAGGCATTCAGCCAAAATAATAAATAGGAAAGGAGAAAAGAGATCACCCCAGTGAATCCCTCTAGAAGCTGAAAAGATCCGAGACGAACTTCCATTAACAAGGACTAAATACAAGACTCAAGACACACAAGCTTGAACCCACTCGATCCATTCTTTAGAGAAACCAAACTCCTCCAACACCTTGCATAAAAACTCAAATCAACTCTATGATAGGATTTGGAGAGATCTAGCCCGATAAACATTGAAGGGGATTTCGAATATCCATAGATTGAAGAGCTTCATGCGCTAGAACAATTTCATCATAGATTTTCCTTCCCTGGACAAATCCTCCTTTCTCTGGAGATATGAGCTTATGCAAGAAAGGTTTCATCCGATCTACCATAAGTTTAGTTATAATTTTATACAACAAATTGCATAAAGTAATAGGTTTGAATCCTTAAACATCTTCCACTTCTGAAGCTTTAGGAATCAAAGCAATAAAGGTTTTATTGATTTCTTTTAACATGGTTTTAGAAGTTTGCACCTCTTTCACAACTTGTAGAAGCTCCACTTTCTGAATATCCCGAAAGTTTGATAAAGTTCAATGGGAAACCAATCAAGACCTCAAGGCGTCTTTCCTTTTTTCATACTAAAGACAATCCTCTTCAATTCACTCTCTGTAGCTGGAGATGTGAGCTGCTCATTATCCCGTACTAAGAGAACCTTTGGAATATGAGCAAGCACCTCCTTTTGAGCTGCTTCATCAAGAAGACGAATACTCTAGCTTGCCCTCAGCTGTTTTTAAAGAGTTAATGTGATTATGAGATCTTCTAACCAGCAAATATTTATGAAAGAAAGCTGTATTTTTATCCTCCTCTTTGAGCCACTAAATTCTGGATTTTTACTACCATAGCATCTCCTCTCGTTTCTCCCACTCATGCAAGTCGGTTTTTAGAGAGTTTTCTTTTTGAGCTAAATCTGCAGTATTCCTTGATGTTCGATTATATCATTGATCTCCTCAAACTATTTTATAAGATTATGCTTTTTCCCTTAATATCACTGAATTTTTCCAATTCTACACTTTCAATTTGGCTTTGATGTACTTTGTTGGCTAGATTTCCAGCATAGCTGAAAACCTAGGCAATCATGAGATAAATCTCCCTCATTTACCGGTGAGGCTCCCGTATAAGATTGTCAATAAAGTATGCTAGTATCTATTTATGGGTTTTACTTTAACCATGCAGCTCATGAACCATAGTTGTATAGCTTTGCAGCAAGTAAGCAACTGTTAAAGAAAGGAAATATCTAAAGAAGGAAATAATAAAACACATGGAAGAAATAGGGAAGATGTGCAACCCAATCAATAGATTATAGAGTTGATTGCATGCACATAGACAAGACCAATAGATATTAACACACAGAATTATAAGCAAAGGCAAATTTCAATCTAGATCTAAAATAACACAGTTTATAAGTAGATCTGAGATAAAAAGCTAGAAGCAAAATGCACCGTCGACACAAAGTTCTCCGGAAATCTGCTCCTTTCTATTCCTTTGCTTCAAATAGCTATCAGGGATTTCAGCACAAAGTCTGGAACACAAGAATGCTTACCAATTCTGATCCTTTAACCCGTAAGTTCTTCCTCTACTTATAACATGTAAAGGGGAAATTACAAATAGAAAGCTTTTAGTCGAACCGCAAATGTGGAAGTCCGAAAGGAAATAACTAACAATCTCCCTCCTAGAAATCTTCTTTGCATGAAATGCATGATTTGCAACTGAAGATAGAACCTTCTATTTTGCATGTCTGCCACCTATTTCCAAGTAGTTGACTTCTTCAAGTAATGGCTTTTAAACCAATCACTTAAGTTTTATAATTTAATTAATCGCTCAATTACTTTGTCGGAGGAAATAAAAGAAAGAAGAAGAAAGAGGAAAGTGCAATCTTGGCCTTTTTCATATTCTCGTCATGCAGCTGATTCTTTTTCCTTTGATTCTCACCAAATTGGATCCGGAAGCAAGTGATCAGAGGCGCGCCGATCTGGAAGCAAGGATGCTTGCATTTGCTTGCGGTTATTGCTGACTTGTCTTCCTCTTATCCTTGAAGTTTTTGCGCTTCTTGTCCAAGACATGCATCGGTCTGCAATGTTTGCCGTAAATAACTCATCATTTTTATTTTTAATTGCATATGAGCAATTAAAAATTCTGAAAGCACTCCGGTGAATGCAAATTCAATGAAGGCTTCAACTGGAAGATTGGGAGAACATGCACAAGGTCCTGGAAGGAATTCTCCATGCACTGACTTCTTCACGGGCTGCATTCGAAACAAAAGGATGAAGCCTTTGCAATTATGGATCTGGATCTAGATCTGAATCTAATGATCTGATCTATGCATGATTCTGCTGATCTTTCTCGTTCATCCCGCTTTGCCATGGTTGGAGCAATCTTTGTCTGAGCAATTCTTTTTCTTTTTATTCAACTGAAATTCTTTACAACCGGTGCAGATCTGGAGATTTCTTCAGATTCGGAGGATATGTTCAATGTATTGGACATTGATTTAAGCTCCCTTTCTCTTATAAAGCACCTGTAATGAATTCCTGCAATTAATTCAGACAAAGATGGCAACTGAGAACATGAACACTTGATTTTAATTATAAAAATCTGCATATATCAAGTCTGCTGCCCCAAAATTTGATGTTTTGTTTGCATGCAAAGCAAGCATGAATTTTGTCAACTTCACCTGAGCACCTGTACCACTATGCAGACAATTAATCAGACTTAATTCAAGCTTCTTCAAACCTAGGCGCCAAACTTTGAAGCCTTCCAGCAGTAAAAACACCTTCTGAGCAAAATTCCTCCTTAATTGGGCGCCAAAATTGCCTAGGCTGCACTTCCTTGTTGAAGAATTAATTAATTCATCATTATGGCAGCCCATTCTTATATAACCTTCACCATTCTATAATTAATAATTGCCTCCCTATTCCTGGCAATTAATTAATTAATTAACAAGTTTTTCTCTTCAATTTGGGCGCCTATTTTGTGCATGCTTATGGCTGCCATTAAATAAATTTTAGCTTTCTACTTCCAGTCCAATCCACATTGACTTCACAGTGTGCTTTGACCTTATGCACCAAAAATAGGAATTAATTCCATTAATTAATACTTTAAAAAGTATTATTTCTCCTCAATATGGGTCACACTTTTTGCATGAGAGGGGGCTGCATTAAATAAATTAAATTTATTTAATTTTAGAATTCTATTTCCAATCTTCTTTATCCTTTCATCATGCGTTGACTTTTCCTCATGCTTGGGCACCAAAATTGGGTGAATAAATATTAATAAATATTATTAAATGCATTATTATTCACCCAAGGTGGGTCGCACTTTTTGGCAAGGGTGAATTCTATTTTTAAAAGTCAATTTCTAATGGGATTATTCACCCTGCACCGCAGCTCCAAAAATCTCATGATCCACTTAAGCTGTTTGACTTTCATAATGGGATTTTTTACCCTGCAAGGCAGGTAAGAAATTCCCATCAATGCCTTAAGTGATTTTCTTTTATTTCACAATGGGAATTTTCACCCTACAAGGTAGGTAAGAAATTCTGCCTCTCTCTTGCTGCCTCTAATTTTCCCATTGTGACTTAAGTGACTTTGTTTTCATGGGAAAAAGTACCCTGCTAGGTAGGTACAAAATTCTCACCTGCCTGCTACTACCAAAAATCCCATTGTAGCTTAAAACCTTCTTTTCCCAAAAATGCGACTTGCCCAGAAGAAGTTTTTTCATGCATGACTTCGTCTTTTCAGAGAGAACCAGACCTCCTGTGGCAAATTCCTTCTGGCATAACGTCCATAGATGATCTCCAGATACTCCAGGCAAGAAATCAGACTAAACCGACAAAGGAATTGACCTAGAGAAATTTCACAGAAAACAAAATGGGAAAACACCAAAAACGCAAAATGTTGCTAGAAGTCACAGATAAAGCCCAAGATTCATTCTTGGTTAAAACCCTACTGGTATATGGGAATATTGACATGTAAGACCACAACAGGGTTAAACCGGAGCACAATTTGCCTCAAACGGGTTCGAATAATTAAATAATTTCCCATAGAAAACCCCAAATGACATAACGATTTCGGGCATCTAGGTATTTGGCGAAATTGGCTAATATGACTCTCTGGGAATATCTTGACACAACACAGACACTTTCTGGCAATAAAAACACAAAACGACCCATTATTTTAAAAGTACGAAATTTTTTAACATGGGGTAGTCTCAGATTTCGAGTGAAATATGGGGACACCATACTTCAATATTTTGACAAAGGAATACATATGTGTGCCAAACCTTAGCTTACCCTTTATCTACCATTGTTGAAGAAGATTACGAATGTTCTCATGACGTAGCCACATTAGCTAGAATCTAAACGGGCATAACTAGGATAAGTTATGCCCATTTCCACTCACCGGCCAATGATCTAAACCAATAATGTTGAGGATATGAAACTTAGGGATGCCTTAACCTCATTGGGGCTGCCGCCTCAAACCCCCACTTTGAATTTTCAACGCCAAATTTAAGCTTCAAAATTCATCTTGTTGAGTAAGCATCCAATCGGAGGTCGAAGGCAACAAAGGTAGGATGTCGATAATGACCTCAAGTTCACCACTAACAAAGGGGTTGTGGCTAGCAATAGTTGCTCAAACTTCTTTTTGTTTCTATTTGTGTGTGGTATTCCACTATATCGTAGTGTGAATAAGTGATGTGAGTGTTACAATGCCTGATTTCCAAGTTAATGTACTTAATTGTAAACAAATGTGTATGTATATATAGGAATGAAGGTCGAATAGATGGTGAATTCCTCTTCGTAGTTCCCATCACTATATCAGGTTGATGTGTTCCCATAATGAGATGGTTGATGAGGGGTACATGATTGTTCATGGTTCCCTCTCTACCTTCATCCAATCCTGTAGCCACATGTTCCAATGTTCGTACTAAGGGGGAAAATGTTAGGAATTTAGTACTCATATTATATCAATGTGACTAGGAAATTAATATTTTGAGTGAGCAAATATATTGTACGGGAGAATAATTGGGGATAGAGATCCTAGAGGAGAGAAAATAGAATCAGTTGAGAGATCTTAGGGATCATGGATGTGTATTGACTCCTTGTATGTAGGAGTGCAATAAAACTATACATATTTATTCCCGTCGATGAATAAATGTGAGTTTTATCCTGTAATTATTATATTGTGCTCTACCAAATCAATCAAAACTGAAGGGATGAAGGTTCAAACTTATTATGTCTATTAATCGCAAACATAGTGCATTCATAAGCAGCTGTTGAATATTCTAACACTCAAATAACCTTGTATGTCAACAATAAATTTTGTTAAACTCGACCTATGAGAGATGAGTGCAAAAGTATACAAAAAATAATAATTTGAAAACTTGAGAGATTTTTACTACTAGTTCTTTACAGACCTGAGCTTCATGGTACAAGCTGGCATATAAAGCTGCATAGAAGTATTCATAATCTCGACCCTTTGAAAACTCGGCTATTAGCTGTAAACAAGAGTGTTAATCAAATCTGATCATGTGTATCAAATAGAAAGAGCTATGGAACAAATTATGCAAATAAAACTAAAAGTCAAGGCACCAAGTCACTTTTTGATTGAATAGCATTCAACATAAGATGACAGAAGATAAATAGTAGATGGAAGTATCCAATATTATGATGTTGGCCAATTACAGTACTAGGTAATAATAATCTCTAGACAATTACATTTCTAGAGAACTTATATTTTGCAATGTAGTTAAAGTCCTAGGTTTTCACATAGGTATAATCATATGGTCTTATCGGCTAGGAGTGCAATTATTAACTAGCACCTCACTTTCCAATATTAAGAAAAAAAGAAATTATAACTACAGCAAAGATGACTTGGTAGTAGTCAATGGCATAGGTGAAGATCGACATCTGTCACCAACAAAGACATCCAAGAGGACATTATATGCACCTTGGATGTAAAATCATATTGGTTCACATTAGAAACACAGTGGAGGATTATCAACATTTACATCCCTCGAATTGGTTAATTTAGGATAACAATGACAGAACGAGCTACCTTTATGGATATCCACTCCTAGAACCTCATTCTCATGGGTAACTTCAACTCTATAAAAACATTCAAGCAAAAAAAGGTGGCACTAAGTTTAATCAAAGAACAATTGATACTCCCTCAAACTTATCGACACTCAACTTCATGGTGAACCTTGACTTTCTTCAACATGTACACACAATGGTGATAACACACGTAAAAGGATACACTACATAGCGGAAAAAATGGACCATGAAATAATTATAAGTTTTATGTTCATGGTTTCGTCCTTCCTTCCAAATGCAAGCTTGGGTCGGTGATTCCCTACTTTTTTATCATTGGCCTATTACATTGCACCTACCCTTCTCAAAGATAAAAACAAGTCAACAAAAATTTCAAATTAAGAAAATATGGCTATCCTGGGGCATCAAAACAGAACCAATGTTTTGAAAATCAGAACCGGACTTGGAACCGGTCAAGGGTTGGATCGGACTAGAACCGGAATCAGACCGGTTCAAACTTTATGAACCGGTTTACTAAAAATACATAAAAATTTACATTTTTAATGAAAACAATATATTTGAAAGATTAGAAACCATGATTCCAACAATTACACACAAAATATGCAAAGTTTGCTCATGTATATACTATATAACATGTAAGAAAGGTGTTTATAGCAAAATGGCAATAAATTAGGGTTTAGATCAGCTAAAAAGTTGTACTTTTAATTAAAAAATTGTTTTTTGCAAAATTAGCGTTGTATCATAGCACTTTTTTGGCTTGCAAGTTCAAAGCGAATCGGACCGGTTGGACCGGTCGAACCACCTGGTTCTAGTTCCGGTTCGACCGGTTTTAGAAACATTGACGACAAGGAACATATCCAATTGATGGGAAGAAGCGAACACTATTCCAAGATTCACAAAGGTACGTGTTCAAGGAAAAAATTAAATATCTCGAAACCAAAATTGGAAGTTTGGAATCAAAAGGAGTTTAGGAACATATTCCAAAATGCCTTTTAGAGATAGTTCAAACAAATCCACGGCGAAAGAATATCCAAGTCCTCGGTAGCTCAGAACAATCTCTCATTCATTGTTCTTACGTAACTACAAAATAAGGAAGAAAAAATACTGTAAAGAATGATAGAAAATACAATGGTCAAAGAGGGGGATTCCGATACAAAGTTTTTTCATAAATCAGCTTTAAACTGGCTAAATATCAATATTATTTACCAACTGAAAAAATGTAATGTCCCTTTTTGGGACAAAAATCAAGATATGGGTTTGGCCACAAACCCCAAGAATCAGATCTGAAAATACACACCACAAATGAAATATAATCTGATTTTTATGACAGCAGCTGAAATAACCTTCCAAACCCTAGAGTGAACTGAGTAAGAGCTTAGAATTCACCAAATAATCATGCACAACAGCTGATAGATACTTCTAAATAATTATTTCAATCACGGCAACCAAAATCCATTCCATTTGCAACAATTAAATGGAGAAAATCAGCGAAGTCACACTGCTGTAATTAAATAAATGACAGCTGCAGGGCAGCCATAAACCAACGCTGAAATAATAGATAAACACCACCAAAAATCATAAAATTATAGATACCGGCCTTATAAAATATGCCAAATCAGAATATGAAATTAGATTTGCAATTTGTGCCCTAGAAGGCACTCAAATACCAACAAACCCTAGTCGCTCCAACTAGGAATGGCTCTAAAATGCATGCAAATATTTGTAGATCTCTTTCCTTATTCTCCAATGCCCCAAATCTGCAAAAAGGTCTTCAATATGACTTTGCTTCAACCAAGGATGGAGGGTTTTCGTCCTCCAACCAACCACAAGAAGGGTTTTCGTCCTTCTTGGAAAGCCACACAATTGGATTTTCACCCAAAAGTGGAAAGACAATGAGCAAACAACCCAAAGGTCCAATTTAGATAAAATGCGCCAAAATCAATGTCCCCAAATGAAGTCCTTAATCTCCTTTTATATCCTCATGTTGGTGCCAAAGGCCAAAAAGGCAAGGCCAACCCATATAAAGCATATTTAATCTTTTAATTTGCTTTTTAAAATGCACCAAACCCAGCCGACCCTTATAATGGGAATTTACAAAGATAAAAACATAAACATGAATGAGGAAAATGGAAATATAACCCACGATCTTCCCTTGTTCATCCATTGCTTGCCTTCGGAAGGGGAAAGGCAAGGAATCCTTTATTTTGGATTAATTCGAAAAATGGGACATTACAAAAAAGATGGGTCTTTTGTCACAACATTGTCTGAGAACTTGATTCATGCCACAACATTTCCAACAACTTCTGCCATTCAAAAATTCTAGTGATGATTTTCCTCAGTTTCGATAATAGTTGCTCAACAAAATCTCAGTTGGGCAACCAAAGGCTTCTTCAACCAATTTTAGAAGATTAATTAAAATGAATTGCTCCTTTTTTCAACCAAACAAAGCTCCTGGCCCAGACAATTTTCCAGCTTTCTTCTATCATTCCTTCTAGGATATCATCAAAACAAATTTATTGGATGTTGTGGAAGAATCAAGGGGAAAAATGCTCCAGCATTGAAATGCAAAAAAGTTGATTCTCATTGCAAAAAATTCAAAAGATGATCACTTGGACCACTACAGACCAATTGCATTATGTTGTATGGCCGACAAGATTCTTTGCAAATTAATACCCAAGGTTAAAACCATTCCTCTGAGCTATCATCTCACAAGAACAATCTGTTTTTGTTCAAGGTAGCCAAATTGAGGACAACATTGTCTCTGTCCAAAACTTCTCCATTCACTTCAATCTCAGAACTGCCAAGAAGTCCTAATCATACTGGATATTTCCAAAGCTTTTGATAGATACAGTTGGCAATTGATAGAAAACACTCTTCACGTTTTTGGTTTCAGCCCCTTATTTACTGAGGGGATCAACAGATGATGAGTTCGGGATCCCCTTCTTGCCCTCAAGAGGTTTAGCAAAGGAGAAACTCTCAATCCTTATCTCTTCATCATCATGGAAGAAAATTTATGCAGGGATATTGAACAAAAATACTCACAAATTAAATTCAGGGTCTTCCAATGGTAGATGGAGGGACATGATAAATAAATTTTCATTTTGCCAATGACACCCTCTTGTTCTTCACTGTGATCCTCAAAGTAATCAGGTATTAAAATATCATCCTGCAACAATTCAAGTAGAGTTGGGACAAAAAATCAAGGAAAAATCTAATGTCATATTTGTCAATGTGCCACTCATAAAGCATGCAATTCTAAGGATTTGTCATTTTCCAGAAGGTAGTTCCCATTAAATATTTGGGTTTCCCTCTACATCTAAAATAAGGATGGAACTATTCAGAAATGGAAACATAAGTTCTCTTTGGACTCATCATTGCTCTCATTAGCCGGTCATATTAAACTGCTCCAATTAGTTTTGCAAGCTATTCCAATATATTTCCTCAAATTTCTGCCAATACCTCATAATGTCGTTGATAGTAAATATTTAATGCAATTTTCTATGGAAAGGAGCATCAACTGATGCTCAAATATCCTCTTGTTGCATGGGACCAAATTTGTCTTCCCAAATCTCAATGAGGCCTCAATATTCACAATTTGGCAGAACTCAACCAAGTTCTAGCAATGAGAGCTGCTTGAAGACTAGAAAGGTCCTAATTCGATTTGGAGTAACATAATCAAAGAAAAATACATATCACTACACACAGCATATCTCAGAAAAAATGAGAATCAGTATCAGTAAGTAATGCAAAATGCATACGAAAAGATCTGATTTTGTTAAATGATAATCTCACATGGGACGTGGGTAATGATAGGTCCATTCACTTTTGGGTAGACAGTTGGGAAGGATTTTCTTTGCTGCATGATCAAAATCTCGTAGAGGTCCAATATATACTAAAGGTGATCATCTTCTAGAAGACTACAGCCAGCTACCCACAATTGAACAGAATAATTGGGATGTTAATAAAATCAACCTGCAACTTCATCCTCTCAAATGAACAAAGCTTCTTCATAGCTCAAAGATAGAATGAATTTCTGGGTAATAAGCAGGATGGTAGTATATGCCCTTATAAATCTAAGGGATACTGCACAAGAGATTCTACCTACAGGCCTTTAACTCATAATACCCAGCAAGTCAACACTAAGTGGAATATACTATGGTCTATTCCAAATTAGCCCAAGATAAAAGCTTTCTTTGGCTTCTGCACCACAATTAACTTCGTATGGAAAATAACCTTCATAAAAAGGTCACATTGGTCCTACGATCTACCCCTGTGTAGACCTGTTAGGGAATCATTGACCCATCTTTTCTACCTATGCACTTATGCAAAACAAATCTGGAAACTAGGAACTCTCTAATTTGGATGCCAAAAACTTGATATTTACTGTTGTGTCCAAAACACGCCCTAATTCCACAAGTGAAATTATGGAACCCCTTGGCCTTTCTCAAGGTAGTCTGGATTTGCGCATTAGACTTTGTGTTATCAACCACACAATCCGTGTTTGCAAGAACCTTGGTATGCCTAAGTTATGTTTGCCAACATGCTCCTCTTGCTTTCTATCTTTACGCCCTTCGCAGAAATGCCCGTTTCCTATTGCGGAAAGAGCTTTCATGCGATACTCAATATGTGCACTTATATACACGCATCACGCAAAGTTTATCTTACACGCACCTTTTAACACCATTGCACAATCTTATCGCACAATACTACTTTTGTTCCCCGTTGGCCTTCGCAATGTTCACACCCACTCCAAAGCATGTTGCGGTTCCCTTGCGTTAAAACAAACCTCCATGCAATCCCATTGCACAATTGTACCAAGAGTCCTAGAATCCACATATGCTCCATGACATTTCCACCCACGTAGGAACTATGCAATCCTATTCGAGAGACCTAAAGCAGACCCCTTCCACATTGCACAAGAAACGTTTAACCCTTGCACAATTCAGGACTTTTGTCGCGTGGTCTGATCTAGTGCTTAACACTTAGCTCCCTAAAGCCCTATACTTGTGCAAGGTAGTGCGAGCACATCTACACTCAAGGAAATGCTAAAGGAAATCTCTAAGTGCAAATGTGCGCCATTAAATAGGCGCAGATCCATTGCTCAAACACTTCACGCAACGATCATGACAGATAGTCTTGTGCGCTCTTTGCGCGTCGCTGAGATCAAAGAGACCTACATGCAATGCAATGTCCCCTTTTTTGAATTAGTTCCAATTGAAGACTTCTTGCCATTTTTCTTCCCATGGCCAAGAAGAAATTGAACAAGGGAAGTCCTTGGGTTTCATTTCCATTTTCTTTCATTGTTATTAATGTTTTTCTTTTGTATTTTCCTCCCTAAGGCAGGTCGGCTGGGTTGGAGAGCTCCCAACATGAAAATAGAAGATAAAGCAAGCTCTTAAGAGGTCGGTCTAGGGGTAATTCACCCCTTAGACCTTTGGCGCCACCAAAGGGGTATAAAAGGAGTCACATAGGCTCATTTGGATCATCAATTTTGGCATATACACTTTTATAGTTGTTGGAAATAATTTAGAAACTCTTCAAAATAATATTCTTCAAATCCGGAAATGATTAAGAGAAAAGTACCGAAATATCTCTTTTTCACCAATTTAATAAATAGTTACTGAGTCTCGTGGATGGGGGCATGGGGAGACGGAGGGGACGAGAGGGACGAGGTTTCCGAGACGGGAAACAATTTCCAAATTTTGGGGACGGCAAGGGGACGACTATTAAAATAATATATAAAATATAAATATTTGAATATTTTAACTTTATTCAATGAAATTTTGGGGTTTAAACTCTATTCAGGTACTTCAAGATTATAATTTAATGTTCTTCGTAAAAATAACAACTTTTTAAAAGTAAAATCATCAGAAGTTTTTTTAAAGATTTTTAAAAAATAGGAGACGTCCCCTCCAAGTCCCCAAGTCTCCGAAACGTTCGGGACGTCTGGGACATCACCAAAATCTAGGGACGCGTCCCCGCGTAACACCGACTTAATATCAATCGGAAACTCACTCCCCACGGGTTTTGCAAGGTAAATTTCAATGGGGCTTACAAAGGGAATCTTGGGCTTTTGAGGGCGGGGTGTATCATTCGAAATGAGTTTGGAGAATTGGTGAGCATCGATCTTATCACCTCCAGGATGGAACAAGTAATCAAGCGGAGGCTCAAGCTCTTCTTTTTGGCGTAAAAAGAGTCGTGGACTGTGGTTGTTCTCACCTCCTTATTGAAGGAGATTCACAGATCATCATTCAAGAAATTAAAACTGGTAAGGCTTCTAATTGGACATTGGATTTCTATATTTCTAATGCTTTATTTTGGCTTGCCAAGTTGGACACTTGGAGAATCGGACACGTATTTCACAAGGCCAACTCAGCTGCGGACTACCTAGCCAATTGTGGGGTGACGCGGGTGGATGAAGCCATTATAGCTAATGATAAATTAAAGTGGCCCGATCTCGCCGTCATATTGGATGGTGATGTCGAATTAAGGACAAGGTAATTTGATGGGACTTGGTACGTGGGAAGCTTTCTTTTTATGTTTTTTCAAGCTCTCCATTTCTCACGCCAATCTTTCATTGTCGTTGTGTTTAGTCTTTGGGTTGCTTTGCGAAGGGTTTCCACGGCGGTTGTGGCTATCCTTGCCTGTTTCTCAAAGGGGAATCGAGAGAGATGGCATTCTATGGCCCAATCACCCCGCCCGACTGCGAAAGGTGTTCCGAATTGGATTGGGCTCGGTATGTAATGCAATTCAGTGCATTTTGGGCGACTGTTATATTCAAGGTTGTGGCCACGCAAGAGTGAACGCAGCGATATCATCTGTTTTTGTCTCTCACCTACTGTCTATTGGAGGAAACAAGGAAGAATCTTTGTTGATTGCTCGCCACATCATTCTTCCCAGGCACATGGTAGGGCTAGAAGACGAAGTGGCGAATTTTTGTTTGCCTATAATTTATATGCAGAAGCAACTGCAGGGGAATTGGATTTGGTGGCTCAAGAATATGTGACAGAACTGGAGCATAGGAACGGAGCTCTTTGAAACTTTTTCATGACAGTCCATCAGAAATGCCGCATGAAGGGCCCTCGACACAGCATACATCTCCCCTTTGGATTTGGACTCCCTTTCCGCACTCCAAAGGGCCTGTGTGCCTCCTCGTATTGTCTAGCTCCTGACAAAGGGAAAAGCTTCCTACTATTTTCTATTAAAGGCAGCCGGGGAAGGAGAGGTGGGTCGCAGTTCAAGTGCTCGTAAGAAAAATGTAGAGGTAGCAGCAGAGCCAGAGGTTTGTGTGAAGGAGGAGGTGATCAAAATATCTAAGTTTATGTATTTAGCTTTCCTAGTCTATATAGTTGTTTTGATGTTTTTGTTTCAGGGTGACATACTTTTATTGTTTTTATACAAGTCACCCTGTATTTCTTGTTATAGAAATATACTTTGTAATGTAAGGGAGAGGACCCAAGAACCTCGTAGTTCATAGCTCCTAGAGGTAAAGCGTTTACTTATTAAAAAAAATCAGCTGGAAATTAATTAACAATGAATACCCTTACAAATATGGCTGGAAATGAAGGATTCCAAGCCCCAAATTGAAGTACAAATGAATATTCCAACTGCTAAAAATAGGAGGAACACAATGATGGCTGAATTTGAAGTTGTGCCCTAGAACACCCCAAACTCCACCTTAGGGCAAGTTGCACCCTTGGGAAGAGCTAGAAATGCCTTCAAAACTGAATACAAACTCCTTATGAGATCACCTTTTTGCAAGCTTGAGGGATTTCTCCAAAGTCCCCTTTTTCAAACTAGCACTAATTGAAGACTTCTTGTCATTTCTCTTCTCGTGGCCAAGAAGGAATTGCATAAGGGAAGTCCTTGGGTTTCATTTTTATTTCCTTTTATTGTTATTAATGTTTTTATTTGGTGTTTTACTCCCTAAGGCAAGTCGGTTGGGTTATAATGCTCTCAACATGCAATTAAAAGATAAAGTAAGCTCCTTATGAGGTCAACAAGGTTGGAAAGTTTCCAACATGGAAATAGAAGATAAAGCAAGCTTAAGAGGTCGGTCTACACTCTTATGACTCTTGGCGCCAACCAAAGGGTATAAGAGGAGTCTTGGTGGCTCATTTGCACATCATCTTTTGGCATATACACTTTATACTTGGTCTCTAGGGCTGATTGCTCTTAGTCCATTCCACTATTGGGCGACAATCCATTAGTGTGGCATCCAAGGATGAAACCCTTCCTTGTGGGAGATTGGAGGATGGAAACCCTTCAATTTGGTGGTGTTGAAGACTCTCATTGAAGACCATCTTGTTGGTTTGCATCTAGGGCATAAAGGAGGAGTCATACAAAGGATTTTGACATTGTTTGGAGCCCTCTCCTAGGGAGTGACTAGGGTAGAAGAGGATTTGGGTGCCTTCTAGGGCACAAAACTTCATTATTCTTTGATATTCAGATTTATCATATTTTATAAGGTTGGAATCTATAATTTGGTAATTTTTGAGGAGTTTATCTATCTTTTCAGCCCTTGTTTGTGGCTTCCCTATTGTCATAAAATTAATTACAGATGGGTATAATCTCTTGTTTTCTCCATTTCTTTGATGTAATTTGGATGAATAAATATTGTCGTACTTGAAATAATTATTTAGAAGCATTTTTAGTTGTTGCATGGTTGTATGGTGAGTTGAAGTCCCTATACAGTTCGCTGCTAGGGTTTCAAGGAATATTAGATCTGCTGTTATAAAAATCAGAATTTACTTCACTTGGGGTTTGTGCTATTTCCTTGATTTTCAGTTTCAGCCCTAGAAAGGGACATTACAATTTCATCCTCAAACCAACCCACTATTGAGAGGTTTCGTTCTCAATAGGTCTTCCAAGAGGGTTTTCGTCCTCAATGGATGAGAGAGAAAGTAAAACGTGCTCCAACTCTAAGAGAATAAATTCCAAAAGCAAGCATAACCTCTTCCAAGCCAAGAACCCCTTTAAATAGCTAGAGGTGGTGCCAAAAACCAAATAGAATCCTCTAAAGAGGACTGACCTCCTTGGGGACATAATAGTTCCTTTTTCTTTTATTTTTCAATTGGTTTTTCTCCTTTTCCCAGCCGACCTAACTATACTTAGAAAATTACTTAAAAAGAATGCAAAGCTCACAAAAACAATTGAAAATCATGACATTAACTTCCCTTGCTCATTCCCTTTTTCGCCCACAGAAGTGGAATGGACTCAAGGTTCTCAAAGAGAACTATTGTTGAGAAGGGGACATTACGACACAAGACCGAAAACAGCTAAGGAAGCAAGTTGGATTAGGAATTTGCTTGATTAGGTTGGATTGCCCCAAATGTCAACGACGACACTCTTCGATGACAACCAAAGTGCCATCAAGGTAACGAGAACCCAATGGAGCCTTGCCACACCAAGCATATGAAGATCCATGCATATTTTCCGGGAGAAAGTTCAAGAAAAGATCATCTCACTACGTATTGTCCTACAAAGAATATGATGGTGGATATTTTCACAAAGCCCTTGTCTACTTGATCCTTTCACTTGTCTTTGAGGGATGATGTGACTTCTTGGTGCTTCCCTTAAGGGGGATGTTAGGGATTGTGGATGTAATGTCAACATTGTGGTCCCCTAAGTTGTGTTTGAGGGGGATGTGTAATGTCCCTTTCTAGGTCTGAAACTGAAAATAAGGGTTTGGCCTTAAACCCAAATGAATCAAATCTGAAATTTTGCCTTAAAACACACAAACATCAATCTAAAACAATTGAGAATGCTCTTCAAACAATCAACACACTATATAAATCAGCCCTCTAGGGCAGCGAATTGCATATGAGATTCACATCAACATTTAACCATGCAAATAGAGCTGAAATGCCACCAAATAATTTATACAACCACGAAAATATTTATCAATCTCAAATACATCAAAATATTAGAAAAATACGTGATTACACCCAACTATAATTATTTTTATGACAGCCATAGTACAGCCAAAACCAAGGGCTGGAAATAGCTCATAAATCACTCCAAAAATCACCAACAATGAGAATTCAGCCTCATAAATTATGAGGAACAAGTTCATAACCTCAAAATGTCCAAGAGTGCCCTAGATGGCACCAAACCCTTCACCTAAGCAAGTCGCCTAGGGCTGGAAATGAAGAACAATATAAATTCACTTTGAAGCTCCAATGTGACCTCCATGTGAGACCACCCTTGCACACAAGAGGGTTTTTGTCCCCTAGTGTGATCCTAATGAAGGATTTCGTCCTCAATAGATGACCAAGGAAAGGTTTTCGTCCTTCAATGGTAAGAAGAGAAGCTACTTGCTCCACCTTTAAGAGAAATCAATATCAAAATCAACATGATTGATGCAGGAGCATCACTTGTACATACTTAAATTTTGGCTTGATTAGGTGTCATATGTCCATTTGGATATTTAGGAGGTGTTTCTAGTCCATTTGGACTCTTGGGCATGTAATAAGTGACCATTTAGAGTTTCCCTCCAAAATGGCTCTTTCAAATAATTGAAATTCTTAGGTTTTACTTTGAGGTCTAGGTACTAGTGTTGAGTAAATAACTATGGACAATAGTGCTATAAACCTTCTATGTTGTCTCATACCCTCTTAAACTTGAGTTGTAGAATATCTCTCCTTAAGTTAGGTTAGTGAAACTCAATGTAACCACCTTTCTAGTTCTCAAAAAGGTGATATATTCGAATGGGAAGATTCATGGTAGTGTTAAGTAGCCGATATGTTTTGGATACAGTGCACGGGTATAGAGTATCCAAGACGAGGCTACGGCAAAAAAAAATTGACCCCGGATACGATAGTACAAAAAGTATATAAAAATGAAAAAATATATAAATTTCAGCCTTCTAAATAGGAATTAAGTTATTAACCACATATTATGCATATGAAAGACAAGATAAGTAGATAACTTATAAGTTATAAGCTAAATAAGTGAATGTTATAAATATAATAACATCAAACGTTGTAATTAAAATATATTAGATAATAGTATTATAAGTATTACAAATGATATAATAGTGAACTTTATAACCATTATACTTTTTATATTACTATTACATTATATACATACAATAATCTTATACATTTTATAAAGCTCTAACACTTATAACGCTACAACATTATACGACATTATAAATAATGTTATATCATTATATCCCTATAGATATATTGCCTCACTAACATTATTAATAATATCCGATTTTGGATAATATAGTGCATGATAAATATTAAAATGACATCATAAGGATATTAATTATAATACTATCGTAACACTATAATACTATTATATTATATATAGTACAAAATATTATATATAATATTAAGCAATTTAATAACCTTTTATTTATATATATAAGAATTATTGTATATAATTAGAAATTTTATAAACTATTTTCCAGATGCTATTTTAAAATATATATAAAATCATTTACTATAATAAATTTTGATATATTCTTCCACGTATTTAAATCTAATAAAAAATCATATGGACCTATTCTACATGTATATAATATTCCTTGGAGTAATAAGATTCCGGTTGAAAAGATATTATATGAAACATATAGCTTCAAAAGTATCCTATCTGCTGTATGTTTCTCCATGTATTGACAGCAAAAATGGACCCAGCCGTACCTGCACCCGGTACATTTTGTACCGGTTTCAGGCCCTCCCCCGCCGTATCGGTATCCTAGTGGTAATGTAAGAGAGGAAGAAAACAGGTGCAGAGGAGGAAAAAGGAAGCCCTAGAGGCTCATGAGGGTCTGTGATTCATCATGAAGAATTTGTAGCATAGGTCTTCGAGTACATACATGGAAACTCTTGCGAAATTGTGTTAAGAGTTTACGTTGTTTTGTTATATGGCCTTGTTGTGTTTGCATTCTCTTTGTTGAAGAATATTTTGTGTTGTTTGTATTACTAATATTCTGGGTTGAAGCATGGTGTTAACAGGGGTACTAAGATTGAAGAATGTTACAATGCACAAGAGGGTGGTAAGACAAGTGTTATTGCAAGTTTCTTGAATTTTGATAGAGATAACAATGAACTCAGGCACATAGATGTGTGTTAATCTTTCTGTGATGGTGATTGGAAGAGCTAAGTAAGGTAAAACCTTGAGTAAAGCATAGAATATAAACCTATGATCTAGAAATCATAAAACAGAGAGCATTGTTTCCTTGACTGCATATTGAGACTTTAGAGGGTGAAAGACTATCACAGGGGTTTGAATTGCCTAAGAGATCTTGAGAAAGGTTGAGAGACATTGAACGAGTTATGAGAAGGTATTTCTGTCCTTTAAAAGTTTGAAAATTCAAAAAAATAGTGTAAATAATCCTAAATACCCTGTCTCGGTCTGTGACTAAGGTTTAGGTGAAGAAATAGGCATAACTTTCTTTTCCACCACTGAAAATTCTTAAAATTTGGTGGAAAGTGATATCTTATCAAGGAGGAGGTCTGGTTTAAGGAAGATTCATTAGGGTTTGCTATACCAAATCAAGACCAGAACAGTCAGATTGTGTTCTTTACCCTGTCTTGAGGGTCTTAGTAAGCAAACTGGGTTCTAGGTCAAGTAAAATTCATTTCTAACTTGTGTAATTGCTTCTATAGAGGGAGAATGGTGTAGTGAGAGTGATGAAGGTGGTGGAAGATTAAGAATAAGTCCATAAGTCATAATGATGAGAAACTCAAATGTCAAAATTCAAGAACTAACCATGCACAATTATAAAGAAGGTTGAAAAAGGATGCTAGAACAAGTTGAATGGATAATGTTGTGAGGTATGTTTGTTGTGATTGTTTGATAGAGTGAGTTAAAGGCATTGAAGGGTGTGTAGATTCTTAAGGAACCAGATTATCACAGTGATCTAGATTGTACTGCTACATTACCCTTAAGAGCAAAAGAAGAATAAGAGAGTAGATCGGCAGGAAGTGCCATGAAGAGAAGAAAAGTTGTAAGTTTCGAGGTGTTCGATGGATGATAAGAAGTAAAGGGAAAGTGACAAGAAGAGAGTGAGGAAACTTAGATCAAACTAAGGAAGAAAGGATCAAAACAGGGTTGAGTGGAGAATTGTTAGAATCAAGAAGCCAAAATGGTAATATAGCATGAAAGGTGATTGAGTGTATTCCAAGCATTAATAATAGCATGAATAAGGTGTGATAAGGTGGTTTGAGGTGTTTAGATGGTTGGAATCAGTGGAAAAGAGATAAAACCCTAAATAGGCCAATGAAACCCTAGGAGACTTGATTGTAGGCTTGCAAAAAGGTGAAATTTGAGTTGGGGATGATGGAAAAAGAGTTAGGTCATTAAATTTGGTACAAAGCAGGACCTCCATAAAGGGTATCCAAATCACTAATCAGTTTTTCATAAATGCTTGTGGATTGCTCCAAACATGAAAGCTTGGAAGCCTTAAGGGCTAGTAGAAAGACCTAGGTGAAGACGGTATTTTGGGAATAAAAACAAATTGGCTTAGAGTTGGTTGATGAAACTTGGTGAACAGCTAAAAGGACTTAATGGGTACTAGAAAATTTTAGCATTGAAGCATGATTCCTTGTAATTTGTGTTTTTCATTAAAAAGGTCATTTTGGAGGGCTAGAAGCAAATTTTAAGGTCTAAATAGAGTTTGATGATGAATAAAGGTATGAGGTTTCTTGGATAGTATAAACAAGTTTTTCTGAGGTATTCGAGCATGTATAATGGATTCCTAGCCTTGGTACAAGGGAATGAAGACATTTTTGTGTTTTGAAGGAAATTGGCTTCTTGAGAAAGGTCATAGTCCATTGGTTTTGAGTGATTGTACAAAGTGAAGTTGAATCTTCTAATGCATTTGTTGAAGTTGAGAGTGTGAATGCAGGGCCTCTACATCAATAACCCTCCTTTGTCAAGTCGAACCACCTTATATAGGCCTTGAAGATGTCAATGGGCAAATAGAATCCTCTAGAGAGGCCGACTCTTAATGAAGGAAAAGAACATTAAAGTCACCATGTAGGCCTCCACAAGACTGACCTCCATAATGAAGAAATAGAAATCCTCCTTGCATTGTTTGACAAGTCTTCCACCACATAGTCGAACCACTCCAATGCCATGATTAGTAAATAAAATAATTAATTATTAAAGTACAACACTTACAACCATGGTGAGTTTCCCTCCCTTGCTCCTTGATGCCCATAGGAAGAGAAATGGGCATAAGGTCTTCCATATCGAACTAGCTTGCAAAAGGCCACATTACAGGGATGTTAGTGGTTTAAACCCACCTTAGTGGACTGCTTTGATTTGACTTTAGTTCTTTAGGATATTTTATTATAATTTTAGGATATTTTATTATAATTTATTAATTTTCTCTTCCATGTGTTATTAATTTTTCTAACCATGTTTGTTTCCTATAAAGGCAACTCACTCATTTGTCATTTGCCATTAATTGCATTCAATCAGTATGGCATTGCTGCTTTATAATCCATTCAATTATATTGCATTCGCTTTTACATTCTTTGCATGATCACTCTTCATTTCTCTCGCATTCATTTACTGCAATGTTTCTTTCCTTTTCAAGTGAATGCATCCAACCATAGTTGGAATACTTGCCAAAAACTCGCCGAGTTATTAAAAACTCGCCAAAAAACAAGCAAAACGAATAAACCGCCAAAATACTCGCCAAAACAAGTAAAAAAAAACTCACCGAGTTTTGTAGAATACTCGCCAAGTTAACTCGGCGAGTTCGTGCATTTAACTCGCCCAACATGGTTTTCACACGCAGAACACGGTTTTCACACGCAAAAACCGTTTTTTTACACGGTTTTGGCTCTTTAAAAAGCCCTCTACTCCCTCATTGTCACTCACACAACCATTTGAGCTTGCATTGCTTCATTAAGTGGATTTTGGAGCGAATTCGAGGAGAGAATTTGGAGATTTGCATTTGGAGGTAGGTTTTTTTTTTTTTAATTCTTTCAAGTTTTTTCAAATTTTGTGTATATTATTTAGGTTTTATAGATTCATATTGTGATTCTAAATACATGTAATGTAAAATCGAATGCTTGTAATTTTTTATACTCATTTGCAGCCAGAGGTATGTATTTTTTTTTTTTACGCAAATTCATTGTAAATTAGTTAAATTTTATGTATGTGTATTGTAGTCGATTCGTTTTGTAATTCTAAATACATGTAATGTAAAATCAAATGCTTGTAATTTTTTTATACTCATTTGCAGCCAGAGGTATGTATATATATTTTTTTATGCAAATTCATTGTAAACTAGTTAAATTTTATGTATGTGTATTGTAATCGATTCGTTTTGTAATTCTAAATACATGTAATGTAAAATTGAATGCTTGTAATGTATTTTTTTATTTACACAAATTTGTTATTCAGGCACATTTTGTTTTTAAAATTAAATTAAGTTTACATTTTCTAATTTTTTAAATGTGCATTGTGTTGCAGATTAGAGCTTAACAATGACATCAGGCTTGGCATCAAGTTCAACATCTGAATCACTAGCAGGGACCGTTCCTCCAAATGCCCGTTCCAAAGCATGGAAGTATGGTGTACGTGGAGCTAGTGAGAGCGATTTTTTTTGCAATTTCTGTAACAGAAAAATGAATGGAGGCATCAATCGTTTGAAGTATCACCTTTCAAGTATTGTTTGCCGAGATGTTACGGTTTCTCCAACGCGTCGAAGAGGAAAAGCGAGAGATTAGAGCAGTAGTCGGCAGAGTTAGAGGAGAAGAAACTAGAGAAGGCAAGGCTTAAGGCAGCCATAGCGCAAGCTATTAGACCTGGGGCTGCAATGGCAGAGGATTTAGATGATGATGTGGCAACAATTAGGGCTCTACTCGTGGTCCACGCATACGAAGCGGAAGAGCCGGAAGAGGCGCATCTTCATCGAGTTCGAGCAAAGGTATACCGAGTTTTTTTGTGGCAAGAAACACATCTGAGCACAACCTTCATTGGAAGGTACATCCCTGAACAAAGATATGCACGAAAGGATAAAGCTTTGTGCAAATTTTTGGTACTACAACAACTGACCGCTGCTCAATGTGGCAAAGAGCCCATATCATGGAGTACTTGGTGACAACATTGATGATTTGCAGGGAAAGGGTACAAGGCACCCTCTCCAAAAGATTTGAGTGGGAAATTACTTGAGGCGCAATTGCAGATACCACTACCATGCTAGAAGAGCACAAGAAACAATAAAAAAAAAAAATGGATGCACCATTCTTTCGATGGGTGGACGGATGGAAGGAACCGCACCCTTGTTAATTTTTTGCATCTTCAAACGGTGAGATGGTGTTTTTAAAGTCTAATGATGCCTCTAACATGATAAAAATGCAGAGAGAATTTGAGTGTTATGTTAGAGACAATTGATATTAGAGGTCGGTGTACGAAATGTTGTGCAAGTTGTCACGCATAAACGCAACAAAGATATGTGGCGGCCGGGAGACTACTATAGGAGAGAGACATTCATCACTCTTTTGGACTCCTCAGACAGGCTCATTGCCTTGACCTTCTTTTGGAGGACATAGGCAAAATTGATTAGGTGAGGCCGGTTGTAGAAGATGCAAGATCCATAACGAAGTACATATACAATCACCCTTGGGTTCTGAGCTTGATGAGAGAACACACAAAGGGGAAAGAGCTTGTTCGATCCAGTGTCACAAGGTTTTCAACTAATTTTTAATGTTGTAAAGTATTTCTAGTTTGTTGACATCTTTAAAACAAATGTTTGTGAGTCAAACATGGCTAGACTCACAATATTCAAAGAAAGCTGACGGAGAGAGGGTTGCAAAGATAGTTTTTGATGATATCTTTGCAAAGAGAGCTATAGAGATCATCAAGGTAATTTCAAACTTCGATTTATATTTCATTCCTTTATTTTAATTTGTTAAATTATAAATATATTGTTCTACTTTTCACTTTTTTATTTCATTTCTAATATGTATTGTAAGTTTGCAATCTTACATTTTAATTTGTGTGTAGGTGTCAGAGTGATGGTGAGAGTTTTGCGTTTGGTTGATGGGGAGCAAAACCCCATGGGGTTTATATATGAGGCCATGGATAGGGACAAAGAGTCTATCCAAAACTCTTACAGGGGGGATATCGTCAGATATGGTCCCTTTTGGGAGATTATTGATCGGAGGTGGAACAATCAACTCCAACCTATTCATGCAGTGGAGTACTACCTCAACCCCAAGTATTTCTACTCCGATAGCTTTACAGATGATATGAACAAAAAGGCTATGGAGGGCCTTTCAACATGTATTGAGAGGATGATACCGATGTGTTGAGACGAGGGACCTCCATTTTAAAAGTCACGAAGTTACAAACATGCTAGGGGGAGACTCTTTTCTTTGGTGCTAGCTATTCGAGGGAGATCCACACAGTCACCAGGTAATAAAAATTAGAATGTTTACCAAGTTACTTATTAGTTATAGATTTGATTTTATTAATTAATTATAAATTTTTTATTATCTTGTTTGTAGGTTCTTGGTGGGAGGATTGGGGAGGGAATACCCCAAATCTTCAAAAGTTAGCCCTCAAAATTCTATCTCAACCTTGTAGCGCTTTTGGATGTGAACGCAACTGGAGTTTGTTTGAGGCCATTCACACAAAGAAGCGCAACAAGTTGACTCAAAAAAGGCTCAACGACTTGGTTTTTGTGCAATACAATCTTCGGCTTCGCACAAGAAAAGTGGAGGCCACATCAGAGGAGCTCATTGATTTGGATGAGATAAATCCATACAACGAATGGACTAGGCGAGAAGAGGAAATCCCTGCATTCACAGAGGACGAGATTGCTTCTTTTGAGAGGGAAGCTATGGAGGGAGAAGCACTAGCAGGACTCCGAGGAGTTATTGGATTGGATGACATCTTTGGAGATGATCTCCAACATGCAGCAGAGGAGCCACCAACGCACCACCATCTAGTTCCAGGATCGAGCCAGATTCGCAGCCTTCTAGGAGGAGCGTGGAGACGCAGCCGAGTGTGGGGACTAGTAGAGGCACTAGACCCTCTCCCCAATATTTCTCTAGATTGGGGAAGAGGAAAATGTAATTTATTGTATATTGTAACTTGCATAGATATGAAATTTATGATGATATTTTTCAATGTCAATCATCATAAATTCATATTACTTATCAGTTGGTTGTTGTATTCGCATGATGATGCGATTTTGTATTGTATTTACTATTTGTATTCAAATCTAATAGAAAACACTTCTCTAACATTTTATGTGCTCATTTGATACATTTTGTACCTATGTGTTGCTTAAAATTTATGTTTTTTAAAGAAATTTGAGTATTTTTTAAGTTGCCAAGTATTCCCGAGTATTGGCTGAATATTGCCAAGTTTTTGCCGAGTTTTTTTTTTGGGTCTGCCGAGTATTTGCCAAATGCGAGTATTCCAACTATGCATCCAACAGCCTCACCCTCAAACAAGATGGCACAAAGATCAGCATGTGAGGATTCAGTTTTCACTGAAACGAAGGAGTAGAAAGGTGCAGAGGTAGATCCTTGTGAAAGAAATGAGGTTTCTATGGAAAGCCTTGATCGATATGCAACAAGAGATGGGTATCATGAGGAAACCTAGTTGAGATTGCTCAAAATAAGTGAAGAACTGAGAAAAGCTTGACATGCAGAGTTGTTGTAAGAGGAAAGAGCGCAAGCATGTGTTAGAAGCTTAGAGCCATGCTTGCTAGTCTTAAGAGAGGAGTATGACATCCCTGATTCCCGTTAGCATGCAGATCCTAGATTCACAAAACAATGCTGTTTTACATTTAAAAAACAATCAATGCAATATTCACATGCATATTTTATTTGATAACATCTTTCTTGCATGTATGGCATTACAAAAAGAATATCATGCATGCCAAAATAAAGATACATCTCTTTTCATTCACAAGTATATTACCAGTCATCTCAAATGCGATCAGCTATACATGTCAAAACCAGTAAAGATGATATTTGAAAATGGTAAACAATCGTAGGCATTTTAAGCACACCTCATCTGGGTTGCCACTGTTTTTAAACATCTGATATGCTTTTCGCATGACAGGTCTTGGATCTGGACCAACCTGCCAACATCAATTAAGTTTGTATTAGATTTGCCACACAAGACATTTTATAGATGGCATCATTCATGATCTGGACCAACCTTCACAATGTCAAAACAGATGACTGCATTCATGATTCAATTTCATTTCCTTTAAACCACTTTTTAGGACCTGTTCCTGTCATTGAAAGAATAACACACATTCTATATACCAGAGATTACATAGATTACTGCATTCATGATTCAATTTCATTTCCTGTAAACCACTTTTTAGGACCTGTTCCTGTCATTGTCCGAATAACACACATTCTATATACCAGAGAGTACATAGATTAATTGCTTAAAGAGTAAAGCCAGTAGTTACTAGAGATAGCTGACCTGATATAGAAACCCCACTGATTCAAAGGCATGTAACAAAGTATGATGTATTGCAAGTTCCCATTTGCCTTCGAGCCTTATTTACTGTGCATAAGGAAATATTAAATAAAAGACATACTTCAGCCATCTTATGTGCATTATCATTTCAGTATATATGCCAATTGAGGTTTGATCTATGTTAAATCTTCAGAAACAACCAAGTACTAAAACCCTAAAAGGTATCTGTATGGTTGGTGCTGTGTCCATCACCAAGATATGCTGAACAGGAAGACTGGAGAAGCTAAAGGATGGATTGCAACACACTTTAGGGGACCAGAAATTATTAACACATTTTACCAGACTTGCAGGTTTTAGCTTTTAACCACGAAGTTGCTAGGGCCAACACCTATATCAACTGAATCTGAAAAAGGATTGAAAGACAAGATAAATGTTAACTAGTGGCAATTAGGGGCAGTGTGATGACAAGGTTCAAAACTTCAATGCTAATGAATTAGACACAAAATTGTTATCTTGAAATTTGTTAGATAACAATTGAGGAGGTAGGTCTTATCTTACAGACAGCTGCAACTTCTAAAATTATTTCCCGCTTAACCAACCAAGCAAAAGCCTTCAAACTTTGGATTCCGGTGCAATAAAATATGGGAAATATGATCATGCAATCCACTTCCACCCAGCTATAAGAAAAGTATCAGATTTGTGCAAAAGGCTGGTCGCCCAGGGCATAAAATACTGCTGCTCACTAAATAAATAATTCCAGCTTCTATACTCATCCAAAATTCACCAAATTACATGCATGCACTCACAAAAATATGAGAAACCAGATCTGAACTTAACTTGTGAAATTCATGCACTAGAAATGCTAGAATCCGACCTTCACCCAGCTGACTAGGGCATAAAAAATACAGCAGTTTATTAAATGTCAAATCAGCACCAAAACACATTAGATCCAATTTGCAAGGGCATGAAAATATCACCAAAAATACCACACACCAATTCACTACCATAAAAAGAGTAAATCCTTGCACAATAATCAGATTTCACATTCACATCAAGTTGCTAGGGCACAAGAAAAAAACAGACCAACAATCATGCATGAATGGATCCTTCAACAACTTGCTTGGGTCTTCAATTTGCCAATAACAAGGTGGTGTTGTAAAACACCTTTAGTAGAACATCAATGGGCATGCATCCCTTTTCTTCAAGCATGAAGAAATAACAATAATCATAATCCGCAATACCCCCAAATGGAGCCTTACATGTGCTCCTATATCCTTCCCAAATGGGGCGATCCACTTTGGGAGGGAGATCACATTTCAAAATCACTTTATATTGGCTATGACTTACTTTTTGCTTTTGTCTATTTTTATTAATAGCCGACATTACATCACCATGATTACATAAGGAATTAATTAATTAATTCACCCACTTGCAAGAGTGATTAAATTTCTTGGGTAAATAATTAATTAAAAACATTTAGCTCTTCATTAAATTCTATTAAATAATTAAAATTGCCTTATATGCGTAGATGATAAAAATCACTATTCGGGCAACCTTAGTTAAGTAATTAAATAAGAAAACCCCAAGAATTTCCCTTTAGTCCATGGGGTGATGTGAACTAAGGGTCTTTAGTACCTGTTTAGTAATGTCCTGGTAAAGGGGACATTACACCCCTCCCTTCCCAAGTTTGCTTGCCCTCAAGCTCTCGCCTAAAATCCAATGCAACCAATCTCACCCTAAAATCCAATGCAAGCTCTCACCCTAAAAGCCAATGTATCCAAGTAGAAGAACATGTTGTAATACTTCCACAAACGAGCTCCCGTGCCTGTCAAATGAGAGAGCTGATGTAAAAACAATATTTTGCAATGGCTGCCCCAATCTTCCTTGATGAACTGCCAAAGAAGACCAATTGCTGTCATACCAAACATTGACAAGAAGTCTGAAAAGTAATCATGAATTTGACAAGAAAAATCAATTTCTAGCTCGGCCCATGCATCAACAATGTTCCTCAAGGTGTAAGAGAGCTCTTTAACCATGAACATGAAAGCAATTGAGTAATATAAGTGGCTGTCGTAATTGATGACAGCAACCTTAGTGGCTGCAAATGAGCACACAGCAGCTTTGAACCAGCTCCTTCCAATCTTAGAAAAAGGTAGAATACTCCCCTCTCTTTTCTTCGTGAGATCTTGAGGTCCTTGGGCATGAATCCTCAAGTTATGAGCCATATGAACATGCATTTTTGTACTAGCCAGAGGTGCAAAGAGGCTATCCTGAAAAACTCAAAAATACATGCCAAAACTTTTCTCATTTCACAACAACAATCAGCCATCATGCCCAATTGAAAATTCATCATGTAATGGTGCCACAAATTAGATGTACTCAAACAATTACCTTGTTGTAGGAGAGCATCTTCTTGCCCAAAAGTGAATGCTTGGAACACCAAAAAGAGTATTCCGGGCTGCGTACTTACCGCTGTCCATAACCCCAACAATTTGTCCAACTCATGACTGAAAATGTGCATCCTATCATCCAATGAAGTGACAACAACTGAACATTCATCACAAGTGATTAGAATAGGCTTGAAAAACTGAAAATTACCATCTCTAATGGCTTCCTTCTTGTTTGTGACAGCAAGCATGATGTAGGGCAGTCTGAAATTGATGATAGCAATATTGTAAAAACTCTCAACAGCAAGCACAAAATCCCAAAAATTAATGTTTGTATCAAGAGCGATCAGATTTTGAGAATTGTTATACTTAGGAAAGACAACTCTTACCAAATTCATGTATGAAACTTCCATAGGCAATGGTCCCAAAATGGCCTCTAAAATAATTAGAGTGGCTTCATACCTTTGTGTAGTGTCCCACTTAGGTAAGAACCAATTAGATGACTAAGAATTAGGCCATGCTCATCCTTTTGGGGCTGAATACCATAAGGATATAACTGTTGTTCTGAAAATGCTGTTGTATACACCTCATAAAAATTGCATTGGCTGCCCTTTGCACTCTTGATTCCCTTCCATTGAACCATATCCTCAATATTTCTCTTGAGTCCTTCAAGGCCCAAATCTGAATTTTGTCTTGCATATTGATATGAAAAGACCAAAGAACTAACAAGAGCTACTTTATGTTAGACATACTTTTCTTCAAAACATTGTCGGGATTCCAATTTATTATGCATGTACCCAACTGAATTTTCATCAAGAGATTAACATACCTTATGTTACAAACCATATCCATTTCTCTATCATGCCTCCCATATTGACCCACAAATTGACATGTTGTAAGCAAAAAATCTGAGAGACTTTCATACCTTAAGCTGATCTCAAAATGTTCATCTTTCTTTGTCACAACAACATCACCATCTCCCACGTTTTCCGGTTGGAATGCATGCTTATTAACGCGGATATGGCATGTGGTAAAATTCTGATTTGTTCCATTGTTTGCCATCTTGAGTTCTTGGCCAAACTTCCTCTTTTTACCATTTCCACGAGGATGGCACAGCTGGAATATTTCTTTGTTACCCTTTCTCCATTTAGTACCCTTTATCTCCTCTTTCAAGTTAGCACAATAATGCAAGTACAAAGTATGATGGTAATACCGAAAATCTCTGCTATGAGAATCATCAAAGTGCTTACCCTTAGTGGCTGCCATAGAAAGTCTACCAATGGGAAAAACAACATTAGGGCCTTGAGAGGTGCTTTTTCCCCTTGCATCCAGGTCTCCTAAAGTCAAATCATGCATGCCACTACTCATGCTCGCCATAGGTAATTCTGATTTTTTCCCTATTGATCCAAAGGGATCTAGAAAAACACCACTTCATCAGAACAACCAGTTTCAAAAGGGAGATTAAGCAGAATGAAGACTAGACTGTAAGTTACTTTGTGCAGAGTAGCGATTGTGTAACCGTCGGTCATGCATACACCAGCGGTCCTGTCACTTAATGGACGAAAAATAAAATCAGAGCCACGAAAGGTCACGGATTTCAAGCGTCCCTAACCGTGTCTCTTCCTTGGAGGATGTTTCTCATTCTCCAGTGCGAGAGGACATGGGAAGTAAGTTATTTAAGGGAGAACATAGGCAAGAATTGGATCATCAAAGTTTGAATGCAAGAGAGTGAGAAGAAACCATTGGAGCTGGAAGTGTTTTGTAGAAGTAAGGTGCAGAAACAGAGCAGCCAAGTATAGAAGGGAGGTGTTTACATTGTTTACCTTCTTTCCTCTTGTTGTAATATGTAATTCTTTTACAATTGGCCAATAAAAATTGGGAAGAAAGAGCAATTGCCCTTCCCGACTGGTTTTCCCTCAACTTGGGGTTTCAGGATAAATAACATGTTAAATTGTTATCTTTCCTTAGCTACAAGATAGTTCTAAGTTTCCATTTTGCTCACTAATGATTAAAAGATTGCCATTTTCGAAAGTTAAAAGTAGAAACAAGAAAGTGTTGTGGGCTCTGATACTAGATGATGATACCGGTTAAGTGGTTGGAGATAGAATATGATTCGAATGTAGATGAAAGGCTTGGATGCACGACCACCAACATGAACAGCCAAAAACAAGAGGAAGAGATGAGTAAGCTATTCCATGTCAAAATCCAAATCAAGAGAACTAAGGTAAATGCTTTGGTTGATCTTGGTGCTTAATCTAACTTGATTTTTGATACGGTTGTAAAGAAGTTTGGTCTTGAAACTTACGAACATCCACATCCTTATCCTTTGGGATGGGTAAAGAAGGGTGTAGCGATTCGGAGTAACAAGAAGATGTAAGTTCAAGTTTGGGATAAACTCTCAGTATATAGATGTATTGGAAGTTGATGTAATTCCACTTGATGTTTTTGATGTTGTTTTCGGGAGTCCTTACTTGTATATCAGGGATGCTATATTTACGAGAAGGGAGAACCAATACAGATGGGTCAAGGATGGAATCAATTACAACATCCGGGCACACCAACGTACGTCAAAACATGCCTTGGTAAGTGCTAACAAAGCAAAAAGACTAATTTAGGCAAATCATAATCAATTTTGTTTACTTTTATTAAAGGATAAACAAGATGGGGTAGAAATTTCAGATATTTCTAACAAAGGGATGAAGGATTTGGATAGCATTATTCAGTCTTTTCAAGAAGTATTCCAAACTCCCAAATGGGTTACCACCAAAACGGGAGGTAGAGCATGAGATTCAATTGTTGCCGGAGTCCCCTCTACCAAATATCGGGTTGTATAGGCAATCCTTGTTGGAGAGTACAAAGGTAAAGAAACAACTCCATGAGCTATTGGACCAAGGGTAATACGCCCAAGCACCTCGCCATGCGGTTCGCCTATTGTGATGGTGCCGAAGAAGGATGGTTCTTGGAGGATGTGCATCAACTACCGTGCTTTAAACAATATTACCATAAAGAACAGATATCCACTCCCACACATAGATGAACTTTTGGACCAGCTTCAACATGCAAAGTTTTTCACGAAGTTGGATCTCAAGTCGGTTATCACCAAGTCGATAGAGGAGGATATATGGAAGATTGCCTTCAAAACAAAACAGGGTTTGTATGAGTGGTTAGTACTTCCATTTGGTTTATGTAATGCACCCGCTACATTTATGAGATTGATGAATGATGTATTGCGGGAATTCATAGATTCATGTGTCATTGTTTATCTAGATGATATTTTGATTTTTAGTGCCACATGGGAGGAACATCTAACACATTTGCAGCAAGTCTTGCAAGTTCTCAAGGAGAAATAGTTGCTTATGCAATATGAAGAAGTGTGAATTTGCTAAACAATCACTTGTCTATCTTGGGCACGTGGTTGGAGGAGGAGAGCTATGAGTGGATCCAAAGAAGGTGGAAGCCATCACCAACTGGCCAACACCAATGGGAGCCACAGAGACTAGAAGTTTTGTGGGAGCAATACAATACATGAGGAAGTTCATTCCGGGCTTCTTCGTTATTGCAGCACCTCTACACACAGTGGCCGCAAAGAGTAAGGGTTTTGACTGGGGTAAGGAACAAGATCAAGCTTTTGAGTTATTAAAATACAAAATTAGTCATGCTCCAGTACTTGCTCTTCCTAATTTGCAGCAGCCCTTTGAAGTAGAGATGGATGTCAGTGATTATGCTATGGGAGCAGTGTTGCTACAGGAGGTAAGCCAATATGTTATCATTCTGAAACTTTCACTTCAGCAGTTAGAGGGTATTCAATATATGATAAAGAGATGTATGCACTAGTTCAGGCTATAAAGAAATGGAAACATTATTTATGGGGTAAAGAAACTATTGGCACACTGACCACAAACCTCTCAAGTATTTGCAAGCACAATCTAAATTGCAGCAGGCAAGGCACTACAAGTGGATGGGATTCCTTCAACAGTTCCATTTGGTAATCAAGTACAAGAAAGGTAGCACAAACTTGGTGGCAGACATGTTGTCTAGGCTGCCCACATAGGAAAAAGTCTCCAATTTGGCCACTATCTCTCAGATTGAGCCCTTTATGAAGGAAGCTTACGGAGAGGCACATGCTCAAGACAAAGATTTTAGGGTAACATATCAGCAAATCTGCGCCTCTCGAAGGGCCGAAAGGACGGGTATTGAAGATTGTTATCTCAAAGATGGGCTGCTCTACCGATGGGGGAAGCTTTGTGTGCCAAAGGAAGAAAGGCTTCTATTGATGAGGGAAGCACATACCTCGAAAGTAGCAGGACATTTTGGTGTTGGCAAGACCATGGCCCACTTGCAAAGGTACGTGTATTGGCCCAATATGCAAGAAGTATCTAAATTCATAAGAGGATGTAAACTTTGTTGTACAAGCAAGCCTAAAATTAGGAAGGAAGGTTTGTATATGCCTTTACCAGTCCCTACTCGTCCTTGGGAAGATATTTCTATGGATTTTGTAGGAGGACTACCTATGTCTAAACATGGCCATGACTATCTATATGTTGTTGATAGATTTAGCAAAATGTGTATTTTTGTGGCATGTAAAAAGACAATAAAAGCAAGTGAAACAGCTGAACTTTTATTTGCTAATGCATGGGTACATTTTGGCTTGCCAAATTCTATTGTTTCTGACAAAGATTCCAGGTTCTTGGGGAAGTTTTTGACTACTTTGTGGGACAAGATGGACACCAAGTTACAGAGGAGCATGGTCTTCTCGAAATATTTCGAATGGGATACCACTTAAAAATGCACAAAAATATTGAAAATTTGCAGCCACATCAAATACTAATTTTACCAGATTTATACAGTAAGGACAGCGAACTAAAGAAACTTAATATTTCCCAAATTAACCACCCAAATTACTTGAAAATATAAAGAGGGCTTGATATTATTATAAATGACATACGGAAACTATTTTTGGCATATTACAGAGATTAAAATGCTGCCAGGAAATCACAGCGAGCCTAGACAACTGGAAAACCCTCCATGTACAGGCTGTAAGTCGCCACGCTTGGGAAAGGGGTCGGAAAATGATGGAGGTGCCTTCAATGTGCTGCCATGCCCAGCCCAAAGGGCTGTCGTGAATCTGATCTGGAGCCCCTCTGATTATCTTCCCCAAATGCCCCCAAAACTGGAAAACCCTCCACGTACAGGCTGTAAGTCGCCACACTTGGAAAAGGGTCGGAAAATGATGGAGGCGCCTTCAACGTGCTGCCGCGCCCTACCCAAATGGTTGCCATGAATCTGATCCGGAAGCCCACTGATTATCTTCCTCAAATGCCCCGAAAACCCTAAAAATTCGTCCTCTGAAACCCTCTCGTTATTATCTCGTGACACACCCCAAAAGCGGCTCCAAAATGACAGATAGGTAGATCTCTCACTACCGAAGAATGCCATGCTAGCTAGCTGGGGACGGGTCTCTCACCACCGGCTAGGGTCCTGTGGGGATTTGACTCCACAAGCTGTAGAAACGCAACAAATGCAGTAGCTGCACGAGAAAGGGTCGATAAAAATGTATATCAAAAGTGTCTTTCCTTACTCTCCCCGCTCCTTATATACTTCCCACGGCAAAAGAGCCCCAATAGACCCTAGACGCATTGCTTTCCATGGAGGGGTCAATAAAATAAAAGTCACTAAAGTTACTTTTTCCCGTTTAAGTCGCCCAGGTCCAAAGTGACCCCCAAATGCCAAACATGGATAATAATACCATGCGGCCCCTTCTCAAAAGCCCCAGGCGTCCACGAGACCCTTTTTGGGTATGACCACGGCTTGACTCGATTTGGCCCTTAGGCCTTTGCGCGAGAAAAGGGGACATTACACCTTCCATCCATAGACAGATGGGCAAACAGAGGTGGTGAACAAGACTTTGGTGCAGCTGATTAGAGGATATAATAGCAAATATCCACAGAATTGGGATGAGTCCTTTGCCTACATTCAACATTCCTACAACCGAGCAGTACACACATCCACTATGCAGTCACCATTTGAAGCATGCTTGGGTATCTACCTACTAATCCACTAGATGTAGCAATTGAGCAAAGCGAGGAAGAGGGGGAGATACATGATTCGGAGGTGACTAGAGCAGCAAAATTCATTGAGAGGATCCGGCAAATCCATCTCAAGGTGAAAGAACAATTGGAAAAATCTCAAGTCAAGTATAAGGCTAGACACGATCAGCATTGAGGGAGCACAAACTTCACGTTGGAAACAAAGTTTGGCTTTACTTGAGCAAGGAGAGACTACAAGGCCAAGCAAGAAAACTCAAGCCACTTAATATGGACCCTTCACTATACTGGAGCAAGTTAGAGAAAATGCTTTCAGACTTGATTTTCCACCATTCATGCAGATGTACTCAGTAGTAAATTGTGAGAACTTGCACCTATATGAGCCATCCATGTTTGATGAAGAAGAAGGATGTCAGTTACTACCTTCCATAGAAGATTGTGTCTTGGACTCATAAGGCGAATTAGAGGAGGACGTAGTGCTGCAGCAGAAGATCAGAGAGACAAGGAGAGGTCCACAGGAGTCTTGGCAGGTTGGACTCAAGGGGAAGACACCAAGGTAGGCCCGGTGGTACTCGAAGGAGAAAGTGAGGGAATTGTTTCCTCATCTACTCCCCCACTAAGCTTTTGTGGGACCAAAAGCCTCCTGAGGAAGGGAGGTGTGATCCGTAGGGATCTAGATGAACACCGCTTTAGAAAAACCAATTTGAGAAGGGAGATTAAGCAGAATGAAGAGCAAATTGTAAAGTTACAGAACCGTCACTTTGTGCAAAGTAGCGGTTGCATAACCGCCCTGTGTAGTTCATAATCGCCTCGCACAAAACGGCGGTTGCATAGAACCGCCGGTCTACATACACCGGTGATCTTGTCACTAATGGATGAAAATAAAATCAGAGCCACAAACAGTCGTAGATTTCAAGCGTTTTGACCATGTCTCTTCCTTGGAGGATGTTTCTCATTCTCCAATGCACGGGAGGACATAAGAAGCAAGTTATTTAAGGGAGAGCATAGGCAAGAATTGATCATCGAAATTTGAATGCAAGAGAGTGAGAAGAAACCATTGGAGCTGGAAGTGTTTTGTAGAAGTAAGGTGCAAAAACAGAGCAGCCAAGTATAGAAGGGAGGTGTTTACATTGTTTACCTTCTTTCCTTTTGTTGTAACTCTGTAATTCTTTTACAATTGGCCAATAAAAATTGGAAAGAAAGAGAAATTGCCCTTCTAGTTGGTTTTCCCTCAACTTGGGGTTTCCGGCATAAATATTGTGTTGAATTGTTATCTTTCCTTTGCTGCAAGATAGTTCTAAGTTTCCATTTGCTCACTAATGATTTAAAGACTGTCATTTTCAAAAGTTGAAAGTAGAACAATAAAGTGTTGTGGTCTCGTAAATTTCCAAAGCTAGAGGTTTACATATCACCTATCCTCATGAAATCAACCAAAAAGATCTCAAGATTAACATTGATAATTTTGGAAGAATGTAAAAGATTACCCAGATCCCATACCTTAGGGTGCCCATAGAAGGGGTTTTGAACCAAAGAGTTTTCTTGCCTCATTTTGCAGCCCATAATCCTCATTTTATCTTTGTCTCTTACATGTTTCTCATGAGAAAAAACAAATCTGAAATGGAAAAGTATGCAACCATAATTCAACCTCTTCATACCTTGAAATATCATCATGTGATCTACCCCCATTGGCTGAATTAGAAAGTTTTGATATAGGGTTGACACCCTCTTCATGCTCCTTTTGAATGGTTGTTCCGGAAAGGACAACCAACTGAATACTAACATCCACATTAAGAATTGGTGCTTCCACCCCCAAACTCTCTTCCTTAATTTGAAGATCTGAATTTCCTTCTTCCTTAGGCTCAAGATCCTTGATCCCTTCTGAAACTTCACTATCACATATGCAACCATTAGAAGATAAAGAAATATTTTCAATTAATGAGGGATTTTCACCTTGCTCATCCTTGCAATCTTCCGCATCGAACCTTTCTACGAACCTTTGGCCGAAATCTTCAAGGGAGGCAATGGATTCGACCCCTTGGGTCTCCAACAAATGATGCCACCACTTATGTGCCAATCCTTTCATGTATATAGAGATGAGCATAAGGGCATCATACTGACACATAGGATTCCCTCGCAAATATGTCTTAAATTCCTCCAACCAAGATCTAGCAGAAATATTATTAGTGCCATCAAAAATGGATCTTGGGTTCACTTCATCCTCTAGCTTCTAGATCTGTAACACAAAACCTCATAGGTGCAGAAGAACGATGCTCGATACCACTATAATGTCCCCAAATTAGGGCAATTCAATATTCACCCAAATTCAATGAAACCCTTATGCAAATTATCCTGAAGTATTCCAATGTCTACTATTCCTAACCCAGAGTGGGGTTAGAACTAGCGGAGGTAAGTGGAATAAATCGAAATGGCAAGGGCACACTAAAATTAGCACCAATCTGATTATAAACAGTTGAAAATAATTAAATAACCAAACCCCAGACTGCTGCAACTTCTAATATTATTTCCTGCTTAACCAACCAAGCAAAATCCTTCAAACTTGGATTCTGGTGCAAGAAAATACGGGAAATGTGATCATGCAATCCACTTCCACCCAACTATAAGAAAAGTATCAGATTTGTGCAAAATGCTGGTCGCCCAGGGCATAAAATACTGTTGTTCACTAAATAATTAATTCCAGCTTGTATACTCATCCAAAATTCACCAAATTACATGCATGCACTCACAAAAATATGAGAAACCAGATCTGAACTTAACTTGTGAGATTTGTGCTCTAGAAATGTTGGAATCAGACCTTCACCCAGCTGATTAGGGCATAAAAAATACAGCAGAATATTAAAATGTCAAATCAGCACCAAAACACATTAGATCCAATTCGCTAGGGCATGAAAATATCACCAAAAATACCACACGCCAATTCGCTACCACAAAAAGAGTAAATCCTTGCACAATATTCAGATTTCACCTTCACAACAAATCGCTCGCCACAAGAGAAAATCAGACCAGCAACCATGCCAGAATGGATCCTTCAACAACTCGCTTGGGTTTTCAATTGGCCAATAACAAGGTGGTGTTGTAAAACACCTTTAGTAGAACAACAATGGGCATGCATCCCTTTTCTTCAAGCATGAAGAAATAACAATAATCATAATCAGCATACCCCCAAATGGAGCCTTACATGTGCTCATATATCCTTCCCAAATGAGGCGATCCACTTTGGGAGGGAGATTACATTTTAAAATCACTTTTATGTCAGCTATGACTTACATTTTGTTTTTGTCTATTTTTATTAATAGCCGACATTACATCATAATGATTACATAAAGAATTAATTCATTCATTCACCCACTTGCAAGAGTGATTAAATTACTTCGGTAAATAATTAATTAAAATACATTCAACTCCTCATTAAATTCTATTAAATAATTAAAATTGTCTTATATGTGTAAATGATAAAAATCACTATTCGGCAACCTTAATTAAATAATAAAATAAGAAAACCCCAAGAATTTCCCTTTAGTCCATGGGGTGATGTGAACTAAGAGTCTTCAGTACCTGTTTAGTAATGTCCTGGAAAAGGGGACATTACAGCATCCCGTTGCATATGAGAGCCGGAAACTCAAGGAGCATGAGCGAAATTCTCCATCTATGATAAGGAAATGTTGGCCATCATGCATGCATTGACCAAATTCTAGCAATACTTGGTTTGTGGAAGGTTTGTGGTCAAAACCTGACCATAATAGCTTGAGGTTCTTTCTTCACCAAATGGATTTGAATGATCTGGAAACAAAAGTGGGTAAGTAAACTTCAAGCATATGATTTTGATATTGAATATGTCAAAGGGAAAATAATGTGGTGGCGGATGCTTTGTCAAGGAAACCAATTCCTTGCTCTTTTGATGATGTTGCAACAAAAAATGGAAAGATAGAGGATGCAGAAATTTCAGAACAGCCAAGGTTACAATTGCTTGTGAGCAAGCAATTTTGAGAAGGGAGGACTGCAATGTCCCATTTTCCAAGCTAGTTCAATTTGAAGACTTAAACTTCCCGTGGGTGTTAAGGGAGAAAATAAAGGAAGTACATTAGAGTTATAATTGTAATTTTTCATTTTCAGCTTTGTAATATTTTTGTAAAAAGGCAAATTGCCAATTATAGCAAGGTTGGTGGCTAAAGTGCAAAGTGCCAACTTCAAGATAGAAAAAGAATGTAATAAAGGGGGCCGCCACTTTAAGTGCGAAAAGTGAATGTAAAAATAGAAATAAAGTATTTCTATTATCCCACACATAGATGGAAAACTCGCCGAAAACTCGCCGGTTTTGAAAAACTCGCCAAAAAAACCTAAACCCGGTTAAATCGCCATAAAACTCGCAATAAAATAGCTGCTGAAATTTTAGTACTCGCTTGTTAACTCGGCGAGTACTGCCAAAACTCGCGAGCCTGGCTCAATACTCGCCGACGCGGCCCGTACACCTGATACACGCTTTTCACACGCAAAACATTCTTTTTACACGGTTTTGGTCTTTTTAAGGCCCTCAACTCCTCATTGTCACACACAACCATTTGAGTTCTGAGATTGCTTGTGTTGAGTGGATTTTGGAGCTAATTCGAGGAGAGAATTTGGAGATTTGCATTCGAGGTAGGTTTTTTTTTTTTTAATTCTTTGAAGTTTTTCCAAATTTTGAATATATTATTTAGGTTTTATAGATTCCTATTGTGATTCTAAATCAATGCAATGTAAAATCGAATGCTTGTACTTTTTTATACTCATTTGCATCTTTGGTATGTAATTTTATTTTATTTTAACGCAAATTCATCAGAAATTAGTTAAATTTTATGTATGTGTATCAGAATCGATTCCTGTTGTGTAATTCTAAATACATGTAATGTAAAATTGAATACTTGTAAATTTTTAATACTTTTTGCAGCTTTCAGAGGTATATTTTTTTTTTTTAATTAACGCAAATTCATCAGAAATTAGTTAAATTTTATGTATGTGTATCAGAATCGATTCGTTGTGGTAATTCTAAATACATGTAATGTAAAATTGAATGCTTGAATGTATTTTTTTACTTACGCAAATTTGTTATTCGCATGTTTTGTTTTTAAAATTAAATTAAGTTTACGTTTTCTAATTTTTTAAATGTGCATTGTGTTACAGATTAGAGTTTAACAATGGCATCAAAGCTCGCATCGTTTCCGGATCGTTCCATCCGGATCACTAAGCAGGGACCGCTCCTCCAATGCCCGCTCCATAAAGCATGGAAGTATGTCAGACGTGGAAGTCAGTGCGGGCGAAATTCTTTGCACTTTCTGTAACAAGAAAAATGAATGGAGGCATCAATCGTTTGAAATATCACCTTTCAACTATTCCTTGCCGAGATGTTACAGTTTGCCCCAACGTGTCGGAAGAGGCAACGCGAGAGATTAAAGCAGAGCTGGCAGAGTTAGAGGAGAAAAAACTAGAGAACGCAAGGTGAAGGCAGCCATAGCACAAGCTATTAGACCTGGGGCTGCAATGGAAGAGAATTTAGACGATGATGCAGCAACAATCAATCGTGGTCCACGATACGATCGTGAAGAGCCGGAAGAGGCTCATCTTCATCGAGTTCGAGCAAAGGCATACCGAGTTATTTTGTGGCAAGGAACACACCCGAGCACAACCTTCATCGGATGGTGCATTCTGAACAAAGATATGCACGAGGAAGTGGATAAAGCTTGTGCAAATTTTTGTACTATTAACAACTCCGCCATTCAATGTGGCAAAGAGCCCATACTTGGGAGTACTTGGTGACAAAGCTGATAAACAGTAGGGAAAGGGTACAAGGCACCCTCTCCAAAAGATTTGAGCGGAAAATTACTCGAGGGTGCGATTGCAGATGCCACTACCATGCTAGAAGAGCACAAGAAACAATGGAAAAATTCGATGCACCATTCTTTCAGATGGGTGGACGATGGAAGGAACCGCACCTTTGTTAATTTTTAAAAATGCTTCAAACGGTGAGATGGTGTTTTTAAAATCTATCGATGCCTCTCTACATAATAAAAATGCGAAAATTTGAGTGTTATGTTAGAGACAATTGTATTAGAGGTCAAATAAATGTTGTGCAAGTTGTTACACAGTATAAATGCAGCAAAAGATATGTGGCATGGGAGACTATCAGGAGAGACATCCATCACTCTTTTGGACTCCTCAGTGCAAACTTCATCGCATTGACCTTCTTTTCGAGGACATAGGCAAATTGATCGGGTGAGGCCGGTCAGAAAGATGCAAGATCTATAATGAAGTACATATACAATCACCCTTGGGTTCCGAGCTTGATGAGAGTACACACAAAGGGGAAAGAACTTGTTCGAGCCGGTCACAAGGTTTCAGAACTAACTTCTCGACGCTGCAAAGTATTTCTAGTTTGTTGACATCTTTGAAACAAATGTTTGTGAGTCAAGAATGGCTAGACTCACAATATTCAAAGAAAGTCGATGGAGAGAGGGTCAGAAAGATAGTTTTTGATGATATCTTCGCAAAGAGAGCTATAGAGATCATCAAGGTAATTTCAAACTTCGATTTATATTTCATTCCTTTATTTTAATTTGTTAAATTATAAATATTAAATACATTGTTCTACTTTTCACTTTTTTATTTCATTTCTAATATGTATCAGAATTGTAAGTTTGCAATCTTACATTTTAATTTTTACTCATCTAGTAGGTGTCGAGCCGTTGGTGAGTTTTGCATGTTTGGTCATGGGAGCAAAACCCCATGGGGTTTGATATGAGGCCATGGATAGGACCAAAGAGTCTATCCAAAACTATTACAGGGGGGATATCGTCAGATATGGTCCCTTTTGGGAGATTATTGATCGGAGGTGGAACAATCAACTCCACCAACCTATTCATGCAGCGGGGTACTACCTCAACCCCAAGTATTTCTACTCTGACAGCTTCACAGATGTGAATGGAGAGGTTATGGAGGGCCTTTCGACATGTATTGAGAGGATGATACCGGATGTTGAGACGAGGGACCTCGTTATTTTAGAGTTGCAGAGTTACAAACATGGTAGGGGGAGACTCTTTTCATCGGTGCTAGCTATTCGAGGGAGAACCACACAGTCACCAGGTAATACCAAGTTACTTAGAATGTTTACCAAGTTACTTATTAGTTACATATTTGATTTTATTAATTAATTATAAATTTTTGATTATCTTGTTAAATGTTTGAGGTTCTTGGTGGGAGGATTGGGAGGATACCCCAAATCTTCAAAAGTTAGCCCTCGTAATTTATCTCAACCTCAGAGCGCTTCGGATGTGAACGCAACTGGAGTTTGTTTGAGGCCATTCACACGAAGAAGCGCAACAAGTTGACTCAAAAAAGACTCAACGACTTGGTTTTTGTGCAATACAATCTCCGGCTTCGCACAAAAAAAGTTGAGGCGACATCAGAGGAGCTCATTGATTTGGATGAGATAGATCCATACAGTGAGTGGACTGGGCAAGAAGAGGAAAACCCTGCATTCACAGCGGACGAGATTGCTTCTTTTGAGAGGGAGGCTATGGAGGGAGAAGCACTAGCAGGACTCCGAGGAGATATTGGAGTGGATGACATCTTTGGAGGTGATCTCCAACATGCAGCAGAGGAGCCACCAAAGACCACCATCTAGTTCCGTGATCGAGCCGATTCGCAGCCTTTCTAGAGGAGCGTGAGACGCACACTGAGAGTGTGGGGACTAGTGGAGCCAGAGGCACTAGCTCTCCCCAATATTTCTCTAGATCAAGAGGAAAATGTAATTTATCAGTATATCAGTAATCTTCATAAATTCATATTACTTATCACCGGTTGTCGTCGTATTCGCATGATGATGCGATTTTGTATTGTATTTGTATTCAAATCTAATAAAAAACACTTCTCCAACATTTTATGGGCTCATTTGATACATTTCAGCTATGTGTTGCTTAAAATTTATGTTTTTAAAAAAATTGAGTATTTTTTAAGTTGTCGAATATTCCCAGTATTGGCCGAATATTGGCGAAGTTTTTGAGTTTTTTTTTTTTGGGTCCATAAGTTTTTGGTTTTGGCGAGTTTTCCTACTATGATCCCACATGGAGCGCTCCACAAGGGAAAGAAAGACAAAAGGCTATAAAGGTAAATGTAGGGGCGATTTATAAGGGTATTTGATGAATCTTGATATTTCTATTTTGAAATTTGAGCATTGAACTCACATTTTCAGCCTTTGAGGACGAAACCCCTCATTGGATCCTACCGAGGACAAAACCCCAATAGTCACGACACTTTGGGACGAAAACCCTCATTTGTTGCTTCCAGTGGCTTCATCTCCGGGGAATCACAAGTGAGCTTCATATTCAGAATTTCCAAACAGCAAGTGTTTCCATCCGTGCTAGGGCACAATTTCCAGCTAGGGCACACTTTTTGGGGCTGTCATACCCATTTCCAACTTGGGCGACCCCTTTGGGGATTTCGGGACAACATTTCGACGGTTTTTGTGGTTGGATAAATCTAAATTTAATTTAAATTTGATAACTGTCATTTGTGTTCATTTTGAGCTATCGTTTGCATTGTAACTCCAAGTATTTCAGAAGATATGAATTTTTGAAGTTTCAGCTGTTTGTGGCCAATAATTAATTCCAGAATTCTGTACTTTGATGTTGAAGCACATATTTCCAGAAATTCTGCATTGTTTCATCAAGGGTTTCAATTTGTTGATATATTTCTGAAGATTTGTGTTTGAGAAATACAAAAAAGCTGAACTTTACCTAGGTTGCCTAGGATTTTAGGACCAAAAGCAGGTCGCTAACCCTCTTTGGCTCTAATTTCTACGTGGCTGTCATTAAATTCAGGTTTCTGCATGTTGCTATCATAAATTTCAGCAATGTTCCATTAGGGTTTTGGGGAAAATCCAAATTTCTCAAATTTGGGCCCAAAAGGGACATTACAAATACTGCCACATGTGCGAACAATATTATGCTTGGGAGTGGTGGCATTCAGTCACTAATACCAATAAATCGTTCATGTCACCTGATATGACAGAAAGGAGTCAGCACTAAGCTCCTTTTTAATTTATTTATTTTTCCATTTGAATAACTATAGATGCTATACTCTAATGCGGGCAGCTTCACCAACTAATAGACCTTGGAGTGCGAATAGGAGGGGTGTTTCCTAGAATCCCACCGAATCCAAAAATACTAAATTTGGGACCCTTGCCACACCCGCATCCGCACCCACACTTTGTGTAACTTAGTGTAATGCCTTACATTTGATGAAGAACCATCTAAACAAAAACATCACCATAAATAATAATCAGCTAACTTAATAAGCAAATTCATCTACAAATAAATTCTAATCTTTATTATAGATTTGAGGTTTCCACTTTCCATAATATTAGAGATGGCACTTTTGGAGACAACTCTTTAAAACACATTTGATTCGATGTTTCAGTTCTCAATTTGAGATCCATCTCTAATTTTTACATGTTGCAATCCAAAATGTCAAATCAAAGAAAAATTACATAGTTGTCTCCAAAAGCATCTCTAATATAATCTTTATTATTTAAATCTAGTTAACTATATCTATATCAAAATTGTATAAATCCTATTGCTTATTTGGGATATGGGTGGGAATCAAATTTCATTACAATGATTTTCCTTTTTATTTTATTCTTTCAAGTGGGTTTTCACAGCTGTTCTTCCTGTTTACAATGTGCAGGAAGTTCTTTTGACAAATGTTCTTTACTCGTAATCCAATTTGAGGGTAAGTTTAACACATGTTAGTGCACATCCACAAATGGTAAATGCTGATAGCATCAAGTTACCTGAAGAAAACGCCTCCGTGCTTCATCAACTCCATATAATTGAGATTCACAGAGGAAAGACCAAATTGATTCCTCGGTGTCATCGGGATTAGCTGCAACATCATCCCTAAACTGGGTTGCTCCTTCTTCAAACCTGAACCAATAAAAAGGATGATAAGCACAAAATACTTAAAGCAATTTGATTGACCAAGCAGTAAACTAAATTGAAATATTTTATATTATCCGCATAAGTGTCCAGTATTATTGGAAATTTAAAACAATACACCCTCCAATACCTGTTTAGATAGTATAAAGACAGTCCCGTTGCCAGAGATCTAGCAAAAGCAAGCAACAAATGAGAAAATATAAATCAAGTAAAAATCTATTGCAAATAAAGCATATTGTAGAAGACTGCGATGTTCACATATGCCTCAGTAAAAAGGCATCAGGTGGTTGATATTTTATCCATTCTCAGTGGACCAAAATTTGGAAATTCGTGAGACAATTCTCATTTACACCCACTCTTTATATTAACATGAAGATATGTTACAACTGTCCAGTTCAGCTGGATAAACTGGGGCAATCTGAACCAGGATAAATTACCTGACAATGAGCTGGTTACAAAATTTGATCTTCTATGCAAGAGTTTATCAGGCATTTCTCTAAGAAATTCATTTGCAAATAGAGCTCGTGGTCACTCTGCTTGGTTCCTTAAAAGTGATTTTGTAGGATGAGAAGAATTGTATAACTATATAAAAACACTATTTGCTATCTTTTCCTTCACTATAAATCCCCAAAAATTAAAAGTCAACAGACCTATTCATAAGAAAGAGCTGTGTATTTTCCTATTACGAGAAAACAAATCTTCTCAACATAGGCAACTATTACTTAATGAAAATGGGAAGATTCAATAGTTACATTGGTCTAATCCTTAGATGAATTATTATAGAGATTCAAGTTTCCTAGAACCATTTGGCAGTGACTAATACCTGAGACAAAATAAATTATTATAACAATTTTAGAGAAGGCTAAGGTCAAATATTTTTGATAAATAGATAGCAAGTTACTTTAAGAAATGGCCAAATTTATTTTCAGTCAGGGACATTTGACACAACAGAAATCAGTAACAGGATTATGTGTGAAATTGAAACACAGTCCATTTTGCAAACCCTATAATTCAATAAACTATTTGAAAAAAATCAAAAAGCTTAATTAGAGCAACAAGCCATAAAATCCTTGAAATACATTGAGCTATACTTTAAGGGCAACTTAGAAATTTTCAGTTGAACCTGTCTTAACGGAATAGCCTTACAAAAATATGCATGAATGAGGAAGTTTTAAAAGTAAAACTTATTTTAACCTGCAGTTGTGGATGGACCTTAGTTTGAATGACTTTAAATTAGTAGAAACCCCTGGTAGTTCAACTGTTACTTTAAAAAACTTGATTTTCTGCTTCCATTAAGTCAGTCTATGAAAACTAATTTCTTTTAATTTGTCAGGTATTCCAGAAGGTAAGAACCAGTCCTCGGCTGAAATAAATGCATTTAAGGTACCTTAATATGCACAAAATCAGCCTTGGCTTCAAAGAGAATGTTGGGAACCCAAACTGTTACAACTAGCAAACCAGATGAAATATGCTAATATTACCTTAAATAATCAGCTAGCTGAAATTTGAAAACTGTGACTAAAGCACAAATCAGTAAAATTCTAGAATGAAATTGGAAATCTGAAAAGAAAAACTATTTTCCTATTGCTTCGGATGGCACACAAGACAGAGTGAACTTGAGAATAGTTATTCTCTCCATTAATCTTTGATTGATGCAACTCCCCTCTTCTCACCTATTTCTTGTAATAGCGATTTATAATCTCTTCTCACCCATTTTTGCAAGCACGAATTATGATTTATCCTCTCTATTAAGTGAAGAAAGTGCTTTGAAACCACTCTTATGGTCTCAAGCTGTTACGACTTATAAACCAGCTGTAAACATTTAACATGAACTAAGAGAATATACTGTCTCAAAATATACTTTCTCAAGTTGTTACAATTTATAAACCAGCTGAAAACATTTCTTACGAACTAGTATACTTTCTCAAAATACAACCGAAATTGGAAAATTATGGCTAAAGCAAAGATTTTGTAATTCTGTGTTGAAATCTGGAATCTAAAAGCAAACACCTCTTTATTATTGTATTAGACTGATAATAAGATGGATTGAACTTGGGACTGGCTGTTTTGGATCCCAGGAGGTTCGAGGGACAACACTCGAAATGAGGATTTAGATGTGTTATATATGTGTGCACAGCAATATGAGACAAGATTCTGAGTGGATAAAATAATAGAACTGGAACATAATGTTTTATTAGTTTATGTGTGTTGTACATGGCATACTCTCAAGGGAGAAGTATATCTATTTATCTTCTATTGTTTGGTGGCTTGTAGACACTCATTTTAGTAATTCATGACTTGCAATAACACAAATTGTACAACACTCTTGCACTAGTTCACACTTGCTCAATTTGACCAATTATCCTATCCCTAGCTATATCTCACTCATTCTTTCTTGCACACACAACCTATCTGTTTGCACAACGGTCATATTAATCCATCAAATTAAGCTATACCCTTGCATATCACAATCCCTATTCTCTAATCATCCGCACATGCACCTGGGACCATAGCGGATAGGGAGGGCCATAGCGCCCTTACGCTATGGGCCAACCTAGCCGCTTTGGTCCCTCCTCTAACAACACTTTTTCTAATTTGAATCCATTTGGTACATTCCTAGTCGGCCTTATTCAAGGTTTCCAAATCCAAACGCATATATAAGCTAGTCATTTCATCCATTATCAAGGAGGAGATCATGCACACTTGACACCCAAAGATCCTAATGAGCATACACTAAGAGCAATCACAAACAAGGCCATTCCAAGACTCCCTTGAGCTTCATATACTCTGCATACTCTTTCTAGGGCAGTCATCCACTCAGATCTGCAAATGTAAGGAACATATCATCACTCCAAGTCAAGCTAGGGCAAAGGTGCAAGTACAATCTCATTGTTGCAAGATCATGGTTATCTATTTGGTTGCATACATTCTAGAGATCACATGCTAGGCGAGAACGACGTGAGGTTTGAGCCCTCTTCGAGTAAAGCAGCGATGTCGGCGATGCACGGGGGTGCCCACAACCCACCTAATGTTTGTTTTGTAGGACTTCTTGGCCATCTAGGGTTTTGAAGGATCAATCAATTACATAGCAAGCATTGCATAGTTTTAAAAATCCATATTTCAAACAAGAGCAAATCAAGGAGCAATACGTAGACCCAAAAAGTATCAGGAGCAGAGAGCAGAAAGGGACAAGAACATACGGAAAGGGCCATAGGGGGTACGCTTTGGCCCGTACCATCCGCTTTGGTCCGTGCAGCAGTTCAACACACAGTTTCAACAACGACGCTCTGTGTCAGTCCTTTCCATCTTGTTTTAGTCATCAAACCAACCCGATCATCACACGAGTAGGAGATTAGCTAAGTCATCTTATCTCTCTCATTGCAAGCATTTTATCTATTGTTGATTATCATTATTTATCATTGCTTAATGGTTATTTCTAATATTGCTGCAATTAGCTTTGGAAACTAAATGATTATGATAATCTATTATCAATTGACTACCTCCCTAGAGAGATATTAACCAATTTAGCTTAAATCATGGCTATCTAATGCTACATATATGCATAAATATATAACAAATTTGCAAAGGCTTAAGGAAACGTTATGGAAGTTGAAATGGTTGGGCTTTCATGTATGAGTCTTAATCTTCTAACGGTTTCGTGGCTTGACCGCCAAATGTGGCAAGTTGATAGATGCCCTAACATGACACAAGCATTGGAAGAGCCACCTAACATGGTGTAGCATGGCATGAAGTGTCAACTTTTCCAAAGTTTATTTTGGATGGTTTGCACAAGAACTAAGTTGAGGCATGTTTGTGGGTGTTGTGTTGTTGTGCAAATGTTGCACGCATGGCGCAACGCTGCAAAATGTGTAGAGAGCACAAATGTTTTTATATGTCAAATATTGACTTGTATTGAATGGGTTTGAGATTGACCATCAAAATTTGGCCCCATTTCGAGTGAAGGTGGCAATGTTGTCTTCAAAATTGCACAGTGTGTATCCTAGCACTGCATAGAATGTGCATGGTGCATGGAATCGAGGAGAGGTGATGAAAGCACAAATTTGCAGAGTTGTACAAATGGCCAAGGCACTTAAGGTGAGAGCACATATTTGCACAAGTTGGGCAAGAGGGTATACTTTCCATGATTCTTTTATTGATGTGATTCCCCTTTTATTCCCTTGTAGGATTGGATTTCCATCGATTATTTTCGCCTATTTCTTGTTGTAATGTCCCTTTCTAGGGCTGAAACTGAATATAAGGGTTTAGGCTCAACCCCAAACGGAAGAAATCGGATTTTCGGAACAGCAGCTATCAAACCCTAACAACAAACTGAAAATCATACTTTTGGGCATCAAACTCCCTTCAAAACCAGCTGGAAATTAGTGAATAAACCCCTCTATGGCAGCAAACTGTAATAGCACTTAATGGCATCAATTCCCATGCAATAACAAGCTAAAAATGACAAAGAATGCTTCCAAATAATTTATCCAACCATGAAGATATTTATCCAGCCAATATACTTCAAATAAATAAGAAACAAGTGATAAACCACAATTGTAATTAATTAAATAATCAGCAGAAGTACAACTCACATTAAGGGCTGGAAATGATGATTCCAAAACCCCAAAAATACCAATGAAGTGAGAAATCAGCCTTATAAATTATGAGGAATATGAATATCAACTCCAAATGCCAAGATGTGCCCTAGAAGGCACTCAAACCCTCCTCCACCCAAGTTGCCACCTAGGGGAGTGTTATTGCTAAAATTTTAACACCCCCTTTCAAAATTAAACACGACATTCATATTATAGCTTGCTTGCCATTACATTCATATAAATTTGGCGGGGGCCACTAAGTATTAATTACATTATTTAATTGTTTATGCTAAGTGGTTTCAACATTCTTAAGATTTGTCGGCTATCATTTCTTTTTTATATATATATAAAATATCTGTCATCACCTTGATTGTCATATCGATAGTGAATGGTTGATATGGAGATAAAATTTCATTTTGTGATTTCATTATTTGGGTTCCAAGCTCGTATTCTAATCTTTCTGGTCTTCCCATTTTGGAAATGATTAGCGAAATACAACAATGATCGAAATGGATTTTCTGTGTTGTTTGAATGATCTACATAGAATGGTGTTTTCAGAATGCAAATGATGATCATGGAATGCCATAGTTGATAAATGTTAATGCTATGTTTTAACCTATAGTTCAAATTATCATATTTCACACATAGTTGATGAATTGCATAGTTTATGAACTTGAGTTATACATGGCATATGGTATAATGTTTGGGCTTAAATGAAAATCAAATTGCCGAACTACCATTTGTGAGATCCTACTCCCTAGGCATGAGGTGGCGGTAAGTAGTGGGTAGTAATGGCAGTTGAGTTATGGGCATTGAATGCGGAGGTAAGATCATCGAACAACGTGAAGCTTGTTGGTTTAGGAGTCATTCTGGTTTTTGTTGCAAAGTTTTGGAGCTCGAAGGCATTCTGGTTTTGTGAGAAGTGCTCACGGTTTTTAGTTTTCAACATGTCAAGAGCAACAAGTATGAGCTCAAAATTTTGACAGTTGTGCCTAGTTACGAATTACCTCTGGTTTTATAGTTTTCTTTTTGAAAAGAAATGAGAGTTAGTTGTTTCTGTCTGAGAATATTTTCGAGCTATCCAACTTGAATGGAATTCTCACATACCCATTTTCCTTTAAATGCTTGCATGCAAAGATGTATTCTCTGCAATATTTGTGAAAAATATTGTTAGTATCTTGAGACGAGCTTGGAGATTTCTGGGTCGGATGTATGAGAAATTTTTGTGTTTTCTTTTGTGGTTTCGAGCTCATTTTCGCTGCAAGTTTGTTCTGAGTCACATCTTCTTCAAGAATGCATGCATGAAATTGTAAAGGTGTCATTGTTACTTAGAAATGAAAGACTTTGTTTCAGTCTTGATGGATTCAGAAAGCATGCTTGATTATTGTGTCTTCGGGTCGCATAAATTGGAAAATGTTTTCTGTATAATGTTACAGTGATTTATTGAAAACCATTTATGTGGGTATTTTGAAGAAATTTTAAAATGGACAATATACCTTTGTTTCAAGTTCGGGTGAGGGATATTTTCAGTCTGAATGAAAAAGAGATATTTTTGGTTAATCTGGGCATTAATAATATTCAATGGTTGATTCGTGAACAAATGTTGATGAGGAATGACTCAGAATTTTTCTGTAGACTCATTGTTTGAATGGCTCGATTAATTTTTGGAAGGCTTCCTGTAGATTATAATGAAGGTTCCTAAATGCATGCATTTCGTTTTGAGCAAGGTGATATAGTTGATGTCGATTATAACATTCAACTTTAAATACAATGATGAAACAAGTTATAGAACATTGTGAATGGGTTGATCTCTCATTCTGAGCATGCATATTTTTAGGCTTTCGATTTCAGTGATGATGGTTTGAAAATTTCAAGAAAGTTCAAACATGAGAATAAATTTTGTATAGTTTATCATTTGATTGTTCGAAAATTTTGTGGATGTGGCATGGATAGATTGAGAAGAGATAACAGAATCAATGGTTTATCAGTCAAAGCCACCTGTACATACATATTTTTGAAGATTTCTTTCATTTCAATTTTCAATGCAGGGGTTCAAAATGATATTAGCATGTGTGTATTTTACATAAAAATGACATTTGGGCAGTTATATAGTTCAAAAATGACATAAGAAATTGAGATGATTCTGCAGAAAGATAAAAGTTTGTTTATCTTCATGACATGTCATTTATTTTATTGATTGTCAAATATAATTTTGGATTGACAAGTTCAGTTTTGAGAGGAATATGCATGCTAAGACCTGGTAATTACTTATTGTCTCTACAACTTTTCACTATGTCAGGATGGGATGGTTGGGGGTCTAGGAGGTCTGAATCACATCATTCTTGGGGACACAACAATTTCCGTGGCCAATCATGGTGTAGAGGTTCACCTAGGGGTGGCCGAAGGGGAACTAGTACGCTTCGGGGTGGTAGACCTTTTATCGTGCATGAACTACATTGGTATTTATTCACTTTGATGTTAATGAACCTTGTTTACATGAAGTGCTGCAAGTAATTGAGTCTTATCCCGTAATCCACCTTCTCGCAACATCAATAATCCACCTCTACAAAATTTTGAACATGTGCATGCTGAGAACAATCTTGTTTCCTCTAATAGATATGTTCAGTCTACTCCTCGTGCACCTCCATGGCCTACTTTACCAGTCAATTTTGCACCACTCTTGCTTGGAAAGAATCAAACTGCACCTTCTCATGAGTCCCCTCATATCTCTAAGCGTGCTAGGTCCTCTTCCGTTATGCCTAAGGTGACAGGTGCAGTGAAAAGGGTGAAATTGGAAGTAGAAGAGGAATCCAATGTTATCACTCGCACCATACTTCCTGTGGAACCATATGAGTATGTAGAGATGGTTACTGAGATAGGCATGCCACTATTAGATTTAACAAGAGATGATTGATTATCATGCTTTGGTTTGATAGAATTGACTAGATACATTTGGCACTTTGGATACATTTTCACATTTTGAGATATCATATTTAATATTTTGGGACATATTTAAGTGACATAATGGTGATAGTATGTTAATTTATAGATGGAGTTTATGGATATCTGATTGGCTGTTATATCATAATGAGGTGTTAGTTATTAAAATGATGGATGTTAATATGGATTGTGTTTACTTTTATTTAGTGTATGCAATACTTATGTGGCCCCTGTTTTGATAATTTATACCTCATTCATTCATTTATATAAGTTAAAAAATTAAAGAGCTCGTGTCCTTATTTAAAGTTATATAGTTTCACTTAAGTTATAAAGTGAAACTTTATTATTATAAACTTTAAAACATTCTTTTTAAATCATTTAAATAAAACAATTAGTTATAACCGATTCTATTCATGAGGATGTTATAAAAGGACATGGAGGATTCAATTGCAAAGGATGAAAAATCAGGTATTTTGCAGCTATTTGAAAGTTATTTCATTCTAAAATTAATTATGTGCAATGCATTTCTGAGGCAAGTGATCTTACAGGAGTTATGACAACATTGTTTTGAGGTTTAGAGTGTGAGTTTCAAATATAGCAGTATATCCAAATTTGATATTATTATTCTGATTATCTGATTAAATATTTTGTATTCTTATCTAACTGATTGCAGATTTTGTTTGTATATCCAGAGCAAGCTTGATGATGTCTTCACTTCTATCTTGAAATGATGTAATTTGTGGCCATGTTGGCTTTGATATTTGATCATGACCTTGTCAAGACATTTTAGTGATCATTGTACTTCATTTCATTAATGCAAATATGTTTTTCTTCATCATGTTTATATCAAACTCTCTTTTCGTTAAATATGTAAATATGTTCATATGTTGATATCATTCTTTTGTGTCTTTTCATTTGATGTTTGATTTATTTATGAGATCATCACAACATTGGAAATAATTGTGAAGAAGAGGTTATAATATCACTCAGTTTCACCTTTTCAAGAGGTTACCTTGTCTATAGGTTTCACTCTGTCGGATAAAGGTTGATAACATTTATTTGATATAAAGAAATCAGTTTTGATATGTGAGTGATCAGTTGGAATTAAAAGATATAAGCATAAAGAGAAAGCCTCTTATCATTTGTATTAATCTTTTGGTGGTCTTATTGTGTTGTATTGAGTCTTTTGATGTGTTTTCTTTTGATTTTTGTTGATGTATGTATATTCTTAATGTTAGAAATAGAATTTTCCCAGATCTTAGGTTGAATCATTATTTAGCCTATGTTAAACTACCCACGCTTAAGCCAATTCTTAAGTAAAACTACGATTAAACTGGTTTGATTCCATCTTGACCTTTTCGATAGGCGAAAGGGTTGATTGGTTGTCGGTCTAATTTTTATCAACAAAAAGGGTGCAAAATTGATGTAGAAGAGCTTAACAACTCTCTCTCTTTCAAACCCTAGTTGCAAACCAGCAACATCACCTTCTTTGAAGCCCTTAGGAACCACCAATTAGAGAGTTTTCATTCTCCACCATGCCACAAGGGTGGGTTTTATCCTCTTGGATGCCACACAAGAGGGTTTTCGTCCTCAAGTGGAAAGGTATAGAGCAATCAGCTCCAAAACCAAGTAAGTATAAAATTATATTAAGATGCATGCCCAAAATGAGTCCAAGCGACCCCTTATATATCTTCTTGGTGGTGCCAAAGGTCAATTAAGGAGTCTTTCCCATGACCGACCTCTTAAGGATGATTTCTTTATCTTTTAATATGCCCTTTCACCCCTATAACCCAGCCGACCTACCTCATAAGAGAAACCATGAAAGAAAAGGTAAATGCTCACAAAAAAAGACTAGAAACATCAACAAACACTTCCCTTGTTCACCTTCTTCTGGCCCACGGAAAGTGGAATGGGCTAGAAGTCTTCGAAACGAACTAGTTTGAAAAAGGGGACATTACAGTCCTCCCTTCCCAAAATTGCTTGCCCACAAGCAATTGCAAGCTCTCATGTCCAAGTGCCATCATACCAAAGTGAGGAACATGTTGTAGTGCTCCCATAATCTAGATCCTGTGCCTGTCAAATGAAGGAGCCTTTGCCCAAACAAACTCAAACACCTGCTGCCCCTTTCTTCATTGAAGTCCTCTTCATCTTCAACTTCAAAAGCAATAGTAACAAATTCTTCCTTTCCATACTCTATTGTGTAAAAAACCTTCCAAACTGTTGTAACCTGATAAAAATCAGATTGTAGATAGGCTGGAAATGAGTTACAGTGGCCACAACATACTTGGGTTTCCACCCAACTAAGTACCTTGGCGGCTGTCATAAAATTTGTCTTCAGCTGAACCTTCTTTCCAACCTTTTTCATCAAGGGTTCTTATTTATTTATGCCTGTCCCTGCACATGGAACAAACACATTATAGAAAACAAGAACCTCTCCATCATGCCTCATAGGCATCTTATCCAACTCTCTTCCCATGCTTGCAATCTTCTCAAAATTCCTCTTCACATGATGGACTCTCAAAGGTCCATTCACGCTGTCCCAAGTATCTGTAGCTGTACCATTGCAATTTCTCGCTCAAAATTAGCATTATGGTGGCCAGAAACTCTTCTAAAACAGCAGCAAACAATCCCTCATTGATGGTAGGTGGAAAACCCTTCCCCTTGTGACTGAAAACACTTTGGTGACTGTCATAAAAGGGGTTAACGGGCTGGTTCTGATGCGGACAACAACAAAAAGAATAGGATAACAGCTGTCATACTTCAAATTCTTCACAAAAATCAACCATATGGGGACTGAAAATGCTTCAACAACATCAACAAACTGAAGATTACTCCCATGTATGGTTGAGGCTACTTGTATGGCTACAAATACAATGTTGGGAAAACTGAAAATGTTGATAACAGCAGTATGAATTTTTATGACAGCGTGTCTTAAAACCCATAAAACATGATTTCTACTACTTACACTCGTACCACCAATTTCCAGTTGGGTTACAATGCTCGGGCAGCAAGATAACATCCATCTTGCTCACTTCCAAATGTAAAATTTATGAAATCAACATCCACTTCCATTGGAAGACTTCTTCTAAGAGCATGTGCATGGATTAAGAGCTGAAAATCTCTATGATATGACTGTTGTTTTAAAACTGAAAGTGTGGTGGTTATCTTACCATGTGCAGCCCATAGATCTTGCCTTCTTCCAGTAATTCTTTCCATCCTCTTTGTTGTAGCAACTTGAGGAGCTCCACTTGTCATGCCTTGAAGCACAACCTTTTGATCACCAAGTTTGAATCTCAACTCCCTAGCTTGATAGTTTTGGGTAAATTCACCCAAAGAATGCAACCATTGAATCTCAAGTATCAAATCCGTACCTCCAATACCAACAACATAGAAATCATTACTTACCATGTGCTTTCCCAAGGTGAGCTTGAGTTGTTGGAACCTCTTGGTGCAAGGGATGATGAGGCCATCTTGTAGCATCTCATCCTTCACAAGGAAGTTCGAATGCACAACAAACTCCATATGATTTCTCATAAAATTTCTTTCTAACCATATGCACGAAATGAAGCACTCACTAGCCATAGTAACATGGAACCCATTGAAGACTTCACCTTCTTTGTAACTCAAAGGATCTATGTACTCTTTGCCACTTAGAGTGTTCTTCACTTTATCACCCTTTCCACTATGTTGTCCATGATGACCACCAATTATACTATGAAGCATCAAACTTGACATAGGCTCATTCTTTTCAACAAGCTGCCCATGATGACACAAGTATGGCAGTGACATAGGAGGAGACCAAAAACTAAAATGTGATTTTCAATATCATATCTTGGGCTGTCCTCGGCTTGTTTATCGTCTTTTGCCAGAATGAAGCTTGGTTGAGATCTCTTCATATTCAACTAGTGAAGCTCTTCCTACCTTGACTTCATCCATATTTTGTTGATACATGTATGGAGCCTCTTCGTGGTTCTTGCCAAAACCATGAACACCCTCAACTTGACTCTAATGAGCTACTGTTTTGAAAATTCCAGCAAGTTAAACATCATCCTTAACAACCGGAGATTTAAATTCAACCACCCAATTCTCTTCACAATTTTGTAAATTGAATTTTTCTTTCCTTGATCCAATCTTTGGAATGCTCGGAAGATGGATAGGGGCTTCTTGGAAAATATTATTTTTCCCTTTAGTACCCTTCATCCTCTCATCTTTGTTAGAATAATTCTCATGATGATCAAACCCTTGCAAATACATAGTGTGAGGGTGATGCAATAAATTAAATTGCTTACCATTTGATATGTAAATTCCAGCAGACTGAAAACCAACATGAGTATCAAGTGAGGCCTCCTTTTGAAGGGCATGCCTCTCAAAAGGGTCATCCCGAATCTCAACCTCATGAATCTCTTGTAGATCTGATTTTCCTTCACTATCTTGCCACCACATGCGATGTAATGTCCCCTTTTTGAAGACCCTTAGCCTATTTTTCCCCGTGGGCTTTTGGGATGTTGCAAGGGGAAAACTACGCTAGTAATTGAATGATATTGCCTAGAGAGTGATTTTAATCATTTGTCATTATAAAGCAATATTCATTTAATTATTAGTTCTCATTTAATTATGGATGTTAGGTGGTTTTTCCACTTGTATTATTGCTCACAAAAGAATATTTATTGAGCAATTAATGTAATTTATTATTTAATTTAATTCCCCAAAAATACAAAATTAAAAGGGAATTAATTAAATAATATTAAGTGGCTTTTAATGACAAAAAGACCCTTAGAAAGGGGACGCCACACATAGAGGGGGAAAATAAAATTAAAAGGGGAAATTATAAGCATGCCTTATAATTTCAAATTATGGTTTTCCCTCCAAAAGGGAGTCACTCCACCCTAGGAGAAATCTATAAATATATGTTTTGACATTGAGGGAAGGGTTATATTGATGAATCTTTTGAATTCACTCCATGCTTGGAGTAATGGGATGGATGCCCTAGTTCTTGCATTGTGCTCTCTCATTGTAAGCTTCATTTGGATCCATTGTTGAAGATATTGAAGACTCCATTGTTATCTTCATTGTGCTCTCTTGTGTTGGGTGTGTTTATGCATTGTTTTTACATTCTAAGATTGACGACTTGGCTCATATGTTGATGCATTAATTTGTGAGGTCAAATCTGCATGTTGTGGCTCAAATTTAAGTGATTTTGGAAGGGTTTATGGTGTCTTATTTACTGCTGTCCACTGCTACATTTATTACAGTTAAAGTGACTTGCATGGGAGGTTGTTTTGACATGTTTTGGAGTCTTTTGAGCTAGATCTACAATCTGATTTGTATTGGCATATTTTTCCAAGTGTGAGACTGATATTTTGAGGGTTTTTGAAGCAAAGAAAGAGCTGATAATAATTTGTGCAATTTATTCTAACCCTAGCGATTGGTTTTCAGATTTTGGGAGCTGTTTTGAAGGGGTTTGGGTGTTCAGAAAATTCAGTTTCATAGTCCATTGGAAAGGCCTTGGTTTCTAGATTATTGTGCAATTTATTTCATACAAAAAGAGCAAGTATTGAAGGAGATATTAATTTTTGAAGTTTCAGTTGTTTTGGGTGCATTTTAATTAATTAACTGCTGTTATAAATTTCAGATCTGGAAAAGATTAATTATCTAATTGGTTCTCTCATCTAACCCATCACTTTGGCTTACTCCAACCCCATTTGGGTTGTATTAATGCTAACATTGGGTTATTTGAGGTCGAACTATGAAGATCTAATCTTCCTAGGATCGATTGGGTTAATTAATTAGGAGGAATAAGGAGGAATTAAATTCATAATTTTTGGAGTTGAATTGTTGCCCTAAATGTGTCTTTGGGCGACCTACTATTTAGGGAAAAATTAGAGTTTTGTATTGGGCAAAGCGAAATCTGATTTTTGCATATTATTTTTCATATTTTTGTGGCCCAATATCTAAAATTTCAGCTCATTTGGACTTCTCTAGCCAAAGATATGAATTTTAGAAAATTGCAACGGTTGGGGTTTGAATATTAATTATTTTCCAGCAAGGTGTGATCAAATTTATGTTAATTTAACTTGTCCTAGAAGGGGCATTACATGCAATCATTGGAAATTAATAAAACATCATTTATTGTTGAAGAATCTTTACCTTCACGCTGCATATTGGTCTTCTCTTGTTCTTGTTTTTTGATTTCTTCTTCTTGCTCCGCCATTGCAATTTGGAAGCTCTTCTCCTCTTCCTTCTCCCAAAGATGTCGAAGATCCTTCTGTGGTGTCTGAGATCTAGGTCCATGCCTTGCTCTTCCTTTGTTCACTCCTATGAACTCTGCAAGTGATAGGGCATCACGAATCTCAGTCGGAAGGGCCCTATAATCCTCATAGCTGGTCGCAATGTTATAACCCACCGAATGTTGTGTTTCAACCACTAGAATGACTTCTTTCTTGGGAGGAAGATAGGCCGAATAACCTAAATGAAGAATCACTCGCAATTCTTGATGGCTAAATATTATTGCTTGCCTTTGAAGATCTTCCTTCACCATTTAAGTTTTGCATGGCACGATCAACCGTGCCATTTTATTCACCAATCTTTCTTGCCCTAGGGCAAGCCTCTCAACCCCGACATCATCAATATGCATGTTTTCCATTTATCTACTCATTTTGAATGAAAGCCTCCATGTTGAGTGGATCAATGCTCGATACCACTATAATGTCCCTTTCTAGGGCTGAAACTAAAAATAAGGGTTTAGGCTCAACCCCAAATGGGAGAAATCAAATTTTGGAAAAACAACTTGTTGATGCAAAATCACAAAGACTCCCGGGATGCCGATCGGTTTCTAAGTTGATCTTCGGCATCCAAAGGTGTGATTGCACAACATCGAAACCTTTCTCCAAGTGTGGGACTTGCAGAAATGAGAAAGGAATCTCCAGAGAAGGCTGGTTCCTGCTCCTAAACCACCTGCCACAAGCTATTCCAGTGCAGGCAAGCTAATCTAATCCTAATCTAACCATGCCAAAGAGACAGAGAGAGAGAGAAAGGAAAAGAACAAAAGCCTACACTAAAACGGTGATACACCAGAGAAGGAGAATGTTGGACATCTATCAAAACTGCCATGTAACAAAGAGAGGTGAGCAATGGGAAGGATGGACAGATGCATCACAGGCCCAAGGATAGATTTCACACAGAAAATGTCCCAAAACTCCATGAACACAGCTCCAAACCTGCAATGAACATTCAAACATGCACAAATACCTGCAATGAAGAGAGGCAAGAGGAAAACAAGCGAAAAACGAGCAAGGATGGACAGATGCATCACAAAACACGTTTTTTTGTTGCTTCAGAAGTTTGCACAGAACATCATTTCATTAGTAAAAGGCAAAAACGCCATTACAGAGCAGGGAGGAGGTTCGAACTCCATTTTTAACCCTGGAGAAGGAAAAGAAGGGAGGGCAGAATGTAATGATGAACAACTTGTAATTATTATTTTTAAAATGAGCCAAATCTGGCTTTTACATTGCATGGGTCGAGCCCAGGAGAGAGAAACGTGGGAAAACGTGCAAGCCCATTCCTCATTGACTACAGATGCATTAAAACGGCATGGGAACCTTACAAACCCATACCCTACCATCTTTGACCGATTTGGAGGAGAATGCGACCCATTCTGCATTAATTTGGTCGCTAAAATGTCACTTCTGGCCATGAACACGCGTCAGAGCCGTTTCTCAACTTTCTCTCTCCAGACTGCACCAAAATTCAAGATTAACCCTGGAATCATGTAGAGAATTTCATAAGCTTTCCGTTGATATAAAGAACGTGCAAATCCGAGCTCTGGATCAAAAGATATGGAGATCTGAAGATTTAGGGCACAAAACAGGTGAAAATGTGTTTTGAAGATCTTTCCCGCGCTCTGCCACCTGGACGACACGTGTCAAGCGCTGATTGGATACGTAATTCTCTCTCCTCTGCTGTCCCACGGGTTTTTCCTTGAAAGTTTTGCCTTTTGTGATTTTGGAACATTTTCCACTTTCCTTCCGCGCCCCCGCCACTTGGGACACGTGGCATGCATTGATTGGTCGACAGGGGTGCGGGGCAGACCTTTGCTTTTAGCTTTTCGGCCAAAACTCTTGCTAAACTCTCTAACTCCTTCCCGAGCTCCGAGCTTCCCTTCCTCATTGGACACGTGTCCTCCTTTTATTGGCTCGGGTTAGTGCTTGAAACCTCGCCCTTTGAACTTTTTGGACTTTTCTCCTTGTGACACGTGTCATGATTTGGTTGGTCCGCGGTCTCCGCTCTTTTCGCGTCCCAAATACGCGCCAGGCCCATTTGTCCCGATGTCCTGCATCGTCTGGGACAAAAACTTCCGATCCGCCCGAAATGGGCTTCCTCGTCCCTCATTCGGCCGATGACACGTGGCGTTGCTTGATTGGCTTTCGGCTCCTTCGGCTATCCGCGTCCCACGCGTCCCTTTGTCCCACATGTCCTGGACTGTCTGGGACAAATTCTTCCGGTTCGCCTGATTCGGCCGGTTCACGTACCTTTGTCCCACATGTCCCGAACTGCTTAGTGCGAAAGTTCTCATTTTCGGCCGATCCGGACGGTTCGCGTCCTTCGCGGCTTCTTGTCCCAAATGTCCCAAAGCAATTAGTCGATTTTCTTCTCCTTCGGCCGAACCGGCTTTCCGCGTCCCGCGCGTCCCGACGGCCCGGATGTTCCTTTGCCCTACAGACTGCCTGGCGGCCTTTCGGCCGATTCATGCCCAGATGTCCCTCACGTCCCGACTGTTGCGAGGACTAGGACTTAGCCATTTTTCGTGATTTTTCCTGGCCCAAGCTTGTTTTTGCAGCCTTTTCACCTTTTCTCAGAACTTGCTCTTTTCAACCTGGACAGGAGAGTTAGAAAATTTCCGAGGGGACCATAGAAACATGATTTTTGGCCCCAATCAATTTATTTGCTCTCGGGACTAAGTAATTTGATGCATGTTATCAAAATTTACCCTGGGGGTGAATTTTGGATAACAATTTGGCGACTCAGCGGGGTCATCTGCCTGCTAGATGAAGTTACTAGTTGCCTGAAGCATCCATTGGGCATGGAGTCATGAGTCAGAACTCGCAACCGATCCGAACTTTGAAAACCTCCTCCGAGCCACTTGAAACCCACCGGACATGGAGTTGTTCTCACCAAAATGCCACTCAAACGAATCAAAAGAGCAGAACCAAGCAACACCAAAACTATGTATAGAATCAAAATCATACATGCTCCAAATGGAACATGCGAGTGTGCACAAGCACTTCTTCTAAAAGCAAACCTACCTACTCTATCAGAATCGGGAGCAAAGGCAAGCTAAACAAACCCCGCAATTGGTTGTGAGAAATAGCTTCCTTTCTCAAAAGTGGCAGCCATGCAATTGATTTGAGCTGATCATGGTCATTAGGATGAGTGGAAAATCAACAAGAAGTCGGTATTCCACCCAAATCATCAAGGTATCACCAAGGCAAATTCAATACCTCTTTTAGTTGCTCTGCATTTGATCAAGGGGTATGACAGCTGATCCTCGGTACTTTGTAGCTCACCCTCATGCTCGAAGCAAGCATGACTGGTCAGGACTTCTCCTTTGGCTCCAATGAAGCCAAATACCGATTGGGCAAGGTCCGATCCGTTTGATATGCCCATAGCTCTGATTCTCAACTCCAAAAGTGGAGTCTTCTTGTAGACCCTCAATGGATGGTGTGGAAGCAATGGTGAAATTCCTTTGTCCTTTCTCTTCCTCCAATGAAGAACATGAAAGATTAAAATCTTCCAATCTTGATTCCAAAGAGTCATTATATAAGATGCAGGCTGCTGCAAATGAATGTTCTCCTTCATGACAGCAGACTCTTGTGTTTGGAATGTGGATGATGAAAGAGAGAATGGTGGAAACTCAACCGGCTCTTCTCCATCAAAACAGTCCTCCAAATCTGACAGATAAACTGCCTCATGGCTGTCCTGCTGCAAATGTTCAACTTCCTCCATGGTGTCCTCTTGATCTCAGTAATTTGACCACCATGGTTTCTTTCTCCTCCAACATTGAGTTTGAGAGGTCAAACTCCTCTTCAGCACTGGAACTTGAGAGAGGTGAAGTAGAAAGAAGAACTGAAGGTTCTCCTGTAGCCTGCTTTGTGCTCAGAGCTCTTGGATCTGCAACTTTCTCCTCCACAGCTAGAATGTGCTCCTCTGTGCCGATCTCGGAGCAGCTTCTCCTTCCTCCAATGTTCGAAGACAATCTTGCTCTTGAATGAGCTCCTCCTCCAGCATGAAGTTTGTCAAGTCAAACTCTTCAATCTGCTGCTCTAGAGGACAAGTTGGGACTGCAAGAACTTCTTCTTCTGCTGCAACAAAATCAGCCCTGACCACTATTTGTTCAACCTTAGCCTCTTCTGTAGGTTTGACCATCAAGGGGATCTTTGTCATACCAAACTTGGCAGCCAAACTTACTAAGCTCTTAATCATTTCTTCTTTTCTTGGCTCTTCCTCTTGCTGTCCTTGATGACTGATTTTTGCAATTTCTTCTTCCCCACATGGAATTGGGAATGCAAGAGGAGGGGTGGGTTGCAACTCAATTGATTTGGCAATTTTTTGTGGTGGTAAAGGAGATGAAATCTCTTGTTTCTTTAGAGGAGGGGGGATTTCTTTTAGCTCTTGTGGAGAGGATGACTGTTTGGAAGGAAAAAGGAAAGAAGAATTGAGGTGTGGTGGAAGACTGAGAGGTGGAGACATGGGATCAACATTTGGGACAGCAGATGGAGAGTTTAAAATTTGCAAGTCCAAATGAGATGATGCTGCTTGAGTAATGGGAAGAGAAAAACCGGATGATGGTGTAGAACTTACCCATTGACAAGGTTGTTCAACACCGAATGTATAGGCCTCTATTTCTGCTGTCCATTGTGCAAGTTGGGGCAGCATCTTTATCATGAAGTCCAGCTTCTCTTGAGGTCTGAAGTGTCTTGGAAAAGGGCCTCCCATGGACAAGGAGTCCTACAACCACCTCCAAAAGCTCTCATTTGAGTCGTTGCTTTGGATCGCACCATCTCTACCTCCATCTTTTGGATTTTCTCCAACAAACCAGCGTCTTAGATCTGATGGTCTTTATTATATGCATACTCTTGCTCTTGGAAAGCTCCATAGCCAAACTGACTTTGGCATTGCTGCTCATATGGGTATGCATACTAATCTTGAATCTGCTCAAAAGGATGATTTGGAGGATTTGTAAAACATGTTGGAGGTGGAATATACTGCTGTTGTTGATGTGAATTCCATGATGGAAATGAAGTCATGATTGCACAACCTCATGGAATGGAAAAGAATGAAAGAGATGGAAAGAAATATGGAAGGAAATGGATGGAAAACGGGTCTCAACTTCGAAATGAGTCATGATCGAAATGGAGTCGCCATATGTGTTTGCAAGTGCCTCCAAAGGCTGAAATCTTCACAGAACACACCAACTCGCAAAAGATGAAATGGAAGACCTCTAAGGTCCCACCGTGTGCTGAATCTGCTGATGCAAAATCACAAAGACCTCGGATGCCGATCGTGTTTCTAAGTTGATCTTCGTGCATCCAGCAGTGATTGCGACAACATCAAACCTTTCTACAAGTGTGGGACTTGCGAAATGAGAAAGGAATCTCCAGAGAAGGCTGGTTCCTGCTCCTAAACCACCTGCCACAAGCTATTCTAGTGCAGGCAAGCTAATCTAATCCTAATCTAACCATGCCAAAGAGACAGAGAGAGAGAGAAAGGAAAAGAACAAAAGCCTACACTAAAACGGTGATACACCAGAGAAGGAGAATGTTGGACATCTATCAAAACTGCCATGTAACAAAGAGAGGTGAGCAATGGGAAGGATGGACAGATGCATCACAGGCCCAAGGATAGATTTCACATAGAAAATGTCCCAAAACTCCATGAACACAGCTCCAAACCTGCAATGAACATTCAAACATGCACAAATACCTGCAATGAAGAGAGGCAAGAGGAAAACAAGCGAAAAACGAGCAAGGATGGACAGATGCATCACAAAACACGTTTTTTTGCTTCAGAAGTTTGCACAGAACATCATTTCATTAGTAAAAGGCAAAAACGCCATTACAGAGCAGGGAGGAGGTTCGAACTCCATTTTTAACCCTGGAGAAGGAAAAGAAGGGAGGGCAGAGCCGAACAGATGAACAACTTGTAATTATTATTTTTAAAATGAGCCAAATCTGGCTTTTACATTGCATGGGTCGAGCCCAGGAGAGAGAAACGTGGGAAAACGTGCAAGCCCATTCCTCATTGACTGCAGATGCATTAAAACGGCATGGGGAACCTTACAAACCCATACCCTACCATCTTTGACCGATTTGGAGGAGAATGCGACCCATTCTGCATTAATTTGGTCGCTAAAATGTCACTTCTGGCCATGAACACGCGTCAGAGCTGTTTCTCAACTTTCTCTCTCTAGACTGCACCAAAATTCAAGATTAACCCTAGAATCATGTAGAGAATTTCATAAGCTTTCCGTTGATATAAAGAACGTGCAAATCCGAGCTCTGGATCAAAAGATATGGAGATCTGAAGATTTAGGGCACAAAACAGTGAAAATGTGTTTTGAAGATCTTTCCCGCTTCGCCACTCCGACAACACGTGTCAAGCACTGATTGGATACGTAATTCTCTCTCCTCTGCTGTCCCGCGGGTTTTTCCTTGAAAGTTTTGCCTTTTGTGATTTTGGAACATTTTCCACTTTCCTTCCGCGCCCCCGCCACTTGGGACACGTGGCATGCATTGATTGGTCGACAGGGGCGCGGGGCAGACCTTTGCTTTTAGCTTTTCGGCCAAAACTCTTGCTAAACTCTCTAACTCCTTCCCGAGCTCCGAGCTTCCTTCTTCATTGGACACGTGTCCTTTTATCGCTCTCGGGTTAGTGCTTGAAACCTCGCCTTTGAACTTTTTTGACTTTTCTCCTTGTGACGCGTGTCATGATTTGGTTGTCCGCGGTCTGCCTGCTCTTTCGCCCAAAGCGTCCATTTTGTCCCGATGTCCTGCATCGCTGGGACAAAAACTTCCGATCCGCCCGAAATGGGCTTCCTCGTCCCTCATTCGGCCGATGACACGTGGCGTTGCTTGATTGGCTTTCGGCTCCTTCGGCTATCCGCGTCCCACGCGTCCCTTTGTCCCACATGTCCCGGACTGTCTGGGACAAATTCTTCCGGTTCGCCCGATTCGGCCGGTTCGCGTACCTTTGTCCCACATGTCCCGAACTGCTTAGTGCGAAAGTTCTCCTTTTCGGCCGATCCGGGGGGTTCGCGTCCTTCGCGTCTTCTTGTCCCAAATGTCCCAGAGCAGTTAGTCGATTTTCTTCTCCTTCGGCCGAACCGGCTTTCCGCGTCCCGCGCGTCCCGACGGCCCGGATGTTCCTTTGCCCTGCAGACTGCCTGGCGGCCTTTCGGCCGATTCGCGCCCAGATGTCCCTCACGTCCCGACTGTTGCGAGGACTAGGACTTAGCCATTTTTCGTGATTTTTCCTGGCCCAAGCTTGTTTTTGCAGCCTTTTCACCTTTTCTCAGAACTTGCTCTTTTCAACCTGGATAGGAGAGTTAGAAAATTTCTGAGGGGACCCTAGAAACATGATTTTTTGGCCCTGAATCAATTTATTTGCCTGGGACTAAGTAATTTGATGCATGTTATCAAAATTTACCCTGGGGGTGAATTTTGGATAACACAACTATCAAACCCTAACAACGAATTGAAAATCACACTTTTAGGGCATCAAACTCCCTTCAAAACCAGCTGGAAATAAATGAATAAACTCCTCTATGGCAGTGAATTGTAATAGCACTTAATGGCATCAATTCCCATGCAATAACAAGCTAAAAATGACAAAGAATGCTTCCAACTATTTTATCCAACCATGAAGATATTTATCCAACCAATATACTTCAAAAATAAATAAGAAACAAGTGATAAACCACAACTGTAATTAATTAAATAATCAAAAAAGTACAACTCACATTAAGGGCTGGAAATGATGATTCAAAACCCCAAAAATACCAATGAAGTGAGAAATCAGCCTTATAAATTATGAGGAATATGAATATCAACTCCAAATGCCAAGATGTGCCCTAGAAGGCACTCAAACCCTCCTCCACCCAAGTCACCACCCTAGGAGAGGGTGCAAAATTGATGTAGAAGACCTTGACAACTCTTTCTCCTTCAAACCCTAGCTGCAAACCAGCAAGATCACCTTCTTTGAAGCCCTTAGAACCACCAATTGGAGAGTTTTTGTTCTCCACCACGCCATAAGGAAGGGTTTTGTCCACCTTGGATGCCACACAAGAGGGTTTTCGTCCTCAAGTGGAAAGGTATAGAGCAATCACCTCCAAAACCAAGTAAGTATAAAATTATATTAAGATGCATGCCCAAAATGAGTCCAAACGACCCCTTATATATCTTCTTGGTGGCACCAAAGGTCAATTAGGGAGTTTATCCCATGACCGACCTCTTAAGGATGATTGCTTTATTTTTTTAATTTGCCTTTTCACCCCTCTAACCCAACCGACCTACCTCATAAGAGAAACCATGAAAGAAAAGGTAAATGCTCACAAAAAAGACTAAAAACATCAACAAACACTTCCCTTGTTCACCTTCTTCTGGCCCATGGAAAGTGGAATGGGCTAGAAGTCTTCAAAACGAACTAGTTCGACAAAGGTGGCATTACACTTGCAAAAGTAATCTCAAAATGATCATGTCATCCTTTCTCTCTTTATTTATTTCAAGGTGCACAATGTCTTCATCATCATCATGTTGATTTCAGCTTCATCATCGTTGTCCATTGTTTACTTCTCTACTAATTAATAGAACCATAGCCCTTAGCGTTTTGTCCAAAAATTTATACCATTATTCGTGGCTTCCATTAGCCCGTCCACTAGAGATATGATATCTTCATCCACAAATAATGTTATATATCTCCAATGGACAAGCTAATAGAGGCCATGAACAAGATGGATGGTGGTCTTCCAAAGATTTTTAAAAATATGTGTGGATTTTATCAATTAACAAAGCAGAAATAGACATGATGATGATGAAGAGGGTTTTCATCCACCTCGATACCAAAGATAAGAGGCGGGACAACATTATCATTTTGAAAATCCTTCTACAAGAAATAGGAGAAAATAACTCAAATGGAAATTTACTGCTGCAAGGGGAATCCTCGTGGAGAGCATACATATTCCCAAGTTCAACCTATCTTATGTACAATATAAAACAATAATAAAGGGGTATTTGCTTTTAGATTTCAGATTTCAATCAGGATTTTTAGATTTTTGTTTTAGCCATTTTTAGGATTCCAAATTCAGATGTACTTTCACTAAACATATTTCAGCTGGTTTATTAGTTGTGACATCTTGATATCATAAAAGTGGTATCAGAGCGTTTTATTCACCTTGTGGTGGGACTCCACAATGGCTTCGCTCTCATCTATTTATAATAGGGAAATGTTGGCTCTCATGTATGCAGTAGAAAATTAGAAATGTTCAACCAGAACTTCATCATCAAGACAGGTCACCAAATCCTGCAATACTTGTGAGTGATTTATGGGATCAACTAAGTGGTAGAGTTAGAATCCAAGGTTTTGAGTCTCTGTACAGGATACGTCATCAGGAAACGAATGAAGCCAATACTTACCAAATAAAATGGATTTTAAAATATGCCAAAAAGAGGGTGGGAGAGGAATGGGAGAAGTGCGATACTCGGCTAAGATACGCACAAACAATAATTAAATTAAATCAATCAAAGTACTGACAGGTTTTTATTATGTTACTTAATAGTTAATACTAAGTAAAAACCTTAAATATGTTGATTAATTAATCAATTATTGTCGTTATAATCTTACTTGAGAAAAAAATTATCATGAATGGAACAGAGGTAGTTTGTGCATTAGTAGTAACCATGATTGTGTAATGTCCCTTTCTAGGGCTCAACCACACAAACAAGGAAAATCACACAAACCCCAAATGAATACAATCTGATTTTTATAACAGCAGACTGAAAATTGGAACAGCGATGTACAGCAGTCTGATTTTCTAGGACAGCAGCTTGCAAAGTACAATAATTCACCCAAATATCACTATGAAACTCATCCACAACATATATAAGCCTTCTAGGAACAATGTAGGTCAATTTACACCATGAAATTCAATCACATGCACAGCTGGAAATTAATTTAGCAACAACAGAAGTACAGCCAATAGAAGTGACTGAAAATGAGGTCACCAAACCCCAATAAATAACAAATATGCAATATATCAGCCTTATAAAATATGAGAAGTCCAAATATCAACTTGGAATGTAAATTTGTGCCCTAGAAAGGACCCAATCACACTCCTATACAAGTCGCTCCCTAGGAGAGGGGCATAAAATAATACCAAAACCCTTGGTATTCCTTCTTCTCCAAGCCCTAGTTGCAAACCAAGAAAGATAGTCTTCAAAGATGTCCTCAATCACCACCAAATTGGAGAGTTTTGTTCTCCAATATTCCACAAGGAAGGGTTTCGTCCTCCTTGGATGCCACACTAATGGATTGTCGCCCTTAGTGGATTTGGATTAGAGCAACCAGCTCTAGAACCAAGTATATAAAAGTATATATGCCAAAAGATGATCCAAAATGAGCCTATGCGACTCCCTTTATACCCTTATGGTGGTGCCAAAGGTCTAAAGGGTGAATTACCCCAAGACCGACCTCTTTGGAAGCTTGCTTTATTTTCTAATTTCATCTTGGGAGCTCTCTAACCCAGCCAACCTGCTTGGAAAGGAAAAACACAAAATAAATATAGCTCAAGTCCTTCCCTTGTTCCACTTCTTGCCCACGGAAAAGGAGGATGAGCAAGAAGCCTTCAATTTATATTATTTCAAAAAGGGGACATTAAGGATTGGCTAAGTTTCCATCCATCCTCTCTATTGGATTCTCGAGGTCACTTCTCAATTTCAATTGCTCTCCCGATTTTTTTGGTTTTCCAATGATTCTCGATAGCCAATATTTTTGACTTTCCAATCTGTATAGCATGTTTAGACTTTAATTCGTGTTCCACAAGGGGAGATTGCTTTGTCCAACCATGTTGAATGTCCATGGTATGCTCCTTTATTCTCGTTTGGAAATATCTACCGCTTCACTGTGTTAAGCATGTCATAGTCACACGGGATCTCATAAACCCCTTTTTTGAGTATCATGTCCCCATGGTCTTCAAAGACTCGAGTGTTATTTCTTAGCGTATTGAGAAGTTCAAGCAAGAATTTATGCCTTTCTTCATTAAGATTCTTGTTAATTTCTCTAAGGTGCCTTGAATGTAAGGTAAAACAACTTTTCGTTTAAATCTACTTTTTTGGCTCTTGGGCTAGTTTTACATAGCTTTGCTCTTCGGGATGCTTTGCGTATTCAATCATGATAACCATTTTTTTCAAGGCTTTATTAAGATAATTCTCTTCCAAAGTAAGGTGTTGTGGGTCACAAACCATGTTAGCGCTCTAGTGAACAAAGTGTTAACCCAAAAACTAGTATCTTAGTAACAAGAACAACACCATTGTGAACGAAAAGATGAAGTTGGTGATTGGGTTTCCCTAACATTGCAACAATATTGGCAAAAGTTCCCTAAAGCAAGGGAGGACAAAATTTGTTCCAAAGTACATTGGTCCTTGCAAAGATTAGCAAGACTCGGGACTTGTTGCATAGACTCTTGATTGACTTGCCAAAAGGAACTTGTGTACATATTATAATCAATTTTTATGTTCAAAAAAGTAGTAAGCTACTCCCACCCCCATACGATGGAGGGAATGTCGTTATGATATTTGAACACGTCATGGCCACTAGATGGAAGAAATTGAGAAACAAAACATTGTCAAGTACTCTAGTGGAAATATCAACAAGCAAAAGTGGCACCATGCGCAGAGGCCCCTACAACATCCCATCACTTTAGGGCTAAGCAATTCAAGGAAAGAGCATTGTTGTGGTACCTATGTACCTCTAGCAATTATTCTTAAAATACTATTTCTAATTTTCTTTTATAATAAAGTTATCAGATTTAGGATACCATATTTTCATATCTTTTCTATCTTCCCAAAATAGTATTTCACCTTACCATTTGTAAGGCTTCTTAAAATTGTTCCCGTCTTGTCTTATTGTTATTTTGCCTTATTCAATAGGTTGTTAAACAGACTAGTATCAAAGATGGGAGAATTTTTTTGTATAGTTACCCACAGATAGAGATGTCATTTTCAGATACGGTATTAGGGCATATTCATAAGGTTGCAGTAAGTATATAAAGGTAACTTTTTAGGTTTCAGTTTAGCTAGTTGGCAGTATTCATACATATGTAATATATATATATATATAGAGAGAGAGAGAAACCGACCAAGTGAGAGATCATTTATGTGCTCAACCTTTAGGTCGAGAATTTCCCTTAACCAATATGATGGGAGAGGAAGTCAAGGGTCTTAAGATCATTTATGCATCTACCGATATGGATCCTAAGGGTCCTTGACCAAAGAGAAAGGTCAATATTACTCATGCAATCAATAACTAATCATGTGACCATTTTGAATTCATGTCCAAAATATCTCTCCTTGTTATATCTATGTGGTGGAAGTCAAGATAGACTTTTTGGCCTATTGGTCATGATAGACTTCACTCGGTGGTCGTGATAGACTTCACTTTGATGGTCATGATAGAGGGAAAGGTTTCCTCCTTGTACTATCAGTAGTACCTCAACTCAAGTATCTTGTATGGCACAAGTAGCCCTAATGCATGAGAAGCAATATAGAATCTTCAATATCCATCATTCAAGTGTCTCCAATTGTCCATGTTCATGTTTTGTTTCGCTTTAGTAAGCATCTTTGGTTTCCCTCCATCACTTCTATCAATCATGTCACCAAATCACCTCTATTAGTCACAACATGCTAGGTATGTGTGTGTACATACGATGACATAGGTAAGCTTCTACATTTAAATTTTTAATAGAGGGGCCTCTCTTTTTATACACTCAAAATGCCAATATGTGGGCAATATGTTTTATCGATAAAAGTGATCAAAGTATGCGATAGAGTAAATGTAATAGAGTAACCAAATGACGTATAGAAAGAAGGATAAGGAGTACTTACCTATGGGAGGACTTGCCGCACAAAGATCTCATCCTTTGACTAGAGAAACCATGTCACAAGATTTAATAGCTATAGAAGTATGGAAGGATGGAGAAACCCTAGCACATCATATGGGATAAAGTGCCTAAGACTCTATTGTGATTTACAACATTACTCTATTCTATCTTCAAACCTATGTTACAAATAAGCCATAGTGAAGACCTATTGTAAATGTGCAAGCAAAATGTGAATTAATGTGTTTTGATTTCAGAAATGAACTTGAGGATATGCATGTCAATTCTAAGGCCTAAATTCTAACTAAGTTGGCATTTTTGACCGGAGTCAAATACAATAATCTACCTTAGGGAAAAAGCTAATAAAGGGCATTTTTGGCCTTGGTTGGCCAAATCTAACCCATTGGAAATGACCCATAGGCACAAAAATGGCTACGGGGACCAAGGGAGGCTAACCGATGAATCTCCGGAGGGTGAATGTGAGGTGGAAAAGTGTCTAAGTAGGAAAGGAAGGGGCCTAAGACACACTAAGGAGGCATCCTCGTGATTAAAACCACATGGTTTCCTAGTCAAGCCCATTCCATTTTCATGATATATCAATGATAAAATCTAGAGCTTGTAAGCACTTTGACATAAAAAGTGTTAGTAATCCATTTTCTATGTCTACAAATGATGACTTTTAATGTCTCTTAGGCCAATTGGTCTATATGAATTTTCAAATTCTATCTATTTAGATAGAAGATTGTTTCTACAATTTTTATCCCCGTGATTGATTCTCCAAGTTTTGTTTGATTGTCTCGTTTTGGATTTCGTGTACCAACATATGATTGCAAACATTTGTAAAATTGAGCCTAATATTGTTGTAATGTAGACCAGTTAATAGAAAACATGTTTTGTCCTACATATCCTTTGCTCCCACAAAGTCTTTGGGAAATTCCATCTACAAGTTTCACTTTGTAGTTCATATGAGTTGATTCTTAGTTCATATGAGTTGATTCTTAGTTTAGCAACAATGATTTTTTTAATTCTTTTTGTGCTAACAACCTATATGTATGTATGTATTTTCATCGAGAAATGTGGGTAAAGGTACGGTATAGGATCATCCCTACAACTACAGCTTCAAGACTTGGACTTGCCAAAACTTTGAAGCCCAATATTTTGACTCGGACTTAGACTTGGCAAAAAAATCAGCAAATTATATATATATATATATATATATATATATATATCATAAAATAAACCCAAATAACATGTAAAATACTTGAATAAAAATGAATTTTAAAGAACAAATAAGTCAAATTTTTTTATTAGATTTAGACAAAAAGAGTACAATCCACATTATAATATCACGGCAGCTGAAAAATTGTTGAAAATCCTTCAAATCATGAATCCTATGCATAGTTGCAGTAAACCAACAGAAAGTTTTTTTGTCAATATTTTTCCTTCTATGGTTTTGAAGGGTTTTTGAACAAATTTTAAACTACGAAAGAAGTGATCACCATCAGATTTGAAGGATTTTCAACACTTTTTCAGCCACCATGATATTATATGTGCATTGTACTCTTTTTGTCTAAATACAATACAAAAATAGACTCATGCATTCTATAAATTCATTTCTTATCGATCACACTGAATAATAAATAAGAGCTATTGGATTAGTGTGTGCTTATTTATTCACGGGATTAAGGGTTACTAACAAGTAGTATATTCAGATTAATTAATAAACATTAATGTGTATATCAAAATATACTATTATTAGCAAGTTGCAGATAGAATAAGGAAATGGTTGCTAAAACACAAGAAAATGAGTGCACTTAGCTGATTACAGATGCAGGAAGCTAAATTGCACTGTTGTGTAGTCATGTGCGTAATGGAAATGATCTGATATGGAGTGTAAAACTCGAGTAGGTATGGAACAAAGTCGTGTATGTATGGAAGCATTAGACGGTTTAATACTTGTCAAACAGTTCCATATGATGATGTGATGGCGCTTTGCAACTTTTTGTGTCCCTACAACTGAATGTGACATGTTTCACTCTGAAACCCTACATGTCACACATTTGTGAAACCCTTTGTGTGATGTGAAATAGTTTCAAACCCTAACCATTGGTAGGAGACCTTGCAAATAAATTAATTGTTAGGTTGAAGTGTAATCCGTACACTTCCTACTTTGGCCTTACCTCGAAGAGGTCTCAAACCACACGTAATTCTCCAACTAGCATGTGATATTTATATGGATGCTAGTTCACTTGGCAATGAGGAACAAATGTTTTTGCGTGCTTAGCTTGACTTGGCTTTGAAGGTCTCTAGATTGAGAAACATGACTCTTGAACCTTGTTAGAGTGCTTTACACTGTGTGAGGGCTACTCCTAAATTGTGTTGCCACTTTGAAGGGATTTAGGAGAGCTTGGAGTTTTTAGGAATGATATTTGCAAGTATGCTCTTGAAAGTGCCTAGGTGAGGTAAATAAGTGAGTTAGACTTGCTTATATAGGCGTTCATAGGTAAAATTTTGCATTAAGGCTAGCTTATAGGATATGAACTAACCTAAGAGAAATATTAAATTAACACAAAGGTGACCGTTGGGTGGTTGGGAATGAAAACATCATCCTTGGACCAAACCATTGTATGGTTTGGTCCTAAACAAACTGATCTTGTACAAGTAGTTTTGGAATTGTGCAAAGTTTTAGAAATGATGCTTGGGAGGAATATATTGTTGTGGACTAATGCAATTAGTTTTGTGAGTGACTGAGCAATGTGAATAGAGAAGCAAGTCATGCAAGAGAGATAAGGATAGGTCACCTAGGCTTGGAATGTGTACACAAGTCATGATCTAGGGATAAAGCCAAAGTTGTCATTGTCAAATGATAAATTGTCAAATTTAAGTGTCTACATTTCCCCCTTTAAGTATGAAATGAAAATTACATGTTTAAAGAAAAGATACATGAGTATGTAAGCACACTTTGTCTTTGCTCAAGGTTGTTGATTCCACTTGTGTGTTGGCATGCTCCATGATGAAACCTGCAACACGAGTGTAATCAATGTCCATAAAAAGAATTGAACTTTAACTCAACTTTGAAAATATATTTGTAACTTGAAAATTGAATTTGTAACTAATAAAGTAAAAATGAAAAAGCATAAAAGGAGTACACTGTTTGATTTGTCAAGGAGAAGCTCCAACATTTTGTTGTACTTGGAGATGTAAATTGAACTCGAGGCCGAAGGATTGGGGATGATCAATCTCCAATTTTGTTTAAGGAGGTGCTAGAGCCAAAAGGAGTCAAGTGTCTCTTAACTCAAACTTAAGATGTGTTGCGAGACTTTCTAATCATCCCAAGAAAGAGGAAAGGTGTCACGTAATGTCTAATCATCCCAAAGAGCCTTCACAATTAGAGTGAGAAGAAGATTGTGGCAGGACTTTCTAGTCACCCCAAAAGTCTTCTACCCACAAACCACATTGTTGCAGATGGATCTAGGTCCAAGTGAAAAATAACACAAAGTTGAAAGGGAATGACTTGTATCATACCCCTATCGTGTGATGTCCCATGAGTATCAGATGTGCAATACTATATATAGCAAAAGGAGAAGGCCCATGCCCCCATACCCTGTAGAGAAAAGGTGCTCAAGTTGCGCAATGCCGAAAAGGAATGAAGTACTCAAACCCCCACATTCTATACCGAAATGTAGTAGACCTTGCCCTAGATTGTGCCAAACGAATCTAAACTTATACCAAAACCCATAATCCTGTCTATGAGAATCTAAGAAATTTGAAATCTATTGAGAAACTACCGCAGGATGAAAACGCCCATCCGAGCATAACATCTAGTAGTTTTGTCCCGTGTGACACATTGTCCCCTGTGTGTAATTCAATCATTTTTGTATCTAATTTTGTTCCCGAGTGTTTGTACCTAATCCCATTCAGTTCCTAAATTTTGGATTCTTTCTCGTGATTGATGTGCATCGATATCCATGAAATAAACCCCATCAATGCCCCCTCTTTTGAGGTGAGTGGGATGTGCAAAGAGAATGCCCCGCTCAAAAGAAATGATATGTATCCATGTTAAATGTATCTAATAATCAGCATTGGATCGTGTGGAGGTTGTTGTAGGTTGCCACTATTGAGATCTTGTTCTGCAAGAGTGTGAGAAACCATGACTCACAAAAAAAGCAAACAAACAATAAGTATAGAAGCTAGTCAAACATAGGTAATCAAGAAGACAAGTAGTCAAGCACGTAGACAATCAAGCAGATAAGTAAACTAGCATACAAGTACACAAGTAATGTCACATATCTTAGTCACAACAAAGGCAAAGGGCCGGATACAACAGACACAAGAGTGTTGTACATACAACAAGCATGAGCAAAGGCAATAGAAACCAGAACAAGGAACACCAATGTGTTGCAGAAAGACAAGCATATCAAAGGTCATAGGCCACATATATTCAAGCAAGAAAGCAAATGAATACATTAACAAACAATAGCCCCGAGGCATATAGATCAAGAGAAGTTAGCGCTACACAAGACACGTGTTAGCCACATTAGTCTCAAAAATAGTATATAGCACATTATCGAAATTGAGCATAATGAAAAGTTAAAGTGACTATAATGAAACAAAAGCACCTAAATAATGTAAAAATGCCCTCGATTAGCAAGGCCTCTCGAAAGAGGACTAGGCTAGCACTTTTGTCATCGAGTAGAATCTTGTGTTTTGCACCAAGCTCAAGATACCTCATGAACATACGTGTAAAGAATATATATAAAATATGCTATGTATCAAACCATATGACAAACAACAAACGTAAAATGGAAAGCTAACAAAGCAGGTCATATGTAGCTCTTAATTTTATATTTTGAAAATATTTGGAAATTTTTGTGTTTATCTGAATGTTGTTGTAATTTGAACTATTTGTATAAAAGAGCAAGAGCTGCCCCATAGGAGGATCGGGAGGTGAGGCGAGAATCCTATAGACATGAGGAGCTTGGGCACGAAAATTGCATTGTGTATAGCAGGAATAGGAGATAATGCTTGAAGTCGAGGCTGCAAAAGTATGTAGAAGTCTCGAGTACCATGAGGCTTTCTTGTATCACCCTTGGAAAGAGGGAGAGATAAATGTTACACTTTAGCAACAATTTAAACGTAGAAGTAATGGAAGCATTAAGAACATGCTTAAGCTTGTTAAAAGTAATAGATGTAAAAGCCATAGACAATGTAACATGTTGAAGGGAGATATGGGTTGCCTCCAAAGATATAGGCATTGTAAATGTCGCAACAATAGGTATGGCCACATGAGACAAAGAGATAGGTAAAGATATAACATCATGAACTAGGGGTCTAGCACCACATGTAGGATCTAGAAATACATCATCAATAGTAGCATGCAAATCATTCATGGTCTATAGAAGAAGAGCATCATCTAGATTAGAAGCAAGAGCATTTGTAACACGGTCTATTAGAATAGTAGAAAGAGATTCAATGCAAGCAAAGTCCACATTATCATGTATATGAAAGTAGCATGAGTAGATGCATCATGTTTAATTGCACATTCAGTTGTAACATAGTCCATAGCAATTAAAGAAGAAAGAAGATAATCAATTGTAGCATGTGTTATTGCAATAATTGTAGCACTTTCCATTTTTAGGGAAGATAAAGACTCTCCAAAAAGGTTAGTGGTTGGATTAAAGTGCAACCCATACACCACCTACATTAGCAATACTTTGAAGAGGCCTCAAACCGCACATAGTTCTCCACTAAGCATGTGATATCTATATGGATGCATCTAGTTTAGCAACTTGACCACTTCGCAATGAGGAACAAAGGCTTTTGTGTGCTTAAATTGATTTGGCTTTGAATATTTTTAAATTGAGAAATGTGACTCTTGAACCCGGTTGGGAGTGTTTTAGACCCATGTGAGGGTCATTCCTAGATTGTCTTGTTGCTTTGAAGGGATTTAGGAGAGCTTAGAGTGTTTTAGGAATGATATTTGCAAGTATGCTCTTGAAAGTGTCAAGTGAGGTAAATAGATGAGTTAGACTTGTTTATATAGGCGTTTGTAGGTAAAGTTTCACATTAAGGCCGACTTATAGGATATGAACCAACCCATAAAAGATATCAAATTGAAAAGGTGACCGTTGGGTGGCTAGGGACAAAAATATCATCCTTGGACCAAATTGATGGATGTTTTGGTCCTAAACGAACAGTCCAATTCTGGGAGTTAGTGGGATTGTGCAAAGTTTTCATTCTCGGAATGATATCTAGGAGGAATATAGTGTTGTGGACAGATTCAATTAGTTTTGTGAGCGACTGAGTAGTGTGAATAGAGAAGCAAAGTCATGCAAGAGAGATAAGGATAGGTCACCCAGAATGGAATGTGTGTCCAAGTCAAGATCTAGGGATAAACCCAAAGTTGTCATTGCCAAATGATAAATTGCCAAATTTAGGTGTCTTCTTTTATTCGAGTATTTTACATGTTATTTAGGTTTATTTTATGAATTTATATATTACTTTAGGACTCGTGAGTACCCATGAATTTTTCAAGGAAAATCGGTGCGTACTTGCCAGAAACTTGCAAGTTGGATTTGTGGCGAGTAGCTCACTGAGAAAAAAACACCCAGGAGTAACCAATACTTGATGGGGTATTTGCCGAATTTTTAGGCTGAGCCTGCAAGTGAGAATAAACACAGAAATATGGAAGATACCAGACGGGGCATCCCTTCAACTGCGTTTCTTGGTAATTAGTTGGCGAGGAATCTGTTCTACCAGTAGCCTGTGGGAAAATATTTTGGGGAGGGGGTCAAGTGCAGTTCCTAAACCTTCACAAGACAGTATCTTAAATTTTTGTGTGTAAATTTGAAAATGATATTTGGAATCCAATATGGTTCTGTTAGGTTTCTTTCCCGATTTAAGTGCGTTTCATTTGCTGGTTAGGGAAAACGTATCTTTAATTTTTTATACATTTGAAGAATTTTTAAAAAGAAATAAAAAAACATAATGAAGAAATGAAACGAAAAAGAATAGCTTAATAAATATTGATTACTAAGCCGGGCCCAGTTCACAGATTCCCGTGTTCAAGTTCCAGCAGAGAGATTAGCAGGTGCACTTGCATTGTAACCCAGATGTTAATGTGAGATGAATCCCTAATAATATTAAATAGTAAACTTTTCTTGCAATGAATGAGGGGGTAAATCAGAAAATCAAAGGTTAAAAAAGCGTCATACATAATCTCTGCCGAGGGTCCAGCTCTATTGCCCTGTCGAACTCAACCATTGACTGCTCAACATCACCCTGGAAAACAACATCATTACAAAAATAAAAAATTATAGTTTTATTCATTTTGTTGGTCCCCTTCCTGGCATAATTACAAATATTCATGGCTTTCCCTTCAAAAATTACATCTGAAAAGAATTTACGAGTTTTTAAACCAGCTTCAACAATTTTCGCTACTGTCAAAAACAAAAACAAAATAGATAAAGGACCTTAACAAACAGCTGCATTCCTCGTCTAACGGCCAAAGAAGCCTCCCGGGATTTATTCAGACCTGTAAAAGATGACGTAAGTGCATCCCAGGCTGACGTGGCAGTGACCAATAGGAGCTTGCGCGAGGATAACCCCGGGATTGAAAATGCATTTTTATTTGCACGGAATTAGAGGGCAATAAACTATGACGGATTGGTTTCTGCGACGAGAGAGCATTATTATACAGAGCTTTTCCGTCAATTGAAAGTATCGCTGCCATTGTTGGAAATTTGCTTATTCAATTATCTCTGCTTCATGCTTTCAATCTAAATTTCTGTTTATAATCACTGAAACTCCATTTTTCCAGTTTTTTTTTTTTTAATGATAATGCACGAGGGCGTACATTAAGCGGGCAGTCCTTGTCGTAAACTATTCTGTAGGGAATAACAGAAAAGTGTGTTGTTGAAAGTACAAATCTCACAACTCCACGAGATCCTTTGCATGGTAAGAGAAGGTCGATGTCAACGGATGTTACGAATTTTATTCGAAGGTTCACAAATTTCCTAGTAATTTTAAAACATTGCTTTGTTTTAGTATAAGAAAATTTGGTGGGAGATGAAATAAACCATAGGGGAAGGGGACCATTAGTACAAATGCGTTTTTAAACCAAAAAAATTACTTCTTTGTATAGTTCAATAAGTTGACATGGTGTAAAGGTGTTTTTTTGCAATTTTTTAAATGACTTGTATCCCTACAAACGTGTGTTTTGAACTCTCCATTTTTCTCATTTGTCCTACTTGACTCAATTGTTATGCATTAAATACCATATTTATATAATTAAAATATCAAAAAAAAAAAAAAAAAAATGGAGCTTAAAAATTGTAAAAACAACACATTGAAAACAATTAAGGGCCTTGAATATTGCATGTGGTGCATTCATGTAAATGTCACCAACAACCACCCACATTTTATCATTAATAATTGTGATGCAAGTGTTGTAACATGTCATTTTAATACTTCTTTACCTACTCCTTCGCACCGAATTTCATTTCATTCTTACTTGATGTTGGTTTATTTTGGAGACTCGCAGGTTCATTATGGGGGTGTTGTTAGTGGTACAAAATGACGGAGATATATGTTATTGGTGTGTTTTCACACCATCACTGTCTTTAGATGTTTTGTTTTGGACCCGAGAGTTCTTTGTTTGTGTTGACTATTTTTATGGGTATTCATTTCTTTGTTAGCTCGCATATTTACTTAGGGTTATTGCGGTCTTTTCTAGAGATTATGGAATACTTGGGGTATATTTGAGTTGCATGATTGGAATATAATGTTTGAAATGAGGTCTATAATCTCAAAGATAAAACCCACAATTGTGGAGTGAGTGCATTGTCATTCCATTTCAGTGTTGTTTTCCTTTCTTCTGTACCCACATTATTTTCCTTCTCGGAGTTGTTGGTTCACATTGATTGCAGTATTTGAATGTGTTATATTAATTTGAATCTTGCAACTCTTTCCACTTTACTAGTTTATGTTTATAGATCTCAATGCAAGAATGTTTTTTTACATGTTCTAATTGAGGAGTAATGACTATTTTGCATAGTTCACTTATGAACTTATACATTGCATGAGTTTTGAAGTGAACATTCTTGCATAACTTACATGTGAGCTTATACATTGCATAAACTTTGAAGTATGCACATTTTGTTAAGCAGGAATTTGCTTACACCCTAATTAGATTTATGTGAAATCTAAAAATTAGTGAATTAATACACTAAAGGATGTAAGGGTTAGCAACATATAATTATTTTGATTAATTATTTTCCAACACTCGATTACCAATATCATATTAACAATACTTGTAATTGATATGCTAAACAAGATACAAATTTGAAAACACAAGGAGATGAGTGCACTTCGTTGATTAAAGTCAGGTGTTGGGAAGTTCTAGGAAGATGCACTATCGAGACAAAAAGATCTAAACCCGACAATGCTTCGTTCTGACATTGTCAGGATCGAAACTGACTGGAGTAGATCATACACTTTTTCGGGACCGTCTATATGGTCTTGACCCTTCCATATGATCTTGAACCTACTTTAACTTCTCAACATTGTCAAGCGCTTGTCCTGGAACTATCTATTGTTTCCAAACCCTAGTTGTCGGTCATGTTACGAAGCTTTCTAAATATTTTAAACATGTTCTCAAACCCTAATCATGGATGAGAAGTCCAACAAAGCAAACATTAGTTGAGTCAGGCACCCCCATGTACCGCTGATATTGGCACCACTCCGAAGAGGCCTTAAACCGCACGACATTCTCCACCTAGCATCCGATATCCGAATGGATGCGGCTAGATTTGACAAACCTCTTTGACAATGCTTGAGTTGAGTTGGCTCGTGCAAAATACTTGGGGAAGGGATGTTTGAGTGTTTGTAAATGAGAGAGACTAATGTCTTAACTTGGTAAGACGATTCTGAGACATGTAGATATTATTTCCTTAATGATTATGGGTGTGCTTATCAGCAAGATTTATGGAGTCTTGGATGCCTCTTGTAAGTGTTGAAAGTGAGAGTATCAATTTCGCGCCATAGGATTTCTAGGGTAGCAAATGAGGTAGTGTTTACTTGCTTATATAGGGTTTTGTACATGATTTACCGAAGAAAGGTCGACCCAGATGGATTATAAGACCAAACAAATAATATGAAATTGAAAGCGAAGTTGGAGAACATATCGGTCTAAAATTGTACAAGTCCATTAGGACCGAATATAATATCCTACCCAACCCGTATGACCTTGCTCGGGATAAAAACACATGCAATCTAAAAATTGTAAGTTTTCAACTAATGTTTTCTATATGGATTTTATGAATTGTACTTCTCGAATTTGACAACACAAGAATGTGTAAGGATAAACAAGTTAAACAAAATGTGTTAAAATATGCTAAGTGGGAATGGAAAGGTTGTATTTATTTTATCAAGGGTGCATTGTTAAAACTAATTGTGTCAAGCAATGAATTACCAAATTTGAGTATCTACATAATTAATTAAAGACATGTATATCATATTTCTTTGTTGGGTTACCCTAGTGTTTCAATTTTCTGACTATTAGGGTATATTTGAGTTACATGATTCAAATAAAAAGTTCAAAATGAGGTCTATTATCTCATGAATAAAACTCGTGACTATTTTATATTGCCTTCATTTCTAACCACCCACCTTTCTTCACCAATATTTTTGAAGTGACTACCTTAACACGTCATTTCAAAGATAGCTCCTCCTTTGTACTAAATTTATTTTCATTCTTATCTCGATGTTGGTTCATTCTCGAAGGTGTTACTAGTTGTTTTGAGTTGCCTAATTGAAATAGAGTGTTAGAAATGAGATTTTTATTGTAGGGATGAAACCCATAAGTGTGAAGTGATTTCCTTTTCATACCAAATCAATATTGCTTTACCTTTTGTGAAGCAACCGCCTTATCACATGTCATTTCAATTTTCACACCACCATAGTGTTTAGATGTTTTCTTTGCACCCGAGATTGCTTTTTTTGTTGACTATTTTTCTAGCCTATTCAAGTGGAAAGAGACCTTCTGATATAAACATTTTGCATTTGAAGCATTGTAATGCTATAATATTGTAAATACATATTTGGGTTTTTATTATTTTCTAAACATTGGGACCATATTTGAGTTGCATGAAATAAAATCCAAATATGTGAAGGTAAAACAATACTAAAATGGCATGACAAGACATTCATTTCACATGTATGTGTTTTATTTCAATCATGCAACTCAAATATGAATGCCTTGTCATGTCATTTCATATTTTCTTTACCTTCTTCTTTTCACATACCTTCTTTTCATTCTTATCTTTTGTTGGTTCATTTTGAGGTGTAATCGGTTCATTTTGCATTGAAATTTTTGTAATTCTATAATATTATAAATACGGTTTAAGGTTTAACATAAATATTACAAATGTCATAATTGTACTTGAAGCTTGTAATGTTGTAATTTGCACCCATTCTCTTTTTCTTATGTTTTGGTTCATTGTGGAGGTATTGTTGTTTTTTTAGTTGCATGATTCAAACTCTTGCAAGTCTTTCCACTTTATTATTTTTAGCTTGATATGTTGCATTGGGAACTATAAGTTGAAACTACTAAAGTGGGAGGAGATCATGTAATAGAGATATATAAGATGAAACTACTAAAGTGGAAAGAGAATCATGAAATAGAAAACAGATTTGCACTATAATGTAAAATTAGAAACTAATAAAGTGTTATGGGATCATTTAATTTTAATCATGAATGAGAACTTTACATTATGAAAGAAAATTTGAATGAAAACATACCTCACTTATAAAATTTTATTTCAATCATGCACCTCTTTCCATTTTCATCTTACATATTTACAAGATTTATATAAAATTTGTAGCTTCTCCAATTGAGGAGAAAGTTATTAGATCCATATTGTCTTACAACTTTTTACACTTTACTAATTTATGTTTTTATATCCCAAAGAAAACCCGTCTCTCTTGGATTTGTAATTAAGAAGCAAGTTATTAAATTATAATTGAATGTGATTTTTATATATGTTGTAGAGTATAGTGACGAGTACAATAGTGTTTGAATGTGCACAAATATGACAAGGTGGGTGATATTGGATAATGGAGAAATAAAGTAGAAATAACTTTCGGTGAGGTTTTATAACTTAATTAAGTCAATGATCCTTGATATCATCCCTTTCTTTGTATGGTTTCATATGATGGGTTTTAGTTAAATTGAAAGTTCTAATACTTGTTAAGAAATATTGTTGTAACTAAATATAATCATAACCACAATCATAAACATAAACATACATAATACATTAAAAATATACAATGAGTGTTTTACATTACATAATTATCCATCTCGATCAACTACAAAAAAAAACTTATGTTTTACTAAACCTTAGAATGGAAACCTACAATGTCCAAGTTGGAAATAATGAACATTACAATTGATTCATTGCATAAGAAGAAGGTTGTTCGTTATTGGAATTTGCAACCATGCTCACCAAGAGGGACCCTCACAAGGATTGTTGCATTTTGAGGAAGCAATTGGGCAAAGAACATTTACCATATCTTGTAATATGTGATGTCCTTTGGGCATATGCTTTATTTCATTGATTAAACATCTCTACCTCTACAAATCCTTTTGGGCCTTCTCAGTTTCTCTTTCCCTTTTATCATGTTCCTTCTTTTGATCCGTTTCCTACCTTTGTTAAAGCATTTCCTACTTCCATTGTATTTTAATTTCATTTTTAATTTCAATTGTTCTCTTCTTTCCTTCTCATCATTGCTTGTAACATTTCTCTCTTTAATTTAGTGTCTATCCCCCGCCTTATTTTCTTCAATCTCCTTCTTGCATGCCTTTTGTTCTAAGAACATTTTCTTATATTCATCTAAAGCAATAATTTGAGATTATCTACCCAACTTGAGTGCATTGTTTTCTATTGTATTGGTAATCCTCTCAACTAGTAATTCAAGAAAATATGATAATGATGATTTCATGTTCATTTCAACTTGATGACAATGTATATTTTAATATGTCTCTAAGACAACATCTTCATTTACACCCAAATTTGATATATCATCTTTCGAGTATCCGTAAGGATCTTCGGTCAAAAATGAATGCACATATAGTTGCAGAAAATGAAATAACTAACAAACATGAAAGTGTAAAAAATAACTCACTATGTAACAAAGCCAAGATTTCTCCAAAACACTTCTTGAATAAATAAAAATGAAGATGTACATCTATGGAAGTGAATGTGTAAATTCTTCGTGATTAGTGGACAAAGAGCCCAAAATAGAACTATAACTCCCACACTTGGCATAGTCAAACAAGGAGTAACTCCCACTTTAAAAAATGATGGCCAAGTGTAACTCATGTGACTAACTCCAAGTGTAACTCCTATGACTAAGTACACCTAAGCAAGCTAACTCCTAAAGTGTAGGAATAATCCATGTGAATAAATAAATGGAATAAATAATATCCTACACTAACATCGTATGTTATTTTAATTGAACCCAAAATTACATGGTAATGAACCGGATGAGTTAGGAGAGGAGGTGGAAGTGACAAAAGTGATATTGACACATCTGATTGGTTGAATTTAAAACTCATGCCAAGGTTTTTTACAACCTCCTTTACCCAATATGGTTTGCATATTGGAGTAGGTAGACTTAAAGCTTACTGGTAAAAATTAAAATTTACATCATTAATTGTTGGTGCTTGTAGAGGTTGGTAATCATGAGTTCCATGGATTCCTTGCAGCATTTGCTATGAACATCCTATACATTTGTTAGTTGCATCTTTCTTCATTTGTTGCAATTTTTGTTGCATCACCATTACAACATTTTGAATTTATTCGTCAATAAAGCCTGCTAACCTCGTGATATTTTCTACAACATTCACTTCATCTTCTTTAGATTCTTCTACATTGAATGCATCACTTGGAACCATGTCATTTTCTAATGCTTCCAGGTTGAGGGGCCATCTGCATATCCTTCTAAAACTAGCTTTAATATTGTCAAGTGTTAACACATTCTTGAATGTCAAGCTGCCTAAAATGGTTGATTCTTATTTGCTAACATATTACCCATGATTTTGATTCAGCTATGTTTTTCTCTCGACCTCGAAGTATGCCTTAAAGGAATCGAAGATGCTTGCATCCAATGGATACAATTTGTGGATTGTGTGTGTTGGAATTGTAAGCAAGTAAATCCCTAAATCCCTCACCTCTTCAATCGTTAGAAGTGGAAATGGGCTGCCATGACCATCAAATATGAGAAGATGTTGATTTGTAGGAAAAAATCCACCCAATATAGATCTAAAAAATGATGCAGCTTAGTTCATAAAATAAGTCTTTGGTCATCCATGTGTGGGGCTATCCAGTCATACATGCCCCCGATTCATGCCCTAAAATAAAATTCTACAACTACCTTTTTGCTTTAAATAGATAGAATCCCGGGATACCATTCCCAACTACGTTGACACTTACTAATATTATTATCCATTATCTACTATTAGACATGACTTAATGTATACTCTTTGACCTTTTTTAAATCACACGTACTCTACAATTCCTTCCAACTTGCAATCTCGTTTCATCACAATTCTATATTATTGAGGCCCGTATTGGTTTAGGTCATACACTTTTTTCAAATTCTCATAAAAAGTGCCAAATATAGAGGGTCTAAGCATTACTTTGTATCTCTATCTAGACCCTTTGTTATTTTGACTAAAAATCATATTGTCTGCTCTTGAGGCCTTTCCACCGTGACTTGTTGGCTACTCCATTTGTGAAATGGGTGGTCATTTGCTACACATACGTGAGTAATTTTCACTTTCATAAATGATATGTTAAACCCATGACCTATGTTAGATAAGTCCTTGGACCATTACATGAGGTTTGATTCCTCTTTTAATGATAAAATAGTGGGAAGCTCCTTTGTATTTGTTTTTATAACACCTTTCAACCTATTAGCCAAAGTGTTGGGTTTCATGCCCTACTATAGACATTCATTTTGGTAATTCATGTCTTACAACAACCCAAGTTATACATCACTTTTGCATTAGTCCACACTTGCTCAATTTGGCCAATTATGTTATCCCTAGCTATATCTCACTCATTCTTTCTTGCACACACAACCTATTTGTTCACATAATGGTCATATTAATTCATTAAATCGGATATACCCTCGCATATTACAATCCCAATTTTCAAATCAGTCACATATGTATTTGGGACCATAATGCCAAAAAAAGGCCATAACGTCCATGTGTTATGGGTTTTCCTAGCCATTTTGGTCCCTTTCCCTCCAACAATACTTTTCTTAATTTGATTTTCTTTGGCACACTTCTAGTTGGTGTTATATGATTTTTTTAGGTCTAGAACACATATATAAGCAAGTTATTCATCTCTCATTAGAGAGGGAAATTCTATTTACTTGGTACCTAGCACTCCAATGAGAAAATACTAATATCCATCATAAGAAAAAGCTGCTCCAAGACTCCTCAAGTGTCATACACTTCACATACTCATTTAGGGTGGTCATCCACTCAAATCTGTAAGCATAAAAAGTATATTATCAAATTCAAGCCAATCTAGAGCAAATGTTCAATTCTAATTAAATTATTACAAAATCATGGTTATCAATTTGGTTACATACATTCTAGATATCACATGTTAGACAAGAACAACATGTGGTTTGAGCCCTCTTCAGAGTAGTGATAATGTCGACAATGCATAGGGGTGCCCACAACTCAACCAATGTTTTTTTAAAAGACTTTCTTGCCATCTAGGGTTTTGAAGATTCAATCAGTTACACAATGAACATCACACAATGTCAAGGTCCAAATTGTAAACAAAAGTAGATTAGGAAATAGTGCATAGACCCATAAAGTTTTAGGAGTTGAAAGTACAAAGGGACAAGGACATACAAGAAGTGCCATTACAACCATATGGTTTGGGTCATGCCATATACCTTGTTCCAAGAAGATTTTAGGACATAATGTCGTGGAAGACACCTTGTCGATCATTTACATCTATTTCAAATCACTAGGTTATCCCATATCATCACACACTCCAAAATATTAGATAAGTCTTCTTCTCCCTCTCATTTCTAGTAATTTGTTTCATTTTTCTATCATTATTTATCTTTATTCATGTATTATCTTGATATTGTTGCAATTAGCTTTGGAAACTAGTTGATTAGGATAATATACCATCGATTACTACCCCCTATAAATTTAACCATTTAGGTTAAATCATTTGGTGAACCCAACTATTATATGTTGTACATCAAATCTCTCTTCTTCTATTCTCCCGATTCATTCTTCCAAACCCTAGTGGCCCTCGGTGTTATATTTTATACCCAATACGCGTAGTGGTCAATTTGGTTATCAACAATATCTTGAACTATAGTTTCCTAATCATGAGCATTCCAAATGCATGTCCTCCTCTGTACTATGAATGAAAAACCTCTATCTAATTCTACTCAACTACCCTTAGAAGACATAAACTTTTGATAGTGAGCATTCCTATGATGAAGATACTAATGTTGATCAAGAACAACTCTATTTTCTATGTCATTTCTATACTAAATTGTGTGATAATTGAAATCATGTACAACCATTCCTTGACATCCTCTTAGCTTCCAAAATTTCTCATGATATGGCTTCTCATGAGAGCATGCTTCAAAGATTAGGGTCTTCCTCTATTACCACATCTTCCATTCTTGTTTCTTCTCCCCCACCTCTATGGGGGATCTAATACTTGTTTTTCTTCTCCTCTTATCTCTCATATTCAACCTAATTATTCTTCTAGCACCCATTCCTTAGAATCCATAGTGCGTGATCTACAATCCTAATTTCTTCAATTGTAACAAGTTGCCACTACCTCCTCTTTTTCTTTGGATTCCTCACTTCTTCTACATAGTCCTCTCACACTTGAGGTTTTATCTTATCCTCTTCCTATAGGTTTTTTTCCACCTAAAATTCCTATTTTCAATGGTAAGGAAGATCCATAAGAACATCTTAGATCATTTCATGTTTCTTGCTTAGATTATGCTTTTAATGATACATTATTAACAAAATTATTTCCTAGAAGTTTACAAGATTATGCATTGTAATGGTTCTATAAATTTCATGTTCATTATGTACGATTTTTACTCCATTAGCAAATCAAGTTTTGTGACTTTTTTCAATTAATATTGGTACCAAATTTTCCTATGCACAAATAGTTTAAATGAAACAAGGATCTATGAGAACCTTATTGACTATGTTCTAAATTATAAGACTAATCTTACTAAAATGAACAATGTCCTAGTTGATTATGAATTGCAAGACTTATTTTTAAAAATCATTTTGCCTCATATCCAAGAGTCAATCATATTTGATACCTTTCATTCCTTCGATCACTTGTGCCATATCCTTAAGGACCGTGAAGGCAAGCTAATTTCTATGGGAAAACTCAAATATAGTGACCAAACTTCTAGTCACCTCATGTTAAATACCAAAGTAAATATACTCTTAAGAGTAAAACTACTAAGCCTTGAGCCAATGCTAAGACCACTATTAATGTAGTGTCCCAACCGATGAAACTCCAACTTCAGACTCCTCAATGAAATTTTACTAAATTTCCTATGCCACCTTGGGTGGTATTGCAACAACTACTTGACAGTAACCTTATCTCTCTTCCTCCACCACTTGAGTTGGATTCTAGTCATCCTTAAGGAAATAAATTTGATGAAAAATCATATTATGACTATCACCAATGTAATGGGAACTCTACCGATCGATGCTTCAAGCTTAAACATGTGATTCAAGACTTAATCGATTTTGATGCAATTGAATGGGTTGAGCCTATTGTGTCTAAACCTACAAATGATAATGATAAGCTCAAGATATTTAATGACCCACTTCCCAAACTAAAAATGCTACATCTAAGGTAGATTCTAATCATGCTTATCACAAAGTTCTCCTCCACAATCTACCAATACTCCTCTATAATTTCTCATTGGTATTACTACTGCTTTACCACCAGTAATTACTTTTATTGATGTAGACTTCCATGCTTCACATCTTCTAGGATTCACATTGATGCATCTATTGACAATCAAGCTCTCAATAATGTAATGATCAATCCTAATTTCAAGCATAACACATGTTTTCTTCCCCTCTACGCTCTATTAGATTTTCAATATCCCAAATTAGGCATGCGTCGCCTATATCTTATGGGCGTGTAACTCTTCCCATCACAATCGGTCCCTTACTATTTACATGTCATTTGTTGTAGCATCAGAATCAAGCATTGTGACATGATCTTAGGTCTTCCTTGGCTCATGACTATTAGGTTTGTTCCATCTATTGTGCACCAATGTATTAAATTCATACATGAGCATCATGTCATCACTATTCAAGGTATCACACCTCACTTTGCACACATACACTAGGGGAAACCTTGTTTTCACACCTCTAGTTACATGGTTTGTAATTCATAAAAACATGCTACAAATCTAGATATTTCCCCCTAGGGAAATTATCAATCACCCTTCCTTCTCTCGGGAGAATAAGTTTTCATCCATGCCCTTACAGGACCTAAAAATACAAAAACATTTAAATATGCTAAAAATCCAAAAACATTCAAATATATACAAACATCCAAAAATATTTGCATTGTTCTTGCTAAAAGGAACGATAACTAGATCGTACTGCCAAGAAATTAGATGCTAATCAAACACCACGATCAATAAGATAAATTTTTTTCTAGAATAACTTTTATAAAACCTTTGCAAACAAATGAGCAAAGAATATCATATATTATTATGGAACTCAATGAAATACAATGAGAATAGGCCTTGCTTATATAGGAAAGGAATAACAATCTAAGAGCCACCAAGGTCAGTCGTAGATCAAACCATAAATCAAGGAAAGAACTAGTCATCAAAGAACTAGTCAAGACCATAGATTTAGGAAAGAACTAGACATCAAGGATCTAGTCAATACCATAGATCAAGGAAAGAACTATACCTAACAACTAGATAATATCTCCTAATATCTAAATAAATAAAAGAAATATCCACACACATAAGTGGGTGAAGATAAATACAATAAAGGTAAATAAAGTACCTAGGTGAACATGAGATAAGGTAAATACCTACTCTAACACCCCCTCAAGTGAAGCTAGGGGCCCAAAATAAAAGTGGCATATCCACAATATGAGTCCTAAACTAGGCTTGATGAGGTACTCATGTACAATATATCCATGAAGAAATCTCAAACCAAAAGAAGGAAATAATCTTGTTAAAATGAAAGAGAAAGAAGAAGAAAGAAGATGTTCTCACAAACACCCCCAAGAACAACTTCCAAAACCCCAAGCATGCCACACAACTCAAGGTAACAAGGTGATGCAAAAGGATTTGTAAAGATGTCTGCAACCTACTGTTGAGTCAGAATGTACTCCAAGAAAAGAACTCCATCCTGAATGTGCTGACGAATGAAGTGGGTGTGTTTCTGAGTATGCTTGGTCTGTTGGTGCTCAATTGGGTTGCGAGAAATGTGAATTGCACTTTGGTTATCACACCAAAGTACAGTCGATGAATCCTATGGGAATCCAAACTCTGTCAATAACTATCAAAGCCAAAGAATCTATTGACTCGTTGTAATTGTTGCCATGTACTCTGCCTCTGAAGATGAAAGTTCAATAACATGTTTCTTCTTACACGCCCAAGTAACTAGAGAAGAACCAAGACAAAAAAGATAGCCAGAAGTGGAACGCTTGTCATCAATAGAACCTACCCAATCTGAATCTGTATATCTAACCAACTAAGTAGAACCCCTAGTGTAGTGTAGGCTAAATTGGGAAGTGCCATGCAAATAGTGCAAAATCCTTTTAGCATCCTATTAGTGACTACTATGAGGAGAATGTGCAAACCAAGATACAAGCCCTACTACAAATGAAATATCAGGGTGAGTATGGGTCAAGTACATGAGACTTCCAACCAACTTCCTATACAAAGTAGGATCACAAAGTGGAGTGGTACATGTGGAAGTAAGAGTAACCCCATACTAAAAAGGAGATGGACTTGGCTTGTAATCAGCCATATCAAAGCATTGAAGAAGATCATGGGTGTACTTTTGCTAACTCAAATGAATCCTTGAATCTATTTGAGAAATCTACAAACCAAGGAAATAATGCAATAACCCAAGATCTGTCATGTCAAACTATGTAGAAAGAGCCCTCTAAATACTCTAAATGTGGGAAGAAGAGTTGCCAGTAAGTAAAAAAATCATCAACATACAAGACAAGTATCATAATATCCTCACCAACATGTTGGAGATACATTGTATGATTAGAGTGGAAATGAACAAAACCAATAGATAGAAGAAAAGAATCCATCTTCTCATACCAAGCCCGAGGGGCTTGTTTGAGACCGTAGAGAGACCTTCAGAGTCTACAAACAAGAGAAGAATCCTGAAAAGTCTAGTCAGTTGCTCCATGTATATTTTTCTCTTGTAAATCTCCATGTAAAAAGGAACTCTTCATGTCCATCTGATATATGGGCCACCCCTGTGATGCAACAATAATAAGTACAAGGCGTACATAATCCATCTTGGCAATGGGTGCAAAAGTCTCAGAGTAATCAATACCTTCAACTTGTGAAAAACCCTTTGCAACAAGACAAGCCTTATACTTGTCAATAGACCCATCAACTGTGTATTTGGTTTGGTATACCCACTTACACCTAACCATATTTCTTCCTTTAGGAAGAGATACCAAATCCCAAGTATGATTCTTCATCAAAGAATAATACTCAACTGTCATCATCATCCCACTCCTGTATCCCATGAGCCTTTCAAAAGGACTATGGATCCTCATAAACTACCTGACACAAAAGTCTAAAACATGTAAAATGTGAGCAATGATGCTTAGTGGGTGGAAGATCGTGTATGAAAGGTGCTTCCTCAGAAACTGTAGTATGAGCCCACTTAGGCATAGTGATAACATCAATGGGAATAGGATCCTCAATGACATCTATAACCTCCTCAAAGAAAGGATCCTCAAGATGAGATGAAGAAGGAGGCATGGAAGAAGATGAAGAATCATGAGGAGTGAAGCGCTCATCAAACTGAACATGTGTTCAAAAATAATGTCATGAGTATCATGATCTAAAATTCGATAAGTTGTCATGTCCTCACAATACCCTATAAAGATCAAGGGTTTACTCTTCTTATCCAAAGCTTTCCTTTTCTTCTTTGGCACAAAGGCCCAAACATGGCTCCCAAAGACTCGAAAAAATGAGACATCCGGCTTAGTGTTGGACCAAGATTCCTCTGAGTCTCTATGTGGTGTGCGATTCTAAATGTAGTTAGCACAATTAATTGCTTCTTCCCAGTAGATGAGAGGTAAATCTCTAGAATGCATCATACAGTTAGCCATTTCCTTCAAATTTCTATTCTTCCGTCCTACTGCCCATTCTTTTGTGGGAGTATGAGGAACAAAATGTTGATAAATAATGCGTTGAGTTGCCAAAAATTCATAAAACTCATTGTTGAAGTACTCTCCCCATTATCAATACGAAGGTTCTTTATGTAACTAGAATATTATTTCTCGACCAAAGCCTTTAAGACTTTGAAGTGTGAAAAACATCACTTTTTTACTTTAAAAATAAACCCAAGTACACCTAGAGAAATTATAAATAAAGGTAAGTGCATACTTAGCTCTATTGAAAGAGGGGATAGGAAAAATCATCAAGTCACTATGCACAAGCTCAAGTGGTGAAGAAAATCTCTCGAAAAAATTCTTAGTAAAAGGATATTGGTGTTGTTTCCCTAATGCATAGCCATGACAAACTCCCTCAAGACAAGAAACTCTAGGAAAGCCATCTAACATACCATGAGTGCTCAACTCCTTCAAATATCTATAATTGATATGTCCAAATCTCTCGTGCCAAAGATTACTCTTTGAATTTGCATGAGAAACCAATCATGTCCCTATAGAGGAAGTGTCATCAAAACCCTCAAAGTGATATAGTCTAGAACTATGATCAACAATACCTTGAGCAACAAGTGAATGAGGCTCCAACAAAGTTTGTACTTCTGCCCCATGTGGTGTAAAAGTCATTATTTTTCCTTGACCAAAATGACAAATTTGATATACATAAAACAAATTTGTGGTGATGTTGGGAACATACAGTGCATCTTGGATACTGCCACCATCAAGGTGTATATCACCTTTTCCCTCAATAGAAAGAAAGGAATAATCTCCAACCTCAATTTTGGAAGTAGAACTAAAACCTAGAGAAATAAAAGACTCCTTGGAAGAATTCATGTGATGAGAAGCACCATAATCAATAACCCAACTATCTACAAGTGGTGACTGAGATTTCCCAACAACATTAAGTGTCTTTCCATGTTGATTAGAAGGAGGTGGAGTGGAGATTGAAATTTTGTGTTTCTTGATTTGTATCCTCTAAGGCTTGCATTCACTTATAACACCTATGTTCTTCGACCAATACCCCACAAAAAGAGCATGAAAGTCTAAACTTATTCTTGGATTTAGAAGACTCCTTGGGTTTAGAGTTGTTTTCTTTGGGTTTAGGAGCACTTTGAGATGGAAAAGGGGTGGATTTTGTTTTAACTTTTGGTTTTCCTTGCCTTTCAGGATTAGATGAAACCAATGCCTTTTGAGAGGTGGAAGACTCAAGGTGAGACAATTTGATTCTTCCTAGTAAGTCTTTCACAAAATGCTTCTAAGTTAGACATTTTGAATGTGTCACCTAAGACATCCATGCTAGAGAAAAAGGTAGAAGCAAAAATTTGGAATGGTCCTCTCAACTTAGATAGAATCAAGTAAACCCACTCTTCATATTTCTTATCTCTTCCAATCCCCTTCAATTGTGTCAACAAATGCTTGACCTTGGTAAGATAGTCTATAATTGTTAGAAAATATTCAAGTTTAAGAGAGGTGATCTCAATTTCAAGTTGCATGGATCTCATATGATCCACCTTACTAAATAAATCTTCCAATTTCTCCCATATTTAAAAGGAGAGTCACATTTTTCCAAATGAAATAAAATAATATCACTTACATAAGTTCCTATCAAACCCATACACTCATCAAATTTACACTGGTACTGAAATTTCTCATATTCTCTAGTGAACACTAGTTGTTTTGAAGAAGTTAAAGCCCATAATCCTTTCTACTTAATTATTGTTTCCATGTGTGGTAATTATGTGTTGTTAATGACGCAACATGATCTAATGCATAAGTATATGCCATTCTCAAAAATCACCAAAAGAAATGCAAGAACCAAGCAATGCAACAAGACCCCCAAGAATGTAACAAGAGTCCCCCAGATTTTTGCACTTTATAATGAGTGCGTGTTACAATACGTCACTTTATAATTATAGTGTGATTCTTAAAATAAATATTTACAATGGAAAGAGCACAAAAAAACAAGCACTTTTGCAAAAAATGACACTCAAATCCGAGTTGCCAATCAAAAGATACAAGCTTTACAAGTTTATGCTCTGCTATTTATTTTAGTTGCCACTAAAACAAAATAAAATGATCTTATCTTCACCACACAAATAAAATGAAAGGGGGCTGGATTTAAACACCTAATAGTAGGAATCACAATCTTTAATCCCTCATATTACCAAGGGCTAAGGATTTTAATGGGTGTAATAACTTATAAGGATAAGACCTTACCCTTCTTTGAGTTCGAAGAAGGGTTGTATATTAAACATTGGAAAATCCATAAAAATCATACCATAAAAGATTTCGAGAAAGTCACATCCAATTACTTCTTCTAGTAAAACTTGTTATTTCTGGATTGTGTCAAAAATACCCTTCGCCACCCAAAATAGTAGCATGTGGATTTTCCCGAAATAGCAAACCATGTACACCAACCTCAAACCCCCGCCAAAAAGGAAAGAAATGTCCTGCCAGAAACAGTTTGTTGCACGCCTCCCAAAAATTCTATACCAAAGTAGAAAAATACCTAGTGTGGATCCCGAAAAACCCATAAATTGATTTTCTCGGCTTTTCTTCCTCGCCGACATGAATCCCGAGATGAACCGGTCGCTTTCTAGAACAATAAAAACCAAAAACAACCGCCTCCAAAAATGGTCGAGTATATAGTTGATCTTAGGGTTTTCCACCTTCCGAGATTCAATGTAAGGCTCTGCTTTTGCATAAAAATGCATGCAACAACAAAATACGGATAAATTCCAAATATATGAATATACAAAAATGTTTGCGAGAATGAAACTTACAGACGGATGTCAACATCAATATCCTACTACGATACCATAAAAGGAATGATAGCCATATCGTACCAAGCCAAGAAATCAGATGCTAATCAAACACCATGATCAATAAGATAAAAACAATTCACCAAAATAACTTTAATAAAACCTTTGCAAACAAATGAGCAACAATATCATATATTATTATGGAACTCAATGAAATCCAATGAGAATGGGCCTTCGCTTATATAGGAAAGGAATAACAATCTAAGAACCAGTCAAGGTCATAGATCAAGCCATAAATCAAGGAAAGAACTAGTCATCAAAGAACTAGTTAAGACCATAGATTTAGGAAAGAACTATACATCAAGGATCTAGTCAATACCATAGATCAAGGAAAGAACTATACCTAACAACTAGATAATATCTCCCTAATATCTAAATAAATAAAAAGAAATATCCACACACATAAGTGGGCGAGGATAAATACAATAAAGATAAATAAAGTACCTAGGTGAACATGAGCTAAGGTAAATACCTACTCTAACACTTGCTTGGTTATTTATATTACATGCTTATATTATTCATGTTGCACATTACTTATCATGTTAGCTTGATACATAGTATGTTATATCCTTTTTATATACACATGTGCATTCATGTGATGCATTGATTTGAATACATGCTACACATAAATTGTTACACGATGCAAGATACTTAACACTTTGCTCTCTACTAGTTCTTTTGCAGCAATTGGGGGCATCCACTTTACATTTTCTCACATACAAGTGTTATTATTCCAATCTTTTCTACTTTAATTTCTCTTACCTCATTCACTCAGTACATACATCATGTCATACTATTTATTACTCTAACATGCTAATGGGTTCTTCATGTGTAGTATTTTTTGCAGAGTTACTTCCAAACTAGGATCATTTTCATCCTATGGCTTGTTTCTTATTTTACATGCTTGCTCTATGCTTTAAAATTTTTGTGAGAAATTCCCTATGTTAATTGTTTATTTCTTGTTGGCCTTGAGTGCCTCAATTATCTTGTGACATCTTGAGTGGTGTCCCATGTATGTGGCATCTTATTTGCCACGTTGTTATACTTTGTGTCCTTACATGATTTTTCTTACATCTACTTGCATTATTTCTCTATTTCTTATTCTTATCACTTTGTTAGTTATTTTACTATATTATTATGTATGCGCCATGGTATACACCATGCACACTCCCATATTTCCCCTATAGGAATCCTATAACACATGTGTACATTAGTTATATGTCATCTTGTTTGGGCCCCATTCACAATGCTCTACCTCACATGCCCTAAACAAGGGGGAAACCATTGGATGATATCTCACCCTCACGGTAGTTCATAATGAAGAAAGATAATAATAGGTATAGAATCATATAGTTCAGAGGTATAGAAAAATGGCTTAGAAATAGATTTGGATCAAAAACATAAAGGGACTTGTACGCACCCAATTTTTAACGTGCTAAATTGTTAGAAACATTATAAAAAGGTGCCTAATGATGATTCATGTCTTTTAGAAAGGTGTTCAAGCTCCTAAACCCACTCGCAATTCATATTTGTAGCCTAGTATGTCTTACTTAGCCACTGTATGCTTTATTCCAACTTCTCACTGCTTTTTCCTTTGTTTTTGGCCTTTAGTGACGAAACCACCGCCTTACTGGTTGACGATTTTGTAACCGCCGCCTGCCAGGCGGTGGCGGTCTGTAATCACTTGCTCTACATTGGGCGGCGATCCTGTGTGAATTTTCCAAAAAGTTCACTCACGTTTTGACACGAGATTCTCTCACTTAACTCCCATTTTAAAACACGTTTCTTTCTCGTTTCACATGATTCCAAAGCCCAACTACCTTGTGGCATGCTATTCTTTACTTCTAATTTGTGATTGATGGTTATTAATAGTTTTAACTCCCCCTTCATTATTGTTATGTCACCCTTTGGCTTCTAAGTGGCTTCAACCATTTCCCAGCCAAATTCCTATAAATACAATGCTTGTATTCAAGCAAATGGCCGGAGAAATTTTGAGTATTCTTGTTATTGAAAATTTGTTGCCTTTCTTGCTGGAAATTGCCAAAGCCAATCTCAGTTCAATTGTGCTTGCATTCTTCCACCTGCATTGTTTCCTAGTATGCCAATTCAAGTTGTTGCTACTCTCCGCACTTTCCCTTTTCTCTTTGTCACTACAGCCCCACCCATTGGACTCATGTGGACACAAAAATCGAAAGGATAAACTAAGGGGATGAATATTCACACAACCATATTTTCCATTGTTCTTGCATATCTAGGTTGGAGGTGTTGTTTGTTTGCTTCATTGATTTAATTGTCAAATCTAAATCGTATTCATTCAAATTCATATCAAATAGAGTAGAGAAATTGTTTTGTTGTTTCAATTATCAAGCAATCACAATAGATCAGATCATATTAGAAAGCTTGCTCTTCAATATTGTCAGGGAAGTTACGGGGAATAATAGCTTCTTTGAAGCTGTGATTTATTCTCTTCGCCTCTGAGGTAGGATTGAGGGTTTTTATTAGGAAGGATTCAATTAATTAATTGTTTTAGGTTTAGATTAACACGATTACACAAGAAATTAGCTACATCTGGTTAATTGTTTGTATTAGATTCATTTATTAGATTAGAATCTTTGTTCAAAATATCATAAAAGAATAAAAACATTTAATTTCATTAGATTAGTTATTTTATTGCTTTGTTCCTTCATATATTGAAAATACCAAAAACATAGTGTATATTTCCTTTTCTTGCTTAGTTTTCTTTATTAGAGTAATTTAATTATATCTTGCATGATAATTATGGGGCCTAGAGAACCCAGAGATTACATATTCGATCCAATCGTACCTCACCAAATCTAGTGGTGCCTTTAGCAGATATCGATCAAGGCCTTAGGTTCAATGTTTTCAAAACAACTAGAGATATACAAAGAATCAATCGACAACTAGACACATTAAACATTGAAGATGATAAAGCCTACGAATATTGGTCAAGACAACCAAATTATAGATTTCCTTGAAATCATTAAGTGTTTACATGACCATCAACGAACAAAACCAAGAACAAACTTATGTAATTTACCCCATAGTTAGGAAACCAAATTCAAGATATTTATTCACAGACATAGACACAAGACTACACATACAAGTTGTTAGATCCCCACTACGGTACATACAGAAGATTGAAAAACTCATAGTTTTAAACATAAAAGATGACAAGGCTTATGATTACTAGACAACCCCTGTGTATAGATTACCCAACGCCCTTGGGCATTAGATTCTAGATCATACCGCATGACCATATAGGGACCGCATGACTAGAGAGAGTTTATGGTTATGACCCTATGGTTCCCTAACCAAACGGACCGAGAGCTAATTAGACATAGACCTTGGATTAAGAGCGTTGGTCTTTAGATCCTCATTATTACCTCCTGACATCATTAGGAAGTTAAACATCCTAAATAAAGAAGCTCATCGAGCCCTATCATTTTGGACAGAACCTGTTAACCATCCATACAACTAAACGGAATCATGCCTCTCACTTTTTCTTGTTCCATGACCTTGTCTGGACAGATTTGAGGCCCCTTTAGTTTCCCATGAATTCCACAACCGATAGACAAGATATCCCTAGAGCTCGATATTGATTAGAGCCTCCATGTTGCCAACCTTTCTAATTTCTCCATCCGATCTACCAAGGTTAGAGAGGATTTCATTACGCTTGACAAGAAGATCCCATTATTACAAGTTAGAGGCGTTGCATTGCCTTGAAAACCTATTCACACACGTTCATCAACTTCCACATCCCACTATCATTTATCCATCCATTATTTCCACATCGGCTTCCTCGGCACAACCTCGGGGATTCGAGTGCGGTGAAGTTCGTGTGTCAATTTTCATCTGTATAAATTGGTGAACCCGACGTGAAGAGATAGTCTCTTTTCGTTTCCACTTTCTTCATCCACATTTCCTCTCTCCCATTATTTTGTGGGTATTTATATACCCCCCGAATATGTCGGGATATGACAGATACGGCCGAACCATTTTGGTCTTGAAGCATATAACTATCAGATGGGTAGACAACAACAATCACCCTCACTATCTACATGGGTGAACAACTACTCGACCACCCATCTTCATGCCTCTCAAACTCCTCCTCCTCAGGGGACCAATGTTGGCTCCTCAGTAAGGATTGAGGAAATTGACCAACTTACACAAACACAACAACCTAAGCTCTCAAGCTCAAATAATATGAATTTTACCAGAGAGACAGCTCATCTCCTCGAGTCTTGTTCAGACAATCGATCAATATGCGATCGACCAACTCCCACATTTAGACGAGGAGTATTTATTGTGTTACACTAGAAGTGAGAAATTCTTCCTAAACATGAATCAAACTTTTGATAGGCCACAAGGACATGTTGATGTCTTGCTTCAAAATAACACCACTACCCCTCCTATAGTGGAAAACATTGCTAATGAGGGGTGGCAAAACAATGAACAATTTATAGCAGGATATCACATTCCTCAACAACCTACAAAGGTTCAACAACGTATGCTAAAAAAATGCCACACCATCAACGGGAGAAGTCATCTCGACATTGGTGGACAAGGTCAAGGAATTGGAACTTGCTCAAAATACTCAGACTTCATATACTAGGCAAGGAAAGATTCCTCATTATCCTCGAACTATGGCCAAGTACCCACTGCACCAAGTCCTCTAGTTTACACGGGTGTTCCTAGCCCTAGGGATCTTCTAACTGGGTTAGGCACCTTGGGTATGCCCCCACGCTACATATGGATATCCACAACAGGTACTAGCCGGAGCGTGTTCTTAAACACCATAACAACCTGGAAATGCAAAGTTCCCTAGATTTTTGCCACCGAGTCCATATCAAGGTAATGTTTCTCCCTACGTACACATGTATTCTAAATCACCACTAGGGGGATATGTACTCATACCCATATGGTCAGCCATAGGGTATTCCTTATGCCCCAAAAAACGTATATGTTGCACCATCGTATCAACAACCGATTCTATCTCCACCTCCCCAACAAATGCCATCAATGGCCGAGTCTTACGCAATAGGAACTTACTCAGAATATCTCAAGGAGCCTCTTGACTTCTCCATACGGAATGTCATGCTCCCAAGACCTCTATCAAACCTTCCTAAATTTAAAGGGGAAGGATATCCTAATGTGCACATCAAGGCGTACGTAACTTTGCCGTTCGAGAGCTGCTCCCATGGGATGTGGTTGTTGCAAAAATATTCCCTAATACGTTAGAAGGTATTGCTCTTGACTGGTATTACAGAATACCGAGGCTTCGATACATTATTTCAAGCAACTCGTGTCAGAGTTTATTAAATATTTTGACATGAACAAAATTTTGAGAACAAGAATCAAAGAATTCCTCCATATTAAACAAGAGCACAACGAGTCCGCTGCACATTTCATAAAAATATGGCAACAAGTTCTTTACTCCTCAACAAGTGCTCCTAACATGGATAAAATAGAGCTCTGTGACTTATTCCTTCATTCTCTTAACCAAGAAATGAAGGAGGAGGTCCAAAAATTCCCACTTAGGAGCTATGAAGAGGTGTTAGAGGGTGCTCTCCGAATAGACCAAGAAATTATAGACAAGTGGTCATAAGACCTACGGACTCAAATGGGAGATAATTAAATCTTAATCGGGGTAGTTCCAATTTCTATAACAACAATATGAATAACAACCAAGGACCTAAGGTCCTAAACAAAAACCATGGTGTTATAACCGATGGTGTTACCGATCAAGTGAAGAAACCCAACGTTGTTAATACCCCGAATACAAATAATGCTAACAACAACAATAATGGTAACAATCAAAGGAGTAACAATTTTTCTCCCATGGTTAATGCATTGGATTTCAATCACCCACAACAATAACTACAAAAAATCCAAGCTCAAATCCCTAACCCATATCCTAACGGATACCCAAATCAATTTCCAAATCAGGGGAAATGACCTCCCAATTTCAACTACAATAACCAATAATTGAATAATAACTAGAAATTTAGGCCACAGAAGGTACCAATAAAAGAACTCAAGATTATGATCCCGACCTTTATTGTGGTTTCCATAGGGTCCGAGGGCACAATGCTAGAACCTGTTAGGATTGTAACAAGTTTTTACAGCACTTACCCGAAGACCAAAGACAACTCTTTGTTGATATGTTTTTGGAAAATCCTACGACGCCTACTCAAAACACTTATACGGGGCCTGTATTCCCTAAAATGTGCCACTTAGGATCTTCAATGATCCTCTCCCAACATGTCCCAATAATGGTAAGCTAGACCCCAATGGATCAAACAAGGGTGTCATGGTAGGAAGTAATGATCATGAAGCTTCGACTTCATCAAACCCATATGTGGCACCTCCGTTGGATGGTCGTCAACAAACTAAGATAGTGGGTCTCATAGAGCTAGAGATTGAGCCCCAGATAAATGCTACCACTAGAACTAAAGATTATTCTTCATAGCCTATTCTAATTTACCCTTCTATAGCGGATGATATACGTGAAATGCTTGGAAAGCCAGTAGGATCTTATGACTTGATTAATGACCTTACGAAGACCTTTTCTCACATCTCCTTCTTGGACTTGTTGAAGAACTCCCCGCTCATAGAGTTTCTTTGTTAGAAGCATTGGGTCTTGGACACTTGGTCAATGTCACTCCTCCTCTGGAGGTGTAGATAAACCATATAAATTTTTATGTCTATCAACCCTAGGACATCCAGAAAGAGATGTTAGATTCATATTTGACATCAGTAAGATGCCCACAAATGTTGAAATAACACATAGAGGTGATCCAACTCTGTATTTATAGGTTTGGATCTACAATAACTATGTAAAGTGTGTTATGATTGACGATGGGGTGGTGGTAAACATTGTCCCCTTCTCTTTTCTTCAAAAGTTAGGATATGGAGAGACTAACTGATCTTCAACAAGAAACACGCTAAGAGGTTATGATAGCCTCAAGGCAACATCAATCGGAACTATAATCCTTCCGGTCACTTTGGGACCCAAGACAATCCTCACATAGTTTTATATTATAGATGGGAAACCAACTATAATATGATCCTCGGTCATCCTTGATACATTGCATGAAGGAAATTCCTTCCACTTTGTTTCAGGAAGTAAGATTCCTACACTTAGGGAAAGTCTTCATTGCACAAGGTGACCCAAAGCCATTTGATATACACCTAGCCAATCTCAAGAAGAGACCAGAGTACATTCTGAGTTTGAACTCCCAGTGAACCAATTAAACAAACCGTGAGTTCAATGCCCAAAAGAAAACTAGTTCCTACAATGAAGTTAAAAACTACTGGCTTGATCGAGGGAGTTCCCGTGGTCAAAGACAAAACTGTTGCCGTAGAAACAGTCTCAACATAAACCAAAATAAATATTATCAAGATGTTGTAGAATGATTTACCCATTATCTTTCCATTTTATTCCATGGGCATAGGACATGCCGGGACTCAACTCTCTGCTAGCTGATGAGGTTTTCATGGTGGAAGTTTCATAAGCAAAGGAAGAAAAAACGAAGGATGATCCAACGTTAATATTCCCAAGTAAGTTTTGGGCTCTTCACTTTGACGGAGCTAAGTGCTTTGCTTTGGTGTTGGGGCAAGTGCGATCCTTACTTCTCTAGAGGAAAAGGTCATGCCTTTCACTTTTAAACTAGATTTCGAATGCACAAAAATGTTGTTGAGTATGAGGATCTCCTTCTTGGTTTCATAGTATCCAAAAGGATGGGTTCTCTTAATATTAGAGTAATGGGTGATTCTCAACTAGTATCCAATCAAGTTTCGAAGTATATGAGACTAGAGTGGAACACCTCTAACTCTATAAAACTGGAGGTGCTTAATCTAACAAAAGGTTTTGACTTCATCTCAATTGAATCTATTCCACAATAATAAAACCTTCTTGTAGATGCCATAGCCACCTCTGCTTCTCACTTTTGTTTAAGAAAGGAGTTAGAAGGAGACAGTTTCACGGTTTCGGTGCATGCGGAGAACCCTTAGTACGCAAAGTGAAGCAAGCCCAATCTTAGCATATGTTGAGGCTAAGAATGAGCCTGTAACCCTCGACTATGTAGAAAATGATGAAGCTATTTTAGGGTATCTTAATGCCTACACGGATTTACATCCCAAACACCATAAGAGAGGATTTTCTCTCATTCCTCACTCGTCCTCCTATTTTGGAGATCACACGATGGATCCTTCCTCCTCGAGAAGTTCTTGAAGTTTGTGAAATAGAAGAAGAAGGAGAGTTAGAATTACCTCCAGCCCCACCTGAGTTTGAAGAGGGTAATGCCTCCTTGATCAAAGGAACAATTGATATCAACATTGGGACGAAGGAAGATGTGCAAAGTTATAAATTAGGTTCCTCACTAACACTTGAAGAAATAGAAATACACATGAAGATCCTTAAGGAGCATTCGAAAGAATTTGCATTCAATTATACAGAAATGACGGGAATTTTTCCCCACGTAGTAGTTCATAACCTAGTAACCAAGCCTGATCCTAAATGTATCAAGCAGAAGTCTAGACTGATGAAACCAAATGCTACATTGATGTTCAAAGAGGAAGTAATGAAACTCCTACAGGTTGTATTCATTAATCATGTTGATTACTCAATGTGGGTTTCCAATATCGTCCCTATTCTTAAGAAGAATGGTAAGATTCACACCTAAATTGAATTTTAGGACATCAACAAATCATGTCCCAAGGACAATTTCCTGCTCTCGTCCATTAATGTCATCGTTGACATGATAGATGGCTATGAGTTGTCGATCCTCATGGATGGATTTTTGGGGTATAACCAAATTAGGATCTCTGAGGAAGATCAGATGAAAACCACATTTATCACTCCTTGGGGAACCTCTTTGTTACACGTCATGCCATTCGTACTTAAGAACGTAGGTGCAATTTATTAATGTGCCATGACTTATATATTCTATGATCTCACTCATAAGATTGTGGAATCCTATGTAGACAACATGTTGGCTAAAGCCAAGAAATGTAGCAATCACCCTAAGGTGCTTCACATTATCCTCTCTCGTTTAATCAAATACGACATTACACTAAATCCTAAAAAATGCATGTTTGGTGTGATGGGAGGGAAGTTACTAGGATACATCATCTCTTCATGAGGGATCGATGTAGATCTAACCAAAATTCAACCAGATCCTGGAAATGATTCTAGCGTCGACGAGCTAGCATAAGGTCATTTCTCGAAAATCTTGGTGCAATCCGAAGGTTCATTCTGATTTAACCTTCGCCATTCATCTAATAAATAATCTATTGAAAAAGTATTGTTGTAATATTTGACGGAAGAGTGTCATAAGGCATTTGAGTCGGTTAAATGATTCCTACTTTGTCACCTCCCACACTCATGCCTCCTAAATCGAATCACCCTCTTATTCTTTATTCATGGGCTATAAATGTCTCATTAGCTTGCATGCTAGCTCAAAAGGATGATGAAAAATGAGAGCGTGTAGTTTACTTTATTAGTCAAACATTGCTCGACTATGAGACATGCTATACGCAGGTAGAGAAAGAATGCCTAGCTATAGTTTTCACAATGAAACGGTTAAGACACTACATGCTTAACCAAGAAATGAGGGTTATTGTCAAGACTGATCATTTGCAAACATTTCTAACATAGGGTTCATTATCCAAGAAAGATGGATGTTTCATAACTCGATGGGTGAGTTTGAGCTGATGTTTGTTAACCAAAAGTTTGTCAAAGGAAAAATCATTGCAGATTGGTTGCTGACAACCCATTAGACAGAGGTGATTTAGTTAACATGGATTTCCTTGATGAATGCATATATTACGTCGAGATCAAACCCCCCATTTCTACATGTCCATGGTATATTGATATTGTTAATTTCATTGTGGACCATGTATACCTTGAAGGGGAAACATCACAACAAAGAAGATGACTACACATCATAGCCGCTAAATATGTGATCATAGAACAAGTGCTCTATCACAGAGCCTTTGACAGAATGTTTCTTATATGTGTCGATGAAGAAGAATCGAGAATATTCTCTATGAATCCCATAGTGGAGTGTGTGGAGGTCACTTTGGAGGCCACGCCACCGCTCACAAGATACATCGGATGGGCTATTTTTTTCCTACTTTAGAACATGACGTGGTAGAGTATGTGCGTAAGTGCCACAAGTGCCAAGAGTTCTCTCATGAGATCCACATACTAGCACAAGCTCTGCAACCAATTGCAACACCATGGCCCTTTTCCACGTGGGGCCTAGATTTGATAGGGAAGTTCTCTCCCTCATCAACAAACGACCATAACTTCATAATCACAACCACAAAATACTTCACGAAGTGGGTAGAGGCCATGCCTCTTACCACTATACTAGGATGCATAATTGTAAAATTCATTCTAAACTAGATTATCTATAGGTACGGTTTCCCACAAGTCATTATATCTGATAATGACATGTATTTCAAAAATGAGGAAGTGCATGAACTATGTGAAAAGTTTAAAATAAATCACCATATGGATTCTCTCTATTATCCTTAGGCCAATGGATAAGTTGAGGCTACAAACAAGACATTAAAGTCCATTCTCCTTAAAAATGTCAAGGAGAATAAACAAGATTGGCACTTAAAGCTCTTTTTGGCCTTGTGGGCCTATCAAACATTAGTAAGAATGCTGACGAGGGCAACCCCCTTTTCTTTGGTATTTGGTGTAGAAGTAGTTTTACCACTTGAAGTTGAAATACCTAGTCTCGTATCTCACTACAAGGAATTCTAGGGAGAAGAAGGCTATCGAGAGGCATGACTCTCTCAATTAGAAAGCCTCGACGAAGCTAGGCTCAATGATGAACAACGAAATAATGTTTACACTGACCAAATGGCTTGGAAGTATAATAAGATAGTCTACGAGCATGAAATATACGAGGAAGATCTGGTATTTAAGACTCGACAACCAAATAGACAAAAAGACCGGTGAAGGAAGGAAGTTCAGGCCCAAGTGGTTGGGTCCATATCGAGTCATAGAGGACTATAAGAATGGGGCATATCACCTATGTACACTAGAAGGTGAGGAATTTGGTGAATCCATAGAACTCTCTTCATCTTAAAAGATACTACACATGATCTATCAACATTTCCATATGTATATTACTGCATTCTCATTGCATTACCATCTGTTAGCTCATTCTGTAAAATTTGTAATCAAGGAACTTATTTTCAAGTAACTCTCAAAAACTTCTACAAAACATTGGCAATTATTCAAATCATATCTCTTCAAAATAATCATAATATTATCATCAACATTTCTTATCACTTCATCAATTCCACAAGATAAGATGATATTTTGACACTAATCCTACCAAGACCTGCATACTTGGTTCTAGCCTATAGCTTTCTTCTAGCATAGTTGTGTTTTCCCATGGTCAGTTCTAGAAGCTTTGTGATGCCATATCTTTCCTTAGAAAAATCCTGTTTGGTACAAAAATATTCTAAACATTTTTACCTGGACGCTTGTTTTCCTATCTCAACCTTTGGTGTTGAGCCCTCACATCTTACTAGTTGCATGGGGTTGAGGCTAGGGGCAAGATTCCCTTCCCAAAAGAACAATTAAAATCTAAAGAAAAAACGAACAAAAGGTACATATCTCAAGTCAAAATTCAAATCAAAATTTTTATTTTACACACTTCTTTTGCCCCACCAACCTTCGGTGTTGAGCCCATGCTTCTTACAAGTAGTGGGAGGTTGGGAAAGGAGGGAAGCGCCCTTACTCACCTATGCCTTGTCCTTAGTGGTGAGCCCATGCTTCCAATTGGTAGCATGGGGAAAGGTGTAGGGGATCTCTTTACATAAGTTAATAATTTAAGAAATTACATGCAATAAAAGTGCTTTGAAAATCTTAATATCCCAAGAAGAATGAATTAGATGTGCATGTTCCAAAAGAGAGTCAAAAACATTAAAACTAGATCATGTCAATCAAGAGGCCATCTTTAGATCTAAGTCTAGATAAACTTACAAGAAATCACATTCTAGGTTGTATAGTAAACTATAAGCAGAGTTGATTCGTAGGCTCCCAATTGGATTTATGTCAAAATATAGTCTTTCTCTCACCATTTCCACTTCTATCCAAACCATATAATTCACATCCCTCCTAGCTCTCGGTGTTGAGCCCTCACATCTTACTAGTTGCATGGGGTTAGGAGTGGAGTGAATTCATTTTGTCATCATTTCATTATTCATTACATATTGCCAATATAAAAGTAAAAGTACCAAATATTTCTTGAAAAACTATAGTTCAACATTACAATGTGTCTAGAGTATATGATAATCATGTCAAAATTAACATTAAATTATCTCTCTCTCTCATGGATTCCTCTCTCTCTCTCACTAGGCTGGTCATCTCGAACCCCACAACCTTTGTCTTCGGATCCAAAATAGTCTCCGCCACCTTCTGAGAGGTGCAAAAACGTCGATGTGGTGGCTAACCTATAAAGGATGTCCCACATCCTCTAAAAGCTCCGCTCTCTCTCTCATCTTCCTCGTAAGGATCATCCAACTGCAGGTATCTCCACACTAGTATTCCCCATAAGACCCAACAAATAAGATCTCGCCACTCCTCAACATTTGCTACAAAAAGAAACAATGATGAGTTATAAAACTAAAAAGCTATATATATAGAAGTACGACACATAATGATTAACATTTCTAAACAAAAAAAACCAAGAGAAGAGTAAAACACTTACTCGGCTAAAACATTAACATCTCCAAGCACCCATGTAGGGTTTTCCGGTGTAGCTAGAACAATTGCTACATGGGGGCTCGCCGTTGTGCCTCTCCTCCTCCTAAGGTGATGCGTTGTACCACTATAGACTCCTCATTTCCTACTCCATCACGTGGAAGTGGGTCCTTAGACACTAGAACATTCATCTTGGCATCTACCTCCTCCCTTTCATCCTTGGATATCTCTTGAGTGTCATGCCACTCGGTGTCGTTGTCCTCCTCATCATCACCTCTCCCCACATAGGCCTCCACCCCTATATCCTATCCTACTGACCTCGTCTATCTCATCTCCCGTCTCTCCCTTAGTCTCTGAGTCTATCTCAATAGAGACATCCTCCTCCTCCCCATTATGTGTGGGTGTGGCTTCCTCAGCAAGAGAAGTGGTGCTGGTCTGGCTGCTCTATCGGTGCGGAAAACCCATCTAACTACAATGGGGATTCCTAGGGGTCAAATATGTCTAACCATGATCACCTGCAGAGCCAACCCGAGAGTCTCCCTAATACTCCATACACACCATTGACACACGAGGAAGAGGATAAATGTATGACAGTCCAAACTGCTAGAGGAACTTTCTTTGAAGGGGTGAGTCTCCACCCTAGCCAATTTGTCACCTAATCGAATGGTGTTAGCACAAGCAACCAATGTGTTCCCATATGTCCCCCATAATCCAACCATGTCCTCATAGGGCTTAATGAACCAAGTCATCTCAGTAGTAAGAGTGGCCACTTGCTGATGTGGCACCCTAAGTACCGACATCCCCATTGATCTTGGCCCCGACAACCCCTAGATCCTATACTAGTACTCCCCTCTGATAGGGGATAAACCTCTCATACACCCAACTCATCACAAGAGTGGGGTGCTAAGTGACTAATCCTGTAATCTCACCACCTAATAAAGATCATGATAGGTGGTCCTAAGTATATCTGCTCCCCAGGCATATGTGCGTCTATACTACTCAATCTACATCACTATGGGGGCCTAACAATATAGTAACTTGTCTTCCCCTTATCCCTAATCAACCGCGAGGCCAAGATACCTATAATGGCCTTACAGAGTGTAGGGATAGGAGTGAGAGGGACAAAAAGAAGTCTTATACCTTGCTTGGTGCTATGTGACACCCCATCATCTCCCAAGTATGTGGCCCAAAGTTTGGCCCTGTCTGTAGAACCTGCCATCTCAAGTGTCAAGCGTCGGCCAAGTATCGAGACACCAAGTATCCTGTATACATCCTCCAGAGTGATAGTCCACTCTCCCCTAACCCCTAGAAACTAGAAAGTGTTATGTTCTATGTCCCAATAAGAGAATAAGTCACACAAAATATGACCGAGAGGTGCGATGTTAGGCATGTATGCAATCCTCTAAATCCCTACCTAGTGCAAGTATGTCTATCTCGATCTATGCCAATTGGTCGAGTATTTCGACAACTACTCACAATCTCTCTCTCTCTCTAGCGGACATATTCCTCCTTCTACATTCATAAAATAACAAAAGAGTGAGTTAGTAACATAGGCAAGCTCATCAAAAACATAGCAAAACAAAACAAAATTCAAAAAATTAGTCTAAGTATGCTAAATTATCTCATTGTCCAAAAATGAAAAAACCACCGCCCATGCGGTGGCGGCGATTCTTGTAACCACCGCCACCACCTAGGGTGGCGATTCATTCTATTACCACTACCCTACGCAGGCGACGATCTTGTTAAAAATAGATGGGCATCCTTTAAGCCCTAAAAACTCCAAAAAATGTAAAAAGACCATTTTAACTAAAATGAAAGACTACCCCATGTGCACCCCCTAAGGATCACTTCCAGACAAGAAATTTCAAAAATAATCCCCCTTAGACAAAGATTTTCCAATTTTTACAATTTAGGTTTTAAAATGAAAAGTTGAGAAAAACTAACCTTTTTATGCGTGGTTGGGTTTCTCGGATCACGATCTCACATCGGTCGTTTTGACTAAACTCTCGTCGAAATGGTCATTGTGGGCCCAGAGCTCAAAAATCACCAATTGGATATGTGCAAATAATTTGGAAAATGAGTTGTTTTGATATATATATGTTTCTTTTAACTCTATTTTTAATGTGTGTGACCGAGTAGGCTGGAGCGTTAGTCTTGTATATTCCTATCCCCACATAAATGGTAAGTCCTCTTGTCATTTTAATTTAGTAATTATTTTTTGATATTTTATCTATCTACACTTGAGATTTATTTTTGCCTCTGCAGGTGGTGGGAGCTTGGATGACAACATTTCAACACACGGGTGTGTCAGGTATAGCTTCTAACTCCCCATTTTGGGAATGCCATACTCGGACTCTACGTTTTACACCTCTTCATGGCTAAAGTGCTTCTCCAAGGGGGAAATATGTATGCACCCAATTTTACACGTGCTACATTGTCGAAATGGTTATAAAAAGGTCCCCAATGATGATTCATGTCTTTTCAGAAGGTGTTTGAGCTTCTAAACCCACTTACAGTTCATATTTTTAGCCTCGTATGTCTTACTTAGCCTCTGAATGCTTTATTTGAGCTTCCTCTACTTTTTCCTTTGTTTTTGGCCTTTAGAGACAAAACCACCACCTTTCCCGGGTGGCGGTTTTATAACCACCACCCACGCAAGGAGGTGGTCCTATGATCGCCGCTCTGCGTTGCCAACTGGCGGTCATGTATGTGAATTTTCCAAAAGTTCGCTTGTGTTTGACATAAGATTCTCTCACTTAAATCCCATTTTAAAATGTGTTTCTTTCCCATTTTAGATGATTCCAAAGCCCAACTTCCTTGTGGCATGCTCTTTTTTACTTATAATTTGTGATTGATGGTTATTAATAGTTTGAACTCCCCTTCATTGTTGTTATGTCACCCTTTGGCTGCCAAGTGGCTTCAACCATTGCCCAACCAAATTCCTATAAATACAATGCTTGTATTCAAGAAAATGGTCGAGAAATTTTGAGTATTCTTGTTATTGCAAAATTTTTGCCTTTCTTGCTAGAAATTGCCAAAGCCAATCTCAGTTCAATTGTGCTTGCATTCTTCCACCTGTATTGTTTCCCAGTTTGCCAATTCAAGCTGCTGCTACTCCTACACTTTTCTTCTTCTGTTGTCACTGCATTCCCACCCGTTGGACTCACATGGACATAGAAATCAAAAGGATAAACTAAGGGGATGAATATTCACACAACTAGATTTTCCATTGTTCTTACATATCCAGGTTGGAGGTGTTGTTTGTTTTCTTCATTGATTTAATTGTCAAATCTGAATCGTATTCATTCAAATTCATATCAAATAGAGTAGAGAAATTGTTTTGTTGTTTCAATTATCAAGCAATCATAATAGATCAAATCATATTAGAAAGCTTGCTCTTCAATATTTCTAGGAAGTTGTAGGGAATAATAACTTCTTTGAAGTTGTGATTTATTCTCTACCTTTGAGGTAGGATTGAGGGTTTTGATTAGGAAGGATTTAATTAATTATTTGTTTTAGGTTTAGATTAACACAATTGCACAAGAAATTAGCTACATCCGGTTAATTGTTTGTATTAGATTCATTTATTAGATTAGAAGCTTTGTTTAGAATATCAGAAAAGAATAAAAACGTTTAATTTCATTAGATTAACTGCTTTTATTGATTTTTTCCTTCATATATTGAAAATACCAAAAACACAGTGTAGATTTTCTTTGCTTGCTTAGTTTTTTTATTAGAGTAATTTAACTATATCTTGCATGACAATTATGGGGCCTAGAGAACCCATATATTACATATTCGATCCAATCGTATCTTAACCAAATCTAGCAGTGCCTTTAGCAGATATCGATCAAGGCTTTAGGTTCAACATTGTCAAAACAACTAGAGATATAAAAATAATCAATCAACAATGACACATTAAATGTTGAAGATGATAAAGGTTATGAATATTGGTCAAGACAAGTGAATTAAAATTGCCTTGAAAACATTAAGTGTTTACATGACCATCAACAAACAAAACCAAGAACAAACTTATGCAATTGACCCCATAGTTAGGAAACCAAATTCAGGAGATTTATTCATAGACATAGACATAGGACTACACATACAAGTTGTTATATCCCTAGTATGATACTCACAAGAAGATTGAACAACTCCTAGTTTTGAACATAGAAGTTGACAAGGCTTACAATTACTGGACCACCCTTGTGTGTAGATTACCTGAACTCCTTGGGCTTAGATTCTAGATCATACCACATGACCATACAGGGACCAAAACCAGAGAGCCTTTACGGTTGTGAACCTACGGTCCCCAACCGAACAGGACCAAGAGCTAATCAGATGTAGACCTTGGATTAAGAGCATTGGTCTTTAGATCCTCACTATTACCACCTGACATCATTAGGTAATTAAACATCCTAAACAAAGAAGCTCATTGAGCCCTCTCGTTTTGGATAGAACCTGCTTACCGTCCATAGAGCTAAACAATACCACACCTCTCACTCTTATTTGTTCCATGACCTTGTTTGGACATATTTACGAGGCCCCCTTTAGTTTCCCATGAATTCCACAACCGATAGACAGGATATCCCCAGAGCTCAATATTGACTGGATCCTCCATGTTTCCATCCTTTCTGATTTCTCCATCTGATCCACCTAGGTTAGAGAGGCTTTCATTACACTTGATGAGCAGATCCCACTATTGCAAGTTAGAGGCGTTGCATTTCCTTGACAACCTATCCACACATGTTCATCCACTTCCACATTCTACTACCATTTAGCCATCCATTATTTCCACATCGGCTACCTCGACATGACCTCGGGAGTCGAGTGCAGGTGAAGGTTGCGTGTCAATTTTCATCATCAGACAGACCAAAATGTATAGGAAAGACCATAACATCCGAATATTATGGCCCATCAATACGCTTCCATCGTGGATGTAAACTCATAGTTTTTCTAATTGGCACCATTTCTTAGTTATAATTACAATATTTTTACTCAATTTCAATCATAGATTGCATGGTACAATTCATATTATGGTGGCATTAAGGGTATGTGCAAGATAGCATTGCCCCAATACATTGTGTCATCATTTGTAAATTGATTGGGTTCATGTTCATCTATAGTGGCACTTATCCATGGGTCTTAGGAAGTGTTGAGACAATTTTTATTCTTGTAGTCTTAAATTCCCATTTCTAATTTTTTTATGAAGGGGTGCGGGGTAACTTGAATGCTCCCTATACAATTCTCTTCGCCATGCAAGGTGTATTTTCACTTCTTTTTATTCTCCTTGGCTTGGCACATTCCCTTGGGACTGTTCATCCCCAAGTCCTTCTAACTAGATCTTACACAAAGCATAATAAATATCCATGACAATGGTAGTGGGAGTACTCTCTCTCCTTCTCTCATAAAAATAATCGTGTATACAATTTCCTTTGTTTTTGTTTTCTAATTATGTATTGTTATTTTCACACTAAGTTAAAAAAATTTAAGGTAAATTTTTATTCCCTATACTATGGACATTGACTAGAATTTTCTCTCTAAGTACTCATCTTGGTAAAACAAGCACAACCAAAACAAAGACAAAGTCCTATAACATGCACAAGGTTCTCCAGTGAAGATAAAGTGTGTCTACACACTCATGTGACTTTTCCTTTAAGTACACAATTTTCAATTCCATACTTAAAGGGGGGACAAATGTAGATACTCATTTTGGTAATTCATGTGTTTGAACAACACGAATTGTAAAAAAATTTTGCACTATCCCATACTTTCTCAAATTGGTCAATTATGTTATCCCTAGCTATATCTCACTCATTCTTGCTTACACACACAACCTATTTGTTTGCATAATAGTCATATTAATTCATCAAATCAAGTTATACCCTCACATATTACAATCCCAATTTTTAAATCACTTGCACATGTATTTGGGACCATAGTGCCCATAAAGGGCCACAACGTCCATATGCTATGGGCTAACCTGGATGCTTTAGTCCCTTTCCCTCCAATGGTAATTTTCTTAATTTGATCTTTTTTGGTATAGTTTTAGTTCTCTTTATCCGAGTTTTCTAGATCCATAACACACATATAAGAAATTTATTCATCTCTCATTAGAGAGGGACATTATATCTACTTGCCACCTAACACTCCAATGAGTAAATACTAAGAGTCATCACAATAAAAACTACTCCAAGACTCCTTGATCTACCAGGGTAAGTGCACCAAGCTGGGGGGCCAAAAGGGGGTATTAAGTGGACACATTTTTCTGAAAAATCAAAAACATCAACTTGTACAAGTTTTTTTGAAATATTTACACTCAAAATTGGAAGTTGTATAAACATGAATCGGAACATTTTGAGTCTAGTTTCTAAGCTACTAAATTTTATTGAAAACGAATATGTTTAAGTGGGTAAAATAACTAAAATACCAACAGGTGCTCTGTTTTTGTTAAAAATATAATAGAGTGAATTTGGTGCCCCTACCTTTTTGAGCACCGTTTAGTATTTTTAAAACCCTTTGGTAGAAAGATAGTTAGGAGTATCTAACTTGTGCAGGCTAGATTTTTTAGTGAGTATTTATTTTTTTATGATTTTTCTAGTACATAAATTTTAAGTTTTGAAAAATAATGGAGCTTCGACCATGCCCCCCTAACTACCTCAAAAAATATCAAAAATTAGTTTTTTTAAAAAATATGTATAGAATTAGGCCTAGTTTGTGCCTAAAATTTTTTTATTCAATTTCGATGAGTCAAAAAAAGATACACGACAAAAGATAGACATGTTTAAACTTCAAAAAATAGCTATAAAAAAACATAGTTAGAAAATAAATAATATAGAAACCTTATATTTGTTAGAAAAATTAAAAAATTATATTTATACAAAGAATAAACTCTGCTCTACGTTATGTTATAATTTTTTAAAACGAATCAATCATTTTATGTTGATTTATCATGGCGGAAGTTAGATTTTTGCATTTTCCTGCAAAAACACATGGTTTGTTGTGTTTGTGTAGGTCCATGCCTCAGGCTTGGGGATCTAAACCGGATCCCAAGCCTTGAGGCATGGCTTGGAAAAAGTGAAAATGCAAAACACATACGCATTATAACATGTACACACTATATCATACATGTTATAACACGTACACAAAGTATAAGTTTTTCATTTATTATTATTTATATTTTATTATTTCTTATACTTTATATTTATTTTAGTAAATATAATATGTTAGGGTTACTCTGCACCTTATGGAACTCGTCTCATAACTCCATCTGTCACGGTTTAGAAGATAATTTTTTATAGTATAATCTAGTCGATATGGTAATTTTCGAGATTTCAAAGATTCGACTTAAATCTTTCAGCGTTTAAATTCTATAATCAAAACCCTAAACCCTAGGCCCTAAACCTTAACCCTAAACCCTAAACCTTGAGCCCTTAACCCTAGACCCCAAAACCTTGAACCATGATCCCTAAACCCTAAACCCTAAACCATAAGCCCTAAATCTTAAACCATAATCCCTAAACCCTAAAAATTAAACATCCAAATTTTACCTGTGAGCCCTAACCCCTAAACCCCAAGCCTTAAACCCTAAAATATGAGCCCTAAGCCCTAAACCCTAAACCACAAACCATGATCCCTAAATGCTAAACCCTAAACCCTAAAAACTAAATCCTAAACCCTAAACCTTGACCCCAAACCCTAAACCCTAAACCCTAAATCCTAAATCCTAAACCCTAACCCCTAAACCCTAAATCCTAAACATTGAATCCTAAACCCTAAACCCTAAACCCTGAGCCCTAAACACTAAACCCTAAAACCTAAACTCCGCGACCTAAACCTTAAACCCTCAACCCTTAAGCTTGATCCCTAAATCCTAAAACCAAAATAATAAACCATAAAATCAACACTAAATCTTGAACCCTAAACCCTAAACCCTTAACCCTAAACCTTGAACCCTGATTCCTGAGCCCTAAACCCTAAACCCTAAATCTAGTGCCCTTACCCATGAGCCCTAAACCCTAAACCTTGAGCCTTAAGCCCTAAGCTAAACCCTAAACCCTAAACCACGAACCATGAGCCCTAAATGCTAAACCCTAAACCCTAAAAACTAAATCCTAAACCCTAAATCCTGACCTTAAACCCTAAACCCTAAACACTAAAAACTAAAACATAAACCCTAAACCCTAACCCCTAAACCTTAAACCCTAAACCCTAAACCCTAAATACTGAATCCTAAACCCTAAACCCTAAGCTATAAGCCCTAAACCCTAAAACTTAATTATAAACCCTAAAACCAAAATAATAAACCCTAAACCCCGAACATAAACCCTTAACCCTGAGCCCTAAACACTAAATCCTAAACCCTGAACTCTACAACCTAAACCTTAAACCCTCAACCCTTAACCCTGAGCCCTAAACCCTAAACTATAAACCCTAAACCCTAAAACCAAAATAATAAACCCTAAACCATGAACCCTAAACCCTAAGCCTTAAACCCTAAACACTAAACCCTAAGCCTTGAACCCCACACCCTGATTCCTAAGCCCTAAACCCTAAACCATAAACCATATACACTAAGCCCTAAACCCTAAACCCTAAATCTGTAACCCCAGAACCAAAACCTAAACCTTTGGCCCTAAATGCTAAATCTTAAACTATAAACCCTAAATCTTAAACCCTAAAAACAAAATCTTCAACCCTAAACCTTGAACCTTAAACCCTAAACACCGAGCCCTAAACCCTAACCATAAACCATAAACCTTAAACCCTAAACCATAAATACTAAACCATAAACCCTCAACCTTGAATCTTGAAACCTAAACACTATACCCTAAACCTTAAACCATAAAGCATGAAACCTAAACCCTAAACCTCAAACCTTGAGCCCAAAAATGTAAACCCTAAACCCTAAACACTAAATTATAAACCCTAAACCCTTAGCCCAAAACCCTCAACCCTAAGCTCTAAACCCTAAACCCTAAGCCCTAAACCCTAAGCCCTAAACCCTAAACCCTAAAAACTAAACCCTAAACACTGAGACCTAAAACCTAAACCCTAAACCTTAAACATTGAATCCCTAAACCCTAAACCTTAAACCCTAAATCCTAAACACTAAATATTAAACCCTAAACTATGAAACCTAAACCCTGAGCCCTAAACCCTAAACCTTAAATCCTAAACCTCAACCCTTAACCTTGAGCCATAAATTCTAAACTCTAAAACCTAAACCCTAAACCATAAAACCTAAACCGTGAACCCTAAACCCTTAGCCCTAAACCCTAAACCCTGAAACTTGAACCATGAGCCCTAAACACTAAACCCTAAACCCTAAACCCTAAACCTTGAGCCCTAAACCCTAAACCATAAATCATAAATCCTGACCTAAAGGAAATTCCTAATAATATCATTCAATGTGTTTCACTATGTAGGGAATAGTGTTTGAGGTGATCGATCAACTCATTTAGTTTTTATGAGAGACTACTTCCTTCGAAGGCCTAAAAAGGCCATTTTTAGCCATTTTGTAGCTAATTGAACACCCTTCTAAGTTTTTAGAGAAAATATAAAGCATCTGAGGGTGATTTAAGAGAGAATTTAAGATGTATAAGCAAATTTAGGAAAGTTTAGGAAATAAATTATCATTCTCGAGCAATCTTTTTAAGACCGGATTTTCAAGTGTAGGGAATGAAACCTAATATCATAAAGATGACTTCTCTGGATGATTCCAGAAGTTATGGAAAGACTTAGGATGAAACAAAATAGGAATAGGAAGGATATTAGAATAATATATAATGTGGAATAATCAACATTCATTCAATGATTAAATATTTCTTTAGGTATTGCAAAACTCTTCAATTGCCTAAGTTTAAAATGAAATAAGACCTAAATTTTGAGTTACATGTAGAATTAGATATTTATAATAGTTTCATTGATTATAAAATGTGATTTTTAGTGTTTCAGGTCAAGTCTATAGGTCAATAACATGTAACTCATACTCACATTTAATTCAAGGATTCATCCCCTATCCGAAGGTGGAAACCCATTTCCATGAGGATCAACTTGAGAAAAAAAGTGTCCATGTACCATAAACATGCTTACACCCAGGTTTCATCTTGGTAAATAAATTTAATTGTGAAGGATTCATCATATTCAAAGGTGAAATGTGGAGCTCAAGGAGTGACTTTATGATCATCATATCCTGACCATGTCATTGTACCCAAATCTCTCCAAAGAACAAGCTAAAATGAGCTAGTCATGTAACCGAGGTATCCAAGACCATCATGTGTGAAGTATTAAGGCATCGTATATCTCCATGAGATACATATGAGCAAATACATGTATGATAATCTTGAATTTGATTCCATGAAAGGATGATTTTAGAGCCAGGAAAGGTGAAGGGATGATCTTTATATGGAGCACCATGTTTCTAAGAATGAGAAATCATCTGAGTTCACTTGATGCAATTCACTTGGTACTATTTGTAAAAACTCATTTAACACCTAGTAGTGTGATCACACCTTAAGGAGGAGGCACATTACAATTACCTCATTTTTTCCATAGACAAGAATCCCATTTAGGGAACAATTCTCTATTTAGAAAGTGATGATTTCATTTTAGTAAGAAGTAAACAAGCATCATAGATTTGATTCGTGGTCACTAAAGTGAATTATGAAACAAATTTTAAAATTGGTATAAATTCAAGCGATGTCGAGATCAAAATCCAATCTGGAAGGTCAAAAACATATAAAATGACTATATGTTTTCACAAAACAAAGACTGACTACAATATATATGGCGTGAAAGTTTTAGGTCATTCTTGAAACCCTGAAAATGAATAAGTACTGATCAGATTAGATTTTGAAAAACTATCTTCTATATTATAACTTCCAGAGCTACGGGACCACTTCCATTAGGTGTAGAGTGACCCTAACATTTATTTTAGTAAATATGGCTCCTTTAAGCCCTTACAAACTTCATATAGATAAAAACATGTATGTGTTTTGTTCTGTATAAACACAATCACATTATAATGCGTACACATTTTAGGTTTTTGAATTGGAGCCTAGCAAAACATAATGAGATCACATTATTACAAAACGTGATTGTGTTTCATCCATTTTCGGGTTTTTGTCCACTTTTTGGCCCCCAACTTGGTGCACTTACCCACCATATAATTTTCATACTCATTCTTGGGCATTCATCCAATCGGATATGCAAGCAAAAAAGGAACATTATCAAATTCAAGCTATAGAAAAGGTTCAAGTATAATTACACTGTCACAAAGTCATGGTTATCAATTTGGTTGCATACATTCTAAATATCACATGTTAAATGACAACAATGTGTGATTTGAGCCCTATTTAGAGTAGTGGTGACATCAATGATGCATGGGGTTCCCACAACCCAACTAGTGTTTGTTTTGCAAGACTCCCTCACAATCTAAGGTTTTAAAGATTCAATCAAATACAAAATGAGCATCACATAATGTCAAAGGTACAAATTATAGATAGGAGCATATCAAGAAACAATGGACATACCCAAAAATTTGTAGGATTTTGAAGTATAGAGGGAAAGAGGCATATAAGAAGGTCCATAATAACCATATGGTTTGGGTTGTGTGATATGCCTTGGTCCGAGAAACTTTACAAGACATAATTTAAGAGATGAAGCCTTGTCAGACCATTTCTAGCCCTTTCCAGTCATAAAGTCATCTCGGATCAACAAAAAGTATAGAATATTAGCCAAGTATTCCTCTCCCTCTCATTACTAGTAATTTGTCTCACTTTTATTGCTATTTATCTATGTTCATGTGTTATCCTAATATTGCTATAATTGGCTTTTGAAACTAGTTGATTAAGATAATATACCATCAATTACTACCCCCTTTAAATTTAATCATTTAGGTTAAATCAACCACTTATATATTGTAGTTTTTATAGGGTACAAATTATATTCGACATCTTTAATAACACTCTTCAAATCAAATTTTGTTCACCCTATACTGTTTATAACCTTTTTATGGAAACAATATTTCGTTTGACTTCAACATTTGGTTGATTTTTGTTGCAATGGTATTTTTTTCCTTTTAAAACTTACTTCATTGTTGATGCAATCTAACTTGACACATCTATTATTCATTTTTGTATGGTGCCTTCTCTTAAAACCATGTCTTCCTCTTCTCGATCCCCATCCTACAACTAGAAAAATGATAAGTTGGTATTTAAATCATTCATACTTAGTAGAATGTGCACACTTAAAATTTTATAAAATGTATAAGATCACGCAAAAGATATACAAGTTTCACTTCAAATTTTATGCAATGTATAAATTCATAGACAAGCTATGTAAAATAACCAATACTCATCAATTAGAACATGTGAAAAACATCATTTCATCGAGATCTATAAGCAAAAACTAGTTAAGTGGAAAGAGTTTCAAGATTTGAGTTAATATAACATATTCAAATAATGTAATTTTTGTGAACCAGTAGATCCATATTGAAAACAAAGTGGGTGCAAAGAAGAAAGGAGAGAAATACTGAAATGGAAGGACAATGAATTCACTTTAAAACTGTGGGTTTTATCTATGAGATAAAAGACCTTGTTTATAACATTTGTATTTTAACCATGCAACTCAAAACAGCTAACAACAACTCTAGAATGAACCAACATCATATAAGAATAAAAAGAAAGTTGGTGTAAAGGAGGAGGTAAAGTAATACTAAAATGGTGTGTTAATGAGTCTCTTCAAAATTATTAGTGAAGGAAGATGGGTGGTTGAAGATAGTGACATCATAAAACAATTATGGATTTTATCTATGAGATAATAAACCTCATTTCAATCATGCAACTCAAATATGCCTCATTATTCCTAAAAACTAAAAACTTGCAATAATCCAACTTAGAAACATGGTATATGGGTATTTAATTAATTCATGATTAGCAGAGTATGCACACTTCAAATTTAATGCAATGTATAATGTCACAAGAAATCCATGCAAAAATGTTCACTTGAAATTATATGCTAGAAAACTAGTTAACACAAATAAAGAATTGTTAGGTATAAAACAAAAAATGTAAACATTGTGATGGTGTGAAAATAAAGAGGATATGACAAGGTAGTTGCTTCACACTTATGAGTTTCATCCCGATATAAAAAAATCATTTATAACATTCTATTTCAATCATGCAACTCAAAAGAACCAACAACACCTCCATAATGAAATCTTGCAATGGAAGGACAATCCATTTACTTTACAATTGTGGGTTTTATCTTTGAGATAAAGACCTTTTTCTAACATTTTAATTTCAATCCTGAAACTCAAAACAACCAAAAACACCTATATAACAAACCAAAATCGTATAAGAATGAAAATAAAGTTGGTGCAAAGGAGGAGGTAAAGCAATACTGAAATGGTATGTTAAGGAGGTCTCTTCAAAAATATTAGTGAATGAAGGTGGCATTTGACGGTAGTGGCAACATAAAACAATTATGGATTTTATATTTGAGATAACAAACCTCATTTTAAAATTTATATTACAATCATGCAACTCAAATATGCCCCAATACTCTTGAAAACTAAAAACTATAATAACCCAACAAAGAAATATAGTATATGGGTCTTTAATCAATTCATTCTTAGTAAAATGTGCACACTTTAAATTTTATGCAATGTATAATCTCACAAGAAAGCCATGTAAGAATGTTCACTTCAAATTCTATGCCAAAAATACTCAACAAAAATAAAGAACTCACAGGTGCAAAACCAAAAATCTAAACATTCTCGGTGGTGTGAAAATAAAGATTACATGAGAAGGAAGTCACTTCACACTTATGAGTTTCATCCTTGATATTAAAAACATCATTTATAACATTCTATTTCAATCATGCAACTCAAAAGAACCAACAACACCTCCATAATGAAATAACATTATATAAAAATGAAACAAAGGTTGGTGCAAATGAGTACAAGTAAAGAAAAATATTGAAATGATGTGTTACTACATTTTATTCACAATTATTGGTGATGGAATGTGAGAGGTTTGTAGTGGATGTTGCATTAAACATGTTCCATGTAACATTTAAAGCCCTTAAATGTTTTCAATTCACTACTTTTTTGCCTTTTTTAGGTGTCAAATCTATATGTTTTCATTTGATAGAAACATTCTTACATTGGGATCTAAAAGTAAAAACTAATAAAGTGGATAGAGTTGTAGGATAATATAAATCTAATAATATCCTCCTCGATTGAAGAAGCTATAATTTTTTATATAAATATCATAAATTTGTAATTTGAAAATGGAAATAATTAAACTTTTCTCTTTTAATGTAAAGAATTTCTTATTCACGATTAAAAATAAATGATCTCTTCCTAGTTTACCAGTTTCTACTTTTACATTCCAATGTAAAATTTTTCTATTACACAATTCTCTTTCCACTTTAGTTTCTTTTAGATAATGATGTAGAGCAAAAGCTTCTATTCTTCACTTAGTGCACTTCTTAGTTTCAAACAACTTCATCTCTCCTTGAGAGCATCTTAAACATCTCATTTATCAACCTTGGCATTCATTACTAGGTATTTCTATCTTGTTTTCTTTGTTGTTGTTAGATTACCTTTGTTTAGTTATCTCAAAGCTAAACTAGGACATCATTTGAAATAGTTATCAACCTAGGGAATTCAAGTGTTCTTACCTTACTAAAAACTACGCCCGATTTTCCTTTGATTGGAAAGGTCTCCACTATACTACTACTTGGTCTGTGCAATATAGTTTTGTACCCATGTCCTCCTACTTATTCCAATTGTCCCCTTCAAGACAACGTCCCTTGTTCCATCTTCTCCATATAGTTATCACCGAGGATTAAGGTCTCTTTCCCCTAAAATGCTACTTATGTTCTTCCAAGTGCTCACTAAGTTCAAATAATTTCAACTTATACCTCTTTTTCATACCCCATCAAAGGAATATCCTTATCCTTATCCCCCTTCACGTGTCTTGTTAAGATTTCCTTAATTCTTGGTCGCATGCACTCCTAGTTCCCACAAGTTTACTCTACAACTGTCTCCCTTAGTATCATTCGACCTTCCTAGATTTTATTACTACTACACCGAGCACACCTTTAAATCACCAAAATTCAAGCATGTGAGTAGGAAGAATCCTTAATTTTACATCTTGTCTCATAACACCGCCATTAGCAAATTCTAGTATTGTCTTCCTACTAAACCTTAAGTCTTTCTTGTCTTGTGCATACCCGATTCACAATACACATGAAACATTCAAGGATGGAGGATCCTTTTCCTCTTCTTTCTTCTCCAACACTTAGGTGAACACTTCACAAAAATTTCTTCCAGCTTTCATGAGAATTCATTGGTTAGCCTTCGAGAAAATGAAACTTTTGTCCAAGAAACCCTAGTTCGGGTTTTTCTTCACAATATGAGCATGGGAGGGCAAAACTAATGTTTTTTTCACCAAATTGTTACCTCCAAAGATCTTGCAAGCTTCATATCAACTGTGCCAACATTAATAAACTACTAGAAGACAATATACCTCATGAACAACCTTGTTGGTCCCCTACAACTCCATATCTCTAGTGGATCGAGACTGCAACTTTATTTCAAATTGGTGAAGGATCCTAGGCTTCTCAACAACTTCAACAAGTTATCTATTGACAAGAATCATCCGGATAATCCCTTTTCCTATTCTAAATGGCCCCGGGTTTTATTAGACTTCAAACAAGAAATACTACACCATGCTTTGCCTCCACAAGATAGTGTGACACACCTTCTAGAAGTCCTTAAGAAATTCTCAAACAAAATGTTCTTTCCACAGCTTTCTAAGGGTGGTATAGGTTCTCAGAACTCTCACTTGAATGTTCCACCCCACATGCATACTCCTTCAACAACCCTCTTGCTCCAATATGACAAATCTCAACTTTATTGAGCTCTTAAAGGACTGTTACAGTGATTGTATAGTTTGATCATGTTTGTATTCACTTATACTATCTCTGTAGAATCTCAATTATCCTCGCTACTCACAATGATAAAATCTTCACTCTCTCACCCCGCTCATGGTTATCTCCTTTAATCTATCCTTCCTCAACTAAGAGAAATGTATCATAGTCATAAAGTTATGATATCCATCAAACATACATTTATAGGAAAACCACAAATCTTACAAAGCTCACCATAGAAGTTCATAAAAATCTTCTTACCCAACATACACTAGTTGAAAAAGCATGCAAAACCCGTAACACTCTACAATAACATACAAATTCTTATCAAAACTGTTATATCACACAAGAAAATACATTTCCATACATTTCCATGCTCTCCTTGAAGTTCTTATGATTCACATTCGAATGGAATATCTTGAAATCAATTACAAAATGATATTTATACCCTTACAGGAAGTTACCACCCGAGTTGTGACCTTTCACCTTCATATTTAATCACTTAGGCACTTCTTCATGCTTCAAATTTACAAACTAACTTATGAATTTAAACTTATAACTCTTTATATCCTATTGATTACTTTAAAAGGACTATTACAAACACGAGGAGGTGCTTTAGCTCCAACACACACATTAGAACATGTTAACTTATTTAGTCAAACCAAAATAGGCCTTTAAGACTCTAACTTGCACTCTTGGAGGGAAAATGGATAATTTAAATTTTGAAAGGCCTAGAACCCCACTGACAAACCTAAATAACACTAAATTACCTCTAGGACTTCACTAACATACCTTCAAGCCAAAATGTGGATGTTTCCATCCTTACACACACCATAGGGTTTATGCTCCAAAGATCGATAAGGTAAAAAAATTGTTTTGAAGGGACCCAAAATAACCTTATACAAAAAGGCCGACAATAACAAAGCCACCAAAAAGAAATAAAGGGCACAAAGTCAAACAAAATTTACCATGATCACACCCTAGAACAAGGCACGACCCATACCAAGTCTACAGAGTAGTATTTTTTACAAAAATACAAAAAAGAAGCGATGGCCAAAAGATTTTCAAAACCTAACAAGGATCCATGGCTAAAGTGCAACAAAAGGATCACCATCAATTCACCTTGATTGAGGAGGCTTTGCTTATAGTTATTGCACTAGGCCCCTTTTCCATGGCTCCCGAGATCATCTTTCCATGAGATAGTGACCTTTTTAGGGACATTCTTGTTAGAGCCTTGCCTTCCATTTCTACCATCTCATCATCCTCTCGAGCTGCTCATCTCCGCACACATTTTTCCCTTTCCTTTCGTAAATTCAAATTTAGTAATTTGGTCTTGAAGGATAGAAATTATTTGTTCCTGCATGACAATTTCCACATTCATCCCACCTATTCTCTTATTTTTCACCTCAATTTTTTTGTGACACTCCCTCACTTCTTGAACAAGATTTTTGTTGACCAGAAGGATCATATCCATCGTAGATTCAACCCTTAGAATCTGAGCTTCCCAATCCACCATGTTTATGTCCCTTTCCTTGCTAGCAACACTTTCCCCATGGTATTTATCTCCCTATTTCATATTGTAAAAGGATATTTACCGCTATGTAACTGGATTACCCTCGCTTCCCCTTTTTTTCATGTGAATCGATAACATGCGAGGGTTTCATTGTTCGAGTCCACCTCCATATGATCGGGGGTTAGGGTGAGATAATTTTTGTACCTTTATGGTACATAAGAAAAATCAACCCATGATACAACGAAGTTTCCACTTTCTCATTTTGGTATTCATTGATAGAGGAAGTAAGGGATATGAGGAGAAAGAAAGGAAAACTCATGGCTTGATTCCTACACAGGTAGTTGAGGATAGAAAAATGGTAGGAAAAGATATTTCTAAATTTTCCTTCCAAGGTAAGGTACTTCATGACCACCAGAAAACATCTAGCCATCTCTCAGGGAGGTAACTTCTCACAATACCATCATCAAACATGAGGATTCTCTCATCCGGGCCAAAGAAAGTGGAGATTTCACACCTTCACCTAGTTTTATCTTTAAAAAGTTTGAAACCTTCCAAAGATAACCATGTGGCCTTGGATATAGAATATTTAATGACAAAAATATTCATACACCTCATTTTTATGCACTCCCTTTCCCGGACATTACCAAATTTGATAGAAAGTTGAGAGTCATTACCTTTAAGCCTCTTGATGTAATTGGAGAACCCACCCCTTCACAGTAACCTCCACAAAGTGGCATCCCAATTGATATGGAGATAAGTTCATGGTTTGGTTCAAACTCTATCACCTCTAATGCTTAACCCAATGCCCCGCTTAGACTTTAGATGAGTAAAATGAAACCGCAAACGAAACACAAAAGAATTAAACACGTAATGGGGGATTAACTCCCCTTTCAAAAAATATTTCACCTTCCTACGGGACAAGTCAGTTGAATCTGGGGACTATCATTCCAAATCACAGGATGTCTTGTCATCATTAACCAAGTTTATCATATTATTCCATGAGATAAAATCTCCTACCGAGATCACCTTTTATGGAAAGTCGTTACCATAATTAGCTAATCCATTAACATGTTTATTCCATAATCTATAAACATGGTTAATCTCCATCTTCTCAAATGATGAAAGCATAATCCTAGCCTCGATCATAATGTTATTGAGTTTCCAACTAGTTTCCCCATGTTTATTAAGGGCATTAACAACACATAGGGAATGTCCTTTAATTATCAGGATCATGATATTTGTAGTGACACATAGCTCAATACCCCATAGCATGGCAATGGATACAACGTAGTTGTTTGAATAATTACATACTAGCTCAACATATTATCAAAGAACACTTCAGATTGATCCCAAATTAATCCCCCCAACATACCCCTCCATAGTTCTATCCAACATGTCAAAATTAAGTTTGAAACTATCCTGAGGCGGACATCTCCATTTTACATTGTTCTTCCTCGCATCCATATCTTTTTCTTATCCCAATTAGTGGGACTTATATTTAGATTATTCGAATGGTAATTTCTAAATCTAGGAAGGGCTTTGAAGATTTACCTTTGAATATCTGTGCATTTTCTCTTAGAGTCTCGATTGATTTTCCTAACAACAACTTCTTGAAACTAGAGCACTGATTGCAAAAAAATTGTTTTTTTTTTGGACCCAAATGCCCCAAAGAGTGTGCGGAGAGCACATTTCTATATTTATTTAATGATGTCATGATGGAATTTGAAAAACCATTGCTCCGATAGGCTAGATATGTCCCTAGGAAGGACCAACTACGATTAAAAAAATAAAAATGATTGAAATAATTTGGAAAGCATATGTAAACTCTAGGAAAAGATGATTGGCATATTCTTCTTAAATTTTGCATGATACATTTGTTAATGAGAATCATGCCTTTTTTCCTTAGTTTTTCCACTGTCAAAATTTTATTTTGGACCACTTCCCAATAGAAGAAATTGATTTTAGGGATAAGGTTTTATTCCATATTTTCTTCCCGAGCCATTAGCTTCAATTTGCTCAAAATTCAACAGATATCCAAACTTAACCTCATAATTCCCAAAATCCATATCCTTCCAAATAAAATCATCCTGAAATTGTCTATGAAGGATGTAGCAATACTTTAGTTCATTATTTAGGGCTTCAAAAGTAAATTAAGGTCATGTATCTCTTTAGTAGTTCTAACTTATAGATCTCAATTACATGATCTCGTTCCAATTTATTAGTTTTATCTTATAGATCTCAAAGTGCAAACACTCGGGCTTTGTAAGTTTAAACTATCAAGTGGAAATAATTACAATAGTTTCAATCATGCAACTTAAAATAACTAGCAAAACCTCCACAATGTACCAACAACAAATACGAATGAAAAGGAAGTGAGTGCAAAATTAATATCATTACAAAGTTCCCAGCATTATGAAATTTGTAATATTTAAAGTAAATCTTAAACCAAAGTTACAATTTTATGACATTATAGAGTTTCCATTATGTTATGGCATTTACAATATTTATAATAGATCTTAAATTGTATTTACAATAGTAATATCTTACAAAGATTCTAGTGCACTATGACATGCACAATATTTATAGTAAACCTTAAACCATATTTAACATATTATAGAATTACAAAGATTCTAATGTATTATGGAATTCACGATATTTACAAAATCTTAAAATTTAATTACAATAATATAACATTATAGAGCTTCTTCTGCAATTTTTTTACATTAGATGAGCTAGAAATTGACTAAAAACTAAAAACAATATATTGTTGTTTACCCGTAATGGTTGATTTTGAATCTTTCTCTGCTTGAACTTTAACTCCAAATCTTAACAATTTATTATGAAATGATTTTTTTATATTTGGGATGTTTTTATAGATAAATGATTTATGTTCTATAGACTTTCATTTTATTGGTTCTCATGTGTTGAAATGGATTCAATTGTTTATTTAGTTAAGTCATTGGAAAAATTTAAATTTAGAATTGTAATTTATTATGTTTTTGATATGATAACGAGGCTTATACATTTTCAAATTTCATCTACAAAATTCATGAAGTGAGGATTGCATTTGAAAGCATGTGGAGTAAATGAAATCGATGCGGTTGATGGTGTACTCCAATTCTAAAGAGTGTATTTGTATTTGAAAAATGACACCATGTGGTAGTTATAATGGAATGCATATGGAAATTTGACTTTTGGAACTTATTATGGAATTTGGTCTGTGAAAAGTGATTTTAAGGATATTAATATTCTCATGTGGACGTAAATGTTTTGACAAATACCTAATTATTATATTATGTTACACACTTTTGGGAAATATGTGATTAACAATAATTATTTCATAGACCGGTAATGATGTTTAAAAGGTCTTAATGTTTTATTTGTTCCTTGAACAATGCTAGGGTCCACAAGAAAATAATAACGCTTTTAAAACAAAATTATTGAAGTATAGAAAAATAATAATTAGGGTTCAGGTTATCAATAAATATCATAGGTATCGACCTTGTAGACATTAAAATTTGGTAAATTTCCCTTATGCAATTTAAAATTTTCATGCTCCCTTACTAAGATAAATGCTCACATTTGAAATCCAATCAGGTCATCTTTTTCTCTCTTGTGACTTACTTATTATTACACTCTTCTATGTTGTTAATTATAGGAATATTATCTATAAAAGTAGTAAACAACACATGTCCTTCATGTAATAAATTTCTACTTTGGTGTTCTTCTCCTATGTCTAAAATTGTATAACTATGTCAGATGTGATGTTTGGTCTTGGTTGACTTATACAATCTTGGATGACTTGTACAATCTTAGAAACCTTGTATAGTCTTGATTACTTAAGTTCATTGATTTATTTTCAAATTGAAATATTATTTAGGTCTTTTTATCTTCCCAAGTTTGGCCTTATTAGAATATTTTACCTATGAAATACTATATAAGCAATTGAATGCCACTTTATAACTCACTTAAGAATCTTACAAGATCCCCTTATAACTATCATTCCAAAAAAACTTTAAAGGTTCTTGAATATACTAATTTTTGTACATATCATGTAGATTAGTTGCTCTATATGTCTTGTTGTCATGATAAATGTCTAGCATGAAAAATTGAAATTTTGGCATTGACAACTAAGTCCCCACTTGAAAATTTCCCCCCACTATCATTGTGAACCATTATTTTGGCCAACCTATCCTCAATTTCACCCCCATTCTAGCTCATAGGAATTCTATAACAATATTTTAAAGTGTGTTTAATGTTCAAGGATGTATGCCTAAGGGGGTTGAAGAGTTCACTAAGTTTCAATGAGAAATAACTATCTTCAAAGGCCTAAAATATGTGAACATGTGAACACCCTTCGAAGGTGTTGGGAGATATTCAAACCATTCAAGAGATGTGTGAGATAGAAATGAAGTGATCCAAGGAAGTTTAGGGAAAATATGTGATATAATTGATGTTGGGAACAAGTTAAGCAAAACCGGTCATTTTGGGCATAAGGAATGAAGGATCTAACAAAGAAAGTCAACTTGTTTGGGATATTTTGGGAGTTCCAAAAGGAGTTGGAAGCTTATCAAATACTCAATGGAAATTTATTAGAATTATCCATATGATGGAAACATAAATTTTTTCCTAAGCCTTCAATATTTTTGTGATATCTCAAGTCATTGTTGCTACTCCTTCGTGCTGAAAGGGTGAATGGTGACAATATTCAACTTGTAGGAAGAATTGGATCCTGATAATCAATGGTATGATCTTAAAATGTTATTTTGAGTCAAAATTATATAAGGTTTGACCCCAAAACACTCTTTCATGCTACTGGGGGCAAAAATCACTCTTGGTGTCTTAAAATACACCTCACATGTGACATCAACATTCCAAAAGTTTGGAGTAGGATTTTTCATTCTTGGTGTCCCCTTGAATTTTCCCTTAGGTGAAAAGAGGATAAAGTGGACACAAAAACATGCTCCCCTATGAATCTTTTGTTTTTGTCACTTAAAATTTGTCTTGAGTGGTTAGGTGAGCATAATGCAAAAATTGACAACTTTTTTCATGATGGAAACCCCCTTGGAATTTTTTTGAGAAATTTATGTTCCATTTCATTATAACCAAGGTGTAAAGGGGACAATGGGTACAGAAAAGTGTGGTCCTCCCTCTTAGCTGGCCCTAGTCACCTCAAAACCAATTTTTAGCTCTCGAGTGCTAATATCTATCCCCCGCATATCACCCACATGGAACCACAAGGTTAAACTTATCACCATATAGTTCAAAACACAATTTGGTGTCCCATGTGTCCCCTTTTACCCTATTTCACTAGTGCAACCCAAGCTCCAACCTCCACTCCGACCCAAGTTAATCCTAACTGGATCGGATGTGAGTTAAAGTGCAAAGGAGTGAGTGAAATGTTTAAAATCCATACTTAGCCATTTTTATGTTGTAAAGCTTCATTTTTTCTCTAAAATATCACTCTCCTTCTTGTTATGCTACTAAAAAATATGTTAGAGGCCTTATATGCTATAAATGGAAAGTTTTTCATATCTCCCAAACACCTTGTTTGATCCCCATGAGATTTTTCACTCTTGGTGTCCCCTTGAATTTTCCCTTAGGTGAAAAGAGGATAAAGTGGACACAAAAACATGCTCCCCTATGAATCTTTTGTTTTTGTCACTTAAAATTTGTCTTGAGTGGTTAGGTGAGCATAATGCAAAAATTGACAACTTTTTTCATGATGGAAACCCCCTTGGATTTTTTTTGAGAAATTTATGTTCCATTTCATTATAACCAAGGTGTAAAGGGGACAATGGGTATAGAAAAGTGTGGTCCTCCCTCTCACCTGGCCCTAGTCACCTCAAAAACCAATTTTTAGCTCTCGAGTGCTAATATCTATCCCCTTGAATATCACCCACATGGAACCACAAGGTTAAACTTATCACCATATAGTTAAAAACACAATTTGGTGTCCCATGTGTCCCCTTTTACCCTATTTCACTAGTGCAACCTAAGCTCCAACCTCCACTCCGACCCAAGTTAATCCTAACCGGATCGGATGTGAGTTAAAGTGTAAAGGAGTGAGTGAAATGTTTAAAATCCATACTTAGCCATTTTTATGTTTTAAAGCTTCATTTTTCTCCAAAATATCACTCTCCTTGTTGTTATGCTACTAAAAATATGTTAGAGGCCTCATATGCTAAAAATGGAAAGTTTTTCATATCTCCCAAACCCCTTGTTTGATCCCCATGAGATTTTAATAACATCTCCTTCTTAAAAACACCTTTCAAATGAATCCAAACTTACATCCAATGGTGGTCTACATTATTTTTAATGGATAGGAAAAGTTTCCCAAAATAAACAAAAACATTTTTTCATCTACGAAGTTAGGGTGATTAAAATCCTCTAAAAATTGGAGCAAAACATCCTCATAAAATAACAAAACTTTTGAGACCACTTATGTTCCATTCTAACATTGGGAAGACCTAATTCTAAAAATAGTAAGCCTTACTAAGCTTCATTATCTATAAATATTAAGTGTTGTAAATAATTAATTCTAAGAGATTTCATTGCCCCTTGCACATCAAGGAAAATCAAAAGTACTAAATTAAGCAATCTGGTAACTAAAATGAACTTCTCAAAAAAAGGTTTACTAAAAATAGTAAATGTCAAGATATTGGTTATTTGCACCGAATATATGACCCGAGCTGCAAGAATTTTCAAGGAATCTCATTGCGAGCCTATGAAGCTCTCTCCTTCCCGGGGAGATGCTTATATGTAACTTGAGATTCTCGGGATCTTTCATTGATAAAGCCAAGGCAAAATTTAAATTTGCACTTTTAGGCATGGTTGCTAGACTTAGACCTAACATCGACTTCGTAAGAGATTGGTGTAGAAGGAAATGGGTTTGCAAGGTTGAAGTTAGGGCACTTGCATGGGGAAGGATTTTATTTTTTCTATTCTCGTGATGAGATAGAGATGCAAAAGGTGCTTCATGGGGCATCGTGGTTATATGGGAATGCCACTCTTAATCTCCACCGATGGGAACCAAGAATGTCATATGATTTTAGATTTCAGTCCCTCCCTATTTGGATTGGCCTCTCCACTCTCCCATTGGAGTTCTAGGAGCCGAAATTTTTATGGGAATCACTTGATCTATGGGGATGATTATTATTGTTGACCCTATCACCAAGGCACATTCCAGATTAGTTTTTTCCCATCTCGTGTATTAACGTCCCTATAGGTTCTAAATTACCCAAAAGAATATTCTTGAAATCCTGGAAGATAAATGGGAACAATCGATCAAGTGGAAAGCTCACCAATTGTTTGTAGTAAATGCGGAAGGGTCATTTATACATTGAAAATGTGTTGTGATGAGGAGGAGACCTAGATAGAGCATGCATTTAATCACTTGGATGATGAATCGGGAGCAAAGGATTCGGACACTAATGGTGTTAATGCCGAGGAGGAGATTGAGACAGATCACATGCACAAATGCCAAAATGTTGTTTACTTGGGTTTGTGGATTTGGTGTCCGATAGGGATGGAATGGATGATCATTTGGTGGAGGAGGTGGGATGCACTATCGGTGACTACTTCCCTAGTGAAAAGATAAACCAATATGGGCAGGACATATCTAAAAATTCATATTTTGAACCCCGTTGTATTGGTGGTTCCGTAATTGGGGGAAAATGGGAGACAATGGTGGATTAGTGGAGAATAGTGAGTTGGGGGATGACGTGGATGAAAAATTGGTAGTATTTATCGGGAAGGAGGAGGGATTGGTGCATGTAGGATTGATGAGGGAATCCGCGGTTGATGGGGATGGGTGGACTACTGTCCATCCCAAAAATCATGTAGGGTATACTCGTGTTACTTGGAGTTGCTCTTGGGAGGCTTCTTGCTATTTATAGGTCAAGTATTTTTGATGTGTCCTTTGTTGTTTGTTAGTGAATGTGTTTCATTTTTTTCGGGGCTTTGGTAGTGTCTTTTAGTCACTCGTAGAGGTTGGATATTTTATTTCTCATTGTAATATATTTTTTCTCCTTTGTATTTTGTGGATTTTTGGGGCCCTCAAAACCAATTTCTTACCTTATATAATAAAAAAGGAACAAGGATGATGAGCCTTTCATTCTTAAAAAGAGAACTGGATGTGTTTGAAATAGTGCAAAACATCATAGTGAATTGACAGATTCATGATTTCACACTATGTACTTTCAATTGAATAAAGGAGCAATTATTTTGTATGGAAGAGAAGACCTTTTCCAATTAGTAATAGGTGAAAAAGAAGGTACTTGGGTCTCCTAAGGTTGATTCCATCCAAAAATGAGATATCTTTGTCACTAAGGTGAGTTGTTGAGTTTCAAACCAATTCTATGCAAACCCTAAACCAAATACATGGGAAGCTTTAAACCAAAATATTAATGGAGTATTTCAACCTCTAAAAACATGAATTGAGCCTCCTTAGTGAATAAAACTTATGCTCATACATCATATTCATTACTCCTAATGTGCCTCAAAGGTCCCCTATTTACAAGAATTCATCACAGGTCCACTCAATTTAAGTCTCACAATAATGTTTTTGAACACTTATCTAATATTTTAGAGTGTTCCTGCACCTCACAAAATAAGGAGATCATGACCACAATGTTTCAAGACAACAAGAGGTCAGAAGAAAATAGTTTCATTTAGGGAGTAATTGTTGTATCTGGAAAATGACCTATTTCAATTAGGAGTGAATGAGTAAGAAGGTGTCTAAGCATTTTTAGTTGATTGCATTCAGAAATGAGACATCTTTGTCACGAAGGTGAATTTCAAGGCTGAGAGGAGTAAGGTAGTGATCTCCATGTCCTAACTCCTACCTTGTATAAAATAATATCGTCATGTTCCCATCTCAATGAAAATATCACAACAATGTTTTTGAACACTTATTCAATACTTGGGAGTGTGCTTGCATCTCACATAAGAAGGATATTACAAACACAATGTTCCAACTCAACATGAGGTCGAATTCAGAAACTTCATTCTTGGAGAATTCACTAAAGATCCATTAGACGCATGTCCTTCATCAAAAAAATCTTCTCACGTATCTGTATTTTCACTTCTCTCTCTTCTTCTCTCTCATCCCTCCCTCTCTCTCATCCCTCCCTCTCTCTCTAACATTTGATTTCTTCCTGGGAATGTAATTTTTCACTCTTTCATTTTATTCAATTAAGTGACTTAATGTTGTATTGTAAAAGTCTCTTTTCAAAATGACAGACTTACTTTCATTCCTAGGGAATGTGAAAAGTCACAAGTGGTGGTGAGATGAAAGGTCACATGGGGAGAGGAAGAGACATCTTGTAAGCTATAAATTGGGATGGATTATTCCTTCCAAAGGGTTAACATTTGTTAATTGTTACTAGTTGTTGGATATCACTTCTACCATAAGCAATAAGATACATTCTTCTATATCCTTTCCTTCCTTATGTTGTTCCATACTCTCTACTTTCTAACTTTGCAAGCAACTGTGTTCTTATATAACCAATAAATAACTTTATGTATTTTATTAATGAATAGAACTTCATGTCTCTAATTTTTTGGTCTTACAATTGATTGCATGGTTGAATTATTCTAATTGAATTTGGACCTACTCTGGTTACTATTGGTGAGAATCTGCTAGTTTCTACTCACAACATTAACCCTCTCTCCCTATTTCTCCTACTCCCCTTTACCTTTCTCTAAGATAATTCCTCCCTTGTACATTATACAAGAAATTTTCCATAGGGTTAATGAAGTATTGATGTGTGATCCTCGACCTAACGACCACCCCAAAATTTTATTTAGTTTATATTCAATAATGGGATCCTCACCATACCCAAGAAGGAGGGGCTTAGCCCTATGACCATTGGTGAAAAACAATAATTTGCACTAAAAAAATTATTTCACCAATAGGTCTGAAGCACCCAACCATGTCAAAGATTATAGCTTCACCCATTTCTAAGCATTAAAAGGTCATAGAGTCATGTCTTAATAAGATCAAGATCACTCCAAACATTGTTCAAGTTTTTTAAACAATAAAGGGTTAGGTCATGTAATTGAGGCACACCACATCACACTACTACAACGTTGGGTACATTCTATAATATATAGTTAACTCAGTATGTTGGTGTCAAGAGAAATGAGGGCACCCCTAGGGATTGATTAGTTATTCACACATATACAAGCACCTAGGAGAATTGTATGAGGATTGATCTCACAATGAGGGCATGTAGTATAGCACTTGGATTGGTTCATTAGTTAGAGTCTAACCACCAAGTATATTCCAACCTCAACCACACACATGTTTTTTCTCATTTTGGTTTTCTAATGCCATGATAAAGGGTTCTACATGTTTACATGGTTTTTACTTTGTTGTATGTGATTGCATATCATCATGAAGTTGTGTGAGAAAGAGTAACATACATAAAGGCCATTTTATGACAAGAAAAGAACATATGAAGTTTTAGATCTAGATTGTTAAAGGTTCCAAGACCATAAATTTCTAGGTTAGGACCATATAATTCTATCCTGGACCGTACAATAGTTGTATAGTCCTACCCTTATCGATTTTTCAGATGAAAAATTTATACTAAAGCGTTGCTAGGTTTTGATCTACCTATTCCATCATCTTGCATATCCATTTCCTCCCTATTCTACCTAGTATAACTAAGTTTCTCTCTTCTCTCATGTATTATAGAAAGTACGTATCACTTATCATTTTTATATGTATGAATGCATTATTCTGATTTTGAATTATTAATTTTCAAAGTTAATTAGATCATAATAGTCTATATGTTGCAAATCCTTACATACTTATTATTTTTATGTATCACATAACAAAGAAAATTTACTATGGTGTAAACATACCCTTACCAATTACTGATTACTTTCCCTACTATAGGTATCCTCATTTTCAGATTTGTAACCATTCTCCTTATTAGTACCCATTGATATGAAGTTATATTATTTTTTCACCGATAAAAATTCGTATTTCATTTTTTTGTGGTCCTATTTTGAAATTACAATGATTTCCAAAAAAATTGTGCATGTGATTTTTCCTTGGAGGCATAAAAATGAATCTAGCACTAAGTTATTTTAAAAGTATCAAAATAGGGACACTCATTGGTGGCCCATAACGGTAAAAGAGGAGAAAAGTAGAAGGAAAAATATTTGGATGAAATAAAACAATAATTCGACGAGTAAATGGGGAATCAATGTGCAAGGGTGCATAAACACTAATGGGGAGATAAAAAATGTGAGATATAAAGTTTAGACAACTATCTAGATAAGGAAGCTAGGGAAAAGAATGCTTACTCTATCAAAGAGTTTAATCCCACATATGAGACTAACGAAAAGGAATACATAGGAGTAAAAATTAAGTAGAAGGGGAAAATGTTCTTAGATGTGAAACTGCTACGTTGAAAACACCTAAGGATAAGTGGGAAACAAGAACTTTCATTTTTGGGACAAGAGAGTAGTGAAGACAAAATAGAACTACATCATGGAGTGCACAATCTATTTTTAGAGCAATCAATGCTCTCTCATTGAGATCAATCGAACGTCATAATAAAAACCACAACCATGAAATATTATGCATGACAAAACATTTTAGAACACAAGAAAATATTGCACAAAATAGGATTAAAATGTCTCATTCTATTATTGATGTATTAAATGTACAATCCTAATTCTCCATAAAAAAATACAAGGGGTTCCTATTAAATAGGTCTAAGAGGTTGTTTCATAATAACATAATTGTTATTGTAACCACCTCAAGAATAGGAGAATCCCCCAAAAATGTATATCAAAAAAATTCCACATACATGTGGGGGATTATACCCAACAATAATAAAAAACTCCCAAAATAACTCTAACTCATGAGTTAGTGTGAACATGCACAATCCTAGGACGTGCAAAAATATTTGGATACATGGGCATAATGTGAACACATAACTCCAACACTCTCCCTTGAGCACAAATTTGGGAGTGACAAATGAAAAAAATTAGAGACAAATCCAAATATAGCTCCCGAAAACTAAGCCTAATTAGGTACCCATTTAGAAATATCTAGAAAAAGATTTATCATGGATGAAATAGTATCACCACAATGTACCCAAAAATGGTAGAAATAATAAAATGGAGAGATAAATATCTTGATGCAAGGCATCCCAAGAAGCACCTCTTAAAACACATACACTTTTGGAAAAGATGTTTGGTCTGCATTTTAGTCTAGATCCACCGCTTGTTCACAAGACTTAAACAATTGACATTATAACGCAATAGAATAGCTACACTTTAGAAGGAAGGAAATATCACATACTAACTAAAGGATACTATCATAACTGATGCTAATATTTACCAAGGAAATGCAAGATGAAATTATATAATACTATCTTAAGGAATATCTTAAATGGAGTTTCATGGTGTATCATTGGCCATATTACCTTTGATTATAGTATCAACTCTAGGGGGTATATGCATGATTTATACATCTATTAGGATCATGTGATTAATAGTGGTAATTTTAATGATTGCAAATTGCTAAGCATCATTATCGGGCATAAATGCATGATAAGAAATTATGATGCGGCATGTGTGAATGGGGATGAGAGTTATGCATTTTCAAACCATTATTTTTCAAAAGGTAATTTCTTCCACATTAAAAGACAAGGTCTTGATAAAATTGTGGGATTTGTGTTTAGATTGTTTAGAAAGGATTCAGACTAAACTGATTTTATTATCTCTAATAGAGAAATTAGAATAATGTGTAGGAATCTGGTTCATATCGATCTTGAATATACCAATGACATCAGTATCAGAGCCTAGAATGTGTTGGTAAAGGCAAGTATATCATCTATTTTTAAAAGTTAAAAAGCCCATGAAGAGGACCTAAACATTGATTTTGCAAGTCAGTGGAAGGAGGGTCGAGTTAATATCAGGGGTTTTTCCACCGTCATCTCGGTGGAATTCATTGCTATAGTGGTTGGGATGAAGAATGAGGGTAGGGAGATTTATAAACGAAAGAAAAATGTAATGAGGAGATGAAAATTTCTAATTGGTAAAGAGAAATTAAGCCCTCACTTTATTGGCTTTGAGAGTGAGTCTTTACCTGAGCCTTATAATGAAATTTCTCTCCATATGATGTAATTTATTACTTTGGAAGGTAGGTACAAGGCCGCTTACACTTGCCATTTTCCTATGTTAAATCATATTCACCATGGTCTACACTTTAACTTCTCTTTATTTATCACCATTCTTTGAGAAAATCTACAGAGCAATACCAAAAAGGCATATTAAAAACCCCTCTTCATTAAGGGTTAATGTTAGTCTTATTTTGTTTAGGCTTTGTAGAATTTACCAAATCGAGAGAGATTTAGGGGCATGCTTTGAATGATGACATAACGAATGTCGAGGAATAGAAGCTTATGGAGAAGAAGGATAGTGATAATTCTTCCTCCTCCGACTCAAATGACAAAACTAAATTTATTATACCGTCAATGAATACTAAAGAGGCCATTGAAAATTTACAATCACTTAAATTTGCTAGAAGGGATATCCTTGTAAGGATGAAAAATATGAGGAAGAGAGCCGAACAAGGAGATTCAATAGTGCGGGGCGGATACAAAACTAAACAAGAAAATGCTTAATCTTTTTCTTAAGGATTGGAATGACATGAAAGACAAGATGGAGTCTCTCTCCAAGATGTAATTTATTACTTTGGAAGGTAGGTACAAGGCCGTTTACGCTTACCATTTTCCTATGTTAAATCATATTCACCATGGTCTGCACTTTAGCCTCTCTTTATTTCTCACCATTTTTGAGAAAATCGATAGAGCAATAATCCTTCTATCAATCTTCTAATCTTCTAATCCTCTCTTCTCCTATAATCCTCAATCTTCTCATCCTCTAATCCTCTCTCATCTACTAACTTGGGCCTCTCCTATTTTCGAGTGGTTACCCGACTCGTTCCTTCCTCGCCTAACCCCTCGAGGGGGCATCATATCACCATCCTAACATCTTCTCTTATTTTTCTTTGAATAGTCATTTCTACGCAATAACCATTCAAAGAGGGGAAAAATGTAGACATCTAAAATGTCGACATAATTAATTCCGATTAATTTGTCTCGCAAATATCCTAACATCATCATTATCTAATTAATCCCTTTCCTATAAAATACCACATATACCCTTTATCCTAATTAATTTCATCATTTATCTAATATCCCATCATTATCTCATCATTAATCCCTTTAATTCATTATTATATCCCATTATCCCACCTTAATCCTTATTATCATTTTCTAGGAATTTAATATTCCTACACCTACCTACCCACCTACTCTACACCTACCCTACACCTAGCTTCTCCATGTAATCACATCCCTAATCATATTTTATTAATCTAATCTAATCCTAAACTAATCATATCCCCTACCTCTAAATCTAGAGGCTTCTATTTCTAGAAACCTCTCTAAACTTCTTCTACTCCGCTTGGAATTGTAAATTCAATGGACATTTCTCCAATTCTATAATTAATCCCATCTCCTCAATTTCTAGAAGCTTCTAATTCTAGAAGCTTCTCTAACTTTCTACTCTTCTCCATTGAATTTTAAATTCAATATTTCTAGAATTTTCTAATTCTAGAATTAATCCCACCTCCTCTATTTCTAGAAGCTTCTAATTCTAGAAGCCTCTATAACTTTCTACTCTTCTCCATTGAATTTTAAATTCAATGGATATTTCTCCATAATTCTAGAATTAATCTCACCTCCTCTATTTCTAGAAGCTTCTAATTCTAGAAGCCTCTCTAACTTTCTACTCTTCTCCATTGAATTTTAAATTCAATGGATATTTCTCCATAATTCTAGAATTATCTATACTCTTCTATCTTATCATTCAATAATAACCATTGATCTTCCATCTACTTGGCATAGACACAAAATCATGCACTTTAAACATTATTTAGTCTTGGTCTCATACTACTATTTAGAAGGTTTTTGTGTGAAGAAATTTCTAATTAACCCCCGTATTTTGGCCATCTTATTTTATTTTCTTTCGTCCTTCCTGAGCTCTTACACCCATATGCCCACCAAATTTCATTATGTTGTGTTATTTTAGCCTTGAATGGGGCACCCAGTTAGTACTTGGGTGCCCATGGGTGCCTGGTCCCACCAGGGGTGCCCCGATCCTTTTTGAACTTTCCGCCACTTTTTGGGCTCTTTCTAGCCATTTGAGATCTTTATCTTTTTCGTGGTCACCATTCCGGGTTAATTACGAAATTAAATCAAGAGAACCCTATAAATATAAAGTTATGATACCATAATGAGGGACCAAGAACTAGTCATTACTATCATCCACCTAGAGTTGCATCCATTTGGAGATCATTTTCATCCATTAGCTCCATCACAAGGACAAGGATGGTTCATCTACATCACATAAGCATAGGGGAGGGATTCTATTATATTCCATGCACACATTTTATTACATTTTCTACATCTAATTATTGCTCGTTACTTTATAAAGTGCGACTGACACAAGAGAACTTAGGGCACATGATGCACACACAAAACATTTCTACATTTGGTTCTGAAATGTAGTGCAATGCTCAGTTAGTAAGCCCACTGTTATGGTAGCTAAGGTGATTCCAACCCATTAATTTACATTCTTGTTTTTTAGGGTTTTGATACCCCTCTTTGGTCTTTTGCAGGTCTTTTATACATCTGGGATTATCATTGACACCTAACACCATGCAAAGAATCTGATGTGATACATAGCGAGGTTTTATACCATATGCCAAAGCTTTGAAACTCAGTTCTGGACTGTTGCATGAGACCCGGGTGGCCATTTTATAGACTAGAGTGCTCGTGGGCACCCCAGTCCTTTCCGTGTGCTCTAATCCAGAGAATCATCCCAGATCAATCCTTTTTGGGACCTCTGCACTATTGTTCCTACCTCCATATTATTGTGTTCATTATGCGACACCGTTCGATTTGTCCCCAAATTAGCTAAGTCTTTTCCTTATTCTTCTTGCATATTAGGGTTTCTACTTTCACTAGATTAGTTTCTTCGGTCATTTTCCATAGTCATTTATTGCATTTATTTACTGCATTTACATGTAATTCTAGCTTAGATTAATAATCGTATATCCCCATTTTTAGTTAATCATTTTGGTGAACCGAACCAATCTCCACGCTTATAGGATCTCCATTCATTACTTATCATTCTAGGGATTACTTCATCTTTCTTTCATTTTATGCCTATTACTTGTAGTGGTCATTTTGGATTCCTCTAATATTGTGAGCTCCCTTCATCTAAGCATCATACTTCTAGGTAAATGGCTGATACAACTACATCTATGGTTGATAACCCTCTAGATCATTCCCATTGTGTCCCTCTCCATGAGATATAAGCAAATGATAGTGAGAAGTCCTACGATGAAGACACCAATGTTGACCAAGATCAACTTAACACTATTAATGAATTTCGATAAACGTTGCGTGAAATCCCTACTCATATCCCTCATGTCTTACATTCTCTAATTACCACTAAGAGAGCTCGTGATGCTTCAAATTCCATAGTTGCTTCTTCTGCTCCAATGGTCTCTACTCTACCTACCTATGTTTCTGCTCCCATTACTACAACCACCGCTCCCACCATTCACCCCGGTACTCCTCATATGCACCTCAATTCTTCTTCGAATTATCTAGATTTGACCTCTTTATATCAGGACTTGCAAACCCAAATTCGTCGCTTCAACTAGTTACCTCACATACAACACCATATTTAGACTCTACAATATTGTTACACACTCCTTTCGTGACTACCATATCAACCTATCCATTGCCAACTAATTTCGTTGCTCTAAGTTACCTATCTCAGTAAAGGCCATGAGGACCCATAAGAGCATTTCCGAGATTTCATGTAGCATGCCTTGACTATGCAGATGATCACACTATACTAGCTAAGATTTTCCCTCGTAGTTTGTAAGACTATGCAATGCGTTGGTTCTATGACCTACCCGTACATTCGGTAGTCTCTTTCACACATCTAGCTAATGCCTTTCTCATGCATTTCTCTATCAACATTGGCTCTAAGATCTCCTATGCTCAACTTTCACAACTCAAGCAAGGGTCTAACGAACACTTATCCGATTATGTCTTGTGATATAAAAACAATTTAGCTAAGATTTTTAATGTACTTGTATATTTTGAGATTCAGGACTTATTCATTCAAAGTCTCTTGCCACCTCTTTAGGAGAGTGTTCTCTTTGAGACCTCTCCTTCATTTGATCAAATTTGTCAAACTCTCAAGCTTCATGAGACTAAACTCTTGGCAATAGGAAAAATTAAGTATCAAGAGAAAACATCATCATCCACACATTTTCAGGGTAAGCCAAAATTTAAGCCTGCCATAACTAAACCCACAGACAAAAAAACTATTGTAAACGTAATATCTACTCATAAGGATATTCAATCGCAACCATCATGATGTATTTTTACTAAGATTAGTATACCTCTGGGTGTTCTTCTACCACAACTAATCAACAATAATCTTATTACATTACCATATCCTCTTCAAATAGATCCATCTCATCCAAAAGGTCACAATTTCGATGAACACTCTTATTGTGATTATCATCAATGCATCGGACACACCATTGATCATTGTTTCAGACTACAACATCTCATTCAAGATTTTATTGACAATGGTCAAATTGAGCTTCCGGAATCCACAACATCTACACCTATTAATGAAAATCATAAACTCAAGATCTTTAATAACCCATTACTAGAAACATAACACAAAAATGACCGATTCATCTACTAATTATGTCTCACACGCAATGTCTCCCCGCTTTGCGTAAGGAGCTCTAGATTTCTTAGTTGTAAAAACGATGCTTTGCCATCAATCATGTCTTTCTTTGATGTCGATCATCATGCAAATTTCACATCTAATCATTTACATATCAATGCATCTATTGGCTCAACCTCCATTAATAACACTAAGGTTGACCCATCACGGCCCGTCAGTGCATGCTCTATTGTACTTCTTAAGGCTATTGGTTATCCTCAATCGTAAATCAAGTACCATTTTAACAAACCCTTTGGTGTTGTTAAGCTCCATGTTACAGTTGGTCCTCTTACTTTGGTTGTGACTTTCCTCGTGGGAAAAAAAGTTGTCAGATGCAACATGCTTCTCGGTCTCAATTAGATTCCTCACTCTCAATCTATCATTTCTATGAATCATTTGTGACTCAAATTTATTTACAAAAATGGTCATTTCTATTGATGACATACCTCCATATACTCCATGGTCATTGTCTCCTCACACTGATCATAAGCTTAGCACATGATCTACTTCCTCTAAGCACATCACATTATATGTTTCTCAAAGCACAGCCTACTCCTAGCTCACCTACTCGAGCATCGTATACATGAACGCATCGTTCCACTACTTCTATACATAGGTCTAGGCCCATCCTTAGGAAAATTACTACATCTTATTATAGGTCACCACCTCGGTTTATTCCATGTGGGTATTCATCATCTTCGCATTTAACATCACATAGATCTCCTTCATCAACGAATTTTGTGACACCATGACCTTCATCATGAATTCATCCATCACATGTGCATAGACTTCACTCACCACCACAACATACATCTACTATACCACAACTGTTAGAGAAAACTCATTCATTTTCACCATCACATGTGTCAGATGGAGGAAGTTTTTCCTTCATGGTCATTGGTTAGCCTACACATTCATGCACACTTGGGGGGCATCACATCTAATACATACCCCCACACTCACATTAGCGTTTATCATCTTTGAATTCCCATACATCAATATTCTCACATATGCATACTCATTCATACTTTAACATCTCCATTACCCGATGACACATTCTTGTGCTTCGGTTCACACTTGACTATTGAGGGATTACTACACATGAACCCCACACACTACACATTAGGCACCACACATCACATCTCACGTCATACATTCTACATTTAGTCTATACCATTTCAATCTTTACATATATTTACATCATACATCATACTTTTCCTCATCATACATGTTCACACTTGCATCTAGCATTACATACTACTTATCATACACATCACATAACACGCACTTCACACTATTGGTCTATCTATGCATTTTTGCATTTTATCCTATACATTTCATTTCACACATTCTAGTCATTACATGGTCGTATGTCATCATCACCTATACTACATTATCTACTACGTGCTGCACTTAATACCATTTGACACACTTTAGTTCCTCGGTCCATACTTAATTGCCAAGGGTTTACAAATCAAATGGACCTTATAATACTCACACGTCTATCATTCGACCTTTCATCATGTGAAACTCCTAGGTTAGTGACATATGCTATAGAATAAATGGTCACCTACTCTATCATATAGGAGTGGTATATGTTTTAGGATACATCACCACTCCCTTCATCCATCATGTAGTGATATGTGATTTAGGCTACATCATCAATCTTTCGATCATCTTGTCATGATATACGCTTAGGCTATAAGGTTCACGCACATCTCTTCTATATGTTTAATATCTTCATCACTACGCATACATACTCACCACATCGCGTTAGACATAACCTACACTTTGACCATTTCCCAATGAAACACTCTCGTTTACGGTTCATTCTTGACTTTTGAGGGGAAAAACACACCACTTCATCAGTTCCATTAGCACCAAGAAGGAGAATTAAAGAAAATGAAGAAAAATGAGGTATACAAAGGTTATGAAAAGAACCGCTACTCTGTGCAGAGTGGCGGTTGTAGAACCACTTCCCTACAATGGTAGTGGTCTTGTAACCATTGCCCAGCCAAGGCAACAATCCTAAAACCACCTGGTCTACTCAGGGCGGTGGTCCTGACACTTCTAAATAGAAAAGAAGAATGGAGCACGAATGGATGTGAATTTGAAGTGCTTGACTGTGTCTCTTCCCTCCTAACCTTTCCCATTCTCTAGTGCATAGGAGGACATGGGAGAAGGCTATAAATATAAGGAGGAGAAAGAGAATTGATCATTCGAAGATCTAGAGAGATCAAGAAGCAAAGTATTAAGTTTAATATGAGAGCAAGTGAGTAGAGATTCTTCAGTGCTGGAGTGGAATTATAGGAGCAAGGTGTAAGAAAACAGAGCAAGAAAGTAATTGGAGAGAAGGTTTACATTGTTGCTTCTTTTCATACTTATTGTAATTTGTAAAATTTGATTAATTGGCCAATACAAGTGGGAAGAAAGAGTAGTTGCCCTTCCCAACTGGTTTTCCCTCATTGGGGGTTTCCAGGATAAAAATTCTTGTGTTGTGTGTAGAATTCTTTTAGCATTTCTCTACAATTCTGTCCTAAGCACTAGTTAATTAGTCACTAAAGAAACATGTCTTGTCTCCAAAATTTTCCAAAGTTGAAAGTAGAACAACATAATTGTGTGATTTCGTAGATTTCCAAAGTAGAAGTTTACAGATCATTTTGGTATCAGAGATGATTATATATCTAGGACTGTGGTATTTGATTCTTTCTTGTGATTTGTATGATAGTGACAAAGTCCAAAGGTGAACAAGTTTTACCTTACAAGTGAGAAATTTCTATGAATAAGTGGAAACAAAGAATTAGAGTTCAAATGGAGGAAGAGAACTTGGTCACGTAAGTTGAAATGCTAGAGACCACGATCGATAGGTTGCATAGAAAACAATAAGGGCTTTTAGATATGTAAAATACAAATTTGGTTAAGCAAGATTCCATGGACTCGTGGTTCGAGTATTGGTCAAAAATTTAGTATCGAAAAGATCCACGAAGAGGAAGAATGGGAAGAGCGTGAAGAAGATATGCCAATTGTAAGCAAAATGTAAAATCTACTCATACACCTTTTAAAGTTGAAACAAAAGTGGAAATAAAGAATTTTGAAGGACAAGTAGATGCATAATTACTTGGATAAATGGCTAAAATAGTTGGAAGTCTATTTTAGTGTGCATAATGTCACTGAGGCACAAAGGATTACCTTTGCACGTCTCAAAATGGAAGGTCATGCTTTGGTTTGGTGGGAAACCCACTTAGCCACTTGTGAAAGGAAGAAATGTCCTATTGTCAGTACTTGGAAAGGTTTTAAAGAATTACTTAGAGCTAACTTCTATCCTATTGGCCATAAGACTGACATGATGATTAAGTGGTAGTACTTTAGACAAGGAAGTGGTCAAAGCATGCAAGACTACACTACGGAATTTCGAAACAAGCCATGTTGCTTAATATGGACTTGGAGGATGAGGAAATTCTAACCAAGTATTTGGGAGGACTTCACACTCACCTTTAGAGGAAGGTAATCTTCACAAATCCTAAATGATCTCAATGAAGCTTTTATACAAGATTAATCCATTAATGATGAGAAGAAGCAAGGAGAAATAGAGCCAAAGGGAGACCACTCAATAGATCAGTAGGAAAAAGAACAAGGGAAGACAAGTAGCAAAGGTAAACACGCCGCTACTTCTTTGAATACTTGTAAAGATCCTAAGAATTTTTGTAAGAATTATGATATAAATAGACATACTTATGCCATAAGTTGGAAGTTGCATCCAGAATTTCACCTTAAGCACCAAACCAAGAATTCCAAGAAATCCATGGCCAAAGTGAAGAAAAAGGAGAGGTGGAGATTATGAATGATTCGGATGTAGAAGATAGGTCTGGGATAAATGACCACTAATATGTATAGAGGTGTAGAAGAAGAAGAGATGAGAAGGCTTTTCCAAATCAAGAAGACTAAGGTAAACACTTTAGTAGATTATGGTTCTCAGTCAAATTTTATTTTTGATGCGGTTGTAGAACAACTTGGCCTAGAGAATCACACACATCCACATCCATACCCATTGGAATGGGTGAAGAAGGGTGTAGAAATACAAGTTACAAGGAAGTGTAAGTTTCAATTTGGGATAAATACCCAATACATAGATGTATTAGAGGCTGATATCATTCCACTTGATGCATTTGACATTGTCTTTGGAATTCCTTACTTGTATGTCAGGGATGTTGTGTTCACAAGGAGGGAGAGCCGGTATAGATGGGTTAAGGACGGGGTTAGTTTCAAAATCTGGGCACACAAAAGCAAATTAAAGAAGGCTATGATAAGTGCCAACCAAACACAAAGAATTATTCAGGAAAATCATCAGTTTTGTTTACTTTCATTGGAAGAAAAGAAAAATGGACTTGAGAGCATGGATATTTTGGATAACACTTGTTAGTTTTTGTAGAAGAAGCCACCACAGGAACTTCTCATTCAAGGAGAAATACAAACTTCCACTATGCAATCACTGTATCTACCTACTGATTCACTGGACCTGACCATGGGGTAGCAAGGAGAAGAGAAGATACAAGGAAAATGGTGACTATAACAACAATGTACATGGAGAGGATTTGGCCAATCCATCTCAAGAGACAAAGACAAGCAAGAAGGAATAAACCACTACAATATGGGACCTTCGCCATACTTGAGCAAGTTGGAAAAGAAAACTTCAGGCCACACTTCATGCAGATGCACACAATAGAACGTTCAAAGAGATCATACCTACTAAAGCCATCTATGTATGAAAAAGAAGGAAACTTGCAAAATATTATTTCCAAAGAGGATTGTACTCGAGGTAACTCAGAGGAGGATACAAAGACCTTTGGAGCAACAAACTAGAGTTCCACAGGAGTCTTGACAAGTTGGATGAGAGAAGACACCAAGGTAGACCTGGTGGTACTCGAAGGAGCAAGAGAGGGAGTTGATTCCTCTACCAATCCCCCACTAAGATTTTGTGGGACCACAAGCCTCCTAAGAATGGGAGATATGATCCATAGGGATCCAGAAAAAGACACCACTTCATCAGTTACATCAACACCCAGAAGGAGAATTAAATAAAATGAAGAAAAATAAAGTATACAAAGGTTACGGAAAGAACCGTTTCTTTGAATAGAGTGGTAGTTGCGGAACCACCGCCCTACGGGGGCAGCGATCCTGTAACCACCTCCCAACTAGGGTGGTGGTCCTAAAACTACCAGTTGCTCACGGAGCGGGTCATGACACTTCGAATAGATAAAAAGAATGGATCATGAATGAATGTGAATTTTAAGTGCTTGATTGTGTCTCTTCCATCCTTGACCTTTAACATTCTCTAGTGCATAGGAGGACATGGGAGAAGGCTATAAATAAAAGGAAGATCAAGAGAATTGATCATTCGAAGATCTAGAGAGATCAAGAAGCAAAGCATTAAGTTTAATATGAGAGCAAGTGAGCAGATATTCTTCAATGCTGGAGTGGAATTGTAGGAGCAAGGTGTAAGAAAATAGAGCAAGCAAGTAATTAGAGAGGAGGTTTACATTGTTGCTTCTTTTCATACTTATTGTAATCTATACAATTTGATTAATTGGCCAATACAAGTGGGAAGAAAGAGAAGTTTCCCTTCTTGACTGGTTTTCCCTCATTGGGGTTTCTAGGATAAAAATTCTTGTGTTGTGTGTAGAATTATTTTAGCATTTCTCTACAATTTTGTCCTAAGCACTAGTTAATCAGTCACTAAAGCTCTAATCTTCAATCAAACTGTCATTTTCCAAAGTTGAAAGTAGAACAACATAATTGTGTGATTTTGTAGAGTTCCAAAGTAAAATTTTACGGATCGAGAAAACCAAATGAACCTCATTGCATACATCTCCATTCACTCAAGGGAACGTAACTCCTATCATCCATCCGGCGTTCTATTCCATCCATCCACAACATACTACATATTATGGTTTCTTTTACTCTTGCTTACTTTTGTTTGTTCATGGTCACTTTATTACACATGCTAGTTAGACTACTATTATGTCATTTATCTATATCATCCATACATGTGTGTTCACATCTTTTTCTATTTGTGATCGCAGATACATGTCTCTTACATGCAAAATGGATTCTTTCCTTCTACCCTTTCTTCACTAGTCATAGGGGGTATCCACATTCATCTCTTCCAGGTGTTATTGTTTCAATTCATACTTACTTGGTTATCCACACTTTTGATATACTAGTTATCTTTCTAACATGCTAATGGGTTTTTCATGTGCAACATTTGTTATGCAGGAATATTTGCTTCCATACTTGTTTGTTACATTATTTGTTATGGTTTTATCTTGTATGTTGTCCTTTCCCTTTGTTTGGTGTGAATAATTAGTTGTTGTATGTGGCCATTATGGCCTTGCGTTTCTTGCGACATTGTGAGTGGTGTCCCATGTTTTCAACCCACTTTGGTGGTTTACTTTGTCTTATTGTGTGTTTACATTACTTTGCTTGGTAGGTTATACATTGTTTGCATAGCTTATACACTATTTTATATATGCATTCTTGTTCGTACTAACACTTATCTTTGGATAGCCTTCTTATTTATGTGCACCTTGGTCTCTACCAAGTGCATTCCCTTTCCTCTAGTTCATCGTTATAAAGTTCATGCGGTTGGTCCTCTTTTGGGGCCACATTCTCCTATCAGAGACGTCGCATGCGCCCCAAAGATGGGGGCATCATTTGGGGTTTTTAAATTCTACACAACACTTTTACACCAGTTTAGTTCAAAGTGCACTTTCCACCCTTAGCATTATGGGTTACATACAATGAGTGGGTTCAAACCATTCTATGAACCCCTTACATAACGACTTTCACAGGACATGGCATCCTTAGCATTCTCTGGGAGTAGTTAAAGGTTAGAGGAGACAACATAATTCTGTCTTTGGACGGTGGAATTGATCACCCAAAAAACTAGGACCTACAAATATCTCTTCACACACATTTAGGGAAATAGTTACAAGAAGGAGAATAATGCAGCTTTCTCCCTACACTTCTTCGGCTAGGGTGGCATGAGATTGCCCAAAAAACTCGTAGTACAGGATATCCTTCTACACACACTCTCTCTCAACATGGATCAGGTGCACATGTTCCATTTACACTCTTTCATTTACATATTTTACGCTTACATACTTTTACATGTGTCTTTTACTTTACATTTTTACACATACATACATATATACATTTTGACTACTTGATCTTTTTCTCTTTGTAGTTCTGAGCGTATAAGAAACAAGCAGTCAAATGGGGGAAACAACAACAACAACGTAAAAAAACACTTCATGACAACACACACCATACTAACCATGCAGATACATCACACACATCAACAACTACACACACATTTTTGCCCTAGGTTCACTCTCATCATTTTTTTACACTTTTTCATCTATAGTTTCCACGCTCCATCATATTTTTGTCATTCCACATTTTTCTAGTCCTTTGGCACATTTTCTACTACAATATTCATGGACATTAGGTATGTATATCTATCTACTTTATGTTACCGAGCTTTCCGCTCACCAACATAAAGTGGGGAAAATGTAGACAAAAAATCATGCACTTTAGACATTATTTAGTCCCGGTCTCATACTACTATTTATAAGTTTTTGAGTGAATAAAGTACTAATTAACCCCCATATTTTTGCTATCTTATTTATTTTATTTTGTCATTCCGAACATCTTACACCCCCATGTTCAATTAGCATTCATCATTTTGCGTTATTTTAGCCTTGATCAGGTGCCTAGATTAATCTTGGGGCGCGCCATGGGCATCTTGGTCCCACTAGGGGTTCCTCAATCATTTTTGAACTTTCCCACCACTTTTTGTTAGAGTAGGTATTTACCTTAGCTCATGTTCACCTAGGTACTTTATTTACCTTTATTTTATTTATCCTCACCCACTTATGTGTGTGGATATTTCTTTTATCTTATTTAGATATCAGGAGATATTATCTAGTTGTTAGGTATAGTTCTTTCCTTGATCTATGGTATTGACTAGTTCTTTCCTTGATCTATGGTATTGACTAGATCCTTGATGTCTAGTTCTCTCCTAAATCTATGGTCTTGACTAGTTCTTTGATGACTAGTTATTTTCTTGATTTATGGGTTGATCTACGACCTTGACTGTTCTTAGATTGTTATTCCTTGCCTATTTAAGCAAGGCCCATTCTCAATGTATTGCATTGAGTTCCATAATAATATATGATATTGCTTCTCATTTATTTGCAAAGGTTTTATGTAAATTTATTCTAGCGAATTGCTTTCATCTTATAGATCGTGGTGTTTGATTAGCATCTGTGTTCTTGGCTTGGTATGATATGGTTATCATTCCTTTCATGGTATCAGAGCTGGAGAGTGTTGTTGACATCCGTCTGTAAGTTTTTTTTTACAAATAAATTATTTTTGTATTCATATATTTGGGATTTGGTTGTATTTTATTCTTGTGTGCATTTTTATGCAAAACAAAGGCTTCCATTGGATCTGGAAGGTGGGAAAACCCTAAGATCGACTGTAAACTCGACCATTTCTAGAGGTAGTCATTTTTCTAGGTTTTTTGCATTGTTGCAAGGAAGCACACCGGTCTACCTCAGGATCCATGCCGTGAAGAAAAAAAATGTGGGATTCTTTTTCGGATCTGTTAGATTTCTCGAGATTTACACAGGGCAATTTTTTACTACGCTTAAAGCTTGTGATTCCTACTAGTAGGTGCTTAACTTGAGCCCCCTTTAATTTTATTTGTGTGGTGAAGGCAACAACAATTTATTTTGTTTTAGTGGTAACTAAAATAAATAACATAGCAAAATATTAAAAATCTTGTAACTTTTGATCGATAACTCGATTTTGAGTGCCATTTTTTGTGAAAGTACATGTTTTTTCATGCTCTTTCCATTGGAGTTATTTATTTTGAGACTTGCACTATAATTATAAAGTGCCAAATATGGAGTGTTGTAATCAATTGTGGATGCAATTTTGGCTGAGCCTGACGTCCTAAATTTTGGGAGTTGCAGTTTGTACCTATTATGGATTCTGAGAATGATATGCTTTTCTCTGAAGTATGTGGACTTTAAGAGGATATTGTAAAATTTGTGGAAGAAAATAGATCGCTCAAGAAGTGAAATTCTCTTCTATAATCACTCATTCATGATAAGGATACAATAATACACTCCTGCAAAACAAACTTGCTAGCCTACAACATCACCATCATATTGTGGACAACCATATCCATGCTCCTAGTCCACTTGCAGCTATTGCTCTTGTACCCACTGACATTGATCTGCCATTCTTTGAGCCTGAACCTACTTTTGATGCTTCTAAACCTGTGAGGCTTGTTACTGCATGCTCTTCCACATCTGTGCCTATTACAGTACCACATGTTGTGTATCCTATTCTTCTCAGCTGCATGGATTTTTTGAGAAGCATACCACTGCATTCAGATCTTGCATGCTTCGTTCTATGGGTCTCACTAGCGGAGTCATTGATAGACATTCATAGGGTATTGTTTCCTCTATTCCACATGTTAAGTGGAATTCTTGTCATGACATTGGTTTTCGAGCAGATACTTCATTGGGATCACACATTGACAGAGCTCCTTTTTTGTTCATTTGAATCTTTACGAGGATCATGAGCAACACATGAGTTCTGCACCTTCACTCGAGCTTGAGAGACTGAGACTTCAGGTTGTCGGACATGATCAACCTAATACACATTATGATGTTCTTTTGCATGAACCCATTGTGCATTTTGCACCAAGTCATATGCTAGACATTTTCTTCATCCATCCATGTTGATTTGGGGTGGATATCTGATCACTCGGGGTGATGACATAGGCATTCATTGAGAGGAATCTACAGGAATGGCTCCTCCACCATTCGGCCTCTTGCTCCACTTTCTATACCTTATGCATTATGATGCTTCTTGTTTTGAGCATTTTTATTTAGCAGGTGTAGTGTATCTCTCTTGTTTGTTGAGATATTTCGTATCTGTATTTTTGACACTTTTGACATGTTGCAGTCTCTCTTATGGGGGAGCTATTCTGGTGGAGCCCAGTGTTAGTTTTCAGTGTTTGAGTAGTTGTTTTGACAACTCATACAAATTTGTAGTGCCACTCCACCCATTTAGCAGTATGGGAGGGTGTGGTGCTGATCTTGCTTCTTCGGTTTTGTGTCCTTGCCTTGTTACCTTGGCTTTTCTTGGATCGTGACACTCTGGATTTTGTGTCCTTGCCTTGTTGCTTTGGTTATTGTTCTTGGATCATGGCACACCTATTTGCAGTAGTTGATCGAATTATGTTTGGTATTTTTTTCACTTTCGACATCACTCCATTGATAGTCTCCTTGTATGGAGCTATTTTGGTGGAGCCCAGTGTCAATTGTTTTTGAGTTTTGTGATTGAGCAGTGGATTCAGACCATAATGCACACCAAAATTCTTTAGCATTGTACAAGTTTTTTGAGCCGAGCTTCTTGGGATGCCTTGGAGCGGGTCTTTACTCTCTTTACTTTGTTATTATTGGTTTTGGGTACCTTGCGGTGTCCCTTTTTCCCAATTATTGTACATGAGTACCTCATCAAGCCTAGTTGCGGGACTCATACTGTGGACATGCCACATCTATTTTGGCCCCTATCTTCACTTGAGGGGGGGTGTTAGAGTAGGTATTTACCTTAGCTCATGTTCACCTAGGTACTTTATTTACCTTTATTGTATTTATCCTCACCCACTTATGTGTGTGGATATTTCTTTTATCTTATTTAGATATTAGGAGATATTATTTAGTTGTTAGGTATAGTTCTTTCCTTGATCTATGGTATTGACTAGTTCTTTCCTTGATCTATGGTATTGACTAGATCCTTAATGTCTAGTTCTCTCCTAAATCTATGGTCTTGACTAGTTCTTTGATGACTAGTTATTTCCTTGATTTATGGCTTGATCTACGACCTTGACTGGTTCTTAGATTGTTATTCCTTGCCTATTTAAGCAAGACCCATTCTCAATGTATTGCATTGAGTTCCATAATAATATATGATATTGCTTCTCATTTATTTGCAAAGGTTTTATGTAAAGTTATTCTAGTGAATTGATTTCATCTTATAGATCGTGGTGTTTGATTAACATCTGTGTTCTTGGCTTGGTATGATCTCGGTTTCGTTCCTTTCACTTTTTGGGCTCTTTCTAGTTGTTTGAGATCTTTATATTTTTGGTGGTTGGCCATTTTGGGGTTAATTAAAAAATTAGATCAAGAGAACCCTATAAATATAAAGTTATGAGACCATAATGAGGGACCAAGAACTAGTCATTACTATCATCCACCTAGAGTTGCATCCATTTAGAGATCATTTGCATCCATTAGCTCTATCACAAGGACAATACTGGTTCATCTACATCACACAAGCATAGAGGATTCTATTCTATTCCATGCACACATTTTATTACATTTTCTACATCTAGTTATTTCTCGCTACTTCACAAAGTGTGACTGGCACAAGAGAACCTAGGGCACATGATGCACACACACACACACACAAAACTACATTTGGGTCCTAAATGTAGTACAAGGCTCATTGTAAGCCCACTATTTTGGAAGCTAAGGTCGAGCCGACCCATTCATTTTCATTCTTCTTTTTAAGTTTTGATACTCATCTTTAATCTTTTACGGGTATTCTATACATCGGGATTATTTGCAACACCTTGCAAAGTACAACAAATTTGATGCGACACATAACGATGGTTTTAGAACACTTGCCAAACCTATGAAACTCGGTTCCTGGACATGTTGTATAGACCAGGGCACCCATTTTATAGGATGGAGCACCCACAGTGCCCCAATCCCTTTCCAGTGTGCTCTAAGTACAAATAATCACCCTTTCAGATCGGTCCTTTTCGGGACCTATGCACAATCGTTCATGCTTTAATATTATTATGTTCATTTTATGACATAGTTCTGAAATCTATCCTCTGAATCAACTAAGTCTTTTCCTTATTCTTCTTGTATATCGGGTTTCTACTTTCACTAGATTAGTTGCTTGGGTCATTTCTTTGCGTTTACATGTCATTCTAGATTAGATTAACTATCATATATCCCCATTTTTAGTTAATAACTTGGCAAGATCCTAGCCCTCCATTTCTTCTTCCAAAAACTATAAATTGGCATGCCACCCTCCATAGAAGCCAATCTTGAAAAATCCTTGAGATATACATAATCTCGAAATCCATAACAAATCTCTTCCATTTTATCCTCTATCAATCATCCACAATCTTCAATCAATCAATCCATCATTAATCCAATCTATCATCCATTAATCCTTCATCAAACATCAATCAATCCAAGAAAATAAAAGGAGGTGCTGCCCAAGTGCCTACTCAAATATGAAGCAATCAATACATCCTTGAGAAAATCCAATACAAAAAAGGAGGAGTATTGCATTTTATTGGTAAGTGTAGGTATTAATTCTCTCCCCTTTTACATCTCTTGCTCAATCATGAGGTATTGTTGAAAGGATTAACATAGGAAAGAAATTTGCTTGTTTTCTTATACTTAACACTAATCTTTTCTACACTACAATGTGACATGGTGATCATTTATAAATGAAATATCAATGTGCACATGCCTAAATGAAGGTGTAAAACTCATGTGTAGCTCAATATCCTTAGGAAGACTAAAGTGTACAAAAAGAGGAGCTTATCATATAATCCTAATGGATATTATTTACCTACTTTATGCTAGGTAGGATTTTTTACCTTTAGTAGTTTTCCTTACACTTATTTAAGTTTTCTTAGTTTAGCCTAGTGTGAATAGGCTCTTTTCCCTACTAGTTCATTGTTGGGCCTTTTTACACTTCTAGTAGTTTTTACCATGGTATGGTGCACATGGTTTTGTCCCCATGGTTTTGTTCATGTTGGGCTTATATATGCACATGCATTGTAAAACAAGATAATTTGAATCATATCTTGATTGAATCTTGATCAATGCAATTCAATATCTTGCATTATTTTCATTGCAATTGTTGCACATATTTTGTAAATCTCTCAATATCATTTGTAGCTCATATTTGATTTCATTGCATATGAAGATATTTGTGGTTTGTTTCCATTCACCTTATTCCAATCCTACTTCAATATGAAATGTTATCAAAGTGGGTTTATGGTGATTCACATGACCTCTTATTTTATTTTTTTGCTTAAATCCTCTATTCTCTCGAGTATGCTCTTATCTTACATCCTTAAATGATTTGGAGAATAAAAAATATTGGGGAGATAGGTCATTCTATAATATGTTCTATTAGACATCTATCAACTGGTGTAATTTCATGAAAGATGGTACCATTGTGTTGAAAAGATGCCAAAACCCTATAATTGATCAAAACTCAACCATGTTTTGAGATAGTCAAATTTAGAAAATTTCAAGGGTTTTTGACATGTTTTTAAAAAATCCATATAATTCCATAAAAATAGTAATTTGGAAAAACCCATATCATTTTTTTCGGGTTTTTGAGAATTTTTCTGTGTTTCTATCTCTTTTTGATATAGTTACCATAAAAATATATATTTGCGAGTCATAGTTTTGTTGTCGTGTAAATGTGTGACAAGGAAATTGGAAGTTTCCAAGCATGAAAACTATACCCCTGTGTCAAAATTTTCATGTTTTATCATTCCTAGGCACCCCACGTCGGTCCCGATCACCCCTATTTGATGTCAAATCTGGTCCCCTAGGTGATTTTAAGAAGTTATGAAAAGATGTTATCTTCTAGCGGTATTAGGAAGAAGGCTATCGCTGGCCTTCCTAAGACTGAGATCAACCCCTATGTAGCGAATAGAAGGGAAAAGAGGTGAATTTAAGTCCTTAGAACATCATGGAAATTATTTTGGAAGGTTTGGGGAAGTTTTGAAATACTTGGAGCAGAATTGAATGAAAAGGGGTTCAAAAGCCTAAAACAACTATTCAGCTTCAAAAGAAGATTCTGGGAGCTCTAGATGGAGTTAGGAGTAAAAAAAAACATATATGGAAAGATAATTACAATCCCTAAATGATGGTGAAATCATTTTTTCACAACACTTTGGCGCGTTAGGTCTACAGCAGGTTTTAATAGGCACAAATGGAGTACCAAATAAATCCTATTTTTCAGGGATCAAATGGATGAATCAAGACATGAGACCCACACCATTGGATAAAAAAGTAAATTTTAAGTCAGGATCATATAAAATTTCACCAAGAAATTCCACCGGAGCTCAAGTTATCATCGTTCCAAGTTACCCTCTTTGAGATAGTTCAGGAGTTAGTCAATTTTTAGGAGGACACGTGTTAGCACCAGGAGCTTGATAGAATTTTATGTCCCTAATGTCCTTAAGGTCAGGTACACCAACCTTGGAAAAATGTTCCCAGAAACCATGTGACATCTGGTATCCTCATGTGACCTTCAAACTTGACAGTTCATCCCCAGTGCATTTTTGGAGCTCAAATTCCTCGTCGGATTGAGGACACATGTTAGCTCCAGGACCACTATGGAATTTGATGTCCCTCATGTCCCTAAGGTCAGGGACAAAAGACATGGAAAAATGTGCCCATCCCTATGGGGAGTCCTTTGGTCATCCACGTGACCGAATTTCAGCCCCTAGTGCTTCTAGTGTTTTTTCAAGAAAATCCTTGCCATCGGATCGAGGACACGTGTCATCCTCTTGCTCACTGTGGAATTTGATGTCCCTCATGTCCCTGAGGTTAGGGAAATTAGACATGAAAAATTTTTCCCCACCCTTGCATGAGCATTTTTGAATATTCAAATCCAACACTTAGTTGTTTTCTTCCTCTCATTTCTCCTCCACAGCTCCTCACCATGTCATGGCTTTGCTCAAGCTTGTCCAGACACCCACCCGGTCCATTGATGATCCAAACTAGCTCTGCCATGGCCACATAAATACCTAGTCTATGAAAATACATAGGTTATAGGGGAAGGAAGGATCAAAAGTTCTGAAGAAATGAAGAACGGGAAGAAAATGAAGGTTTTTATTTTTTCCGATAACCGAAGTCACCGATCAAGAAATATTCATATTTCACAAGATACACATTGGATCAAGGTTTTGTCTTCTTGAGAATTCCACATTTTCAAGTCAATCATGATACAAAAATGGGAGGTCAAATGCTCTGAATTATTTTTTCCAACAAAATTCTCACTTCGTGCACTGGCTCACATTTGTCGTATTTCCCATCATTTCGAAAATGGAAACAAGCTAAAAACTTGCACACAAAATCCAAATGAAAAACCTATCACAATGGAGTTGTTTTCATTGAAAATGGAGACAAAAACCAGACCTGTAAATTTCAAGCTCCATTAATGGCCGCCATGGCAGCTCTGTGCTCGAAGCCACTGCCAGGTGAAAATTTTAAATTTTATTTCATGGCATTATAGTGGGCAATATTATGTGAAATTCAGAGGATGTGGTCATGATGGCGAGATGAGTCTAATTTTTTTTATTCCATCGCAAATCGAGCATTGGTAACACACTTTCTAAATACTAAAAATAGTAAGTCACCCCAAGAAGTGGTCAAAGTAAAGGCAGTGTGCACAAGATTGAATGAGGGAGTTCATCACATCACGATGGTCGAGAAGAGGCAAAAATCACCTCTCACTAAAAATAGTATATCATACGCAGACTAGGAGTTGTGGTCATCAACGAAATTTCAATCAACTTGGTGAGCATTCATGAGCTAATTTGAAGGAGTTTCACAAATATCATGTGTGCAAGGAGTTCACAGTTCGAGTTTCACTGCATTTGGAGCTTTCCATCAACGAGGACCAACAAAATTCATCGAGACGACATCTCCTCTTCTTCTTCTCTCTCTCTCTCTCTCTCCTCTTCGCCCCAGCTTTCTCTCACTTTCCAATATTCTAATTTCATGTTGGGGTTGTACTTTTTCATGTCCTAATGTTCCTAATGTAATAAGTCACCTTTATGTTATAAAAAGGGACTTAATATTCTCCTAGGAAGTCAAAAGTTTTAAGTTGCACAAGGACATATGAAAAGCCATTGGGGGTAGACAATAAGTCACCTCTCATTCTATAAATTGTAACACCATTCCCATTTCAAAGGGTTGGTCATTAATTTTGTAAGCTCAAGAGTGCATTATACCTTGAGAGAACAAAGGAGATAGCCAAATTCTTCCTTTCCCCACTCTCTATTTTTCCTCCATTCTCATACTATGTACAACTTGGTTTAAGCAATCAATACAAGAAGGAGTTTTGAGCCTTTTTTGACTAAGGGGTTTATTGATACTTTGTAATCATAAATTCCATTTGGTCTTGTTGCTACGCATAGAGTTGTTTCCTCCTAATTTTAATGCATGTGATAAAACTTCTAATTGATGTATGCAGGAATATGATTTTCTACCTGCAACATTAGTTCTCCTATCTAATTTCTCACTCCCCTTTCCCTCTCTACAGAAAAATTCCTCTCTTGCAGGTATCTATAAGCTTTGCCACAGGGTTAGTGGAGTGTCCCTGTTGGATCCCCAATCGAAAGGCCACCACATAAATCCACCTTTTCATGCACATGCATATATGGTAGCTACACCAGTTAAGTAGAGGGACTTAGATTCCCGAGCGTTATCAAGAAATCCACAAGTTTTTCCACCCAATTTTTTTCTTACCAATAGTTTTGGAGCCCACCATTGGGCGGATTTAATAGCATCTACACCCAAAATACTATCGCAAGGTCCATTTTTTTAAAAAAAAAATCAAAGATTATAAAAAAGTTCATGAAATTCCATTCTTTGAAGGCTACACTATCAATTCTTACATGTGACCTTTCATATTCCATAGTGTATTTTCATATTCCCAATTCAAGAATTTCAAAATTTCATTGAAGGAAGATACACCAAGTTGATCATGTCAAGAGGTATCGTTGATTCCAATTTCAAGCCTTTACAAAATCAGCAAGAACAAATTAGAGATAATCCATACTTCTTCTCTCAAGCCTCCTCTCCATCTGGATCTTCAAGTAGTTCACCTGGAAATCCTATCCAAACTCCTGTTGATACTCCCCTTCAAATTCTTCATTTTTTCAACCACCATTAAGCATTGAGTTACCGAGAAGAAGAAGAATTTGAAGAAGAATTTTCCAAAGTAAAAGTTGAATCGAAATAGTGTGGATGAAGCAAAAAGACCTCAACCCATTGTTCCATGGGGAAGAAATATAGGTCTTATTTCTCTTGAACCTCCTCTTCATGATCTACCAACAAGTTCCCACAAGAAATTTCCAAAGTTCAAAGGTGATGGCACAAAACTCCTTGAAGAGCACATATCGGCCTTCACCACATCATGTGGGATTCTTGGTGTCCAACATGAAGATATCACTATAAGATTGTTCGTGGAGTCTCTATAAGAAAAAGTAATGGAATGGTTCTACCTCTTGCCTACCTGGTCCATCACGGGTTGGAATGACATCAAGGATTCCTTCAAAGAGAGATTTAAATGAACTGAAGACTGTCAGGACCTCCTGGTGTAGTTGGCTCAAATGAATAAAGGAGAAAGTGAAACTATGAGAGGCTTCATGGCTCATTTTGAATGGTTGTTTTGTAGGATACTAGAAGAAGATTCATCGTCTCAGAAAAATATCAAGAGATTCTTCATAAATGCTCAATCACCGGAGGCAGGATTTCTTCTATGAAGAGTTCAACCAAGAAACATTGTAGAAGCACAAAGGATGACCCGTTGAAATTGATGACGATCTCATCCTCTCTAGAAAGATCAAAAATCCATCAAAGGGAAAGGCCCAACGTCCTGGAGATGAGAGAACCAATCCATCACTACAAAGGTTGGAAAATGAGATGACATCTTTGAAGAGGGATTTCTTTGAATGAGTATCTTCTCAAAGAAACAACAAAAATCATATTTTAGGAGCTCCCCAAAGGTTCACCTTGAAGACCCCACCCGTGAATGCAAATTGCAGGATTCAAGAAAGTGAAGAAGAGTTTGAACAAGAAAGTGAAGGTGGCGGGTTCCTAGAAATCATTGAACTTGAGAATGATACACAAATCAGGTTTTGTGAGTATTCTGGAGGTGATGAAGAAGATGAAGAAGATACACCCTATTTCTCATCTATAGTTTTCACTCATTCTCGGTCCAAGAAAAAGGAACACCTCCTCCATTGCTGCAAAGAAAAATTAGGTTGATGATCCTCGTATGGTGACTCCATAAAACAAAATAATCAGTCAAGGATCACCACTTCCTCCTTCCATGGATTCTCGCATTGTTGAACCCTGATCCTCTAACAAGTAAGAAGGATCCCGTTATTCCAAGTAAGTCTTCCACTACCTCTTCTAATTCTAAACCCAAATCTGCTCCTTTAAAATATAATACTTTGAAATCTCCTAGTGTGCCATTCAAAATACCCTCCATTCCTCAAACATCAAATCCTACTCCCAAGCCTATCCAAACTCCAAAATCAGTCCCTTCACCCCCTTGTCCGCATCTGATCCTTTTGATTTCATAGAATATGTGAACAAAGCCAAAGTGTAGATTACCGAAATTGAATTTTTACGGACTCACCCTGAACAATTTGAGAGGTTTGTTTAATACATCAAGAGTGGTATTTTAACACCCAATGATGCAACTCCTCATTCTAAAGGAATACTACCAAACCCACCTACACCTCCCTCACAGAACATGCTTTCTTTGAGTGCATCAAAGACTAATAAAGTTGAACCTTTCTATGTCTCCCTTCTTGTTAGAGAATATATATTGAATAACTACATAATAGATTTGGGTGCCTCGGATAATGTCATGCCCGTGAAGGTTGCCAAATCTCTCAAACTCACCATGACTCCACCCAGTGGCTCTTGTTACTCTTTGGAGTCAAAAGAGGTCCCACTTGTAGGGAAGGTCAAATATACATAGGTGGCTCTCGCCAGATTTCCAGACAAAAAAGTTTCAACGATGATTTTGGTAGCAGATGTCCTAGCCTCGTTCGGAATGTTGTTGAGTAGAAGTTTTTGCCAAGACTTAGGAGGTAAAATTTAGATGAATCGGTATTCTCGCAACCATACCAATGAAGGGAGACATGGAGAAATTACTTCCCGAGAAGAAGATGAGGTACACGGTATAAAATTCTGGAAGCCCGGAAGCAAACATCTTGTATCAAGGTAGCGGGTAGATGAATCACTTTGTGGAAACCGAGGAGGAAGAGTATATCCCCATCTTGATAGGTCCAGACATGCCTTCCCAAAGAGATTTGGATTTTGAAGAAGCATTGAGGAGATTCGAGTTACAAGAGGGCAGCCTCGAATTACCGGATGATGCAAACCATGAAGAAGAGGAAATGGTTATGGATCATTTTCAAGCAGAAAAATAAGATTATGTGCTTATCCATGATGAGGAGTTATTCTCATTCCCATTTGGGGATGAAGATGAACTCAACCAGGCCATCTATGGAAAGACAAAATCAGCTTCTGATGAGCCCGTGAAAGGTTTGAAAGAAATGTCTTTACAAGGACTACTAAGAGCCATGGAAGAAACAAAATACCTTGAGATCAGTCTTGAAATTTTAATGCAAGCCATGAATCTAGAAGACAAGCGTGAAGCTGACTTGGAAACCTCAACCAGTGTGAAGATGGGATATGTTGAAATAAATCTAGATGAGAAATATGATGTCCCTCTCAAGCCAATGGTTGGTGGATACAATGATGAAATTGAGGTATTTTATTTCCCATTTGAAGAGGAAGAATCTTTCCATGATGAAAAATTAAAGCAAGAAGTTTGAAGCCGTTGAAGATGAAGCTCTTTTTGATGAAGGATCGGTAGAGTGCAGCGATTCCCAAGATGATGAGGTAATCCCTCTAGGTAGTTTCCTTGAGCTGAAAAATAAATATTCTTCAAAGGCATACAAAGAGGAGCTGTAGGAAATGATGAAGCATAACTCGTGCAAGAAATCTTGGATGCAATAGAAGTTGTGGAAGACCCCGAGCTGATTCTTGATCTCTTCACTTGTGTCATGGCCATACAAGAAAATTATGAGGTTGCTTCCAATCCTTTCGTTAGTACTCAAGCACCTCACAATGGAGTAAAGGAAAAGGATAAGTTTGAGGTTTCTCATGGAAAAGAGGTCAACGAGCATAGACCTGGGAAAGAAAATAATCCAAAATGTTCAAGTAATTTGAATGAAAAGCAGCCCTAGGGCAGCGATGAGATGCTCAATGAAGAATCAACTATGTGGATAAATGTGGAAGGCAATTGGCGCTATGAGACTGAATTCAAAGAGGATAAAGGTAATTGAATTTCTATGTGAAGGCTTGAGCATCAAGAAGCTCATGTAGGCTCACTCCTAAAATTGCACATACAAATGTGGAAGCACCTAGATTTCATAAGTAGTTGAGAAGAGGAGGCTACTTTACGTAGAATTCAAATCAATGGCTTCACGAGCATCATCATTCGGTGTTGCCCTCTCAGGGGTAACTTTTGAGAAATGAAAAATGCTTCAGTTAAAGTGGGTTGTCCCCTGTCTTGTACCATAGGTGATTTTAGGTGTGTTTCCCTTTTTTGTGTGTCATGTGTTTCCTTTCTGTCATTGTGTGTGTGTGTTTTCTTCTTTGTTATCCTTCTCTCTTGTAATTGTACATGGCTCCACAGGGGCCCAATGGATAAGGCTCAGTCAATGAATTATATGGTCTAAATTTGGGATTCATGATTCCCATGTCATGTCTTTGCTATGATCAATCCATGCCATGTCCCTAAGCTAGAGCCAGCTATTGTCGTGTAAATGTGTGACAGGGAAATTGGAAGTTTCAAACATGACAACTATACCCCTATGCTGAAATTTTCATGTTTTATCATTCCTAGGCACCCCAAGCCAAATATGTCAGTCTAGTCACCCCTATTTGATGTCAAATTGGTCCCCTCGGTGATTTAGGAAAGTCAATTTAATCCCCCGGGTGATTTTAAGAAGTTATGAAAAGATGCTATCTTCTGGTAGTATTGGGAAGGGCAATTGAAGTCCTTAGAACATCATGGAAATGATTTTGGAAGGTTTGGGGAAGTTTTTAAAGACTTGGAGTAGTTTGATTGAAAACAGGGTTCACAAGCCTAGGCGACATGTACACAAGCCTAAAACATATGCTAAGATGTAAAAAGAGGATTCGAGAGCTCCAGATAGAGTTAAGAGTAAAAAAACATCTCCAAAAATATAATTCCAATCCCTAAATGATGGTGAAATAATATTTTTCACAACACTTTGGCGCATCAGATTTGTAAGTAGTTTTTCTCAGGCACAAGTTAAGTACCAAATCACAATTCCACTTTTTCAGGGATCAAATGGATGAATCAAGACATGAGACCCACACCATTAGATTTAAAATGAAATTTAAATCTAGGATCATGTAAAATGTCACCAAGAAATTCCACTAGGAGCTCAAGTTATCATCGTTTGAAGTTACCCTCTTGGAGACAGTTCAAGAGTTAGTTAATTTTCGAGAGGACACGTGTCAACACTAGGATTCTGGTGGGATTTTCTGTCCTCGACGTCCCTGAGGTTAGGTACACAAACCTTAGAAAAATGTACCCATCCCCCATGTGACCTCTGGGACCATCATGTGACCTTCAGACTTGATAGTTTAGCCCCAGTGCATTTTGGAGCTCAAATTCCCTGTCGTTGGATCGAGGACATGCGTTAGCTCCAAGACCACCATGGAATTTGATGTCCCTCATGTCCCTAAGGTTAGGGAAAAGAGACAAGGAAAAATGTGCCTATCCCCTATGGGGAGTCCTTTTGTCATCCACGTGACCGAATATCATCCCCAAAGATGCTTCTAGTGTTTTTTCAACAAATCCCTTACCGTCGAATCAAGGACACGTGTAGTCCTCTTGCTCACCATGGACTTTGATGTCCCTCATGTCCCTAACGTCAGGGACATTAGACATGAAAAAATGCACCCCACCATTGCATGAACATTTTTGAGTATACAAATTTGGCACTTAGCAGTTTTCTTCCTCTCATTCCTCCTCCATAACTCCTCACCATGCCATGGGTTTTCTCAAGCTTGTTCGAGACACCCAATCGCCATTTCTGATCCAAAACAGCTCCACCATGGCCACATAAACACACATTCCATGAAAATACATAGGTTTTAGGGGAAGGAAGGATCAAAAGTGCTGAAGAAATGAAGAACGAGAAGAAAATGAAGGTTTTTGTTTTTGTTAGATAACCATGAAGTCACCCGATCAAGAAATCTTCATATCTCACTTCCTTTGTCTTCTTCATTCCAAAAATCCTTAGCCCTTGGTCATATGGCATGGTCATATGAGGGCTTAAAGATTGTGATTCCTACTAGTTGGTGCTTAACTTCAGCCCCTTTTATTTTTATTTGTGCGATGAAGGCAACAACAATTTATTTTGTTTTAGTGGCAACTAAAATAAATAATAGAGCAAAATATTGAAAAGTTTGTATCTTTTTCTCGGTAACTCGGTTTTGAGTGCCGTTTTTTGCAAAAGTGCTTGTTTTTTCACGCTCTTTCCATTGGAAATATTTATTTTGAGAGTTTCACTATAATTATAAAGTGCCAAATATGAAGGAGTGTTGTAATCAATTGTGGACGTAATTTTGGCTGAGAGTCCGATGTCCTAAAATTTTGGGAGTTGCAGTTTGTACCTATCATGGATTCTAAGAATGATATGCTTTTCTCTGAATTATGTGGACTTCAAGATGATATTGTAAAATTTGTGGAAAAAAATAGATCACTCAAGAAGCGAAATTATCTTCTACAATCACTCATTCATGATAAGGATACAATAATACACTCCCTGCAGAACAAACTTGCTATCTATAAAGATCACCATCATATTGTGGACAACCATATCCATGCTCCTAGTCCACTTACAACTATTGCTCTTGTACCCAATGACATTGATCTACCGGTATTTGAGCATAAACCTACTTTTGATGCTTCTAAACTTGTGAGGCTTGATATCGCATGCTCTTCCACATCTCGTGCCTATTACAAGTACCACATGTTGTATATCCTACTTTTGCTCAAAAATGGCCTTTTTGAGACGCATACCATTGCATTCAGATCTCGCATGCTCCATTCTATGGGTCTCACTAGCAGAGTCATTGGTAGACATTCACAGGGTATTGTTTTCCTCTATTCCACATGTTAAGTGGAATTCTGGTCGTGACATTGGTTTTTGAGCAGATACTTCATTGGGATCACACATTAACAGAGCTCATTTTTTTTTCGTTTGACTCTTTCTGAGGATCATGAGCAACACATGAGTTCTGCACCTTCACTCGGGCTTGAGACATGAGATTTCGATGTCGACATGATCAACCCGACACACATTCTGATGTTTTTTTTATGCACCCATTGTGCATTTTACACCAAGTCATATCCAGGCATCTTCTTCATCCATTCGTGTTGATTTGGGGTGGATATCTGATCACTCGTGGAGACGACATAGGCATTCGTTGAGATGAATCTACAGCGTGGGTCCTCCACCATTCGGCCTCTTGCTCCACTTTCTATACCTTCTGCATTGTGATGCTTTTTGTTTTGAGCATTTTTAACAGGTGTAGTGTATCTCTATTATTTTTTGAGAGATTTTGTATCTATATTTTTGACACTTTTGGCATGTTGACAATATCTCTTGTGGGGGATCTATTCTGGTGAAGTCCAATGTTATTTTGTCAGTGTTCGAGTAGTTGATTTTGGGAAACTCATACATATTTGTAGTGCCACTCCACCCATTCAACACTATGGGAAGGTGTGGTGTTGATCCTGCTTCTTCGGGTTTTGTGTCCTTACCTTGTTACCTTGGATTTTCTTGGATCATGACACTTTAGAGTTTGTGTCCTTACCTTGTTTCTTTGGTTATTGTTCTTGGATCGTGGAACACCTATTTGCAGTAGTTGATCGAATTATGTTTGGTGTTTTTTTGCACTTTTGACATCACCCCGTTGACAATCTCCTTGTATGGAGCTATTCGGGAAACCCAAAGGTGTCAGTTGTTTTTGATTTTTTTGATCAAGAAGTGGATTCGACTATAAGTGCACACCAAAATTCTTTAGCATTGTACATGAGTTTTGATCCGAGCTTCTTGGGATGCCTTGGAGCAGGTCTTTACTCTCTTTACTTTGTTATTCGGGTTTGGGTACCTCATGTGTCCCTTTTTTCCCGGTTATTGTACATGAGTACCTCATCAGGCCTAGTTTCTAGGACTCATATTGTGGACATGCCACTTCTATTTTGGCCCCTAACTTCACTTGAGGGGGTGTTAGAGTAGGTATTTACCTTAGCTCATGTTCACCTAGGTAATTTATTTACCTTTATTATATTTATCCTCACCCACTTATGTGTGTGGATATTTATTTTATCTTATTTATATATTAGGAGATATTATCTAGTTGTTAGGTATAGTTCTTTCCTTGATCTATGGTATTAACTAGATCCTTGATTTCTAGTTCTCTTCTAAATCTATGGTCTTGACTAGTTCTTTGATGACTAGTTATTTCCTTGATTTATGGCTTGATCTATGACCTTGACTGGTTCTTAGATTTTTATTCCTTGCCTATTTAAGCAAGGCCCATTCTCAATGTATTGCATTGAGTTCCATAATAATATATGATATTGCTGCTCATTTATTTGCAAAGGTTTTATGTAAAGCTATTATGGTGAATTGCTTTCATCTTATTGATCGTGGTGTTTGATTAACATCTGTGTTCTTGGCTTGGTACGATCTGGTTATCGCTCCTTTCATAAAAAAAATATCGCAATGGAGTTTTTTTCATCATAAATGGAGACAAAAAAAGACCTATAAATTTCAAGCTCCATTAATGGCTGCCATGGCATTTCCGTGCTCGAAGCCACTACTAGGTGAAAATTTTAAATTTTATTTCCCGACATTCTAGTGGGCAAAATTATGTGAAATTTAGAGGATGTGGTCATGACAAAGAGATCAGTCTAAAAAATTATGTTCCGTTAAAAATTGAGAATCGAAAACACAATTTCTAAAAATAGTAAGTTTTCCTATACAGACTTGCTATGTTTGGAAATTCATCATCAAAAGTGGTTATGGAAAAGGCAATGTGCACTGAAGACCTCCAAGAAGCCAGAATGATTATCCAGAGTAGAAAATAGTGAAAATGATCACTTACTAAAAATAGTAAGTCCCTTATAAAGGTTCTTTTTAAAATAGTAAGTCACCCCAAGAAGTGGTCAAAGCAAAGGCAAGTGTGCACAAGATTGAATGAGGGAGTTCACATCACGATGGTTGAGAAGATGCAAAAATCACCTCTTACTAAAAATAGTATATCACACGAGACTAGGATTTGCGGTCATCAACAAAACATTTCACTCAACTTGGCGAGCGTTTTTGAGCTAATTTGAAGGAGTTTCACAAGTGTGCAAGGAGTTCAAAGATTTAGAGTTTCACTGCATTTAGAGATTTCCATCAATGAGGACCAACAAACTTCATCGGGAACAACATCTCCTCTTCTTCTTCTCTCTCTCTTTCTCTCTCCTCTTCCCCCAACTTTCTCTCACTTTCCAATATTCTAATTTCATGTTGGGGTTGCACTTTTCATATGTCCTAATGTTCCTAATGTAATAAGTCACCTTTATGTTATAAAAAGGGACTTAATATTCTCCTAGGAAGTTGAAAAGTTTTAAGTTGCACAAGGACATATGAAAAGCCATTGGGGGTAGACGATAAGTCACCTCTCATTCTATAAATTGTAACACCATTCCCATTTCAAAGGGTTGGTCATTAATTTTGTAAGCTCAAGAGTGCATTCCACCTTGAGAGAACAAAAGAGAGCTAAATTCTTCCTTTCCCCAATCTCTATTTTTCCTCCATTCTCATACTATGCACAACTTGGTTTGAGAAATTAATACAAGAAGAAGGAGTTTGAGCCTTTTTTTGACTAAGGGGTTTATTGATACTCTATAATCACAAAATCCATTTAGTCTTGTTGCTACGTGTAGAGTTGTTACCTCCTAATTTTAATGCACGTGATAAAACTTATAATTGATGTATGCAAGAATCTGATTTTCTACCTACAACATTAGTTCTCCTATCTAATTTCTCACTCCCCTTTCCCTCTCTACAGACAAAGTCCTCTCTTACAAGTATTTGCAAGCTTTTCCGTAGGGTCAGTGGAGTGTCCCTGTTGGATCCCCGGTCAAAAGGCCACCACAAAAATCCAAATTTTCATGCACATGCATATACGGTAGCTGCATCGCATCGGTTAAGTAGAGGACTTAGATTCCCGTAGCGTTGGCAGAAATCCACAAGTTTTTCCACTCAAAAAATTTTCTTGCCAACAAGTTTATATCATCGGATATACCTTTTAGGTGCATAATTTTATCATTTTGGCATACATATATACCTTTTAAATGTAATTATTTACCCTCATTATGCAGATCTATACATTATGGGTGCATCCTTTTATCCTCTCGGTCACAAATCTATTCCTTTTGGGTCAATTCTTTACCCTCTAGACATTTGGGCATCACATGTACCCTTCTTGCATCAATGTACCTTTGCCCACATCACCTCTAACAATGCATGATATCATCAAATGTACATATAGGGTACCTTGGACACCTTAGTTTAGCCCTTGGTCATGTGGTAAGCCTAGGGGCTTAAAAACACCAACATTAATATATTATTTTTAATAAGATAACTTTTTGAAGCTCATACTTTTTGATTTGTATCTCGTATTGAGGCAATATGTTTTTTTAAATTATGTAGTTTTTCAAGCTATACACATTATTTCTATTTTCATATTCATATTTTATTAATAAAAGACACTTTTAGGCCTTTTAATATTTACATGCATTAAAAATAAAGTGTCAAATTGGTAATTTTGAGGTGATCTTTTTGCAATAGAGGAGGACAATGAAGTAGATCGATGATGACTTGGTTCCTTTTTTCAATTTTTTTAAGAATGAAGAGTGGGATCCAGTTTGGTAGGAGAAAAATCCCCATAATGAATTGTTTTTGTCATTTATTCTTTCCACAATAAGAAAGTTTAGTGCACGTGTTTCTCTTGTGTTTGTTTTTTCAACATCATGAAGAATTTAGTACATGCATTGTAAATGGGTATCTAAAAAGACACCTATTATTGGAACCCTTATTGTGGATTGTTATGTGTCTTCATAGTAGTAGTTATGAATTTCTAGGGTAATCCTTGAGTATGAAATGTTCACACAACTTCTCCATTGAGAGCATGTTCTACATTGTGGAGATATTTTATCAACGCATCATCCAATTCTACATTTCAATGAGTGATTGATCAACATGTCCTTGAGTTCTTATTGGGTTGTTTTATTTTTTCCCATTTCATTATTTTTTGTACTTGGGTACCTAACACGGCCTTATAGTTAGAACCCAATTATTTTATCCACCTAATTTACGATTAAGGGGTGTGTTAGTATAAGTATTTTTACACTTTCTTATACTTATTTAAGCTTTCTTAGTTTAGCCTAATGTTGACAGTTATTTTCCCAACCGGTTCATTGTTGGGACCTTTTCACACATCTAGTGGTTTAGTGTCCATAGTATGAAGCACATGGTTTAGTGCCCATGGTATTGGGAACAAAATTTTGTCCATGTTGGGCATATACATGCACATGTATTGTAAAACAACTGATCTTAATTTGAATTGTATCTTAATTGAATATTGATCAATGCAATTCAATAGCTTGCATTATTTTCAAGCAATTATTGCACATATTTTTGCAACTTTCTCAAGATCGTTAAGTAGCTCATATTCAATTTCATTTCATCAAGATCTTTTTGGTTTGTTTCCATTTACCTTATTCTGATCCTACTTTAATTTGATACTTTATAACCAATGTAATGGCATAAAGTCTAGCTAATAAGCAACACAGACCAATAATTCCTTGAAGATGTTTACTAACACCCCGCTAAAATAACATAACAAAAATTAGTAGTGTGCTTATTAAAGGATTCAAGCAAGTAAGTAGGTAAATTTAAAATGGGATTCACAAATTTTGTAATGGAAACATGAAAATTATTAGGCATATGCTATCTTGTGTTTTTACAAGGGAAAAATTCACTTGAAAATAGGACAATTTTACCTTAGTGTCAAAAATTTTCATTGCAACCCTTCCTCGATACCTCTTTAGGTCATTCCATCCCCATGCTAGGATTATCCCCATCTATATAATTTCTATGTCTATGGTCTCACCCTTACCCATGTGTGGAAAAGAAGAAAACAATTTCAAAGGAGTCTTTCAAGATAATGCCTTTTAAGGAGGATCTTTCAATGGGCTTGGGAATGGCTATTTTTAGCCTTTCTCAAGCGGGTGCATATTATTCGAGCTGAGTTAAAGTCCTAAATTCATCAAGGAGGTGTATTAATGAGACATGATCATTGTGTAATTGATTTAGGAATATTTTGTAAATATCCAAAGGTTTAGGAGCCAGTTCAGCAAAAGTGAGTTTTTGAGGCTGAAGGAGCTTGCTCTGCGATAAAGAACCTGATATTTGGGAGATGATTCTGGGAGCTCTAGAATGAGTTGGAGGTCAAAAAAATATAAATGGAAATCTGATTCAATTATCTACATGGTGGTAATCTCATATTTTTCACAACACCCATGCACTTCTTTCCATAACTCATTCTTTGTCGGCACAATTGGAGGTCCCTATCAAAATGTCCATTTTTGAGAAGGTTTTCATTTGAATAATACCTTGAGACACCTCCCATATTTCTAAAAATTCTATTTCCAGTCAAAAAAATATAAATAAGTGTCTAAAATTCATCCGAGAGCTTCGAGAATGTCGTTTTCAAGTTCTTCTCCAAGGTACAAGCTCCGTCCTTAAAATTTAGTGACACATGTCACCATGAGGATGAGGTGTAATTTTGGTGTCCCTCTATCCCTCTCTAAGGGGACAAGGGGGTGGAAAATTTTTCCCCCACCTTAAGCCTCATGGACCCTTAACATGACCATGAGGAGCTCCGATAAAAACCTTTCACCAAATTTCTAGCCCCGCTCCAACTTCCGCATACTTGAAACTTGTCCTCACCAGGATGAGGCACAATTTTTGTGTCCCTCTATCTCATTACAAGGGGATAATGGGGGTATAAAAATTAACCCCCCCACCTCAAGCCTCGTGGACTCACCATATGACCTCGAGACCTTCGTCAAACACTTTTGGCTAGTTTTTGAGCCCTCTCCTTGCTCTGCATGCATGCCAAGTGTCACCACAAGGATAAGGTGTAATTTTTGTGTCCCCTGTCCCATTATAAGGGGACAAGGGGGCATAAAAATGCACCCCCTTCCATGCTTCCATCAGTTCCTCACATGACCAAAAATTAGCCTTGGGAGCCCAAATTAAGCCCTCTCTCATTTTTCCTCACCTATGCATGTGTGCCATGTGTCACCCTAGGGATAAGGAACAATTTTGGTGTCCCCAGTCCCATTATAAAGGAGACAAGGGGGATTTCCCCCCTTCCTCTCTCCCTCTCATGCCTATAAATACCAACACTTAGTCATTTTCCTCATTCCCCCACATTTCTCCATTTTCACCCGAAACTCTGGCAATTTTTTTCCAGAATTCCTCCACCCTAATTTTTCATTTGAATTCATTCACACATGTTCCCATGATCGTGGAAAGAGAAATTTTATAAAAACTATAAATTTTAAAGGTTCCAGACACATTTTTCATCAGATTGACTTCCTAACCCGTGAAGTCAAAATCTTCGTAACTTGAAGATTGGTGCATAGATTGATGCATATATTTTTTTCATTTATCCAAATTTCCATGCTATTTGAAGACCCAAGTGAAAGAAATTACATGCATGGCATGGAATTTTAAGGCGATTAAACCCCAATTTCATGCCCGAAAATCATAGAATTTTATTTTTGTTGTTCTAGAGATCGGGTTGAGCCAAAAATTTATATGTGAGATGAAGAAGAAAAACCCATATCAAAAAAGTTGATTTCATAAAAATATGAGGTTGGGAGAACCACTTTCCAAAAATAGTAAGTCTCTACACAAGAGCTTACTATAAATAACAAATCTTCACAGAGGGAAGATTTTGCAAAGTCGAGTTTTCATTGAACATTCAGAGGAATGAGAAAGGTGATCGAAGGTGTTCCAAGGTCAAAGAGGTGAAAATCTCAATTTACTAAAAATAGTAAAACTCCTATTCCGGACACATAGAAGTTTCAGTGTCAAAGATGAAGTTCAAGTTTATAGGCATTGAACCATTCTTAGCTCTTTCTTTTGAGTACTCACTGGGGGACAATAATGTCACCCACATGGACCTTGAGGATATCAAAGACTGAATTTTGGAGGACCAAGAGAACCATTGGAGATCAAAGTTTTCACGATCGATTATATGCGATAGGTGGACATCTAATCTCAGTACAAAGTGTGGAATTGTTTTTGACATGTTCACAGCACTATGAACCCAAGACCAGGATTGTTCAAGTAAATGATAGGTTAGCCATGATGGTACTTGCTCCTACAGCCATATCTCATTTAATTCAGATCCCAAATTGGAGCAATATGGTCATCATTTCAAAGGATGTTGCAACAAAAGAATGAACCAAAATAAACTCATATCTCCAAGGCCTCGCGCTTGGTTCATGGTTAAAATAGGTAAGAAAACATTCATATGTGCCCAAGTATTTCCTGCAAGGTGAATTCCACAAAGGATATTTAGATGTGATCACCCTTCTCAGTCGGGTGATGGGAGAAGAAACACGAAGGAATTTCAAGACTGTATGGCTCTCTTCATATTCATGATCATGGAAGAAAAGAAGAGGATTGATTGGGGACATATCATTAATGACAACCTACACCACCCTAATTTTTCATTTTCATTCATTCACACATGTTCCCATGATCGTGGCGAGAGAAATTTCATAAATACTATAAATTTTAAAGGTTTTGGGCACATTTTTCATCAAATTGACTCCGTAATCCGTGAAGTGAAAATATTCAAAACTTAAATACTAGTGCATGGATTGATACAAGTTGTTTTGAATTCATACACATTTCAGTCGCCTTGATGATACAAGTGAAAGAAATTACATGTACGACACGGAATTTTACGGTAATTAAACCCTAGTTTCATGCCCATGTAAATCTTAGAATTATATTTCCTGCATGTTCTAGAGATCGGGTTGGGCTAAATTTTTTTATGTGAGATGAAAAGAAAATATCATATAAAAAAAGTTAATTTCATCAAAATACAAGGTTGGGAGAACCAATTTCCAAAAATAGTAAGTCTCTACACAAGAGCTTACTATAAATAACAAATCTTCACATAGGGTGAATTTTGCAAAGTTAGAGTTTTCAGTGGACATTCAGAGGATTGAGAAAGGTGATCAAAGGTGTTCTAAGGTCAAAGAGGTAAAAATATCAATTTACTAAAAATAGTAAAACTCCCATTCTAGACACAAAAGTGCCAGTGTCAAAGATGAAGTTCAAGTTTGCAGGCCCATTGAACCAATCTCAACCCTCTCTTTTGAGCACTCAGCTATAGGGAAAATAATGTCACCCACATGGACCTCAAGGATCTCAAAGAACAAATGTTTGGAGGACCAAGAGAGCCAGTGGAGGACAAAGTTTTCACGAGCAGATTATATGCGGTAGGTGGACATCCAGTCTCAGTACAGAGTGTGGAATTGGTTTTGGCATGTTCATAACACTATGAACCCAAGACCAAGACCATTCGAGTAGATGATGGATCAACCATGGCGGTACTTTCTCCTAGAGCTATCTCCCATTCAATGCAAATCCCAATTTGGAGCAATATGGCCATCATTTCAAAGGAGGTTGCAACAAAATAATGGACCAAAACAGACTCATACCTTCAAGGCCTCACTCTTGGTTCATGGTTAAAATAAGTAAGAAAACCTTCATGAGTTCCCAAGTATGAATTCCATGAAGGCTATTCAGATGTAATCATCCTTCTCTCAAAGTGATGGGAGAAGAAACCTCAAAGGAATTTCAAGACTGGATGGCTCTCTTCATATTCATGATCATGGAAGACAAACAAAGGATTGATTGGGGACAGATCATCAGTGACAACCTGCACCACTAGTTGCTTCAGCACTCGGTCTCGAAGAAATTCACAATGACTTCATATTTGGTGTACGCTCTCACGAGCTTGAGACCTTTCAAAGGGTTGGACATCGAAAACATCTCTCCCAAGGTTCTAACATTTGAGAGATATCCTCAGTTGGTTTTGAAGGAGAGCAATCAACACTTCACGAGGGTAAATGATGCCTTCACCATGTTCATCATCAGGACACTGGAGGGGAACCTTCACTCAAGGTTTTCGCCACAAGTGACTTCTTTGATAAAGAAATATGGGTCATACTTCACACAATTTTCCACTTTCTCATACATTCAATTTTTCAATTATGATCTTTCTCCATTCGTAATACCTTGATAACTCAACGGAAATATTGTGTTATTCAATATTTGTATACGCTTGGCATATGTTCATAGTAAGCTAAAGAAATAAAAAAGGAAGAATGTCTCCTTTCCCATCTCACTTGGAATCTTCACCGCAAGAGTGTCAATGATGCATCACACTTGAAATCCACCTTCACACCCCTGAGCTTGTATTCATATACACCAAGGGTACTTCGACATCCGATGTGATCCAGACACTTTCCATCTCTCATAGTCATATCATGTACCACAGATAGAATATTATTGGGTAAATTACATAGATGAGTTTGATGTCGGGAAAGAGACTATATGTGGATGAAATTCAGAAAATGAGGAGATTCAAGTTTGAATAGATTCAAGTTTGACTAGTATGAAGAGGGAATTCAAGATGATGGCACATAATTGTATGATCTAGAATATAAAGTAGTGAAGGCTTCACCTTTTCCATAGGTAACATGGAATGTTCGTGAGTCAAGAGACATAAGTGAGCGAACCGAAGTTGTGATCATAAGATCAAAAGAATGGTTCAAGAAGAAGAAGGTTACCTCCATCACATTGGGAAGTTTCCACACCCTTCAGAGATAGGCATCACATCACTCTTCATCAAAGGTCATGGAGAAGGCTTGGGCTCACTCCATTCTAGAGAGAGTTTGAATTATAAAGCAATGGAGATAGAGGCCCCTTACTAAATGCGATTGCATAAGAAGTTCAAATTAACAGAGGACCTTGTAGTAAAAGTGGAACTTAAATATAAAGATCCATTCCACATCTCGATTCTCAACATCCCCAAAGTTTCCCACCTTCCACCGCCACTTTTGTTCCCCCTATGTAATATGTGCCATCTCACCCCGAGTAGGAGACAATAGTCATATCGAGCTTCGAGCTTGAGAAAAATGATATATTTCCTAGATGAAGGAAATGATCACTAAAGAAGCTCATATAGTCCAACAAGTGACAGTCCCTAATTTTTCAAAGTGATATCAGCACCGATTAAAGGGAAGACGATTTTTTTGTGGAAGCGGCTTCACACTTTTTGATGGTGCCATAGGCAATCAATATGTAGAAGTAGTCAGACCAAAAGTAATCAAGCCTATTAAAGAGATGACACTAACTGAATATGAAATGAACACCATCCCTTAGGGCCCAACCACTCACGAAGGATATGTACACATGCTCCATGATTCTTTCACTCACCTTCTTGTGAGGAACCAGGAGTATAAGGTGAAAATTGATTAGTTGGAAGACCAAGTACAAACACTCTCCTTGTATGTGTAACACTTCATGGACTCGAATGCTTCATCATGTCACTCCCACCAAAGAAGTTACCCCAATTAGTAGCTTCTACCTAGAGTACATTAAGAATACATGGGCCTTCACCATGCAGGATGAGAAAATGATAAATGGATGAGCATGATCATCAAGAAAGGAAAATACTTCTTCCAGAGTTGATCTCACTGTACAAGTACATGTGTGCCACTGCAGATAAGGTCTAAATGACAAGGGAAGGATTGGAAAAGGAAAAATAACATTGGGACCAAGTTCATCCATTGGTGATGGAAATGGGAGATGTTCACTCCCAAGTGTTGGTGATTAGGAAATTATTTATCCATTTGAGTAATTTTCACATGTGTGGGTGAGAACCCTTGCCTCTCGATACAAAATGTTGAATCGGGCCATTGATGAGATAGACTCAAATGAGGAGCATGCCTTCAAGATGCAAGACAATGTCAACATTAGAGAAAAAAATTGGAGTGCCTCGCCTCAAGAGAGCACTACCACATATGAGTTGTTGAAGCCGTTTGAGGAGTATGTTCAAAAAAGGCCGGGGACCCCTTTTCATTCAACAAAATACATTTGAGTCTCTATCCGAGACCGATCCATAATTTTGAACATTGAAGAGAAACATTCGTCGTGGTTCATGAAGAGAAAAACATCAATGATATTTCAGATGGTTGGATCGAGTCCCTGAGATGTGTTTGCATTCCTCGACGACGGATAAGGTAGCACTGCGCAGCAACCCGATATAGTAAAGAGTTCAAGGGAGTGGAAATATTTCTAGTGGAGCTCAACAAGGATCAATCAATTGGCAAGGTAGAATCAATATAAGTGGCATCTTCATCAACATAGTTCTCTCTCCTTCTCTCTCTTTCTTCCTCTTTTCTTCCTCCTCCCCCTCCTCCTTCATGTTCTTTTCCTTCGTTGGGGGGGTCACACTTTTTCATTTTGTCCTATTCCTATTTTTTCTTATTCATTTAAATGTGACTTTAGTTTGTAATGTAATAAGTCACCCTTAATTAATAAAAGGGGACTTAATCCTACACCTAGGAATATGAAAAGTCACATGTTGTAAGGGGACAAATGAAAAGTCATGTGGGGGTAGGTGAAGAGTCATTCTCAAGTCTATAAATTGTGATGGCACCCTCATTCTTAAGGGTTTTCAATTTTTGAGTTCATGGGAGATTACTATTTGTGAGGAAACAAAAGAAATAGTTATTTCCTCTTTTTATCCCTTCTATGTTCTTCTATTTCTCAATATATACAATTTTTCTAAAACATCAATGAGGAAGAAAGGAGTTTCTTTCCTTTTTTGATGAGAAAATTACTGAAACTTTGTGTTCCTAATCTTATCTTGTCTTGTTGCTAGTAGCAAAATTATTTTCTTTATATATCTATGTGTGTTGAAGTACTCTGATTAATGGTTGTAGGCATATGATTTTCTACTTGTAATATTAATCCTCCTTTCCTACTCCCTCAATAAATTCCTCCCTTGTAAGAAATTTCAAGATTTTGCACGCAGTTCAGTGGAGTGTCCTTGTTGGATCCTCGACCATAAAGCCAACATAAAGTTAAATTTTTCACACAAATAATAAATATATCTTCACCATTCAAGAAGAGGGACCTAGAGTCTTAGAGAATTGACAGATACCCACCAATTTGTCTACCTAACAAATTTTCTTGCCAACAATGAAGAAGGTGCAAGAACAAGTGTGACATTCTTAATATTCACAATATAGGAGTTTCAATATGAGGATTAATAATAGGAGTAGGCTTAAATTTTAACAAATCAAGGTTAGTAGGTGTGGGAGTAGTAGTTGCATGTGGACCGAGAGAGAGTTTTCAGTAGGTCCACATTATGAAAAAAAACTTCACAAGTTTCTATTGCAAGGAGTGTAAAAGGTCACCATTTCCTTGAATAAGAGTGAATAAGAGAGATTTACCTTTTAAGTTTTATGTTATCTTTAAAAAATTTAATCATATCCTCCTAAAGTACAAATTTTTTTGGTTAGAAGCATTCCACTATTAGATTAGAGGGCATTAAGATCAGGGAAGTAAGTTGTGGTAGAGAGAAGAAAGGTAGGAAACTAAGTGTATTTTACTATAAGGGGTTTGATCACTTGTTATACCAGGCATCACCCTTGGTCTTCAACACATAAAATAATAAGTCACTGAGTAGAGAGGAAAATGTGAAATAACTAAACAAAAACTAGGAAGCAGGGTATGGGGGAGGTAGCCCCAATGGGGTCAAGGGTAGTTTCCCAAGTGCAATCCATCTTATGATATAGGAAAAGGTTGAGGGGTAACACCTCTAATTCTAAACATAATTTGGAAGGGAAAAACCTTTGAAATGGATCAAAAAATTCACTTTTAATAAAAAATCTCCTCTTTACAATTTTATATCCACTTTTACAAATATATTTCTCCTCTTTTTACAAAAAAACTAATCACCCAAAATAAATTGCTCCCTACAAATAAAAAAATGCACCCTTTACAAAATAATCCACCTTTAAAAATTGTCCCCCTTTACAAGATTAAAATATCTTTGATTTCACTTTTTAAGTGATATCCTATTTCATTCCCTTTTAATATTTTAGATGTGTTTCTAAATATAAAAAAACAAGGATTAAATATTGCAACAAAAGGCTATTCTGATTTAATTAACTTCCAACATTAATTTCTCAAATCATAATAACAAGTTACAAAGTGACTATTGATCTAGAAACTATCAAAAATCAAAGGAGAAATTATACTTAGCTGATTATGTGTGGATATGGTAGAATCTAGATGATTTGAGACTAAAAATACTTCTTTGCTTTGAAACTAGCACTGAGACTCGTACTTGGACAAAACCATACAACTAGGTCAAAAGTATCCATATGGTCTTGACCCTTTTCAGTACGTTCTTGGACCTACTTAGATTCTTATTCTCAGAACTTTCTATGTGCTTTGCCAACATGGAAATGGGTTTCGCTCTCTTCGGTCTTCTTCACTCTCCGCTCGAATGTTTACGTAACTTTGATCAAACCCTCAAACCATCATAGTGCAATATAGAGCTGCTGAAAAACCAAGTTAGGTGGGTTATGGGAACCCCTATGCACAATTGACATCCCACTACTCCGAAGAGGGATAACACGACATGTCACTCTCCTAGAATTTGATATCCACCACAATGAAATATGAATTTGACAAAGCATTCTTTGACAATACCTTGCTTGAGGTTTACACTTTCACAAATACTTGGGAAGGGCCACTTCACTTTCTTGTGGAGAGAAGATGGAGAATATTTGACCTAGTAGGTAACTTCGAATTGTAGACAATACTACCCTATTAGATGTGCACAAGTTATTTCATAGTTTTGGGAGCTTGAAGTGCCTTTTCTTCTTGCTTTAACATGAGGAGAACATAAAGTTACATGGCCCTAACCGAGGTATGATTGATTTGATTCTATAGGATTTCAATGATTGTTATGTTATGAAAGGTCATCCACGAGGGAATATTAGACCATATGAAGATGATGCAATTGAAAATTTTGGTATACAAAGTGTTGGTCCAAAATCATACTGTAGGATTGGGTTATAGATTTGTACAAATCGACCTAAACCGGTGGTTTTGACTCGAAGATAAAAGTCATAGTTTGGATTTCTAGGTCAGAGGATAGTTATCTTTAGATGCATTTTATGCTATAAAACCTCAGGAACTAACGAAAAATATGTATGCAATGATAATAAAGTATTTGAAGAGCCATCGTGGTGTGTTAAGAAAGAGTGCATAGAGTGTATCTGTGTATACAAACATGTAATTTCAAGATCAACTATGTCAAAGGATAGATTACCAATTCTTAGTGTCTACACTCTCATAAAAATAATTTCCCCACTTAAAACAAAATATGGAGATACACCCTCTACAAATGAAACATACTCCTTTAAACAAATTGAAATAAATGTCCCTTTACAAAATATTCCACTTTTAAAAATTGTTCCTCCTTTACAATATATTAAAGTTCTCATGCAAAAAGAGTTTCTTCCACTTTAAAAAAATATAGAAGAACTACATTACACTTATCCCACTTAAATAACTTTGGAGATACTAACCTATCTAAATAAAATATGCCCCCTCTTTAAATAAATTGAAATCAAAATGATGTTTAGGAGTTTCAACCCTATGATCAATTTCAATCCCAAGTGCTTGTCAATTTCACAATAGCCACTCATGCCTTGTGACAATTTAAACATCCCCATATGAAAACTTTATTTTAACCATTAAAAGGTTACAAATCACTCTAAAAAAGGAAAAACACTTACTTTTAGGGTTCACCTTGCATTGAGTCGATTTGTGAAGAACTTATCACTTTTTGTTTTGGATTTAACATAAGAGTCTACTAAAGGATGGAGGAGGATTGAAGTAATTAAAATATATATAGAGAAACCTCCTTTAGAGAATAATTTTATGTCAATGGCGAAGAAAAAGGAGATGCTTAGAAGAACAAATGTTTACTCACTAAGTTGTTTCAGTCCTCTTTGTTGTGCCCTAAAGTTTACTCACCAAATTTATCCAGTTATAATACAATTTAAACATACAATAATTGCTAATGTTTTTTTAGAAATTAAATCCATCAATCCCGTTGTCCAAGAGTTAAAATGTTCAAGATGTAAACAAACAATTTGTCATATTTTTATATATATTGACAAGAACCATTTTCTAAGGAAGACTCAACTCATATTCCTTAATTAGTGAGGATTACTTGTTATTTTCTCATTAACTATTTCAAATTAAATTGTAATTTTTGTTTCAATAAATCAATCAAGTGACCTAAGTCTCATGTAGTAATTTACAATTACAAGGGTGTCAAAAATGGAGAGTATTTAACTTTATCGTCGGTATATACAATGTAAATATACCTTACAGTGTCATATTATTAAGTTGCATTCCACCATAAAATTAATTTTAAGTGAGGGATAGATAAAGAGAGTAAATGGGAGAAATACCATACTCAAACAAAAAAGGTAAGGTGGATTTTGGTGTATAAGAGAACCCAAAAATTCCACTTGAGTCTTGGAAAAAATCTTCCCGTGTATTTACATGTGAGAAGTCTATTGAAAAGGGCCGAGTGTACGGTGAGGTTTGGGGTTTCTTGAGCAACTCAAAACCTTGAATGATACTACATAGCTAAAAAGGTTTACACAAGAAAGTCACATCTATGTCAATGACTATGGTGGGAAAATGAGTTATAAAATCATGAAGAAACATCAACTAATATTGAGCCAATACATGGAGGGTTTTGGGGGTTAGTGTGTAGCCCATATGTGAAGTGCAAGTGTGCATATAATTTCTAAGACACAGACTAAGATTATAATAAAATTCAAAACACGTCATTCATTTTACATGATTAGTGCAAAAATGTGTAAAGGGTATTAAAGTATCATTCATATTAGATGAAGGTTTTGGTAGGAACGAATATTTGAGTGCATTTTACATGAAAAATATGAACTTGTGCCTAACCTCCAAATATTTGAAATATTAGGTGTAGTGATTTATGAGAACCAAAGTCATGGATGTCATTTATATGTGGATTACAAATATGCATCGAAAATTTAAAATTCTGAAAGTAAAGGGTGACTAGCAAAGTGGAATCCAAAACTTTGCATGAACTTTGCACATTAAGGTCAAACATAGCCCAAACTCCTGATAGTCCTCCTTATAATAAAATGAGTGTTACTCAGGATTTGAGGTTCCAAAAGAGATTTTTATGTAATATAAAACTTGCTCTAAAATCTAAATATCCACCCAAAAAGGTGAAAGAAAAAGTGGGAATCGAGGTTTAGGAGAAATTTGTAACTTGGTCAAACTTTCTCAAACACACCAAAATTTGATTTTAATTAGTTTTGACTAATTAGTCTCATACTTGGTCAAAATTGATGTCTTTACTTGCAATCTAACATGTAATTTGAAAAACCAATTTAAAATTTCATGCATATGATCATTATATTTATGACATTTTCACTTCCAACAACATTTTTACTGTTTTCTAAACACGCAATGAAATTTCAAGTGAATAAACCCATCAGTATTCCTCGCATTCCATCATTCAAACATATTTGTTCATCAATACATATAAGAGAAACATTTTCCTATAAAAATGTAACTTTTCTATCATTTTAACAATTTATGCCATAAAAAAGTTGACCTAAATTGTAATTTCTTTCAACATATATTACAATTTGACAAATTTCTGAACCATTTATGGCATCAAACAACTTTCTAATATCTTACAACCTTATATTTTCATGACCAAATGAAGACTTCAGTGACATTTACCTCACATCCGTGCAATTGAGGGCATGATTTCCTTTTGTTGCACCTCTAAACCTTGACTCTTGAGGGGATCTAATAACCAACACCTAAATGCATGATATAACACATGACATGTACCCATAATGCATACATCTTTAATTCAATACAATTAAAATTATGTTGGGCTTGAGACAACAAGTGGAGATAGAAACATACTAAAATAAAACAACTCACACTATCAAATATCTTAACAAGACTTACAAAGGGGAGAATAAACCATAACCCTCCTTTTCCCTAAGGTGAAGGGAGAATGGTAGGACCTCGGGTCCTCTAATATTATAAAACAACATGTTAACATGTCAACAAATCCTTTTAAATCTAATAATAAAACTCACCCTTATAGCTCCAACGAAGGAAAACTGTGCTCTCCCTTAGGTCCTCCATGTATATCTCATCAAACTTCATGTAAATTTATCTCTCTATGATACAAGATACTTATCCCTCAATTAGAATGAGAAAATCCATCCCCCATACACAAATTATTATTCTTACTTGCCATAATAGTGTAGTGTATGTTTATAAAAATCAAAATGTAAATCCAACACATGCTCAAATGAGCCATAAAAATCACAACACATTCATAATTCAATAGAGAGAGGGGAGAGTGATGTTTTTCAAAAATAGAAAACAAATTTGTAGAGAATGCCTCTTTCTCATCATGCCTAAGATTTAAATGTAATCATTCTAAAATCCACAAGCTAAGCCAATCTTCCACAAACTCCAAAATTCACAAGATATCTCCAAAAAAAAAATTAGATAACTAGTTTAAGGGGGAGAGTGGAAATTCTTCACTCTCTTTTGTTTAAACCTTGAAACCATTTGGGTTATTGATCGAGAAAACACTTAGTTGAACTTTCACGCAAAGTCCGCGTGGTAGAATGACATAGGAGCAAAAGTGCGAAGGTATAGGAAGGCGTCACATGCGGAGGTGTAGAGTAAGACTCTCAAGGACTTAGCCGATTTTGGAGATCAGGTCTATTCTTAGAGATTGGCGTGTGGAGTACACAAAGTGATGCCAAGATTTACGTGCCACTCTTTGTGGAGATTTTGGAAGGACATGTCAACTCACTCTTGCATGGGCATAAGTTAAGAGTAGATCCATCACTTTAGTTAACTATCAACAATCTATAGATAACATACTTGCATGTATGGCTCTAATTGTAAAAAGACGCGTGGCTGTTATTAGCATGCGACTTTTTTTAGAGTTAAGTGGTGAAGGGTTAGTTCCCCACCATATATATATATGTAAATAATTACTTAGAGAATATAGAGACATACATTGAGATACGGATGGAACCATATGTTTGGAGGAATGGAAAAACCCGAGTACATGCAATTGGATAATTGTAACAGATCTATGCGCACATGCCTGGTATTGTATGAAGCTACTATATTGTTGGTTTAATGAATAGATAAAGTAAATTGGTCGAACAAAGTGTGTTATGTGTTTTATCAATGCATGTTATTACTTTCATGATGATTTGCCTTTAGCGCTTATAGATCTGGTTGGATATAAATGGTGAATGGAAGGATTAGTTCCTAAAATATATGTTTACTGTTTTATCATACCACCATTCTACTACTGCAACTATTAAGAGGGACCCGGTACCTTTGCGCGCTTCGGGTGAGTGCTCAGCCTAGGCTGAGTGATGTGCCAACGTGACTAGGTGTTAACTAACAATTCTAGGCTGCATCATTGGTTCCGTTGCCGAGACCTCTTTTTCAGTTGTTTTAGAATGGTTCATGATGAAGACATACCGCTAACCTTGGCAAGCGTTGAAGAATGGATTCATGATCTGGAGGAAGAATATGCATGGAGGTTTGACATTGGATCTAGATTTAGCGCATGTACTTGGGTAGAGCAGAATCTATGTATGACAGTTTATATGAAAGCTTCTTTGCTATCTTTCTAGTAGAATTGTACGAATGGTTGACTGCGTATGCATCTAAGTAGAATTGGAGGTATCGCACGCTTGTTTGGACACAGGAGGAATTTCAAACACTATATGATGCTGACCTAAGTTGGACTCATGCGGTAGATACCTGGTTTCATGGTGTCCTAAACAACTATATCTTGGAGTATTCAATTTCAACTTATTTGTGCCCGGAGGTAGCAGAGTTCTAGTTTCTATGGTATCCTAGAGGGACATATTTGCAAGGTATTCCACTAGCAATCAAAATACTAATGGTAACATTGAACTTGGAAGCTAAACCCATGGAAAGCTAAAGAATCTCCATGCACGGGGGCAGGAACAAGATCGGTGAAAGATGGCGAGAACTAAGCGGCAGCACGGAAGAGGAAGAAAGGCGGTTGAAGTATGATGAGGCGCGTGAGAGGGAATTATGCAAGAGGCAAGAAATTGTAGAACGGATGGTGTTGTGGAGAGAGATGGCTCGTGAAGGATTTGAGGCTCATGGGGAGGAAGAAGAGCAAGAGCATCAGGAACTCCCCCATCTAGGGAAGCATGATAGAGAACCCTCTTCGGCCTCACATGGAAGTGCTCCAAATAGATATGACTGGGTCGTGGGCACGCATCTAAGCCAACTCGTTGACCTATGCCTTGCGCTTGGTTTTCCAAAGATCTAGTACAATAGGTAAAAGTAGTTTTAATTCGAAGTGAAAGCATAGAAATAGGTCGGATGACAAGTACACTAATGGTAGCAAAAAAAATCGTTATTCTTTTGGGGTACGTTATCGGGATCATCATCTCGCACATTATATGAGCACACCGAGTGTGGGAATCACCTCTGAGCCGGGACCACTTCCCACTATAGGGGGTCCAAAGATAGTACCACCTTGTTAGGGCACAGGGGAGTGCATCCACGGGCCCTATTCCAAATTATGGAGGGGGATCAGGTGGTATGGGTAATTCTAGTTCTAGTGGTTTGGGTGGTATTGAAGGAAGAGGAAACCAAGGAGGTTTTAGGTCAGGTGGTCAAGGCCCGTAGCAACCCCAAAACATTTATATGGAGATGCCCCTTTGTCTCCTAGGATATAGAGGTATCGAGGATGCTAGTGAACATGTTCATATGTGTGAAATATTGTGGCACGCAAAAGGTATTACGACCCCTGAACGTAAGGCAAGTCAATTTGCTACTACATTGCAAGGCGCGCACACCTGGTATAGGAAGTTTGACCCCAATCAAACTTGTATTGACTATGCAGCATTGAAAGATGCTTTCTTAAAAGAGTTCCACATCCCAGAGTTTGAGCAGAAGAGTATAAGTGCACTCAAGGATATAAAGCAAGGCACTATTGAAAGTGTACGTGAGTATGATGCGTGATTTAAAACAATTCTATCCAAACTCTCTTATGACATTCATGCAAGTCAAAGATGCATAATGGTTTATCGGGACCGATTACCCCATTTCGAAGAGCATTGTCACATAAGACTTATACCAATCTACGCGAAGCATTGGAAGCTACTTTACGCACTGAAGTAGTTGGGAGTATTGACATTGGAGTTAGTCCATTTTTGGAAGCTCAGATAGCAGCTATGGAAAAACAGTTAGAGAAATTATTGGCAAACTCACCTGAGATAGCAGCTATGGAAAAATAGTTAGAGAAATTATTGGCAAACTCACTCATGAAACACGCTCATGGATCTGGTCTCCACGATTATGAAGTGGAAGGGCACCGTATATTTGTTGTTATTAGACTATGAGATTTTCCATTTGAACCATGATGCTAGTCACTGCCCCCTCCTACAACGCGTGATCGTGAAGAATGCATCCTCCTTTTGTAAAATTTTTAGGTCCATGACCCATGATACTTGAGGACTCGTAGATTGATTGGAAATATCTATGATGCCATTGATATTGGGGTTAGACAGGCGAGTGTGGCTGATAATTCTAAAGGGAAGAATGAGCATCAGGATAGGCATTATAATAAAACCCGCTATGATAGGAATGACAGACGGTTTGAAGGGGCTCGTGAAAGGGGATGAGGATATAGAGGCGGATATGGAGGACGAGACCGAGGTGGAGGAAGGAGTGAATTACCTAGAGGAACTTGCTATACATGTGGCTCACCTGACCATTATAGGCGCGAATGTCCACAGAATATTTCCTATTCATTTTTTGGAAAGGGGCATAGTTATGAAGAGTGCCCGGACTTGTATGAGCATCTCAAGAGTAAGTAGCACAAGCAAGAAAACAATGGTACAAGGATGGTTAGAATCCAAAGCAGCGATAGAGAATCGGTGGATGTCAAAGTTAACACCGAACCTCGAAGCGGTAATACCAAGATAACCACACGAGCTAAGGTGACATGTGCAAGAGAGGTGTTGCAAAAAGCCGAAAATCACTAGGGAGGAAGTTTTGCATGCTAGATATCCAGATCCAAATTTCATCGAAAGAAGTCTATCAGACACAATGGAGGTCTTTAGGAGCCTTCAAGGTGAGATACAAGGTTTAAAAGAATAGTCTCGGAAATTGGAGCGTATGGATACAGAACAAGCCTCGCGATATTGACGACATCGAGAGAGGTATGTAGAATGTTGTGCCAGGAGAATATTATTCCTTTATTAGGAAATTGGTTGAAAGGGAATACTTTATGCGTAAGAACTAAGACTATGACACAAATACTTCATGCAAATCTCCCTCCTGATAGCATTGACTACGACAAGGAAATCACTTTGAATGCTGTTGTGGACGGGTGGCTGCTGAGCAATATCCTGATTGACACAGGTGTGGAAGTAAATGTACTTACATTGGATGCATGGGAACAAATGGCGAGACCCCCATTGCAACCATCATCTAATGTATTGTTCATGGTAAACAAAACAAAAGCTACTCCCATAGGAGTTTTGAAGGATGCATCTATCACTATACAAGGGGCCAAGTTCATATGAGAATTTGAAGTGCTAGCGCTTGGAAGTAGATAGTTTCTCACCTTTTCTTGGGTGCCCTTGGTGTTATGTGAACAATTCTGATTTGAGGTTTAACAAAGGGTATATCAGTTTCGAGAACAGGGAGGAAAGGGTCATAATACCATTGACATATGGGAAATCCATGCCATATGTGGAACCTTTAAGCGAAGAGGACTTGAACAGAATCTATGTACGCGCTATTCGGGACCCAGAGGTCAATGATCCATCTAAGGAAGGAATCCTTCATTGGGAAGATTCTCAGTTAATCAACGATACTACTAGTATTGCTTGCGATAATTGGGCTCATGGCACTTATGAACTAGTGGGGCACAAAGTTAAGCATGTGGTTATTGACAAGATGGGTTTTCACTGTTCGATGTATAAGTCGCGTAATGCCCCGCTATACTGGATCTGAAGATTTGGCTGGGTTCTTACAGGCCATAGAAACAAATTGGGCTGATGAACTTAAATGATGCACTATGCTGTCATATACTTTAGGCGGGATGGCTGCGCACTGGTGGGTAGTCCACAGGGATAATCTCTTAGAATGGGAAATGATTGGGACCACCTTATCAACCAGGTTTTCAAGAAGTAATGCACATACAAACATAAGCCCTTATCATGGTGATCAACCTGCTCAACATCATATCTAATAGTGTGAGAGACTTTGGACAAGAGGCCAAGAAGCATTACCGTGTTCACTTTGGGTGCACTGGTTTTATTGTACTCTAAAAGGTTGCACGTGTGCTTCGTATGTCTATGCTTTGAATTACATCGCGGCACTAGAAATTGGCAAAATTTGACCGCACGGATGATCCAAATGTTTGAATTCTTTTCATCTACACCACCAAAGGAACACAACTTTAAGCTTTATCCAACACTTAACTATGGTAGACAGAGGGAAAGTGGGAGAACTTGTTCAGAATTATTTGGTGAGATAGAGATAGGGCGTGCTTTGTGGATGAAGAAAGATGATATCATATTACTTGAGTGCACTTCTTTGGAAACAGATGAGGGGAAGATGATATACATAATTCTTTGAGGAGGAAGATGAGCACTTGGACATGGATCATTTACATGGAACATGTGAAGTGTTATCCAGTGCAGATGTAGATGCACGCGCATATCAAAAACCTATGAAGACAACAAAGGTCAATATAGGCACAGAAGCTGAACCTAAGGAGGTGATAATTGGGGATTACTGGTCAGAATCAGAGGTAGCAAAGATCATAGAGTTACTTCATGATTATGAGGACTTATTCCCAAGAGGATACCATGAACTTAAAGGCGTGCATATATCACTCAGAGACATGAAGATAAAGCTCAAGGAAGGTACATTCCCTGTTAGGAAGTGACCATATCGGATGAATCCCAATTTGTGCGAGAAATTAAAGGAGGAGATTGACAAGATGCTAAAATCTGAGATCATTCGACCACTAGATGAATCAGAATGGGTCAGTCCTATGGTGATAAGCATCAAAAAGGATGGTAGGATTTGAATTTGTGTTGATTATAGGGAGTTGAATGCAGCATGTGTTACAAATCCCTTTCCTACGCCATTCATGGAGGAAATATTAGAAGGGGTGGCTGGGCATGAAATATATTCATTTATAGATGGGTTTTTAGGGTATCATCAGGTTAGGATTGCCCCGAAAGATCAAGAGAAGACCACCTTCACTACTGAATGGGGAAGCTTTGCTTATACTGTGATGCCCTTTGGATTGAAGAATGCACCTGTTGTATTTTCAAGGATAGTGGTACAAGCCTTCAAGGATTTTATTGATGATTGGACCATTTATGGGCTGATTAAGGATCATTGTGACAATCATGCTTAATGTTTGAAAGATGTCGACAGCTTGAGTATCTCATTAAATATCAAGAAGGGCATCTTTGCTACTCCCTTTGGCACACTTTTAGGACATATCATCCGTAAGGAAGGGTTATTGGTTGATCCAAATTAAAGTTAGCTCATCATTGGCTTGAAGCGTTGGCGCCAAGGCGTGAGGTGCGCGGAATTTTGGGTCATATAAGGTATTACCTAAGTTTATAAAAGGGTATGCAAAAGTTGCCGTGCCCTTGGAAGAGTTGCTCGAGGGAAAAGGTACATTCTACTGGGGGAGTCACAACAGGGTGCATTTGAGATATTGAAGTAGAAACTTACTACCGTGCCTATCTTGCATTTTCCTTCATGAAATAAGCCTTTTCATGTTCATGTAGACGCTTCGCATAACCATTTGTGCTCTCTTAGCTCAACTAGGTGAAGGTATCATTGATCATCCCATTTGCTTCATTAGTAGGAAGTTGACCCCTGCAGAATAGAATTCTACCACTACAAAGTGTGAGGCCTTGTCTATGATCTATGCCTTGCACAAATTTCGTCAGTATTTGTTGGCTACACCATTTGTGTTTTATACAGATCACATGACATTAAAATATTTGGTGAACAAGCCCATTTTACAGGGGCACATATGTTGGTGGGTACTCTTATTTCAAGAGTTTGACTTTACGGTTGTGGTAAAACCAGAAAAAGTAATTCTAGACCGGATCACTTGTCTAGAATTCAATCAGGGAAGAGGCACAAACAATAGAAGAGACCATGCCTGATGCACAACTATATAGGTTACAATGCACACCATCGGAATTAGAGGACATTGCTGTCTTTTTGAGAACTGGTATGGTGCCCGAAGGCATGAAAGCTTTAGAGAAGAAGCAACTTGCTATTCGTGCGACACCATTCATGTTAATTAGTGGTGATTTGTACAAGCTAGGTAGAGATGAGGTGTTATGCCATTGTGTCTTGGAGCATGAACGAAAGGACATAATGGAAGAAGCACATGGTGGTATTGCAGGTGGCCATTATGCAGGTGATGCAACAACGCGCAAGATCCTACTTGCTGGGTTGTGGTGGGAAACATTGTACAAGGATTGTAAAGAGTATTGTAAGACATGTGACCATTGTCAACGTCTCGGTCGAATAGGACAAAGGGATGAGATGCCCCTATGACCAATAACGAGTGCAAAAACCTTTGAGAAATGGGAAATTGACTTTGTCAGGCCTATCTCCCCATCTCAAGCGTGCAAGACTAGATCGCGCTATATCATCACTTGTGACAGATTATCTTACCCGATGGGCGCAACACCTAAAAAGGACTCAGTACAAATGGCTACAACAAAGACAGCTTCTTATGGGAGAATTTCCTTACAAGGTATGGCTATCCTTTAAGTTTAACAAGTGATAGGGGAACACATTTTTTAAATGAGACAATACAAATTCTTTTAGACGAGTTTATGGTTGCCCACCATAAAACTACACCCTATCACCCTTAGGCAAATGGGACTACTAAGGCTTTTAACAAGATCTTGAGCCACACATTGACCAAGATTTGCGATGTGGGGAGGAAATATTGGGATGATAAAGTATTTGCTGTTCTTTGGGATTATAGAACAACATATAAAAGATTGAACAAAGCCACACCTTTTCAATTGGTGTTTGGCGCGGAAGTTGTTCTACCTCTAGAATTTATGTTACCTTCCTTGTGCATTGCGTGTGCTAGAGGTCTAACTAATGAGACGGCCTTGGAAGAACAGATTATGAAGATGGTTCAGCTAGATGAGTGCCGCACCCTCGCATGCTAGAGTTAGAAACAATAGAAATCACGACAAAATGCATGGCATGATCGACACATCAGGGATAAGAAACTTACGGTGGGACAAATGGTACTTCTATATGACTCCAAGTTTTTGTGCCATCCAGGAAAGCTCAAGGTGCATTGGTTGGGGCCATATGTTATCACTCATATACTTGAGTCAGTGCATGCCGATTGAAACAATTGATGGCACACGGTTGCCTTGGTTGCTTTAACAGAGTAGGTTGAAGCCCTACTATAAATAAGTCTTCTTGGTGTTTGTAATAAGGCAATATTGCTAGATACATTAGGTTTCCCTTTATGCATTTCCTTAATGTATTTATTTCATCGTCACTATGCTTTGTCAATTTTAGCTCTTGTTTGTGTAATAAGCGCACTTGCGCGCATGAAACTAACTACAATATGAAGCATGTTGATGCATAGAGGACTGCACATCCTTTTCATGTGGGGTGGATTGTTGGTGACTCTCAGGGATATGTTGTGAAGATGTCATGTCTGTGGGTGTTGAAAGAAGGTTGCTAAGGGTAATTGACAAAAGATTGCTTCTCAAGATAAGAAAGGATGAATATGGATAAGGGAAAGTATAACGCAAGGTAAGTGGTGGCCATGGTAATTACTAGGAGATCATGCAGTGACGAGGTACTCAGGCGCGAAGGTGCATGCTTGAAGAGAAGTCTATGACAAAGGGTAAAGAGGCGCGCTAGAAGGTTATAGCTTTGGTGTGAAAATATACCACGCAAAAATGATAAAAACGGGTCATAAATGAGGAGAATTTGGTAGGTGGAGGAGCAATTAATGCAAGAAAATTAGAAATCTATATAAGGACGGGATGTGGTTTCATTTTTACCCTTGACGACTATGAGAATTTGATAGAGAGCCTATACGTGAAGAGCATAAAGCTAACTAATTCAAGGTACGAAGCAAGCAAACTAGGCGTAGAGAAGAGATTTGTTTATTAGAAGGGCTTGGATCCCCTAGAAAAATGGTTTGACGAAGCAGAGTAATACAAAAGAGTTAGGTTACGCAAGTTCATGATTAAAAATTAGGGCATGGAAGAATCGGGTTAGGGTTCGAAGCAAACTAATCAAAACACACAGCAACTGACCTTCAAAACAAAACCCTAAAAGAGAATGACACCAAAGAAGAAAGCAACACCGATAAAAGAAAAGAAGGTGGTGGTGGAAGAAGAGGAGGAGATGGCTCTGAGAGCAATTTCTCTGAAATGTAGTACCCTAAAGAAGTTATTGTGGGGCAGGAATGGAATACCCACATAAGACAGAGCAAGATAAGTGAATACAATCACCGAACCAAGTGAAAACCAGAAGAAGTTAGATGACCTGCTCACCTCTCGAACAAACAGTGCACTAAGGATGGCATGCTCGATATATGATGATGCCGGGGAAAAGCTACTCAAGGGAAATGGTGTCTACCAGCTTTATGAGCTTCCATACTTTGGAAAGTATGCACCCTTGTACAGATGGCTGATGAGCCGAGTCCATGAGGACTTCTTCTACTTGCAGATAGAGGGTAAGACCGACACCCATCCTCGTTGCCACGCCTCGGATTACGGGCAATGGGTAAAGACATTAAGACCGACTTAACTAAAAAAGCACCATTTTGGAGACATAGAAGGCAATCGGGCTATCGAAAGGATCACGCGGGATGGACATTGAAAAGTTGAAAAATTATCCAAGAAGACAGATGAAGAACACATCTAACCACAAAGTTGAATGACCAAAAACATTGGTCACAAGTTAATTCTATGTGGTTGCATGTGGCTAAGCGCATGTCGAGGGAACCACTTATAACATCGCCGGGTTCATTGCAGAGTGGATAGTGAGGAAGCGTGCGAAGGGAGTAAGATAATTTTGGTCAGTATCTTCTCGAGTTTAGTCTTCATGGAGATCGGGTACCGAGATGGCCCAAAAGAGAACATATGGGAATACCCCATGAATCATAATTCTCTAGTTTGAGTGATTCATCAAATATCTTTGTAAAGGGTCGATGACGAAGGAGATTAAGGAGTGTGGCTTTGAGATGTGGTATGATAGGCTCTGTGGCATTTTGAGAAGAATGGTGCATACCCAAGGATTTTCCCTCGGTCTGGGAAAATAGGTACAATTTGTAGTCTACCAACATTTCTATATTATGTGCTTCCCAATGGTAGATGGGTCAGTAGAGCCCCAGTGCAAACTACCATATGCATTTCTCGCAAAGTACTTCCAAGCTGTAGTTCATCGGTTCACCAACACATGGAGGTTGGTATTTAATGCAGACAAGGTGGACTGTGAGTATCACACCTTGAGAAAGACTTATGGATATCCAAGGAGGAATGTATACAATGAGAATAACATCTCGGAAATCTTAAGCATTAAGCCAGATATAGTGGCCATTGCAATATCGGGGCCGCACTAATATACCTCCAACTGAAGCCTAAAATGGAGAATAACAAGTATGTGGAGAATGAATTCGTGCTGTGGTCATTAAGGGAAATCATGCTATGGAGAACATTTCGGCACCTAGGCCTTTTATGCCCCAAAGAAGATGATGAGGAAGAGGATGAAGAACCCGAAGATAGTGGCGGCTTGGTGTGAAGGAGGAAGCAACCATTTGGCTAGGAGGGGGAGCGCATGACAACTCCCTAGGGAGAAGGAGCTACGGGGAGGATCAGGGTACACAAAGATTTAAGAAGGTGTTTAAGTGCACAAGGGTGCAAGGAGGAACCCCGCAGGTGAAGGAGCCAGAGGAGAAGAAACAGAGAAAACTCAGGCTGAGCGAGGAAACAGAGGAATCTGAGGAGAAGGCACCTTCATCTCCAACTGGAGAAGAGCCTCAACATGAGGAGGAGAATATGGAAGGAGAAGAAGGGGGTCAATCAGAGGCTACACAGAAAAGGGTGGGGATACATATGGTATTCCCAACCTTGATGCAACCATTCCAAGAGGACCCCGATCCCATCGAATAGGGAGGATGCCAAGGCACATGCCATGGGGTATGTAGAAGACCCAAAGCTGATCATTTGCGCTCGGTTCCAGAGTACCATCGAGCAGAAGGATTTATTTGGATGGGCGCTCATGGATGAGGACAAGGTGACTCTGTGCACAAGGAAGCAACTCTCATGGTCTATGCACACACACATGGACGAGCCCGACTTTGATGTCGGTGAAGAATCATGTGTGTCAAGGCGGTTGAAGAAGGCACCTGAAATGTGCCACATGACAATCAAACCAACAATGATGTCAGATGAGCAGGTGAGCAATGCTCTAGTGAAAGTATCCTCCGAAGTAGCAAGAAGAAACATAGATAAATATGCTACCATCAAGGCGCTGATAGAGAGATTAAAAGCCAAGGATGTGGAGGTAGCACCTAGTCCAGAAAAGGACTTAATCAAAAGAAAATATGACACTTTTGTTAGTATGGTAGAGGAAATTGGAGATGATGTTCTAAAGGTACGCCCACATCTGGAATCTCGGTACCAAAATAATTTCCTTCTGCGATGCACTATGTGAAAACAATGATAACATTAGTGTTGGAAGATGAAAAGGCACATGTATCCTCACAGCCCAAGGACTCTAGGGAAAAGATAGAAAAGGTGCGCAGGCTATAGTAGCTAGGAAGATTGCTACTTATGAAGGTCTACTGCAAGCCACCCGCGACGAACTGAAGAAGGCCGATCATGTGCTAACCATATGCACAGCCCCAGATGCGCTGATCACGGTGAAAACCTTGGAGGAAGAAAATGAGGTCCAAAAGGCGATGAAGGATGCTTCCCTAGGCCGCACTCAACGCTTAGTCCTAGTAAAGCAAAAGCGTGAGGCACTAGCTACGGTGTAGGCACCGCATAAGGAGAGGTTGGAGGAGCTAGGAAAGCTCATTACTCAGAAGATGGATGTACTGGAAGGGGTGAAAACCTCTATGTCAAGCGTAATGTTTCTTATACAAAATGAGCAAGGGAAAATCTCCATGGAAGAGTTGCATACCATCATTACAGACGTGCACAAACAATAGAAGCAAAACGCTAACAAAGGTGGGAGAACCTGGAAGTAGATATCAAAGAAGAATATCCAGAGTTCTTCAGGATGAGACGGAGGGGCCTGAGGCCTAAACAATTTTGTTAGCTGTGTATATCTTCTTCAAAATTCTTGTTCAAAATTCTTATTCAAAATTCTTTATTCAACTATTCTTTATTTATCCATTCTATGTATAAGTATTGAGCATCGCGATTTTCAGGGAGACAATGAGATTAGTGTGGGGTAATGTTGATCAAAGAAAACACTTAGTTGAACTTGCACACAGAGTCGGCACGAAGAATGACATAGGAGAAAAAGTGCGAAGGTATAGGAAGGCGTCACACGTGGAGGTGTAGAGTAAGACTCTCAAGGACTTAGCTGATTTTGGAGATCAAGTCTATTCTTAGAGATTGGCGTGCGGAGTACACAAAGCGATGCCGAGATTTGTGCGCCACTCTTCATGGAGATTTTTGAAGGACATGTCAACTCACTCTTGCATGGGTATAAGTTAAGAGTAGATCCATCACTTCAGCTTAACTATCAACAATCTATAGATATCATAGTTGCATGTATGGCTATAATTGTAAAAAGACACGTGGTCATTATTAGCATGTGACCTATTTCTGTAGAGTTAAGTGGTGAAGGGTTAGTTCCCACCCTATATATATGTATGTAAAGAATTACTTAGAGAATATAGAGACATATATAAAGATACAGATGGAACCATATGTTTGGAGGAATGGAAAAACCCAGTACATGCAACTGGATAATTGTAATAGATCCGTGCGCGCATGCCTAGTATTGTATGAAGCTACTGTATTATTGGTTCAATGAATAGATAAATGAAATTGGCCGAACAAAGTGTGTGATGTGTTTTATCAATGCATGTTATTACTTTCATGATGATTTACCTTTACCGATTATAGATCTAGTTGGATATAAATGGTGAATGGAAGGATTAGTTCCTAAAATATATGTTTACTGTTTTATCATACCACCATTCTACTACTACAACTATTAAGAGGGACCCGTACCTTTGCGCACTTCAGGTGAGCGCTCAGCCTAGGCTGAGTGATGTGCCAACGTGACTAGGTGTTAACTAACAATTCTAGGCTGCATCATGGGTTCTTCTCGGATTGGATATGTGTTAGCATGGCTCATTTAGGTTTATTTTTCCTCATGTATCTAGAGTTTTCGGGTTTTCTCATGGTCGAAATTTGGATGTCAGAGACCCTATCTCATTGGATCTTTATGGAATGTACCTTTTTGGTCCATTTGGCTAGTGTCGGCCTCTAATTTTCTTTTTCTGATTTTTTTTTGAATCACTATTACTAGGAGATTATTCATGGATGGTTTATTTCATGCTTATTCCACTCAACATGTTACTTGTGTCTCCTTTTAGAATGATGATGGGTTATTGTCTTTTGACAACTATTAGCCTTTGGTACCTTTTTTTTTTTCACCCCATTCTTTTGAATACATGACCTCAAGTTTTTTTGCTTCATGATTCACCTTCTAGAGGGGGAAACACTATTTAAGATTTAATGGATCAACTTGTAGAAAAATTTTTGTGTTAAAAGGGTTGGAAGGACTGACGATACCTTTATTCTCTCCTTTTTGGATCTTAGCTATGTCTCATGCTATTCTCATAATTGCAATTCCATATCTTTGGTGAGCATGTTTTATGTTATTTGTGATTGGTTTGTGGCTTTATCCTATTTATTTAGGGTCCATACATTGGCTTTAGGCCAAGTTTAACTTATTTTAGGTGATGCTCGATATATTTTTTTATGTTTATCTTAGAAATTTCCTTCTTGAGTGATATTCATGTTGTAATGGTTCCATGTTGTTTGTAACTAATCTTAAGTTAGCTTGTGGTTTCAAGGAGGCTATTATATGAGAGTGCCTAGGGGATCCAAAATGCTACCCTTGAAGCTCGATCCGCTTTACCATCCCTTATTATTGTTTCATGGAGACCCAAAAGAGCATGCTTCATGTTTAATATCATGTTTTGTTTCATAGTTATTGACTCATATGTGCTTGGGTTTTGAGGATTTTTCTGATATTGAATATACTATTTTGGTGCTATAGTAGGGAGGAGAACATCTCAAAACCACTATATTTACCCTTAAATATAAAACAATATTATATGGCCAATCCAAGAACCACCAAAAGTCCTTCCAAAATCCAACATATGGAATCCGAATCCAAAAGGAGAATCCAATGAGAGGGTGCCAAGAGGAAAACTTCCAACTCCCAAAATCAAACAAAACCCCCAACCATAAATCATAAATGCACTCACAAGATTACATGGGAGCCCACACTATTCCTTAAAAAAATTATGTCAAAATCTTCATGGGTATAAACAACTTCCATAAGGTCAACATACTTTCAAAATCCATATACTCCACCTACGACATTACTTGTTGGAACACTCCAATGTTAATCAAAAGTCCAAAAGGTGAAAGGTGCGTCAAAAAGTCCCGCTACTAAATGGGTAGGTATGAGGGCTAGTTTGAGGATGTAGGACAAGTGCCACTTGTCCCACATACATTTTAAAATAGAGCACAAAGAAAAAATCCAAAATTCTCCATTAAAGGAAAGTTTAAACTTCATGACTAGTAAAAACAAACCTAAAAAATGTAAAGAACTAAACTAGTTGATTAAACACTTAAATAATCACAACATAAAATTAATTAAGCTTGGTTAATCAATATAAAGGTTCCAATTGGAATGAATACACTCTACAAAAAGAAACTTAATAAATTAAGTTAAATAAATAAATTGTAAAATAAATGAATAATTAAAAAATAATTAAATGCACAATCAAACACACCCACGAACTAAACAAACGGTCACTCTATGACCTTATGGTTCCACATGCATGCATAAGGTAACATAATGTTGGCTAATGACCAGCTAAGGAGTTATTCCCCCTTTTTCCTTAATTGGTATGAATATGTATATTTATATAGTTGTGTACAACTACTTCCGTCTACACACTCAACACACAATCATACATGCCTAAATTGGTAATACTATCAAATAAATATAAGCATTATAAGTAACAAAGACACATTAAACCATGCATCAACATTTTCATAGTATAGATAGAACTTTACGTTATTAAATATCAATTATAAAATTAAAAACAATAATTTTTCACACACATTCTAATCATATCACTTTGAAGCATCAATGAAGCATCAAATCACATTTATCTAGACCATCATTAATTATATATGGGATTATCATCCATTTTGCAGTGATCATAATAAGTTTTAATTTCAGATGTAGGCATTTTGTGCCATCAAAATAGATTAATAATATCAAACACAAAACTACAAAAATAAATAACACTAGTCTAGGCATCATTTCCCCATACATATCATTTTACACACACATTATAATCATCTCATTGAAGCATAAACAAATAACCAATACACATTTATGTAGATCATAATTAATTATATGGTTTAACATTCATCACATTATCCATGTTTGCATAGTGATCATAATAAGTTTTCGATTTGAACAATTATATTTTGTGCCATCAAAATAAAGTAGTAGTATCAAATGCAAAAATACCAAAATAAAGAACATTGGTCTAGGCATCATGTGCCCCATATGTCAAGTACAATGGTACAATAATTAAGATATAAAACTAATATAATGTATATAGTGTCAAAGAGAAGTGGTCACTACAATCTCTCGAAATCATGGTCTAAGTTGTCTCCAAACCAAAATATAAAAGTTCGAAGAAAATGAACTCACCCACAACAAAAATGTTATTAAAAGGCACGTTGGTTCCAATTCTCACCCAAATGCCAAGGAAGGGGATTGATTCCCGAGCTAAAATAAGGGTGAGGAACTCACCAAGTTGCAATTTGAAGTGGAGTCAATAGATCTTGTGGTGGATATGTAGAAACTACCACCTTAATATAAATAGATCTGGGATCAAGGGGACTTAGTCGCTAAGCCCAAGTCAACCCGTAGATCAAAGTTGTCTTAAAAATAAGAACCAAGGTCGAGCAAACACCTTATTGAGATAGTAAGAAAGAATAAATCATTGGATGGTTTAATAGGTAGCTGAATGAGATAAAGTTAATCCAACCTCACCACTTTAAAGAGCTTGACATTTCTTGGTCAATCCTCAACTCACAAAAAAAAACAAAGCTCTTCAAAGAGATAAGGAGCTCATAAAAGAGGACAACTCTATACAATTTTGTAATATTGAATATGAAAACTAGATCACATATGAAACATAGTTTTTTTTTCAAATTTTGAATATAATTATTTTATTGATATGAAAAACTACAAAAATAATAATTTCCTACAATTATGCAATAAGATATGCACTCAACATTGCGTAATGTATGGATTTTTGTAGCTTTTGCTACATAGCTAGAAACAAAAATATTGTGATTGAGTAATAAATATTGGGATAAATCTAATACCATGTTGGAGTAGCCAACACTCTCTCACCAAGATCACTCCAACAATATAATCAAAACCAAAACCATGAAAGATCATGCAAAATTAAATATTACGCAACACAGAAAAATTTTACACAAAATAGAATAAATGTGTCATTATGTTATTGACATTTCAAATGTAGAATCATGATTCTTCATATAAAAATATAAGGGAGTTCCTATTAAACAGATTGAGAGGTTGTTTTACAATAACCAATTGGTTATTGTGAACATATCGAAATAGAATAATCCCCTAAGAATGTGTATAAAAAAATTCCATGTTCATGTGAGAGATTATATCCAACAACAATCAATAACTCCCAAAATAATCTTATCTCATGAGTTAGTGCAAACATTCAAAATCCTATGCCAAATACAAAATATTTAGATATACGGGCCTAGTGTGAACAAAAAACTCCAACACCCTCCCTTAAGCGCAAAATTGAGAGTGATAAATGTGAAAATTTTGGAGATAAATACAAATATGCTTCTTGGAAACTAGGACTAATCAAGTAACCATTTAAAAATAACTAGAAAAAGATTTATCATGGATGAAATAGTGTTACCACAAGGTACCCAAAAATAAATAGAAATAATAAAGTGGAGAGAGAAATATCCTCTTGTAGGAAATCCCAAGAAATAGATCTCAAAACACATACACTATTGAAGAAGATTTTTGTATGCATTTTTGTTTAGATCCATTACTTGATCACAAAACTCAAACAATCAACATTGTAATACAATATAATAACCACACTTCAAATGTAGGGAAAGATTAAATACTAATTGAAGGATATTTCATAATTGATGGTGATAGTGAAAATAACCACCAAACTTTATTTGGTTTACTGCCAAAAACATAATGTTCCACACGCCAAGAACAACTACTAAAGTAAGGACATGATACCCAAAAGTAGGATCTATATCACACCCCCATATTTCCGAATAGGTGTAGTTGCACTAAAAATCTATACGAGCGGATAGAACCAACTACTCAAATATTGACAATTTGACACTAGACTTCACCATATTGGCTCCATTATAAAATAGATTGTTATCATGCTCAAAAAGTGTCAAAAATATAGATGAAACATACCTCTACAGAAGATGGCCTTGGTGGCAATGGGAAATTCATGCAAGTGAAAGAGAGAAAAATGCTCAAAATTAAGAAAACCCACATGAAAAAACCCCATGGTTATGTAGACTCAATGAAACTGTAAAATGGTCCCGTATAAAATAACATCACTAAGTCATGCATATAAAGTCCAAAATGGTGTCAATTTATAAAGGATGTCATCTAAAATAAGAGAGTTTCTTTATGAATAATAAATAAATTAACTCAAACAAAAAGGGAACATTACAATACATGAGGAGTAATGAGTGGATCAAGAAACTAAATAGTGGAGTGACACTTGCAAGTACCTTCTCAATGAACACTTACATTTCCACCAACAATGATTTGAAATCCATCCCAAATGAATACAAATGGAAAAGGAAGATGCTGCATATGATTCGGTGCTTAAATGAACTACCGATGCATGAAAGGAAACATTTGATGGTGTGTCATGGTGATCATGTTTGAAAAAAATATATCAGTGTGCTCATGCCTAAGTTAAGGATAAAAACTCCTATGTATCTCAATATCCGTACAAAGAGTGGAACATGAAAAATGAGATTATCATGTAATCCTAATCAAGATTATTTATCTACTTTATGAGCAATGCAATGGAATGAAGTCCAATTAACGAACTATATGGAAGAAAAAAATTCCTCAAATATTTTTACCAATACCTCTTCTAAGATAGCCCAAGGAGCGAAGTGTACAAGAACACAAATTAGTAGTGTGATTCTCAAAGGACCTAGGTAAGTAAGCGGCGAGTTGAATTTGGATTCACATAGCGTGTAATGGAAAATAAGCACATTCTTAAGAGCATAAGGTGCAACAAGCATAGTATTCACAATATTAGGGGTTACAATAGGAGCATTGACAACATGAATAGGCTCAAATACTAACATATCAAGGTCAATAGGTGTGGGTGAAGTAGTTTTATGTGGACTAGGATTGAGTTTTTCAAGGTTCAAATTATGAGTGAATCTCACAAGTTTATATTGTAGGGAGTGTATGAGGTCACCCTTTCCATGAATAAAAGTAAAAATAAGAGATTTTTACCTTTTGACTTTTATGTTTTGTTCAAAAAATTTAATTATGTACTCCTAAAGAGTGCAAACTTTTGATAAAAACATCCCATTATCAGATTGGAGGGTAGTAAGATCAAAGAAGGAAGCCATGGAAGAGAGCAAGAGAGGTGGGACAACAAGTGTATTTTCTTGTAAGGGGTTTGGTCACTTATCAGATTGGGCCTCACCCTTTGGTCTTTGAAACACGAAAGAATTATCTACCAAGTAGAGAGGGAAACCCAAAAGTATTGAACAACAGGATAAAAAGCGAGGGTTTGGGGGAGGTTGAGGACCATTGTTATGATACATGGTAGGGTAAAATGGTAGTGTCCTTGATGTCAAATATAATTTAAAAGGGCAACTACCTTTGAGCCGGATCAAAAATTCACTTTTAAGGGAAAAATCCCCCCCTTTATAATTTTAAATCCCCTTTTACAAATATCTTTCCCAACTTTTTACAAAGTAATTTAATCACCTAAATTAAATTTCTCCTTCCAGAGAAAAAAATGCTCTCTTTAAAAAATAATCCATCTTTAAAACATTGTCCCCACTTAGAATATTTAAGCTCTCAAACAAAATGAAGTACTCCCACCTAAAAATTATGGAGGTACACCCTCTATAAATAAACTATACTCCTTTAAATAGATTGAAATAAATACCCCATTTAAGAAACATTCCACCTTTAAAAATTTGTTACCCTTGATAAAATCAAAGTTCTCATACAAAAATAATTGCTCCCACTCAAAATAAAATATGGAGGTACTACACTACATTTCTCCCACTTAAAATAAAAACATGGAGGTATTACTCTCTATAAATTAAATATGCTCCTTTTAAAATAAATTGAAATTAAAATGATGTTTAAAAGTTTCAACCCTATGATCAATTTTAAGCCCAAGTGCCTATCAATTTCACAATAGCCACTCGCATCCTATGACGATTCAAACATCCCCATGCACGAGACTTTATTTTAACCATTAAAAGTTTGCAAATCCTCTAAAAAGCACACAATATTGCTTTTAGGGTTTACCTTGCATTGAGTTAGGATTTGTGAATAACTTATCACTTTTTTATTGTGGCTTTAACATAAGAATTTATTAAAGGATGGAAGAGGTTTGAAGCAATTGCAAGATATATGGAGAAACATCATTTTGAGAATGCTTTTATGTCGATGGTGAGGACAAAGGAGATGGATGGAAGACAAGATGTTTACTTGCCAAGTTGTTTCATCCTCTTTATCATGCCCCAAAATTTACTCACCAAATTGATCCCGTTATAATATAATGTAAACATACGATTATTGCTAATATTTTTAAAGAAGTTAAATCCATCAATCCAATTGTATAATAGTTAAAATGCTCAAGAGGTAAAATTTTTAAAGATAAAACTAGGAAAAAGCATGAAATTTCAATCTTCTTAGACCCTAGGGAAAATATTGTTCAGTATGATGATGGTATTGCTAGAACATGTTTGCGGGTAGGTGAGCGGATGTTTTCTTGGTTGTGATGAAATACCTCACTCTTGAGGGTAAATTTAGGAAGCTTTTCTCTTATCACTTGTCCATTTTGAATTATCTTCGTAGAAACCAGGAGATGAGCTTCCTTTTTTCCTCCTTTGGTCCTTAACCAATTCCATTGAATACTACCAGAATGATAAGATGGAAACCCCTCTTCACCATGGTTTAATTATTTTGATGTTTAAGAAAGGGATAATCCTTATACCCCCTCATCTAAGGGATCAAAGTGAGGATTCGGATAATGAGACCTTGGCTTCACACATAAAAAAAGGAAAAAGGGGAAACAACAAGAGGGGCCTATTGGCATAGCTGACATTCTTTGTGACATGAAAAAGGTGACCAGGCCAGGGAGGAAAGTGCTGGGAATAGGGAGAGAGCTAGAGAAAATGTTGACTGGGAAGCCCACATCCTTAGAGCGGAGTTTCTTGTGGACAC